>CM077557.1:16550265-17158479 GCA_039657345.1 Stephania japonica
GTACCTATGACATGAGTATATATTTGGTTCCCGTGATAGAAATACCCATTTATATATATATTCATTGGAAAAGATTTGAGTGACATATATACTTACCAAAAACAAATGTATTTGCATACATATTTGCGACATCTTTTCAGGGTGTACATTTGCTATATACTTGTTTGATTTTGGATTACCACATGCATTATATGTAAATAAAATCCAAATTTTTACCAAAAAAACAGGATAAAAAATATCCAACCAATGTGTAGCAGTCGATGTAAGTAGGGGTGTCAATTTTTTGTCCGACCTGTTGATCCGTTTTTGTCTGGCATGAAAAAAAAAGGTTTGGATAAAAAATTTTTAAATCCAAGCTAGGTCCGGGTCAAGGCTTTGATGTCCAAATTAAAATCAGGGTCAGGTTCGGTCTGGACGAGACAATAACGACCCTAAGTTTCTAACTCGTGCCATGTGTCACCGCAAGACTCTGATGGGGACTCATGATGACATGGCGTACTTGGTCAACTCCCGGGAGTCGACATTGAGGTATATTATTTTTGTTTGATTATGTGTATTAGTTACCTATTATTACCAAACATACAATTTCTTGTTAAGAAACTCAGTTATGTTCACCGACATTTGAATACGAGGATTGCTTAGGGAGGCGTGCATTAGCCGGTGTCTTGACGGGACATTAGGTGACGACCTGTTCCTCAATCTAGGGCATCACCCAGCCTAATCACATCATTAAGCCCTAATCACAATAACGTAGGACTTAACGATATATTAGTCAACCTTATTGTCCTATTCTCCTCATTATTCGTGTTCATGATAAGTATTATTCATTTCTCGTTAGTTGTGATTTTTAGAATTAATTAAAACTTTTTAATAGTTTATCAAATACAACAAAAGTCTTAACATTTTAACGGAAGCATTAAAAAATAAACCCTAAGTGTGGAAACCAGTAAAAAATGACCACATGAATATATAGTGGAACTGGCGAATATAAACAGTGTGATAATCATGTGTCAAGTTAGGGAAACTAACGCTCAACCCAAATATATACAGACCAAAAGCATCAGAGTCATAAGTTAGAGAGATATAAGGCATATAATACACAAAATACCAAAAACCTACAGAGTCGATAGTAGCAGTACGTCAAAGGCTCAAAGGTAGTCACCGATCTTCTCCTTGCTCTGTTTACTACTTGATGGATCTGCACCCACCGTCATAAAAAGGATGGTGAGTGAAGTAAATATAACAATAATCCTCGAAGGCCATTCATTCATAATTTCCCAAAATATACAAAGCACGGTAATTGTAGGCATATGATATTCATGAAGAAAAGTAACCCGAAAAGAAATCATGCATACAATTTACCAAGCTATTTCAAAGGACAACAAATCAATAAGGAAATAAAATAGCATGGTAAATAAACTTGGTTCAACTGCAAAGATCATAAGTTCGTACACTTTGGAGGTCTTAGACCCTAAGCCTGATAGGTGTCCATGGTGAGAACCTCAGCCCTATCTATCTCTCTAAGCTTAATAGGTGTCCATCCATGAAACAATAACACTATCTATCTTCCTAAGCCCAAGCCTGACAGGTATTAAAAAATGAGGAGCCTCAGCCTTATCTATCTCTTCGAGCCTGGTGTTAGGACTATGTACTCGCTCTCGGGTCGGTGACCCTTAATTATGAGCAAATCCACTATTAGAAATTTGGGTTGTTACAATCTTCCCAACTAAAAAGAATTTCTTCCTCGAAATTAATTCTAACTTAATTATTATTTTCTTTCAATTTTAGGAAATTTTTATTCTCATTATAATTTTTTTTGCCAAACTTTCAAATGAAACTAGCCCAAAGCCCATCTTTCTCAACTATCACAGGTGGATCTATTGACCACTTCAACCTGGGTTCACACATCTCGGTGGGCAAGTCTAACTCCACAACCACCTACACATCATCACTATACATGACACTTTGGTCATAGTACTCAAGAGGAATTTCACTAAGCGTAACTTTCTAGGGAGTTTTAGGCGTTACTTATTCGGATAACACTACTCTTGTTAACTCATTAGGTTTTCACTAGTAATTTACGAACTTAGTCGGCTCACTCAAGACAGTCCAATCATCAACCCTCCTACAAATCAATAAGTGCATACTATTATTGTATTTAATTTAAACAACACATGGAACATTTATAAATGAATTAGGGCTTACCCTCAATAGGGTCGAATGTTGACGTTGGGTCCGGTCCTGCCAGTGCATGGGATCTTTCCTTGTCCCATGACTGTGGACAGTAACGTACAATGTGTCTGTAACGACCCTATAATCTAACTCGTGCTAAGTGTCATTTTAGGTCGTATGTAGGCCCACTTTTCGTGATACACGAGTCGCATTCTCGGTCGTCGACACCGAGATATGTTACTTTTGTTCGATGTTTGTATAATTTATTTTATTACTTGAATGTAAATTCCAATGTCTCAAACATGTGAGGACGTTTGTGTGTGAGCGTTGGTGTTGAAAAATGAGTTCGACTGGAGAAGATGTGATTTATGGGTGTTGCGCAAATGGTTGTCGGGTGATTAGCTGTCCGGGGGATAATTGAATTAAAACACTGAAAAAATGCAATTTAATTAATAAATAAATGTTGTGTAACGTGTCCAGTATGTTGGTACATCCGTGAGCACACGACGATGTGAGTCGTGGTGCGGTAACGCGTGGGAAATATATATTTGAGTGAGAATCAAAAGATAAGTCAAGGGAGTCACCCAAACGAGTCATAAGGTTGAGTGTAGAGTTGTTGGCTGGTGTGAAGGGGGACCTTAGGATGTACCTCGAGATTCGTGCGTGGATGATGATGATGTGGGAGGTGTAAAAAGGTGCTCGTCACCTTTCCTTTCTCTCACTCTCTCACTTTCAATGAAAACACAAAGAAGGGATTTATTTTTGAAACTTTTCAGCGTGAATCGAAAGCCGGGGATCGACCTACTATGTGTATCAAGGTTAGATTTCAAATCCTCGTCCAATTCTCTACGTTTTCTCACCGATTTTTGGGTTTTCTTCGTGATATTTTCGGACACCAAGTTTAGGTTTTGCTTTTCTGGATTGTTATTGCTGATTTGGTGATGAATTTGTGGTCATGAGAGAAATTTCTATGGTGGTTTAACTGATTTGGAAGTTTTGTGCATTTTTATGAATCTTTGAGGATTTTCGTGGTAAATTGTGCATCAAGGATTCGTGGACGTTTTGACGAGCTTTGGCATTGGTTTTAGGTTAGTATGGATGTCCCTATGAGTTTGGGATAGGCTCGACATGCAGTGACATGAGCCAGGGATAGAGAGCCCTGAGAAGTCACTAGTTGAGGATTGAAGAGGGTGATATTGAGAAGACCACCTTCAGTCAAGATACAGGTTGTATGAGTTTACTTTCATGTCGTTTGGGCTGACTAATGCACCAACGATCTTCATGGATTTGATGCACAGGGTGTTGAGGCCATTCTTGGATCGATACGTGATCATATTCATCGATGACATTTTGATTTACAGTAGAACTTGTGTAGAGCACGAGAGGCATATTAGGGAGGTGTTGGCGACGCTGAGAGAGCATCGATTGTAAGTGAAGTTCAACAAGTGCGCATTTTGGCTGAGTGAAGTTAAGTTTTTGGGGCACGGCATCAGCGATTAGGGCATATCAGTAGATGGCGACGAGATTCGAGCTATTATTGACTGGAGGACACCCGAGTCTGTAGCTGATATCTGAAGTTTCTTGGGTTTGGCGGGATATTACCAGTGTTTTGTACATGATTTCTTACTTATTGCAGCGCCGATGATGGGTTTGACCAAGAAGGATATTAGATTTTACAAGTCACAAGAGTGTGAGGATGCTTACTGGGAGCTAAAGAGACAGTTGACTTCTGCGCTAGTTTTGGCATTACCTGTAGCAGGTAGAGGTTTTTCAGTTTATACTAATGCGTTAAGCATTGGGTTGGGTAGTGTATTAATGCAGGATAGACACCCAATGGCCTATCGATCTTGATGATTGAGACCCCATGAGGGGAACTATCCAGTGCACGACTTAGAGCTTCCAGCGATTGTATTTGCACTGAAGGCCTGAAGGCATTACCTTTATGGTGAGAGGTTCGTGTTGTTAATGGGTCACCAGAGCTTGAGTTACCAGTTTACTCAAAGGGAGTTGAACATATGACAACGGAGATGTCTCGAGTTATAGAAGAACTATGACTACGCTATTGAGTATCACTTGGGTAAAGCGAACGTCGTAACTGATGCGCTGAGCAGGAGTGGCATTGAGAGGCAGACAATATTACGACATATGACATATGAGCATAGGTTGTTTGAGGCAGCGTTAATATTGTTTGTGCAAAGGTTATTGCTGAGCTGCATATTTGTTGTCAAATACGAGTTCCTAAGGTGTATCTCGAGCGGGTTGCTAAGTTACAAAGAGCTAATGGTTGGTATTTACGGATCAGTGGACTGGCTCAAGATTTAGGGTGTACAAAGTGGTCAGAGGGTTTAAACGGGTGTTTGAGACACAGGGGTCATTTGTGGATACCTTCTGTATTCGAGCTCAGGGATAACATTCTCAAGAACGCACACCGGTCGCGATATACAGTTCATCTTGGTCAGACCAAGATGTATCACAATTTGTAGCAATTGTTTTGGTGGCCAAGGATAAAGGTTTACGTCGGTAGATACGTCTGGAATTGTCATATTTGCCAGCATGTGAAGGCTGAGCATAGGAAACCAGTTGGGTTGCTACAGATGTTGTTCATTCCTCAGTGGAAGTGGGAACACGTGACCATGGACTTCGTTAGTGGCCTACCGTAGACTACAAGGAGACACGACGCAATTTAGGTAATTATCAATAGGTTGACAAAGTCAGCACATTTTCATACCGATCACCATAAGATATTCGGTTACACAACTGAGCACTATCTTTTAGAGAGAGATTGTCATATTGCTTGGTGTATCGGTTTCCATTATATCTAACAAAGATCCAAGGTTTACTTTGAGGCTTTTGGAGAGTATGCAGGAGCAGTTTGGCACTCGACTACAGTTCAGCACTGCATACCATCCTCAGACTGATGGACAGTCAAAGTGTTTGATTCAAATTCTTAAGGATATGCCTAGGGCGTATATAATATTGTTTGGTGGATTGTGGGAGGATTATCTGCCTTTATGTGAGTTTGCCTACAACAACAGCTATTAGGCGAGTATCGGGATGCCACCTTTTGAGGCATTTTATGGTAGGCCCTACAAGTCACCAGCACGTTGGCGGCACCGAAGGATATATCGGCTATAGGACCTGAGGTTATTGTGGATCATACTGAGAAAGTGAGGCAGATTAGGCAGAGACTTCAGGCGGCCCAGGATAGACAGAAGATATATACGGACAAGTATCACGGGAATCTGAGCTATAAGGTAGATGATTTGGTGTATTTAAAAGTTTCTCCATGGAAAGGGAATTAGAGATTTGGCATTAAGGGGAAACTGGCACCGAGGTTTGTTAGAACGTACAGGGTCAAGGCACACGTCTGTTGGACTAAGTGGTTAGTCACTCTAACTCCGACTGGATTTTGATGGAAACAAACAAGGTGAAAATGTACTAATTAATATCAAGTATATTTCAGCTTTTGTTAAAGGATGCAAAACAACACATCACGGGTATTCAAGCCATACAAGTTCAAGACTCGACATTTATAAAGGAATGAAGACGAAAGATCGAACTACAATTTGTAATTTTGATGTAAGGTATTCAAATTCTTTCACGCAAGCCAAATGCATTAGTTCAAGCATATCGAGTATCTTAAACTAATTTTCAAAAATCATGAGGTAACTTGAAGTTTCAAAATGAAATTTTAACACATGACTAGGTCTATGAGTGAGTTTAAACAATGTGAGACTATGTGTTAATGGTCATTTGCATATTAGAGATCATTGTTGAAGTTTTCGATACAGAAAAACTTATTTTTGAAAAGAAAAACTGCAAATTTGCAGAAAAGTCCCTCGCACGTTATGAAATCGTGATTTTTCGTTTTCAGAATTTGTAAAAATATCCGGACCACCCAATTAGGCTTAATGACCCATAACAAACGTGTATAACATGTTATATAAGGGTTGGTTAGGTCCCGGACGTGTTTAAGGGTCGCTAACACAAATGAATAAAATATTTATTTTGAGCTCCATACAGTTAGCGTGCTAGGTCTCAACATTAGCGCGTTAATTGCTTACCTGACAGCTTTTTTAAGAAGCTGAAAAACAAACTTTAATTTGAATTCTTGATAAATTCAGGACCGTTGGATCCCTAGAACGGTCACATACTGTTAAAATGGGATACCTAACACTATAAAACCACCAAGAACATGGTTTTCTCATAACAAGGAACAAACACACTAAAAAGCTCAAAATACACAAAGAGAAGAACTTTGATTATTGTGAAGGAGACAAAGGAGATTCTTGTTGCTGTCCACTAACTCCAAAATTCAGCACTTTTGAGACTTCCAAAGGAGTACAAGAATCTCTTCAAAGCTGATTTCCTTTGTCATTCTCTTGGTTGTAAGAAAGTCCTTGTTCTAGTATCTTTACTTGTGCTTAATCTACATAGTTTTGTGTGTGTGTGTGAATAGAAAATCAGTTTATTGTGTGTTTGAACACTTTTATCTTGGGTTTTGCACTTAAACTTATTTTATTAAACCCTAAGATTGATTTGAACAAAAGTTTTGCACTTAAACTTGATTTTTGTTAAACTATTGTTCTTAGCTTTGAAATCGATTTTGCACTAATACATTAGATTTTAAAATGATTTCACGTTTGAGATTTGCAACAAAATCAGTGACATATTTTGCATATTCCATTCATTCTCATACTTGCATGCATTAGAGTTGTTAGGCTCTAGGAGGCTTGCTAGTGTTTGAATTTGATACCACTTTATATTGTAAAGTGTATTTCATTATTTTTCAGCAAATTGTGGTAAGTGTATGATTGTAAGACTTATTGGAATCTAAGTCAAAGGGAAAACCTAGTTGAGACTAGGCACAAACTCTAGTTGCGACTAGATAGGAAGTCCTAATTGTAATTAGACATTCTAGGCTTGTATGCTTAGGTTGTAACACTTATTTGGAATATAAACCGGGGAGGTTAGGTAGTGGATGTAGATAATTAGATCGAACCACTACAAATCGTGTGTCATTTTCCATCTTTTCTATCCCATTCACTTGCATAACATAGACATTCATTGTTATTTGCACATAAAAATTCAAAAAGGCTATTCCTATCGATACACCCAATTCAGCCCCCTCTTGGGTGTGGTTTCAATTGGTATCAGAGCGGGTTATTGCTCAAAGCATTACTAATGTATCTTTGAGTGTTTTTGTGCAATGATGCAAACTTTAGATCCAGCTCGCCTTAGAGAAGGCAACTCCTCGAGTAGGCCTCCTTATTTTGATGGAACTAATTATGCTCATTGAAAAGTGAGGATGAAGTTCTACATAAGCGCACAAAATAGATTCTTGTGGGATGCAATTGAAAGTGACTACACTCCACCGGACAAGCCTTTGAAAGAATACACCGCCGAGGAGATCAAGAGTGAGCTCTCAAATAATTAAGCCATGAATCACCTATTTTGTGCATTAAGTGAAAATGAGTTTAACCGAGTGAGTGCTTGTCAAACGGCCAAGGAAGTATGGGAAAAGCTTGAGGTCCATTATGAAGGTGCCATGCAAGTGAAAAAGACAAAGTTGAGGATCCTTGAGGAACACTATGAGACTTTCCGAGTTGGATCCGATGAAGCTATAGCCACTGCCATCACACGGTTCACTAAACTATTGAATGAGATCAAGAATTTTGGAAAGAATTATGACCAAGAGACATCGGTATACAAATTCCTTAGAGGCTTGCCTAAGGAATGGGATGCCAAAAAGTATGCTATCCAATCGGCACAAAATCTTGGAGATTACACATTCGATGCATTGTGTGGAGAGTTAATGGTCCATGAATTTGAACTTAAAGACCGAGCAAGATTGGAAGCTTTAAGTGGAGGTACAAAGAGTTCAAGAAAAGAGATCGCCTTGAAGGCAAATAACTCCCCTAGTGCATCTGAGACGACCCGTCCCCGACTTAGGGTCAGGTCGCCCGACCCAGACTACCATTTAGACCCGATACCTGAACCAGACCCAAATAACAGTCTGGCACGCCTAAACAAATAAACCTGCAGAATACACATTGGCTAAACATAGGATAATAATTGCGAAAAGAATATAAAAAGACATCCTAAGCCAATAGATTTAAGTTCATAGAACATTTATAAAAATTATACATCTGTTCATGCTCCTTTAAACTAAACATGTTTATGATAATCTCCGAAATGGATCAACTAAAGATAACTAGGACTCAAGCTACCCAAAGATCTATTTTAATTTTAACCCCAAGTTGATAGGTTCAAAATGAAATATACATGATATATATATAAAGGCTCACATCAAGAGGAGGCTTCAAGCTCGTCTCTCCCTTGCCTCAACCTAGCGCTGTCGTGGATACCTGAGATGTAAGTGGGGTAAGCTAAAAGAACCAACTGAGCTTAGTAATACGAAAAACCCGCTCAACCATCAAATATGCAAGTAATACCTAATAAGCATGCAAAAATTAGCATGTATTTGAAAAACAAACAAGGATTCATTGAATAGTATCATGGTAGCAGGATTTCATAAAAGATAGACGTATAATGAATCATCAAGTACTATCAAGGACATAAGGTTTGTAAGCCACAAATAAATAGGATTTCATCTTTTCATTACAAATATGACGTATTCTTAAGCCATCAAATTATAACAACAATAATCATGCATAGCATTAAAGAAATTGATAAATCATTTCATAATTTCAAACTTTCATATAAATGAGGGGGTTTCGCGAGATTATGTATTATAAAATATAATAATACGATAAGTCGATGTTCCATTCAATGCGTACTAGGTATTGGCAAGAATTCGGTGACCGATTCTCCTACTCTCAAAGTGATGGAAACAACTAGCTAGCACACAGGCCTTATGTGCCATCTCGTTTGTCCCATCAAATCAATAGTAGGTTCGTCCAAGCCATCACCGATGCATATCCCTATGTCTCAAGAGTACAAGAGAAGGAACTCCAACTCATGTCCCTACGTGACATACTTATAAATTCAATTAGTCAAGTAAAACCATCGGTGGTAAACTCCACACATCCTGGAGTGTTAACGACCCTCGGTGGTACCACAACATTCTGAGGTATTCATATAGATTTACTTGCTAATAAGACCCTCGGTGGAATTCCACACATTCTGGGGCCATGAATAACAGTGCATTCACATTCCATAGATACGTAGGTTCGAGCCAATACCACGACGCAACCCATAAATCCCAAGTATTTAATTCAAATTATGAATCCTAAGCATAACTAATAATCATGTCATATTTGATAATTGAGCAAGCTCCCCACTTACCTGCACTCGGCGCGCCTAAAACCACTCCTTGCGCACCCGGGGATCGATGTGAACTGTCGCGTGTCACTAAGATAATTCATACAACAACATATCAATGCATATTCTATTACAAAGTCATTAACTCTTTAACTCATTTACTTTTCAGGACCCATTAGTGCGGGTCCCGTGGGTTTTGTGTCGTTTGGAGCCCTTGTCGGGTTCTCGATGTCACATTGTCGAAGGCGGGACCTGTCGTTGAGTCCCTCGGAGTGCGCGTGTGCGCCCCCGATGAAGCCGTAGAGGGGCTGGGACATTTTAGCCCCTCATTTTACTATTGCAGGGACATTTTAGTCCTTGACAACTAGTAACCAGTTGACCGGTCAACTGGTCCAACTGACCAGTAGACCAGTCAACAAATATGGTTGACCGACAAAAAAAGGGGGGGGAGCCCGTGCTCCCCCCTTGTTGGGACCGTGGAGGGGAGAACTCCCCTCCACGCCGCCGCCCTCCTCACCTCCCTTCAGCGAGGAGTTGGAGGGATCCCAGCGGCTGGTCGGAGGGTCGCCGCCCTCCGGCCAGCCGTCGGGGAGGCGGTAGTGGGGGAGAAGAGGTGGTGGAAACCACCCCTTTTCCCCCCTCCTCCTCACAGCCCATAGTGGTGGGGCTCCCTAGTAGAGCCCCACCTACCATCTCCGGCGGCGACGACTGGAACGCCGCCCCACCATACGCGGTTGTGTCACCGCGGCTCCACCACCTTCCTTGGGTCATTTTCCTTGTCCAAACTCCATTGTTTTTCAATAAAATAAACAAATAAAAGCTTAGATGGGATGAGGGGAGGGTGTGATACCTTCTTGAATGTTTAAATGCACTTCATCACCATCTTCTTCATCATCAACCCTTCTCCACTTCTCTCCCATCACAAGTTTGGAGTTTCAACACAAAAGAGGCTAAAAACTTTATAAAAGGTTTATATAGGTAGGGTTGTGTACAACCTTGTTATTTTACCAAAATACCCTTATGGGCCTCCATATCATTTACATCCACTTAACTCTTGTTAGGCCCAATATTTATTTATCCTAAGTTATACTTTTCACACTTAAACAATTCACAAAGCACACTTGCACACATTCAATATTGAAAATCACTAAATTACCCTCGAGTCGGGTCAAGTAGAATTCGGGTCGTTACATCATCGGTAGAAATCATTGAAAATGAAAAATCTTGTGATGACAATGATCTTGAGGAGGAAGTAGCTATGCTTTCAAGAAAGCTTAACAAGGCCATGTACAAACGAGACAAGTATAAGAAGAAGTTTCGAAGTGGAAGCAAGGGAGGAAAGTCAAATGAAACTATATGCTTCGGTTGTGGCAAATCGGGTCACATCAAGGCGGATTGCAAATCCAAAAAGGTGTTTGACAAGAAGAAAGGAAAGAAGAGCTTCAAGGCAACTTGGGATGACTCATCATCATCAAGTTCGGAATCCGAATCGAAGAGTGAGAAGGCAATACTTTGTCTCATGGCACAAGGCGAGGTAATTCTAACTCTCTTAACTTTGATGGTATTGATGATTTGGATGATGTTCCAAATCTTGATGAGCTTAGGAAAGAGTTGGAAAAGGAGGTCAAAAAGACCAAACAACTCAAAAATAGTTTAACCATAGCAATTAGTGAGATAGAGTCACAAAATGAGACCATTAATGATCTCCAAAGTGACTTGAATGAAGTCATAGAGGAGAGAGATGCCTTAGTCAAGGAAGTAGAGGACTTGACTAGCACGGTGCATAAGTTCACCATTGGTAGAGAAATGTTTGACATGATGTTGGGAGCACAACGATGTGCACTCAACAAAAGAGGCATAGGTTATGGAGCAAACTTGTTAAGTTACAAGAAATTACTAAATGATGATCGTTGATGCTCAAAGTGCAATAGGTCTCATGTGGTTAGAAAATGTGTCTTACAAAAGGCCAAAATGGGTAGACTAGCATGGGTAGTTAAAAATGTTTATGACACTAACTTTCTCAGATCCAAAGGTGTTTGGGTACTAAAATCTAGTGTGTTTTCCATTGTGTAGGATGCAAGGAAGAGCATCCCATGGTACTTAGATAGCGGGTGCTCAAGACACATGACCGGAGATGCACATCAATTCATTGAACTAAAGCGGCATGATGGTGGAAAGGTTACATTTAGAGACAACAACAAAGGAAGGGTTATTGGTCTCGAAACCATCGGTAACAATTCACTTTCTATTTCTAATGTTTATCTTGTTGATGGTTTGAAACATAATTTGCTTAGAATTAGTCAATTGTGTGACAAAGGATTTCATGTTATGTTTGAATCATCGAAATGCATTGTTAAGAATGAGAAGCATGAAACTTTATTTATTGCATACAGAGATAAAAATGTTTATGCCATTGAATTTGATGAGATGAATATGCAAAATGTTTCATGTTTTAGTGCACAAAGTGAATGTGATGCATGGTTGTGGCACCGTAGATTAGGACATTCTAGCATGGAAAACTTGTCAAAATTGACTAAACATGATCTCGTTAAGGGCCTACCCAAATGCACTTTTAAGAAAGACAAGGAATGTGAACCTTGTATCCTTGGTAAACAAGTGAAATTGTCATTTAAGACGAAAGTAACAAGTGATGTGACTCGAGCCTTAGAACTTATCCATATGGATTTGTTTGGACCCACACAAACATAAAGTCTAGGAGGTAAATCATATTGCTTTGTCATTGTTGATGACTTTACTAGGTATGCATGGGTGTATTTTCTTTCTCATAAGCATGAAATGTTTGATGTATTTGTAAAATTTTGTGCTTTAGTTGAGAATGAAAAGGGATACAAAATCACCATCATTAGAAGTGATAGAGGTGGTGAGTTTGTAAATAGGAACATGGAGGATTTTTGTGCTAAACAAGGTTATACACACCAATTATCCTCTCCTAGAACACCCCAACAAAATGAAGTTGTTGAAAGAAAAAATAGGACACTCCAAGAGATGTGTAGAACTATGCTAAATGAGTACAACATAGCTAAGCACTTTTGGGTCGAAGCAATTAACACGGTATGCTATGTTAGAAATAGAGTAAATGTCCGAAAGCAAGTGAAAAAGACTCCGTATGAACTATGGAAAGGCCGAAAACCCAACATAAGTTATTTTAAGATGTTCGATTGCAATTGTTATGTTCTAAATGATAAGGATCAATTAGACAAATTTGACCCAAAGTCAAAGGTATGCACTTTCCTAGGCTACTCTATACATAGCAAAACATATAGGGTGTTTAATAGATCAATTAAAACTATAGAAGAGTCTATCCATGTGAAATTTGATGAAGTAGACCCCAAAGTCAAGATAATGCAAAACTTTGAAAAATTGAGGATTGATGATGAAAATGATGGCACCCTAAGACAAACCTCAAATAGTCAAGAGGTCGAGGTAAGCAAGGAATCCGAATCAAGTGAGCCTAAAAATTCAAGACTCCTTATTGGCCATTCATCTCAACAAATCATTGGTGATCCAAACAAAGGAATAATCACTAGGTCAACATTACATAGAGATGAAGGACACTTAGTTTTTGTGTCACAAACCGAGCCCACCAAGATAGATGATGCCTTGGGAGATGAATTTTGGGTAATGGCTATGCAAGAAGAACTAAGCCACTTTGTTAGGAACAAGGTATGGACATTGGTACCTAGACCTAAGGACCACACTACCATAGGTACCAAATGGGACTTTAGGAACAAAAAGAATGAAAAAGCTGAAATTGTAAGAAACAAGGCTAGGTTGGTTGCACAAGACTACAATCAAGAAGAAGGAATTGATTATAAAGAAGCCTTTGCACCCGTAGCAAGACTAGAAGCAATTCGCATGTTGCTTGCTTATGCTTGCTATAACGGGTTTCTACTATACCAAATGGATGTTAAAAGTGAATTTCTAAATGGGTACATTCATGAAGAAGTATATGTAGAACAACCACCGGGTTTTGAAGATCATGAACATCCAAGCCATGTCTATCATCTTCAAAAAGCCTTATATGGACTAAGACAAGCTCTTAGAGCAGACTTAGTGCATTTTTACTTGAGAAATGATTCAAGAAAGGAACACTAGATCCCACTTTGTTCATTTTGATCAAAAAACATGATATGCTACTTGTTCAAATCTATGTTGATGATATCATTTTCGGGTCATCCAACACACATTTATGTGATGAATTCTCATCATTGATGACAAATGAATTTGAAATGAGCATGATGGG
Source organism: Stephania japonica (assembly GCA_039657345.1). NCBI lineage: Eukaryota > Viridiplantae > Streptophyta > Magnoliopsida > Ranunculales > Menispermaceae > Stephania > Stephania japonica. Next base: position 16,563,986 of record CM077557.1, read on the forward strand.
TGAACTAACATACTTTCTAGGCTTGCAAATAAAGCAATCTAAACATGACATTTTTATAAATCAAGCAAAGTATATGAGGGACATGTTAAAGAAGTTCAATTTCGAAAATCTGAAAGCATGTGACACTCCTAGTAGTTCCACTATCAAAATGGACAAAAACCAACTAAGAAAATCCATAGATCCTAAACTTTACTGTTGAATGATAGGTAGCCTCCTATACTTGACCGCAAGTAGACCCGACATTATGTTTAGTGTGTGCCTATGTGCTAGATTTCAATCCGATCCTAAGGAGTCCCACATAAAATGTGTAAAGCGCATATTTCGTTATCTGAGTGGAACACAAGACTTAGGATTGTGGTTCAAAAAACCAAGAGTTTTGAACTCCAAAGTTTTGTTGATTCTGATTATGTGGGAAGTCTAGTTGATAGGAAAAGTACTTCCGGATTTTGCCATTTGCTAGGAAACTCACTTATCTCATGGTTTAACAAAAAGTAAAATTCCGTGGCTTTATCTACGATGGAAGCCGAATATGTGGCTGCTGGGAGTTGTTGTGCTCAAGTTTTATACATGAAACAACAACTTGAGGATTATCAAATCCTAGTTGGGTGTGCTGAGATTTATTGTGATAACACGAGTACTATAAACATATCGAAAAATCTGGTGTTACACTCTCGAACAAAACATATTGAGATTAGACACCATTTTCTTCGTGATCATGTCCAAAAGGGCGATGTTAAACTCGTCCATTTGCCCACAGAGGACCAACTAGCCAATATATTCACTAAGCCTTTGCCTAGAGATCAATTTTCTAAGATTCGGCGTGAGTTAGGTATGGTTTGAGAGTCGGACCTTCTATACATGTTTTAGCTGTTCCAAACCTTTTTATATGGTGTTAGTAAAGTGTCCAAGAAGTTTGAGGTGAATCGGAGTTGTATGTCAAAAATCCAAAAAATTTCATGTCCAAAATTTCCAGAGAGAAATTAGCGCGCTAATGATGGAAATTAGCACACTAATAGTTATCTGACCAAAAATTTCCAGAGGGAAATTAGCGTGCTAATTCCAGTCATTAGCGCGCTGATGGTATACTGGCCCAGAATGCGAATCGACCCATTAGCGCGTTAATTCTGCCATTAGAGTGCTAATGTCGTTCGGCGAGACATGTATAAATTCATTTTTTACCCTAAAACACAACACCTCTCAAATCTCTCCTCTCCTTTCGTCGTCTCCACCACGGTCTCACCACTTTTAGGTAAAAACCTCACCTCTCTTTGTCAATTTCTTCAATTTCGTTGTCATCTCCACCACGATCTCTCCATTTTTCCCCAATGTCGACTCGCCGCACCTCTACCCGTCCATTTTCACAGCCGGCCGCCCCCACCACTGCCCGTCCAACCTGTAACGGCCCCTATTTTCGTCTAGGGCACCGCCCGGCCTAATCCCATAATTAAGCCCTAATTTCAACACGTAGGACCTAATTACGTATTAGTCAGCCTGTACTACCTAATATTTTATGAAAATTATCAATTTAGCGGAAGTCTTTAACATATTAGCGGAAGCATTTCAAATAATTCCTAAATGTGAAAACCAGGAAATCACAATCACAATATCAATATAAAATAAACGACGATCATATAGATAAAGTGAAAGTTCAAAAGTCGGGTGAACTAACTCTCGTCCCAACAAAGCAACCCAAGCAAAAGACGTATATAAACATAATACAAAAATGTGACGTACATGTACAAGAAGCTACGCGCTACGCTACGAGCTCGAGTAGTCGCCGATCTTCTCCTTGCCCGGTCTAATGCTGTTTGACGGACCTACACCCACCGTCACAAACTAAACGGTGAGTATAGTGATATTTAAGTGATAACCGGGGAATTCTATACTTCATTTCCAAATTAAAGACAGATATTTAAATGCATAATATAGCAGAAAAAGGTGCTGAGAAAGTAATGCATATAAATATCACAGTTAACCGAGTTAGATAGACTGACACAGGCTAAATCGAGATGATCTACGTCCTGTCGGCGGTGAGAAATATCAACCAGCCTTTTTCCACTATCGTATGGAGATACTCTCAACATACTTGTAAATTTTTGGATATATATATAAATAGAACTTGCCGACAACCCCGTAGTTCAAGCTACGTGATGCCACCCAAGTAATAGTGGTGAGTGCCGGAAACCCCAAGGTCCAAAGGACCCCGTGAATCCACCCATCTCTCGTGCAATGGACACTAGATAATCTCTAACTTTTGTTTCAAGGATTTTCATTTCTAAGGTTCTACGATATCAACAATAAGTTAGGCTACAAAGCCTCAAAGGAAATGAAATATAAATCAATTACCACAGTAACCCTATTGCATGCATTTCTAACATCAATTATAACATTATTCATAATCAAATATGGCACATTAGGAAAGGAGTCAATGAAATCATCACAAGGCATCATGCTATTTCAACATTCAACTTGAATAGAGCAAGGAAAGCATGATGGTAGATCACTAATAACACGTCATCAAATTGACTGAAAGAGAATTTAGTATGAATAAAATAAAGTAGGGAGTTCCCACAGTTTCACTTACAAGTCACAGGATAGCTCTACCTATCTGGCCTCGCGACACTTCGACTAGCGTTCTCGAACTTCCGTAACACCCCTAAGTCCCTGAAAGATTATTTCATATCATTCATTTACTTATTTACTTATTTTTTTTGTTACATAAATATACTTTATGTATATATTCATATATGTGTATATGTAGATATATACATATATGTGCATTTGTATATATATAAATGTATATGTATGTATACATATATATATATATATATATTATTATTATTTCTTCTATTATTTAATTTAATTTATTTTTTTTGTAGATATACATGTGTATGTGTATGTGTATATATACATACATGTATATTTTATGTATACATATAATACATACATGTATGTATATACATTACATATATTTATATAGTATTTATTACTATTACTTTTATTTTTATTTATTTATTTTATTTATTTATTTTATTTTATTTTATTTTATTTTATTTTTTATTTTTTATTATTTTTTTTTGGGGCTGGACCGGGTCTCATCTCTTCAAATAGAGACGCAATAAAGCAATGCCGTCTCTCTCTTCTTCTTCCTTTTTTTTTTTTCTTCCTTCCTTTCTTTACTTCTTCAATCCACACAACAACTCCAACACCAATATCAACATCATAACATCAAAATCCACCATCAACAAATTGATTTTTTTTTAAAAATTCAACTTCATTTCAACCTCACCAACACCACCATTAACATCTACCACAACAATCAACAACAAAAACAAAAGAGTTACCTCGCCAATGCCGCGATCTCCTCCGATGACCTCTCCTCTCTCTCTGGATCTTCTCTTCTTCTTCTTCTCCTTTCTCTCTTCTCCTCTCCCTTGTGTGCTGCGGCGGGGTGGTTTTGTTGTGTTTTTGGGGTGAAATTACCATCTTACCCCTCTAACCCTATCCTTTTCTATATACATTAATGCCCCTTATTGTCATTTCACAATTATTTTCTGATTTTTCTGATTTCTTTTAATGTATATATATTTATATTATATATTTATATAATATAAGTATATATATATATATGTATGTATATTTTCAATTCAATTTAATAAATTTATAACCATAGGCTATGATTTAATGTGTATTAATTTAGTACATCGCATTTTACTAAATTTAGACTTACCGCAAGTCTCGCTATTCGGTACCCCGGCTTGCACACAACTCAAGGCGTGTCCCTGACCACGTCTCGGCATCAATAGCTGCAAATACTGACTTAATCAGCCTACACACATACGAAACACTAGGAATACATCAATACAAACATAAAATTTATCTCGGCCACATGCCTTGGTCTGTGTGCGCATCTCATGCGGGCCCCACGTCACGGATTGGCGATCCTGATTAAGCAGTTAATCAAGATTAGCAAAATTGGGCCGTGACAAATATTCCCAACAAAATGAAAATTTCGTCCTCGAAATTAATTCAGGTTAGGGTATACCTGACTCAAAAAGGTACGGAAAACGGTCTCGCATATAATCCTCCCGTTCCCAAGTGAGTTCCGACTCGTTGTGGAACTGCCACTTGACTAGTACCTTCGGGATAGACTTGTTCCTTAACTGTTGTACCTTTCGGTCTAGGATTTGGATAGGTTGCTCCTCATATGAACAATCCTCGCTCAGGTCGATCTGACTCAAGTCAACCGTCGGTCGTGCGCCTGCCTTCGACTCAGCCAGTCGAAGCATAGATATATGAAAGACCGGATGAACACCTGACATCTGCGGAGGAAGCTCTAACTCGTACGCAACCTTTCCAACCCGTTTCCTAACTCTGAATGGCCCGATGAAACGCGGTGCAAGCTTGCCTTTTACACAAATCTCTCAGTAGACCTCTCCGAGAGAAACCTTAAGGTAGACATAGGCTCCCTTGGGATAAGTGAGATCACCGTGATACTTGTCTCGCATACGCTTTTGTCTTTCTTGGGCTCCTTAAGCTTCATTGAATCTGTCGTACCTTCTCTCGTATGATCAACAACAATCTCAGGTCCTACCGACAATCTGTCCTCTGGCTCAGCCCAAACGATGGTGAGCGACAAGGTCTACCATATAAAGCCTCAAATGGCGCCATTTCGATGCTAGCCTGATAACTGTTGTTGTATGCAAACTCACACAACGGTAGGTATTCCGCCCATGATCCGCCAAACTCTAGCACACAAGCTCATAACATATCCTCTAGGACCTGATTGAGTCTTTCAGTCTGTCCGTCAGTCTGAGGGTGAAAGGCCGTGCTGAAATGTAGGCGTGTACCATACTGCTCCTGCATATTCTGCCACATCCTGGATGTAAAGTTAGCATCTCTGTCTGATACAATAGTCAATGGTACTCCATGCAGCCTGATGATCTCTTTCTCAAACAACACGTTCAACTGATCAAATGTGTAATGTGATGCCACTGGTAGGAAATGAGCAGACTTAGTTAGTCTGTCGACTATAACCCATATCGAGTCGTGTCACCTGGCGGTCTTCGGTAAACCTCTAATAAAGTCCATGGCTATGTCTTCCCATTTCCATTTCGGAATGGGAAGTGGTTGTAAGAGTCCCCCTGGCCTACGATGCTCCGCTTTCACTTGCTGGCATATTCCACAATTCCGGATAAACTCTGACACGTCCGCCTTCATCCCAGGCCACCAGAAATGTCTCTTCATATCATGGTACATCTTAGTCCTGCCTGGATGAATGGTAAATCGGGAACGATGTGACTCTTGAAGGATTTCGTCTCTTAACTCTGGCACTTCGGGTATCCACAGTCTGCCCCTAAACCTCAGACATTGATCTGATGTCTCTGCCCAGTCAACACAATCTGAACTCTGCGCTAACTCACTGAATCTCGTATACGACTCGTCGGTCCTTTGACCCTCTGCTACTCTCTATGTGGACACGGTCTGTACTCTCAACTGCGCGCAAATCTCAACTCTAACATCCGTAGGAATACCTATCTGACTTGATGTCGCCGCTACATCGAACATCTCATACTCATGTGTCATATGACAATTGGTCGTCTCTACATCTCCAACCGGTCTCCTACTCAGCGCGTCTGCAACTACGTTAGCTTTTCCTGGGTGATACTCCAGAGAAAAGTCATAGTCCTTTAAAAACTCTAACCATCTGCGTTGCCTCATGTTCGCTCTTTCGCGTGAAGAGATATTTCAAACTCTTGTGATCGCATAGAGAGTGTGAATCTCTCCCCATACGAGATGATGTCTCCAAATCTTCGAGCAAATACTACCGCCGCTAACTCCAAATCATGTGTAGGGTAGTTCTTCTCATGTATCTTCACTGTCTCGAAGCATATGCCACAACTCCACTACCCCGCATTAATACACATCCAAGTCCCGTGTATGAAGCATCGGTGTACACTAAGAATCCCCGACCACCTCTCTGTAACACCAACACGGGGCGGTAGTCAACAATCTCTTCAAATGAGCAAATGCGTTCTCACACTCTGCAAATCAATTAAATATGACGTCTTTCGTGTCGCCTAGTCATTGGTGAAGCAATTTTGGAAAAATCCTTCACAAATCTTCTGTAATAGCCTCGCCAACCCTAGAAAACTCCCGATTTCTGTCACGGACTTTGGAGCTGGCCAATCCATGACTGCCTAAATCTTGGCCGGATCTACTGCAATCCCTGATGCTCCAACCACATGACCTAAGAACTTGACCTCTGCAAGCCAAAACTCACACTTGTTGAACTTGGCGAATAGTCTGTGCTCCCTCAAAGTCTGCAACGTCTCCTTAAGGTGCTGCTCGTGGTCCTCTCGTGTCCTCGAATAAATGAGAATGTCGTCGATGAAGACTATCACGAAGCGGTCAAGATATGGTCTCAAAACTCGATGCATAAGATCCATAAACACAGCAGGGGCATTAGTCAGCCCGAAAGGCATGACCGTGAACTGATAATGTCCATATCTAGTGCGAAATGCTGTCTTAGACCTATCCTCGTCCCTGATCCTGAGTTGATGATACCCCGATCTCAAGCCTATCTTAGAGAAAAACTGTGCTCCCCTCAGCTGTTCGAATAAGTCGTCAATCCTCGAACGGGTACTTGGTTCCTAACAGTGGCCTTATTCAGTTGTCTGTAGTCGATACATAGTCGTAGACTACCATCTTTCTTCTTTACAAACAAAACTGGTGCTCCCCATGGCGACATAGATGGTGTAATGAATCCTTTATTTCCCAAATCCCGTTCGATCCCTCAACTCTTCCAACTCTTTCGGTGCCATGCGATAGGGTGGTATCGAGATTGGTCTGGTGCCTGGCATAAGATCAATAACAAAGTCTATCTCTCGAGGTGGTGGTAGTCCAGGTAAGTCCTCCGGAAAAACATCAGGAAAGTCTTGGACCACTGGTATGTCCTCAAGTCGGGGTCCCTGACTCTCCATTACGGCATACAAAGCTATTAGAGTCTCCATCTCCTCACTAGACGCTAATCGACCTCTCGTGGTGCAAATTTTCGGTGTACTACCTTGATGCACAAATAGTGGACGTCCAGGAATCTCAAATACCACTGACTTATCAGTAACGATCAATGTGTGCGTGGTATGCTGATAACCAGTCCATCCCAAAAAGTGCGTCGAACTCTAACGTCTCGAGGACTCTAAAGTCGGCAGGTAACTCAACCCCGCTAATCTCTACTGGGACTCTCTCAATTAGGCTGTTAGGATAAACCTTATCCCCAGCTGTTGTACTCAACATCAAATGTACACTAAGCCTCACCGGAGTTAGTCCTAAGACGTCTATCATGCGACCCGAAATAAAAGATATGGTAGAGCCGGAATCAAATAAAACATAAGAGTCTCTACCAGCGATAGAAATCGTACCCTCAATGAGACTCCGTGTGGCGCTGGCGTCTGGCTGAGCTGGCTGCGCGACCATATGTACTGCCTCCCGAGCCTGTGGTGGATGTACTGCTGCTGGCTGCGAGTATTCCCTGACTACATGTCCTGTCTGCCCACATCTGAAACATGTAACATGTCTAGGCTGACCGAGCTGTCGCTGATAACTCTGACCCTGAGTCTGTCTCTGTCCCTGACGAGGTCCCTCTCGACCTCTCGCCTCTGCTCGGCCTCTGCCACCTTGCTGGCGATGGTGGCGTGTCTCTGTGGTGCGGAAGTGTCAATCTCTCCGGTGCCTGGTAGTGCGGTCCGGACCGGTGGGGGCAAAATCCGTGTTGTTGAACTCTCGCGCGAGGTAGCATATGATGCCCGGGGCACGACCGAATGATGTGAGGTCGTCCCGATCCCGAGGCCCCTGGTACCACCCCCTAGGTGCCTTACCCCTCGTCGCCTCCTCTCATACTCTGCTATCTCGCTCGTACGACCAAGTCGACTGGAGCCGCCCCGTCGCCTACTCTACTCAGATGGTAAGTCTCATGGGCAAGGGCGCGCTCATAAATGTCACCAAGGGTCCGGGCTCCCGTGCCAACCACATGCTCTCCAATATCAGCTCTTAAACCAACCCCAAAGTAGTGCACATCCTCTAGCTCCTCTCTGACCAAATCCCCAAAGAACGTCGCAAGTAGTAGCGTATCTGTCTCGATACTGTATAACTGTCTCATCCAGTCCCTGTCTCAAACTCATGAAGTCTCGCCTCAGTCTCATCCTAACTGCTGGCGGAAAGTACTGCTGATAAAACTTGTCCTTAAATATTTTCCATGATGTGAAGTCCCCATCCGTCGCTATCGTCGTGCGCCACCAAACATCAGCATCCCTCTGCAATGTATACGACGATAGCTCGGGACGTAGCCTATCCTCAATGCCCAATATCCTATGAAGCTTCTCCTGAGGTAGCACCCACTTCTCGATCATCTGAAAGTCTCGAGTCCCATCAAAGTACTCTGGCTGAAGCCTAATGAAGTCCTTAATCAGCTTGATCCCCACTGCTGAGTCTGATGATGTGGAGGTGCGAGTGGTCGTCGCCACTACTATATCAGTCGTCGGAACCGTGGCGGCTGGGAGAGCCTGTGCCACAGGAGTCGCAGTCGTAGTCTGAACAATAGGTGTCTCGGATACGGGCGTGGCAACAGGAATGGTGGCTGGTACGGCAAACGGAGTGGCGGCCGTCGTAGTCGCTGGAATGGCGCCCTGTGGTATAGTAGGCTCTGTCGTAGGAGGCGTAACAACTGTGCGTGTACTAGCGACTGCTTGTGTGAGTGCAGTGATCTGCGCAGTGACGTATGCCATGAAGTCCACTAACTGCTGCCCCTAAGCAGCCACTCGGTCAGACAGCCTCTGCTGGTCGTCATCAGATGTGGTGGGAGGCTGACTGCCGCTAGCATCCGAATCACCTGTATCGCGTGCGTCTGTCATCGTCGTCTGCATGTTGATAACGAATTCGCATCAACCACTACGAAGTGTATCGCGTATATATATATACATAATGAAATTAACACATATACTTGAAAATCCCAAGCTCACCTTCACTCGATTCCCAACAAAATAGTTTCCTAGGCGATGTTCATCTGGTTTCCACTTCTAAGATTTGTGTTTTATGCGAGTTCGTGTTTTTCCTTATTCGTCCCTAAGGTTCTGAAGCCTAAGTTCTGATACCAACTGTAACGGCCCCTATTTTCGTCTAGGGCACCGCCCGGCCTAATCCCATAATTAAGCCCTAATTTCAACACGTAGGACCTAATTACGTATTAGTCAGCCTGTACTACCTAATATTTTATGAAAATTATCAATTTAGCGGAAGTCTTTAACATATTAGCGGAAGCATTTCAAATAATTCCTAAATGTGAAAACCAGGAAATCACAATCACAATATCAATATAAAATAAACGACGATCATATAGATAAAGTGAAAGTTCAAAAGTCGGGTGAACTAACTCTCGTCCCAACAAAGCAACCCAAGCAAAAGACGTATATAAACATAATACAAAAATGTGACGTACATGTACAGCAGCTACGCGCTACGAGCTCAGAGGTAGTCGCCGATCTTCTCCTTGCCCGGTCTAATGCTGTTTGACGGACCTACACCCACCGTCACAAACTAAACGGTGAGTATAGTGATATTTAAGTGATAACCGGGGAATTCTATACTTCATTTCCAAATTAAAGACATATATTTAAATGCATAATATAGCAGAAAAAGGTGCTGAGAAAGTAATGCATATAAATATCACAGTTAACCGAGTTAGATAGACTGACACAGGCTAAGTCGAGATGATCTATGTCCTGTCGGCGGTGAGAAATATCAACCAGCCTTTTTCCACTATCGTATGGAGATACTCTCAACATACTTGTAAATTTTTGGATATATATATAAATAGAACTTGCCGACAACCCCGTAGTTCAAGCTACGTGATGCCACCCAAGTAATAGTGGTGAGTGCCTGGAACCCCAAGGTCCAAAGACCCCGTGAATCCACCCATCTCTCGTGCAATGGACACTAGATAATCTCCAACTTTTGTTTCAAGGATTTTCATTTCTAAGGTTCTACGATATCAACAATAAGTTAGGCTACAAAGCCTCAAAGGAAATGAAATATAAATCAATTACCACAGTAACCCTATTGCATGCATTTCTAACATCAATTATAACATTATTCATAATCAAATATGGCACATTAGGAAAGGAGTCAATGAAATCATCACAAGGCATCATGCTATTTCAACATTCAACTTGAATAGAGCAAGGAAAGCATGATGGTAGATCACTAATAACACGTCATCAAATTGACTGAAAGAGAATTTAGTATGAATAAAATAAAGTAGGGAGTTCCCACAGTTTCACTTACAAGTCACAGGATAGCTCTACCTATCTGGCCTCGCGACACTTCGACTAGCGTTCTCGAACTTCCGTAACACCCCTAAGTCCCTGAAAGATTATTTCATATCATTCATTTACTTATTTACTTATTTTTTTTGTTACATAAATATACTTTATGTATATATTCATATATGTGTATATGTAGATATATACATATATGTGCATTTGTATATATATAAATGTATATGTATGTATACATATATATATATACATATTATTATTTCTTCTATTATTTTATTTAATTTTTTTTTTTTGTAGATATACATGTGTATGTGTATGTGTATATATACATACATGTATATTTTATGTATACATATACATACATACATGTATGTATATACATTACATATATTTATATAGTATTTATTACTATTACTTTTATTTTTATTTATTTATTTTATTTATTTATTTATTTATTTTATTTTATTTTATTTTTTTTTTATGTATACATACCCAAATCAAATGGGTCCCCCTCTTCATGTATACATACCCAAATTCAAATGGGTCCCCCTCTTCATGTATATTTTATGTATACATACCCAAATCAAATGGGTCCCCCTCTTCATCTCTTCAAATAGAGACGCTGCAATGCAACAAAGAATGCCTCTCTCGTCGTTTCTTCTTTTTTTTTTTTTTTTTTTTCTTCTTTCTTTACTTCTTCAATCCACACAACAACAACTCCAACACCAATATCAACATCATAACATCAAAATCCACCATCAACACATTGATTTTTTTTTTAAAATTCAACTTCATTTCAACCTCACCAACACCACCATTAACATCTACCACAACAATCAACAACAAAAACAAAAGAGTTACCTCGCCAATGCCGCGATCTCCTCCGATGACCTCTCCTCTCTCGGATCTTCTCTTCTTCTTCTCCTTTCTCTTCTCCTTCTTCTCCCTCTTGTGTGCGGCGGCAGGGTGGTTTTGTTGTGTTTTTGGGGTGAAATTACCATCTTACCCCTCTAACCCTATCCTTTTCTATATACACTAATGCCCCTTATTGTCATTTCACAATTATTTTCTGATTTTTCTGATTTCATTTAATGTATATATATTTATATTATATATTTATATAATATAAGTATATATATATGTATGTATATTTCCAATTCAATTTAATAAATTTATAACCATAGGCTATGATTTAATGTGTATTAATTTAGTACATCGCATTTTACTAAATTTACACTTACCGCAAGTCTCGCTATTCGGTACCCCGGCTTGCACACAACTCAAGGCGTGTCCCTGACCACGTCTCGGCGTCGATAGCTGCAAATACTGACTTAATCAGCCTACACACATACGAAACACTAGGAATACATCAATATAAACATAAAATTTACCTCGGCCACATGCCTTGGTCTGTGTGCGCATCTCATGCGGGCCCCACGTCACGGATTGGCGATCCTGATTAAGCAGTTAATCAAGATTAGCAAAATTGGGCCGTGACACAACTGCCGCAACCACCTCTCGTCGTCCCTCTGCCCCACGTCGTCCCTCTGCCCGACGTGGTGTCCAATCCTCATCCGGTAGCGAGTCCGAGTCCTCAACCTCTACCCATAGCCATTCCACCCTCATTCCGGCAAATGCCCCACGTATGGAGGGCCATGCCAAGTCCATACATGAGTCCACATCAGTTTTAGAGTCGGTGGCTCCACGGCTAACGTATGCCAAAATTTTAAGGCCCGCCGTTGTCGATTTTGCCTTTTTTGATAAGGCTCATCTCCCAATTCGGGAGATTTTCGATACTGCGGGTTGGACCACTTTTTGTGCCCACAATGCCAACTACAACCCCCCTTTGGTTCGCGTCTTCTATTCAAATCTTGAAACAACGAACCATTTTGTTCTACGTTCGTCCGTTGGTAGCCGATCCATTGAGATTACGCCTGAAAATCTCGCCCAACGACTTCATCTCCCTTTGCACCCTCCTACCACTACGATTGTGTGCAAATTTCTAAGTTGGCCTTTTGATCGTCTTGAAGTACTTAATTCCTTCTTTCGGCCGAAAAGAACTTTAACCATTTACCCAACTGGTATTACGGATACTGATTTCAAACTTCTACCTCACCTTCTTCATAAGATACTTCACAAGGTCATTCTTCCGCGAGGTGGAAGTAAAAACTATGTCACTCTTCTTGACATGTTTATTCTTGGGCACCTCATTCGCATGATACCTCTCAGCCTGCCCCACATCATTATTGGTTATATGACGAGCACATGTAGCTCAGGTCGTCATCTTCCTTATGCCCACATTATCACATCCTACTTGGAGTCTGCCTAGGTGGATCTCGCTTTAGGTGGACGTCCCCTCACTGTCTATGACACTATCGACATGGCCACTTTGAAGGCCATGAAGTACCGCTACATTCGTGAAAGACAGAGGTGGACACGGGAAGATGCCATCCCGGATGGTCAGTATTACGGTGGCTATGAGTCTCCACTACCTACGGACCCTCCGGTTGCTCCTTTTGATGCCCCCACTACTTGGAATATAGCCATAGTTTTGGCGATGATGACAACGCCGACGGTGAAGGCCATGCTGGTCATGATGAACATGATAGCGATGATGAAGTTGATCAAGACTTTACAGCTCCACCCGAGCAACAACAACGATATGAGTCTCGCACAGCCTCCACCTCCTTCCACGTTTGACGGCTTCACGCCTCCACCGAACATGTCTCTATCATCGGCGTACGTCTCTGCATAGTTGGGCTACCTGCACACCTATATGACTTAGACCTTCGCTGCCGTCGAAACGAGCATCCAGCATCAGAATGATTGGCTTCATCACATTGAGGGTCAGTTGCTTCCAGCTTACCCCGCGCGTAATGATCGTGCCTCTAGCTCTGCACGTCCACCATCGTCCTAGCGGAGGAGTGTTTAGACTTCTTATTGCTCGTTAAGCATTAGGCTCCAATTTGGACGTTTTTAGGTGTATAGAGATCTTCTATTTACGTGAGCACTAGGCTCCACACTGTTAGACTTTGATGTTCCAAACATTTTCTTTCGCTCATGTTTAAGCCACAACTATGCTCTCATTGCTTTATGCTATCTAAATCATTATTTTTTTTGCGTATCTCTAAATTTATACATGGTTGTTTCTTATTCATTGTGATTCATCACATCTGCACATGTACCGCTTCTATATGTTGTTTCTTGATATGCATAAAGTGAGGGGGAGCGTTTGTCTCTCGTATTGATTCTATTCCTCTCTATTGTGTTCTATTTACGGGGGAGCTTGGCCCCGCTTTTTGATGTTATCAAACGGGGGAGAAAATGTCGTTGAACTTGAAAATGTTGATGTGTTTGAAGTTGCATAAATGAAATGTATAATCTTGAATGTGATATACACTTAGATTATGTTTTACACCTTTAAAGTTCACATTGTTTGTTATCATCAAAAAGGGGGAGATTGTTGGACTAAGTGGTTAGTCACTCTAACTCCGACTGGAATTTTGATGGAAACAAACAAGGTAAAAATGTACTAATTAATATCAAGTGTATTTCAACTTTTGTTAAAGGATGCAAAACAACACATCACGGGTATTCAAGCCATACAAGTTCAAGACTCGGCATTCATAAAGGAATGAAGACGAAAGATCAAACTACAATTTGTAATTTTGATGTAAGGTATTCAAATTCTTTCACGCAAGCCAAATGCATTAGTTCATGCATATCGAGTTTCTTAAACTAATTTTCAAAAATCATGAGGTAACTTGAAGTTTCAAAATGAAATTTTAATACATGACTAGGTCTATGAGTTTAAACAATGTGAGACTATGTGTTAATGGTCATTTGCATATTGGAGATCATTGTTGAAGTTTCCGAAACAGAAAAACTTATTTTTGAAAAGAAAAACTGCAAATTTGTAGAAAAGTCCCTTGCACGTTATGAAATCGTGATTTTCCGTTTTCGGGATTTGTAAAAATATCCGGACCACCCAATTAGGCTTAACGACCCATAACAAAAGTGTATAACATGTTATATAAGAGTTGGTTGGGTCCCAGACGTGTTTAAGGGTCGTTAACACAAAGGGATAAAATATTTATTTTGAGCTCCCTGCAGTTAACGCGCTAGGTCTCAGCATTAGCGCTCTAATTGCCTACCTGACAGCTTTTTTAAAAAGCTGAAAAACAAACTTTGATTTGAATTCTTGATGAATTCTGGACCCTTGGATCCCTAGAACGGTCACAAACTGTTAAAATGGGATACCTAACACTATAAAACCACCAAGAACATGATTTTCTCATAACAAGGAACAAACACACTAAAAAGCTCAAAATACACAAAGAGAAGAACTTTGATTATTGTGAAGGAGACAAAGGAGATTTTTGTTGCTGTCCACTAACTCCAAAATTCAGCACTTTTGAGACTTCCAAAGGAGTACAAGAATCTCTTCAAAGCTGATTTCCTTTGTCATCCTCTTGGTTGTAAGAAAGTCCTTGTTCTAGCATCTTTACTTGTGCTTAATCTACATAGTTTTGTGTGTGTAAATAGAAAATCAGTTTGTTGTGTGTTTGAACACTTTTATCTTAGGTTTTGCACTTAAACTTATTTTATTAAGCCCTAAGATTGATTTGAACAAAAGTTTTGCACTTAAACTTGATTTTTGTTAAACTATTGTTCTTAGCTTTGAAATCGGTTTTGCACTAATACATTAGATTTTAAAATAATTTCACGTTTGGATTTGCAACAAAATCAGTGACATATTTTGCATATTCCATTCATTCTCATACTTGCATGCATTAGAGTTGTTAGGCTCTAGGAGGCTTGCTAGTGTTTGAATTTGATACTACTTTATATTGTAAAATGTATTTCATTATTTTTCAGCAAATTGTGGTAAGTGTATGATTGTAAGACTTACTGGAATCTAAGTCAAAGGGGAAGACCTAGTTGAGGGTAGGCACAAACTCTAGTTGCTACTAGATAGGAAGTCATAATTGTAATTAAACATTCTAGGCTTGTATGCTTAGGTTGTAACACTTATTTGGAATATAAGTGAGTGTTTAAAAATCCTAACCGGAGAGGTTAGGTAGTGGATGTAGATCATTAGATCGAACCACTATAAATCTTGTGTCACTTTCCATCTCTTCTATCCCATTCACTTGCATAGCATAGACATTCATTGTTATTTACGCATAAAAATTCAAAAAGGCAATAACCTATAGATACACCCAATTCACCCCCCCCCTCTTGGGTGTGGTTTCAACGTCGACAATGTAGCTTATGAGTTGGAGTTACCATCGCAGTTAGCTGGGGTACATCCGGTATTTCATGTTTCGATGTTGAGACTAGCTTGGTTGGGATTGAGAACTTTGGTTGATGTCAGACAGGTAAAGGTACGACCTGATGGCACTTATGAGGAACAGCTAGTGGAGATTGTGGATCGTAGAGTGCAAACTCTGAGAAACAGGGAGATCCCGGAGGTTTTAGTTCATTGGCAGCATCACGAGACCGATGGACTCACATAGGAGCTTGAGTCTACAATGCAGCGACGGTACCCTCAGCTATTTTCTTGTATGTTTTGGTTTAGTTGTTTAAATTTCGGGATGAAATTTCACCTAGTTAGGAAGAACTGTAACGGCTTGAATTTAATTAGCTGTTAATTGCGACGTGTGTGCAGATATGGACGACAGCTCAACACCCCTTGGACCCTGTAGATAGGCCAGAGCTAGGTAAATAGTGGTTTTATTATTGTTTTGTATAAATTTGCGATGTTCATATGCAATTAGGGTTATTGACATCGCGATATGTGTATTTTATTTATTCTTGACGTGCGAGAAAATGTGACACGTATTTGCCTTGATTAGCGTGCAGACGTGGGTACCAAGTAGGTGAATGACAGTACACTTGGTTGGGTAGTTGTACACACATGCCAATGAAAAAAATGTAATTAATAATTAATTATAAACGTCGTATATGCATTTATGGCGTGGGAGCACGCGAGAGACAAGAGTGTACACGCGGGAGTCGGGTATTGGAATGCCCGAGGGTTTGGTTATTTGTATTGAGAAGACAAGTCAATGGAAGGGAGTCTCCCACTTGTGTCACATTTGAGTGGACTATTTGCCATATGGGCCTTAAGATCAAGTTTAGAGATACACATGTGAGGGATGAAAATAGGGGTATAAGAACCCATTTCTCATTTTCCCCACCACCTTTTCTCTCTTCCCTATCCTAAAGACCATTTTCAGCACCAAACGACGACGAATCGACGATCTAAAGTGAGATCCTCGATCCTTTCTCTGTTTCCTACATGTTAGGGTAAAAGTTTGAGTTTTGACATGGGTTTCAAGAATGAATTTTAAGCACACCAGCTTTGGGGTGTTGCTATGGTTTTAGTGGTTATATTGGAGCAACTAATGAGGATTGATTGAGGTTGTTGTTGGTTTGGACTTGTGGAAGAAAATTAGTTTTGGTCTGATTTATCGAGGTTTCGATTTCAAGCGCATTCCGTCATGGTTTTATGGTGGTTTAAGGTGGATATGTGTATTTATACGATGTTGGGATGTGTTTGGACCGCGACAACGAGCCGAGAGGCTCAAAAACTCTAATAGGACGTCACTAGTTCAGACATCGCCAAGGACGTCGTGAGGAAACTCCCACGGCGTCATCCGCAGAGTCCAAACCTGAGAGCAAGCACGCACCCACGTCGTGGGGGTGGTGCACGTGGCTACTTGGGCCACAGTGTCAAAGAGGTCATGAGATCTTTACTTACGGCGCCTCCACCTATGACGTCCAAGATAGAAAAATAAAATAAAACTTAAAAAAGTATTTTCTAAAATGGGTTTAATTGGGCATTTCATTGATGGATTATTATCAATTAAACGAGGATTTAAATTAATAGAAAATAACTCAATTATGAGGTAAATTGGGGGTAATTTGTTTATGGGGAATTAATAGTATTTTCAATTATCAGGCTTTGGATTGGTTGACTGATGATTTGACACATACTTTGGGCGTGATTGGGACGTAGTTGAGATTAGTTGGATTGGTTGACTGATGATTTCTTGAGTATTTACTTATTTTGGCTTTTAAATTCAAATTATGTCTTTCAATATTCTATTCTGGATTGTGGTTTAAATGGACGGATGTTGAGGCTCTCCCTCCGTGTCATTCTTGTGTGTATGTCCACTAGGCCATAACATGTGTGTCAGGGATCTCGGTGAATAGTTCAACCTAAGAGTCGCGTGGGGGAACGTGTAGGTGCTTCATTGGTTATACGCCGACCACCTTGTGGATCCAAATACTGGCCTTGCTTGAATGGTACTCGTCGGCAGTATTTTATGGAAGAGTCCGAAGTTTAGTCTAACCCTAGGCTCTAGGAATACACTTTGAGCTTTCACTATTATTTATCCATGCGATGATCATAGTTGCCCGTATTTATTTCCGCATGTTTATTTAATAGATTTATTTAAATTCCAGTATTTACTTTCAGTATTGCTCACTTAATTTCCTTGGGAATACTCATTCTAGACTCGTCATCTGCCTTTTGTTATGGCTTAAGTGCAGATCTGAGTATGAGTCGTGGCAAGGGCAAGCTTGCAAAGTACTGGTGATTCAAAGATATTGAGCTCGACTTGTACGTTTGTATTATATATATTTTGTTTCATTTTTGAGGTGTATTTCTTTATATATATGATGATTACATGGGTTTTCCACACTAGGTTTATGGTATATATTACACGAATTTGATGTTTATTAGCTTAGTTAACATGTTTTTAAGACTTCCGCTAATATTATTGAGGTTTGGAAATGATCTTAACAGATGACTTGAGTTCATAGACAATTTAAACAATAAATTGTTGTTCATTGAGGTTAATAATGATTAAATGGTGGATAAGATTGCATGTGGGACACAGCTAGCACTAGTAGACCAGGTTGTGGGCTCGCATTAGCCCCCATGGCGGTTCTTTTGAAAAATGGGTCGTTACACTTTTCCTTTTTCTTTGACACTTGAAGTAGATGAATTCCCTATATAGACTTTTTCATCATTAGTAACATCTTCGAAGGTTGAAAACAGTGCCTTGTCGCCACAAATATGACTAGTGGCTCCCGTGTCAATCAACCAACCTTGAACATTGTAAATCATATTGAATTCATAAATTACAACAACCAAGTCTTCTTCAGTAGTGGTGACATTGGCTTGATTCTTTTGAATAGAATTTCTTGCAGGTAAATCTTTGTAGTGATGACATTTGTGAGCCTTATGACTAGGCATTCCGCACACCTAACAATTACCTTTAACTTTCTTAAATGGATTGCCTTTTGGTGCAAAATTGTTGGAGTTCTTCACAGAAAACTTCTTTCCTTTGTTCTTTTGAAATTTGGATTTTGAAGCCTCTCCTTCAACCACGTTTGTTTTTACAGCCAAGGTAGGTACTTCAACTTTGTCTCCCTTGCGATGATGTTTTTGGACTCGAAGCCTCATAATCAAGTCCTCTATAGTCATCTCTCTCCTTTTATGCTTTAAATGGATCTTAAAGTCTTTCCACGAATGAGGTAACTTCTCAATAATCGCACAAACTTGAAAGTGTTCATTGATAGAACATCCCTCTACATGCAATTCATGAATTAGGTTTTGGATTTCCTCTACTTGTTTGATTACAGTTTTGGAGTCTACCATGAGATACTTTAGAAATTTACCAATTATGAATTTCTTCACACCGACATCTTCAATTTTGTTTTTCTTCTCAAGATTATTCCATACTTCCTTTGTTATGTCATATAAGTTATCATCTAAACAATTAAGGATGTAATTTTAGCAAAGAAAATCGAAATTTCTCCAGTTCTCAATGGACATAGTAGTCTCCTTCGAGAGAGGATCCTCATATGTCTCATATGCCTTAGGTTCATCCTCTATCACAACATATGCAAGGTTGAGTGTTGTCAAGTAAAGCAGCAATTTTTGTTGCCACCTTTTAAAATCCACTCTTGTGAATTTTTCAGGCTTTTCTTCATGCCTTTTGAAATCCGCTCCCTTGGATTTCTCAGACTTTTCTTCTGGCTTTTTAGAGTTGTTCAAACTCATTTGTTCCATCATTTTGTGAATTTCTGAAATTAAAAAACAACACAAAATCTTTTAAATTTCTAAAAACTTTCTGTCTTAGATTGTTGTCCAGAACAATAAATAATGATACTAATAGATACGAATAAAATAAATTTAAAGAATATTTAATAACAGAATCAAACGACAATAAAATTTCTAACCAGAGACTTGCACAAAAGCAATGTCATAAGACACAAATTTCATTGAATTCGGTGATATAATTTTCTTTAAAGATCTGCCCCAAGATACAACCGGATGCCCTTTTGAACCGAAAATCACCAAGTTAAAAAATCACTCAAACTGTGATTTTTCTTTACTCTCAAAAAATTAAATCCCAAAAAACCAGTAAGTTTTCAGTGTTTTAGTTCCACTTAAATAGAACATGAAGCATTGGTTCAAACCAAGGTGACTGTACAAATCCCGTCAATATCATTCAACAGTCGCACCTATTTACAAAAATAACAAAATTAACCGTCAACAATTAATTTCGAAATAAAACTATTTAAGTTTTAAAATAAAAAAAATTGATTTTACAAGGCTAACAAATCTAAACCCAAGGCCCAAGGCCCTATCTATGACATTAAATATAAATATTATATATATGTACACCTATTTCCCATTGAATGCCAATTGGGCTCTATCCATTGGGTTTCTCTAAATTAAAGCTTTAAAGAAGATGTTTGTATATAAGTAACCAATGTGAGACTAAAGAGTTTTTCTATTCAAACTCATTTGAAACATTTTCTCAAGTTCCAACACAGGTAACTCTTAATATTTTTGGACATGTACATGTGTGGATTAAAATTTAGTCATCCCACATTAGATAAGTGTGCCTTCAAATGTTCCCCAATTTTATGATTAGTAGATACAATAGCATTACGCTTTAAGTCCTTTTTTTCTTAGAATTGTGGGAGGGTGCATGCATTTTCCACTACGTTGCTGGCATAGTTGACTATGGCCTCGTTTGGTTCGGGGGGAAGTTAAAGGAAGTAAGATAACTTTCAGGGAAGTTCCAACTCACCTTATTTGCACTAAAACAAAAGACACTTTCTACGACACAAATGTTATGACATTTTTAAAAATATGTCATGGAAAGTAAGTTAAGCATGACAATTTCTTAATAAAATGTCATAGAAAGGTTAAAACAATCTCTTCACACATAATAATTCTTTTAATGATAGGTTAATTGATAATTGATGACATTTCTTAAAATGTCAATATACAACATTGCTTTCTTTCCATCAACTTTAAAAAATGGAAAAAGAAGAAAGAGAGAGAGCCGCTTACGTTGAACAAAAGTAGCGCAAAAGTTCTTGTTCGCCAAAAGGGTATACTAGTCATTTCGCCCTAATTTTCCCTTCACTCATTGTCTCGTCTTTGCCCTAATTTTCACTTTCGCATCTCTTATTGTCTCTTCGTGCTTCACAAAGCTCACCAAGGACGATGCGAAGCTTGCTCACTTTCTCTTCTCCAATCCGGTCGAGTTTCTATCGATCTTCGACGGCGCTTGTCACATCTCTCAGGTTTGTCCCTCCCTATCTGATCTCGTCCCCAATTAGGGTTATTGGTTTATGTTGATTTGAATTTTGTAACTTCAAAGACATTCCATGGAAACCCTAGAAACTCTGAAGGATTTGACTATCTTACTTCATTTGTAGTAAGAGTTTCTCGAGTAGGTAGTTGCAGTGATCTCAGTTTTCTTCCTTCCCTATATATACATTCTTTGGTGACTTCCGATGCTAGAACAATCAATCAATCTAGCTTTTACTTGGGAATTTGGAAAATTAGTAGTACATTGTCGTCGCGATAACTAATTTCATAATTGCCAAGATTTCCAAAAAGCAGAGCTAACCTTTGGCAACAAAATGCCATGCCTTTTCTTTTACAATGTTTCATTTTGTTAGATAAGGTCGAATGCCACGATTGGCAGGTGGACTGGAAAACTTGCTAACTATAATTTGGGATGTGATTTCACTTATTTTATTTTATTTTTTCAATTCGTGGCTTATAAAATGTTGGTTTGAACTAACTTTGTTGCTTAAATAAAACGATCTTCCTTGGAACCAAATGTTCTGTTGACCCTAAACATTATTGATTATTTATCTTTTGGTCTTGAATGTAATGTGTATGTTTTTTTACATTATCTTTGTTGGTGATTTGGGGTTCATGCACAGCGGAAATTACAAAACTATTTTGAGAAAAACCCCAACAGGATTCGAATCTGATTCCATTAAAGCACGTTTAAACTATGAAAACTTAATCATACCTCAGTCGTACTGTACCTTTCTGTAGGTTAATCGATCTCTAAGGCGCTGCCAACGATGAACGCCCTCTATCAGCAGTCCACACATTAACGGCGGACGAGATTTGAAGTGCTAGCTTCAAGAGAATACCAAACTTTTTTTGTTTCTCTCCAAAACGATCCAGAGCATACCAAAACCCTAAGTCGTTTCTTAAAACAAAAATAGAGTTTCGGCCTTTATATTCTTTCTTGTACTTGTATTCTAACTCAATGCGTCTATTTATACAACCCTTGTATATAGACGGTTAAGTAAATTACACATATACTCTTACTTAAAGAGGTATAAGTGTAATACACTACAAGGACGTTTCTTTCATGAACTTTATCATATAAAATTCATTCAGTCGAATCATTTTAAAATCTCACAAAACCATTCTTAGTGTGCGACCCAATAGGCTCATACAACGTTGGCAGTTTACCAAAACACATTTTGGTATACAAGTCATAAGCAGCCTCTAGCAAGACATTATGACTACCCAAGTTGTACGAATATCAAATCGATACAACCTAATCAATAGTGTATATAACATCCTTTTGTCACACGATATCCTTTTGATCAAACATAAGGCATAGAATTGTCATCCAACATGTTCAATCGTACTAGTCTCGATCTCTAGGTAGACTGAAAACATCCAAGTGACATTGATCAATATAAATTCACTTAGACTAGGCCTTTATAATATTCTAACACATCGAGGGATCCACTGGATATCTCTCTCTATATGAGAGGGACAAATTCTATCTTGATTACGCAACTTCACCACATTATTCACACAGTAACTAATCACAACCTTTATAATCGTCCGGTTAAAGACAATGTTTGATTGCGTCAAACCACTTTATTCCTAATGTTGAAGTCTCTAGTAATCTCAAGTCAGAGGACTGAATAATATACATATCATGAGAAACAACTATGACTTAATCCATGTGATGTTCTCATAGCGGGTCGGTCCAGTACTTTGTTCCCTAACAAGTACTCATGATCTTGATTCGTATTCCTATACGTATGATCATCGCATGATCATCAATCAAGACTCACACTAGTCTTAATTCATTATAGTTCCCAGTATAATAATCGACTAGGGACATTTAGGATATTTCTGTAAATACCCTTGGATCTTATTATAATGTAAACATGGAAATCAATTATAATAAACAACAAATGAAATCCTCTATTTTATTAACTAAAATGTATTCATAAAGACTATTAATGGATTGACCTAGGGCACAGTTCCCAACAATCTTCTTATGTTCTTTTAGCTGTCAGTTGTTGGTGTTAGAAGAAAGTGAGGATCTTTCATCTCTGTTAATTTTTTTTCTTGGTCATAAGTAGTGTAAGAACCCCTAATTTGAATTAGAGAATGTTTGGCCTGAAACCCTAATTAAGCCCCGGTAAACCAGATCGGACCTAATTAGAGCCAGCAACCTTATTTCATTTCCTCACAATAACTTGTATATCTTGATATCAATAAACCAAAATAAAACAAATGCAACTGAAAATTTAAATCTTTTTCGATAAAATACAAGATATGAAATACCAGCATTAACGTTGGTATTGAACTCGTATTCCCACCCCAATTATTACAAAATCATAAAACATTACAATATATATAACAGGAAATTCACTGCACCGTAGAGAAGATACTAAACTCCTAGTCTTCTCCTTTCCTGAGTTCCAAGTCCTAGCGTACATTCATACCTGGAGATGTTAAGGTGGGTGAGCTCTTACATGCTCAGTAAGTGACTCTCATACTAACCATAAACTAACAATTAATATCAAGGCAATGTATAACAACATGAATTAAATGCATATCTAAAGGAGCATATGAATCAATATAAACAATATATATAATTGATGCAAGTTCCTTGGTTCATTGCAATGTACCCGTGATTTGTATTTAAAATATTCGTATTTGCATTGAGTTGCCCTCTCACATATCCAAGAACCAATCACTGGGCATCTAACCAGTTCTTGTCAGTATGCCGCCAACTCATAAAACATAGAGTCGCACTTACTCATCATCACAAAACCAATCACTGCTCATCTGATTGGTTTATGATTGATAAGCTGCTAAACTCAACTGGAAAGCATTTTTCGGGATAATTCCCAAGTCACTGGGGGCGCGGTGATGGTTAGCAACGCCACCACAGTTCTAAACCCCAGGCCGATCCGTCCCGTCAAACCTCTTTCCGAATCCATTTTTCATTTTAAAACATTTTTGTAAAACCAAAGTCAAATCATGGTACATTGACCCATTCCCAGTCCAGTACACTACATGCTCTAGTAATACTATTTTACATTGCATAATTGATAAAAGCTACGAGTCCCACTTACCTGTCCTGAGCTTTCTATGTTTACCGACTTATACGAATCCTCGGAGTTCTCAAACCTTTCCACATCGATTCATTACCTAAAATAGACCAATTGTTATCAATTTAAGTCTAATATTCATTTACTAATACTTCTAAACTAGTCCCAATCGAATCTGGTATCCCGGGATCCAGTTTCCAACATATTATGACCATTTCACGCTTTTCGAGGTAAAAACCTTGATATAAAGTCTCATTCGACTTTCGAATTTCTCATTTTTCATAGAAATCCCTCAATTTCTATTTGTTTGGTCAAAATACTATTTTTCCATATTTTTCCCTATTTTTTCTGGATTTTCTTTTCCATTTTCTCTTCTTTTTTTTTTGGTTTGGCCCTAAACCAGGTTCGACTTAACCGAGCCGAACTGGCCCAGTTCAGGGGTCATCCCCTTCCTCTTGACGACATAGTCACTGTTTTTTTTTCTTCTTCGATTGGGGTTGGCTCCCAACCCCAACCCCAATTCGTTTTGGCAAGGGCGATTGCTCCCTAGCCGTCTCCACCCTCATATCGATTTCAATTCTCGACCATGGCTCCACCATGGCCGAGCTCATCACCCCACCTTACCAAATTGAACAACAACATCTAAATACTCACCTCAGCCACGCAATCTCCATCAAACTCCTAAGCTCTTGAGCTCCTCTGCTTCTCCTCCGTCGCCCCTTCCTTCTCCCTTGTTCTCGGTTCGTCTCTATTCTCTCTTTCTCACTCATTTCATTCAATATAACAGTGAAGAAGGCAGTTTAGGTGGGGGAATTGACCGAAATGCCCTTCCAATATTATCTCCTCCTTAACAACCTTAATACCCTTTATGGTAATTTCACCCTTTTCTAATTTATTATATATATATATATATATATATATATATATATATACTGATTTATATACATATATATATACATTTATCGCTATGTCGCGCCAAAAATTATGTTGCGCGCCAACGAGAACCCTCGGGTGTGCACACCACCGTACGTCCTACGTGTGTCACTCGTAACCCCGCGTATCACTCTGCGCCTGACAAATTACCATTATTTTATTTATTTTCCATTTTAATATATATTTATATATCCATAATATATAAATATATATATATATATGCCTATAATTACACCTATAATTAAGTAATTTCCACCGTCGAGCACACTCGAGCATCAACGCTATCCCGCATCTCATGTGTGTCCACATGACCCCACACATGGTATTAGGTATTCTCTCATTGGTCTGATTATTCACGTATACATACTAGTACACACCAAACAAACACAATACATCACACAATTTCCACGCACACGTTAATCGAAACAAACTGAGCTTAACCACGAGCCTAACTCGGATTAATTTGGATTCGGATTACTGTTAATCACGTGCTTAAAGTAACGGGTCGTTACAAGTAGTTATTGTTGATTGCTAATGATGTCATCTGTTTGTAATTTGGTTATTGGTTGCAATTTCATTGGAAGAGAAATGTGCAAGTTCTAACTCCTGATTTTTAAATCTGTTTAAGTTGTTTGTGTTTTCATTCAATGTTTGTTTGAACGAATTTGTGTCGTCATCGATGCTCTTATGAATTTTTCTATGATTAATCTTTATGTTGATGCAGTTCGAATAAGTCAAGAAAAAGCGAGATCTGATTTTTGAAGAACATTGGTTTGGTTTTCAAGATAGCAAAAGAGACCATTGAATGTTGGTTGGTTTGTTTGTCTTTAGAAAATTTCAAATTGAAGTGTGATATTGTACTAAGCAAACAAACGGTCTTGCTTTGAAATTCCAAGTTCAAATTTGAAGCCTTAAATCAATACTAAAGTTTTTGCTTGTTTTAATGAATGATTTTAATTGTTGATTTTCGTAGTGTAGGAAAGCCTATCTAACCATGACGACATTTTGTCAATGTTAATTGGGTGGAGGTATGATTTTGTGTTTCAAGGACTTGAATGGTGTTTCTAACGACCCGAAAAATATGATGTGTTTGCATGACGATGTGTAGTACCAATTTATACTCGTGTTTGTGTGACAGGACAGTGACGTCGAATTTCGAGTAAGCTTCGCCTAGGAAAACGTGAAGGACGGGTATCGAGTGGACAAAATACGAGTACACAGGTCTGGGAAACAATTTTATGGACGACCAAAAAATAAAATATAATAATAAATTAATTTGGGAATATGTTCAAGTCGTTAGGAATTTCATTCGCGCACGACAGTACGAGTTGGGTGCATGTCTGGCGCAGAAACGTCAGAGGAAAGGCCAACAATTTGTGCAAAAGAGAATAAGGATAAGGGGAATTCCCAAAGTGTCTTACAAGAGTGGTTTAAGCTGGTGTGTTTGCAGACCACAAGAAGTGCCTCGAGATATGCGATCACACCAAGATGATATAAGGGTGAGTCAACTCTTACTCTCTTTCATTTCTTCTTTTCTCTCTCCTCACCGTGAAAACGAAGAGGAGTGGGTTTCTACAATTTCGACGCGGATCAACGCCAAGGGATCGTGTCACGACGCAAACGGAGGCGATATCTTGACTCATCATTCAGTTATCGTCATTTTGGCGGGTATTGTGTGGGTTTTCGCTTGATTTTTGAATCGGTGGTTGGTTGAGTTTTGTGTTTGGATAGTAGTTTTGGATAGGTATCAAGATCCCTAAGAGGTTGAAATAAGCTCAAAACATGGCGACACGGTTCGGGGTTGTGAAAAACCTTGGTATTCACATTCTAGAAGTGACGCTGTGAAAGACGTCGTGGGCCCTAAACGTCCACGGCGTCCAAACCAAAAAGGTTGGGAAATCGACGCTTTATATGGCGTCGTCGAGTTTTTGACCCACAGCGTGGCACTGTTCATAGTGCCTAAATTTTGAAAATTTTCAGAAACTTCAGGACTTCTTTCGAGTATCCAAATGGGTCCGAATAAAACTCAATACCTGGGAAATTGACTCAAAACAATGAAAATGGGTAATATTTGAAAAATGGGGAGAATTAATGAGAATAACAATTAAATACAAAATTAGACTTTAACATGAGCAAATTGAATCTGAACTCATACCAGGTGCTTAGTGGACTGGTGGCGAGCGTACGGGATTAGTTTGGCGACGTGTGAGAGCCACGAGCGCTGAATTTCTCCTAGTATTGTGAGTAAAACCAGTGGGAGTATTTATATTATTTCATTTGTGCACTTAAATTGGGTTGTTATATTTCTTGAGCAGTATTTCTTAGTGAAATATGATTTCTTGAATTATATTTATGGTATCTATTCCTTGGTGGATTATCGACTTTGTTTTCTTGGATTCCGAATGAGTGGCCCATTGCAAGTGAGTCATGGTTACTATTTATCTACAATATGAGCTCTTATCTGGACGTTGTTGATATCTCCCAATTAAGTGTAAGTTGGGGGCTCTTATCCAGGTAAGTGGATATCTCATAGTCGCAAGGGTTAGGGCTGGTAGGTTGTGTCTCGCCCAGAACCCGAGTCTGTTGAGCTAGGTGTTGCGACTCAACGACCTTTAGTTAGGACTACTTGCGTTTTCCGTTGTTTTCTTGGACACTCAATTTTTGTTGATTTCTCAGTGATTTACTATCATACGGTCTTGTATTATCTTTGTGATATTTCTGCATGATACTCGTTTAGCCGTTTATTTGACATTTGAAATTATATTGAAACTCCATTTAGTTGCTACTGTTATCTTTTGTACTCACCATCCATTTTATGATGGAGGGTGTAGCCACGTGATACTACAGGGTCGGCAAGTGAAAAGGACCAGAATTTGGCGATTGAAATTGAGGGCTGCTAGACGACCCCCTCTTGCCTAAGTGTAAGTTCCTTGTACTATGTATTTATATGTTGTTGACACTGGGATATTATTTTATGTGATATTTTAAGACATGTATACCTTATTTGCCTCTCCTTTGACTTGTTATACTGTTTTGACTTGTTATACTATTTGGACGTATACAGTGTAGGTTCCACACTTTAGGTTCTCCTGACTAGTCTATTATGGTTATTCAGTTTAGTTAGAGTAGAATTTGCTTCTGTTGTATTTCGATAACTCAATAAACTGATTAACTCCACTTTTAAATTTGCTAAGTAAATGGCAAATGGTAAAGAAGGTTGACTAGGTTTGCGTCGACTCTGTGAGGTTGGCTCGAGGGTCTACGTAAGTCTAGGCCGGGCGATGCCCTAATTTAGGATTATGAAATTTGGGGCCATCACAATATTCTTTATTTGCAATTTGGGTCTAAGTCACAAAGAGTGTTAGAATCTCTTAAACCATAATTTGAAATGGGATCATTAGTAATTTTGAGAATTGGATGTTAAACTAAAAGATTAAGAACCGTTAGTGTAACGGCTCGTTATAATTATAACACCGTTATTCAATTATTCTCAGATTAGGACGCCAACTCAGACGATATGTGGGTGTCGCGGATAGGCTGGGCATAACCTAAACCTAGGGTACTGACTGTGTACTGCTGTTTCCTTGAATTCTGTGATGTATTAATATTTTATTATTATAATGCATTATTCATCATAGGTGTGTAACTATAATTGCTTGTCGTGCGAGTTTTAACGCCGGGGTTCCGTTTCGTAGAATACGCCAACGCGAGGGTACGGTAGCTGTGAGGCCGGGCGTTGGGGTTAGACAGGATTTAATCAAAACAACATGACTAGGGTTGAGGATTTGATTTAATGAGATTTAACCATAACCTTAGGCTAGACTAAGTAAATCAATTAGGTACACTAAGTGTGGGACAGTCTTGGGAAGCGTGTTGGACACGGGGCACGGGGAGCCGGGTAGTCGGGAAGTTAGTGTGACCCTATTTACCATTTTATAGAACTTATTTGAGGACTTGGATAGGTTATATAAGTTAAATCAATTCGAATTAATCAAGTCCTATAGTTTGAACTGAATAAATCAGCAGACCTAGGATCGTCCTCGAGACACCCAATAGATGAGATACAAGACAACTAGTGTCATGATAAGGTGTCCAGGAGATTGAGTGATAGGCTTAACAAGGACCCTTAGATCAACCTCGAGATGTGTGTGAACGCCAGATTAGAACCCAACATATAAATACTCATTTGATCGTGAGACATGCAAAAGGAAGCTATGTAACAACCCTCAATTTTAATCCGACTAATGTAGCACTGGTTAGGAACGTGACCTAGTTACGTGATACTAGACAGTATTTTGAACTTCGGGAGTCGACACCGAAGTGATTTTATGATTCTTTGATTGTGTATTAGTATTTTAGTATTTACGGGTCTCGAGCCGTTCGGGCGATTTTTAGTTGAGTGAGGCTACGTCTAGGTAAACGAGGGAGTAAAACATACAAATAAATAAATTTTCTAATAATTTAATTAATTAGTTGTTGGGATGTGGCGAGAAAACAGGCGCGGTGAGCCAATTTACGGAGAAATACTGACCGAGGAAATGCAAGATTCATGTGGGAGTTGGATAGTCTCGCAACATACTGATTATGGGATAAAAATTGTTAAAGTGACACAGCTTGATGAGGAGAGCCATGAGATTGGCATTGAGATGTGTATGTGTGTAGAGTTAAGATGATGAGGTAAAAGACCCATAAGGGCAACTGTTCAAAAAAAAGCAAGTATGAACTTAAAGGGCAAAAGGGTATTTCATATTTGTTCCATATATATAAACAAACAAAAACCCTACTATTCATCATCTTCTCCACACACACCCGAGCCTCCAATTCCCTCTCACCGCCGCCCCTCTTCTCCTCCCTTCTCCCTTGGTGACCAGACATAACCCTCACCAAAGGTCTGTGTTCTCTCTCCCTTTCCACTCTCTTCATCTCTCACCTCTCGCTCTCTCACTCCTTCGATCCCTCTCTCGGTCATCATCTCGGCTCTCCCTTCTTGTCTCTCTTTTGGTGACCGGACCACGACCTCGCCGAAGATCCCACTAGTCGTCGTAGGCTCTCTCTCTCTACCTCTCTCTCGGTTTCTCCTCCCTCTCTCTCTCTACCTCTCTCTCGGTTTCTCTCTATTTCTCGTGTTGGGCTATTGTCCGCCTCTGGCCATTGCTGCTGTAGGGTGGTGGTGGTCAAGGACAATCGAGGACGGACCCTCGTGGCCCACCAGAGTTCCCATATCCCCGGGAGACCTCTGATTCGTGATACATATAGTGTTGTTGTCCCTATTCAGTTTGATCACATGTGTTGATGTTTATTGGTCTCGCCGGAGTTGTAAAGCTCGGCGGTGCCACTGGTCAGACCACCGTGACCTCGGGAATGTCGGAGACCATGCTAAACCCGTGCTTGCGTCTCACGACTCCCGGAGTGGTCCATAACAGCGATGGTAGTGAGGTGTTGTATTTTCTTTGATTTTGCTCTATTGTTAATGTCTCGTCGGAAACTGCCCAACTGGCTGCACTATAGGCCAGAAACCACATCCGAGAGGCTGTCGGGGACCATGGCTTGCCCTTGTTGGTACCCCTCTGCCCTTCGATGTGTCCAAATCAATTGCGTTTGGACTGTTTGGTCCTAATTTCATGTTTATGTTCATTTCGTGTGTGTTACGCTCCTCACCGAAATCTGCTGTCGTAGGCGATGCCACCGCTGTACCACCATGACCGGGGATGTCGAGTACCAAGCTAAGTCTATGCTTGCGTCTCACGACTCTCGGAGTGGCCTAAAAACAGCGACGTTATTGTTATATTATGTTGTTTATGTGTTGTATGCGGGTTGTAACCTTCTCGTCAGAAACCACCTGTCGTGGCGGCACTGTCGTCGACGCGACGACATGGGGGACTGCTGGAGACCTTACCATTTCCGTCATGGAGTCTCACAGCCCTAGAGCATACATATCAATGGTGATGAGTCGTAATGGCAAAGTTATGCGTGAGTTATTCATATGACGTCGAGTAGTCGTCGACGTGACGTAGGGCATGCACATGACTTTCCCATGTCGTGTTGGCACTCTACGAGCGTTAGACCACACCCGCGAGGTTCCCAAACTCGTTAGTGCATGGTCATTTTGAGTCATGTTCTTTTACGGATTCGCATTTGAAGGTCGGGAACTGGTTATGATGTCATGGTCACGTTGTCAGCTCATCGAGTCTATGGCGTGACCCACATACGACTGAGCCGAGCCTACAACAGATGAGAAGGCTTATATGCATTGTGGATACCGACGTTGTGATACCGTAGTCGTGGTTATTGTCATTATTTTTCAAATCCGAGAGAGTATACGTTTTCCTAACAATTTGACGAGTTATGTAAATACTTAAGGCATTGGGAATACACTAGGGTTTAGTTAATGACTTGACCCATTAATTAGAGTTTCCAACCTTGTTAGGTAGCAGGAAACTCGGGAATACGCGTTAGGGACGCAAGAGTATCTACAGGTTGTGATAGTTCAGGTAAGTACATTTACCCCTAAAGCTTGTGTACGTTAGTAAGCCACTTAAGAAAATACCATGTGATTCATTATCATTCTATCATGTTTGCTATGATCTACTTGTTGGCATCTCCGTTCCATACTCCTTGTATGTGTGTTCTTGGTATAAGTGTGTGTCTCGAAAGTACATGCGGCCTGCACTAGAAGGGATAAAACGCGGGCACTCGTGTGCACGAGTGTTTGACCACCCCTAGTGATTGTGTGATACCATGTACTAGATTTTTGTGGATATTGTTGTGGTTATCGATGTTGCGATATCATTGTCGTGGATTTTAGATCACTTATGGCCTATCTTGACTCGTAGAACACGCATGTTTCGATTGTTATTATTTCCAGTCTGCCTATCATGCACCTTGTTTATTTAACTTCCTGTTTTTCAATTCCTGCATGATATTTAGACTGCCTTGTTTGATAATTCATGAATTACTGTTATATTGTTCTGGTATTACTTTCGATTTCTCTCAGTTACTTACCGTCTAGTTTGTGACGGTGGGTGCAGATAGAGCGGAGTGCAGTAGAGGCAAGAAACCTTGCCTATGAGACTTTATGTGAGCGACTGGACTTGAGGTACCAAGATGTAGGCTCATGTTTATTTCTTTTTGTACGACGTTTTATATATATATGATTTTTGTTTGGAACTGGGAATAGATTTTAAGGTAGATACCATGAATTTCGTTATGTGACTTGGATAGGAAAATTATCGGGGTTTTCCACATTTATATAGATTCCTGATTTTCGTTTGATTGAGTTATTTCCCAATAATTGATTAGTATTAAATTTGCTTCCTCTGTACTATAATTGCAATAACTCTTTCATAAAACTTGAAATTTGATGATTAGAGGCTGACTAGGCTTGTCAGGCTCGCCGAGCACTGGCTCGGGACCTGCACGGGTCTAGGCCGGGCGTACCCAAATGCATTAAGAATTTGGGGCTGTCATAGTTGGTATCAGAGCATACCAGGTTTAAATTCATAAAACACAAGCCATTTAAGCCAATGGAAGATAGGAACGGTTGAACTTAAAAGTGGAAACCCTATGATCAAGTAGAAACTTAGCTGGGGGAGTAATGGGTTGAGTCGATTAATTTTTATACAGTTTATGATTGTTATGTGTATTATTATGGTATATGGTAGCTATAGACTGATCCGAGAAGTTCGTTCTCTTGATTCAGACGACGATGGCGGATCAGACCAGTCAGGGCGACGATAGCGGCACGTCCGGCACACGATATGCTAGCGCGAATGATGTGCATGCCTTAACGCAGAGAGTTGCAACGCAGGACCAACAGTTACACGAGATGTTACGCCTGTTGAGGACACTCGTACCAGCTACTACTACACCATCGACTCCGACTACACCATTTCCACCTCTATTACTCAGGGAGCAATGACTCCGATTGCTGCAGCATCTACGGCTCTGATTCCGTTAGCGGCGATTCTCGAGGGAGCGGTTGTTGCGCCAGGTACGCAGACCGAGGCGGAGACACCTCCGTTACAGACTGAGATGGTACGAGCGGCGAAGACACCGACTACGCCAGTAGCTACTGCAGAGGTTACTCCAACTACGACTCCAGAGAAGAGTCCGGGAGCCACTGCTGAGGCGACGCAGTGGAGGGAATTCAAGAGACATGATCCATTGAGGTTATATGGTGGTACTGATGTCTGAGCAACGGAGCTATTTCAGAAGAATCATGAGAAGATTCACACGATTATTGCCACAGAGGACCATATGTGAGCAACAATCTCTTCGTCTATGTTACAGGAGGAGGCAGATGATTGGTGGATGACTATTGTTACTACCCGAGGCATTCCTAGAGACTGGATCGACTTCAAGACCCAGTTAACCAGAAGTACTTCCCGCCGACTATCCTTCGAGCGAAGAAGAACGAGTTCATGGCATTGAGTCAAAGCACAGACGAGTCAGTAATGGAGTACATGGGTAGATTTATGTTGCCTTATGCTGGAGGATATGCAGATAACGAGACTGATCGAGTCTACTACTTCACTAAGGGTTTGCTACCTGCGATTGGAGGTTTTGTAGTCACTACACTGCCGGAGACTTTGCAAATTGCGTATGAGCGGAGTCTAGTACGAGAGGGTTATCTGCTTACTCATTCGGAGGAGGATAGACCGGCCAGATCAGAGGAGCACCATCAGGACAAGAAGAGGAAGAAGAACAGGTGGAACTTCAGTGACTATAGGACTTAGAGTTTATACAGCAGACTACTCGTCCGACACAGACCATTCCGCCAGTACCGAGTTTTGCCAGTCATCCACCGCAGCCTAGTCGACTAGGACAGCAGTTGCAGAGGCAATCTGCTGAGAGTAGGGGTACGGATCGAGGAGACATGCAGAAGAGGACACAGAGGTCTAGTTAGACTCAGACTCAGAGTTCCGCACAGGGACGAGGTAAGAGCGAGACTCAGGGATCGCAGGATACCCGCACATGTTTCAGGTGCGGAAAGGTTGGCCACATTCAGAGGGAGTGCCCTCAACCACCGAGAGCACTGCCACAGCATCACCAGCACCAGAGGGAGCGTGTTCAGGCAGTTGTTGAGCCAGACCAAAGAGCGTCCTGAAACCTTATTGAGGGTATGGTTTCTATTTACGTTACTTTCATGCATACCATGTTCGATTTCGGTTCCACTATTTCGATTATTGTTATGCGCATGGTAGACATGTTAGGGTTGAAACCCGTTAAACTTAGCAAACCCCAAAATTCTTAGCACGTTGGATGGAATAAGATATACTCGAATGCGATTAGTTTTGACATTTTGGTAGAAATAGG
The DNA here is from genome assembly GCA_039657345.1 of Stephania japonica. NCBI lineage: Eukaryota > Viridiplantae > Streptophyta > Magnoliopsida > Ranunculales > Menispermaceae > Stephania > Stephania japonica. The sequence goes on from CM077557.1 coordinate 16,598,275, forward strand.
GGGTTACGAGTCGTCAGTAGACATGCGAGTACTGGAGTTGTTAGAGTTCGAGGCCTTAGTTGATGCAAACTGGTTATGAGCATTACATTCTTGGATCAGTTGATACGAGAAGACAAATTGGAAATCTTCGCGAGTGTCATGCGTGCTGGAGTGAGACAGAGGTGTTGGCTTGAGTTCTTGAAGGACTACGACTTCTTGTTTGAGCACCATCCGAGGAAGACCAATGCTGTTGCGGATGTGTTGTGCCGCAAAGGATTTGATGCTGAGGTAGTCATGTGTCAGAGGACCTACTAGCGTGGTTTACGTGAGGCAGCCGAGTTGATGAGTTCAACGGACGTGTTGACGACTACCAGGACCCAGATACGTGATCAAATGATGTTGCAGACCGTCTCATTTTGCATTGTGCGCGAGGGACAGCAAGACGATGCGTCATACCAGCGGTGCAGTGAGATGGTGGATAGTTCAGATTGCCCAAACAAGAGCCAGTCGACAGACTCATGCTAGAGGTATCACGGGCGATTGGGGTTTTTCCATTGGTGGCTAATGTGTGTGATGAGATATTTCAAGAGATTCAACGCTCCTGTTCTGCTGTATATCCGGGTCGACCTAAGATGTGCGTTGACATGCGACATCTCTTTTAGTGGCCAGGGATGATTTCTGAGGTGTCGGAGTTGTTCGAGCGTGTGACATGCCAGCGCGTAGAGGCTGGGCGATCGATGACCTAAATGACTACTACACCACCTACCCATTCCTCACTGGAAGTGGGAACGTATTGATATGGATGTCATCAATGGTTGCATCGATATTCTCGTGGTCAAGATAGCATATTGGTAATTGTGGACAGATTTGTAGAATCGGCAGTACCTTCACTTGTGCGAGGTTGCGCACAAACACAGTTGTCAAGCAAATATCGGTATGGCACCGATCAAGGCGCTCATTAATAGGCCCCGTGAACTTCCTTCCTGCTGGGCTGAGCTAGAGGATGTTGTGGCAGTTGGACCTGAAACTGTTGGTGATTATACTAAGAAAGTACGATAAATTTGCTTGAGAATTAAGAATGCCCAGAAGTGGCAGAAGAAATACTTGACGAGTATCACGATGAGCTTCAGTATGATTTGGGGGAGACTACGTAGACCTGAAAGTCTCTCCACTGAAGGGTTACGAATGGTTCGGAGTCAAAGAATGACTCGCTCCGAGTGTTATCGATCTCTTCAGGATTTGTGAAGAGAAACAATAAAGTCGTTAGCTTAGTTTACTAATTAGGTAAATTTCGAGGACGAAATTCTAATAAGTGGGGGGAGACTGTAACAACCCTCAGTTTTAATCCGATTAATGTTGCACTGGTTAGGAACGTGACTCAGCTACGTGATACTAGACAGTATTTCGAACTTCGGGAGTTGACACCGAAGTGATTTTATGATTCTTTGATTGTGTCTATTAGTATTTTAGTATTTTATGGGTCTCGAGCCGTTCGGGCAATTTTTAGTTGAGTGAGGCTACGCCTAGGTAAACGGGGGAGTAAAACATACAAATAAATAAATTTTCTAATAATTTAATAGTTGATGGGATGTGGTGAGAAAACGGCCGCGGCGAGCCAATTTACGGAGAAATACTGACCGAGGAAATGTAAGATTCATGTGGGAGTTGGATAGTCTCGCAACATACTGACTATGGGATAAAAATTGTTAAAGTGACATAGCTTGATGAGTAGAGCCATGAGATTGGCATTGAGATGTGTATGTGTGTAAAGTTAAGATGATGAGGTAAAAGACCCATAAGGGCAACTGTTCAAAAAAAAGCAAGTATGAACTTAAAGGGCAAAAAGGTCATTTCACATTTGTTCCATATATATAAACAAACAAAAACCCTACTATTCATCATCTTCTCCACACACACACTCGAGCCTCCCATTCCCTCTCACCGCCGCCCCTCTTCTCCTCTCTTCTCCCTTGGTGACTGGACATAACCCTCACTGGAGCTCTCACCGGAGGTTTGTGTTATCTCTCCCTCTCCACTCTCGTCATCTCTCACCTCTCGGTCTCTCACTCCTTCGATCCTTCTCTCGGCCATCATTTCGAATTTCCCTTCTTGTCTCTCTTTTGGTGACCGGACCACGACCCCGCCGGAGCTCCCACTAGTTGTCGTAGGCTCTCTCTCTCTCTCTCTCTCTCTCTCTCTCTCTCTCTCTCTCTCTCAACCTCTATCTCGATTTCTCTCTATTTCTCGTGCTGGGTTGTTGTCCGCCTTTGGCCATCACTGCCGTAGGGTGGTGGTGGTTGGGGACAATCGGGGACAGACTCTCGTGGCCCACCGGAGTTCCCATATCCTTGAGAGACCTCTGATTCGTGATACATATAGTGTTGTTGTCCCTATTCGATTTGATCACATGTGTTGATGTTTATTGGTCTAGCCGGAGTTGCAAAGCTTGGCGGCACCACTAGTTAGACCACCGTGACCTGGGGAATGTCGGAGACCACGCTAAACCCATGCTTGCGTCTCACGGCTCCCGAAGTGGTCCATAATAGCGATGGTAGTGAGGTGTATTTTCTTTAATTTTGCTCTATTGTTAATGTCTCGCCGGAAATCGCCCAACTGGCGGTGCTGTAGGCCGGACACCACATCCGAGAGGCTGTCGGGGACCATGGCTTGCCCTTGTTAGCACCCCGCTGCCTTTCGGTGTGTCCAAATCACTTGCGTTTGGGTTGTTTGGTCCTAATTTCATGTATATGTTCATTTCATGTGTATTATGCTCCTCCTCACTAGAATCTGTTGCCGTAGGCGATGCCACCGCTGTACCACCATGACCGGGGATGTCGGGTACCAAGCTAAGTCCATGCTTGCGTCTCACAACTCTCGGAGTGGCCTAAAAACAGCGGTGTTATTGTTATATTATGTCGTTTATGTGTTGTATGCGGGTTGTAACCTTCTCATCGGAAACCACCCGTCGTGGCGGCACTGTTGTCGACGCGATGACATGGGGGACTACTGGAGACCTTACCATGTCCGCCATGGAGTCTCACATCCCCGGAGCGTCCATATCAATGGTGATAAGTCGTAATGGCAAAGTTATGCGTGAGTTGTTCATATGACGTCGAGTAGTCGTCAACGTGACGTAGGGCATGCACATGACTTTCCCATGTCGTGTTGGCACTCTACGGACGTTAGTCCACACCCGCGAGGTTCCCAAACTCGTTGGTGCATGGTCATTTTGGGTCGTGTTGTTTTACGAATTTGCGTTTGAAGGTAGGGAATTGGTTATGACGTCGTGGTCACGTCGCCAGCTCATCAAGGCTATTGCGTGACCTACATACGACTGAGCCGAGCCTACAACACATGAGTAGGCTTATATGCATTGTGGATACCGAAGTTATGATACCGTAGTCGTGGTTATTGTCATTGTTTTTCAAATCTGAAAGAGTATACATTTTCCTAACAATTTGACGAGTTATGTAAATACTTAAGACATTGGGAATACAGTAGGTTTAACCTAGGGTTTAGTTAATGACTTGACCCATTAAATAGAGTTTCCAACCTTGTCAGGTAGCGGGAAACTCGGGAATGCGCGTTAGGGACGCGAGAGTATCTACGGGTTGCGATAGTTCAGGAAAGTACTTTTGCCCCTAAAGATTGTGTACGTTAGTAAGCCAGTTAAGAAAATGCCATGTGATTCATTATCATTCTAGAATGTTTGCTATCATCTACTTGTTGGCATCTCCGTTCCATATTCCTTGTATGTGTGTTCTTGGCATAAGTGTGTGTCTCGAAGGTACATACGGCCTGCACTAGAAGGGATAAAATGCGGGCACTCGTGCTCATGAGTGTTTGACCACCCCTAGTGATTGTGATACCATGTACTGGATTGTTGTGGATATTGTTGTGGTTATCGATGTTGCGACATCGCTGTTGTGGATTTGTTGTGGATTTTAGACCACTTATGGCCTCTCTTGACTCGTAGAACACGCATGTTTCGATTGTTATTATTTCCAGTCTGCCTATCATGCACCTTGTTTATTTAACTTCATTCTTTCAATTCCTGTATGATATTTAGACTGCCTTGTTTGATAATTCATGAATTACTGTTATATTCTTCTGGCATTACTTTCGATTTCTCTCAGTTACTCATCGTCTAGTTTGTGACGGTGGGTGCAGATAGAGCGGAGTGCAATAGATGCAAGGAACCTTGCCTAGGAGACTTTATGTGAGCAGCTGGACTTGAGGTACCAAGATGTAGGCTCATGCTTATTTCTTTTTGTACGACATTTTATATATATATATATATGATTTTTGTTTGGAACTGGGAATAGATTTTGAGGTAGATACCATGAATTTTATTGTGACTTGGATAGGAAAATTATCGGGGTTTTCCACATTTATATAGATTCCTGATTTCCGTTTGATTGAGTTATTTCCCAATTATTTATTAGTATTAAATTTTCTTCCGCTGTACCATAATTGCAATAACTCTTTCATAAAACTTGAAATTTGATGATTTGAGGCTGACTAGGCTCGTCAGGCTCGCCGAGCATTGGCTCGGGACCTGCACAGGTCTAGGCCGAGTGTACCCAAATGCATTGGGAATTTGTGGTCGTCACAAGCTATTTCTCAACAAAAATTTGAGAATATGAGGAGAGAAATGGTTGGCTAAGGAACGAAACTGAGGGTTTGGAGACTAGATTGGGTGTTCAAACAACAAGATCTAAGGTAATCTACTTACAAATTCTTTAGTTTTTTTGGAAACTTGATGTGTTTGGGTATGTGAGGTTTAAACGGATTTTTGGGTGAAATCATTACTGTTTTTAGTGGATTTGATGTTCTTGAGGCTAAATTTGATGAAATACATAGTTTTGAATCACAATTGTGGAAAATTGAGGTGGATTTGATGATTTTGGATTTTTAAACCATGCACACTTTGATTCTCGGTTTTGAGTAAAAAAACTTGTTTAAATTGGTGTTTTGGAGAGAAATTTGACGATATTGAAGGTTGTGTGTGGTTTGTTTACTGTTTGTGAGGTGTTAGGAAATAGAAAAGCCAGAATTCGTTTCTGGAAATTCTGGGCAGAGTGCTATTAGCGCGCTAGGTGATGAACACTAGCATGCTAATCACGCTGAGGAAGATGAAGATCTTCGTGCATGAATAGTGCACAAAGATCAATTAGCGCGCTAATTCCCCAGCATAGCGCGCTAATACCAGGCCCTTGAATTTATAAGACGTGAAATCGAGCCCAATTGCTTACAAACCTATTTAATTAATCTATAAACCCCGGGATTAGATCTCAGGAGTCACGGGACAGTAATTGGAGTTGGGGACTAGTCGAAGGTCGGACCGGGAGTGTTTTCGGGATTTTTGAGCACGGTTTGAGATACGTAAAACCCAACTGAACACCACTACTGCATTTACTATTTGTTTAATCATTTGAGTTGTCTACATTATTTCCTTCTTTTCACATGTTTATTTAACACTATTTATTGGCTCTGTCATTTACATTCTTAAATTAATATGCACGGTGGTTTTCCTTGGGATTTTACTTATTGGGCTCGTCATCTGCCTTTTGTGATGGCTAAGCGCAGATCCTAGTACTAGTAGGGGTAAGGGGATTCTTGGTGATTACATCTGACTTACCTACACTGAGGCCTGCTAGTACGTTTGTTGATAGTTATACTTTTGATATTTTGTATTATATTTTGGGGTTGGGAGACTATATTCATCTATACTTGTATATATACTGCTGTATTTGATCGCCTATATGCATAGTACTGTTGAGATTTCCACTATAGGTTGAATAAGTAAACCTTATATGTTCTTTTGGTAACATAAAGACTTCCGCTTTAATTTCATTATAAGGTTGATTAGTTTAATTGAATCTAACTGTTTAATCTATAACTATATGTAAACTACCGAATCATTTGACAAGAAACGCAAAGGTGACAAACAAATGAGGAGTATGAGTGACGTGGTAGAGGCTTCAGGTGCTGAGGCAGGGAAGTATCTAACCACGGGACGGCCTCAAAATTTGGGGCGTCACAGTTAGAATTTTTTGTTTGCATCTTTACAATTAACCCTTTAAAAGAGGGATGCATAGGATTGAGAACTTGACGTTTTAGTCATAATCAGTTTCTATCATTCCAAGCATTTGTAGAACTCTCTTATTGCCTAACCATTTGTAAAAGTTGATTTCTTTTGTTACCTTAATTTTATGCATTCCGAATGTGGTTTGTTCATTGTTCATTATGGTTATTATGATTTGATGACTTATCTATTGTTGTTAGATATTAAGTTGTAACTTTGGCCTTGTAACGACTCGTTACCTTAAGCAGGTGATTAACGTTAATCCGAATCATAATTAACTCGAGTTAGGCTCGTGGTAAAGTCCAATTAGCTATGATTAGCGTGTGTGTGGATTTGTGTGCTGGATTGTGTTAGTATGGATTGTAATATTAATTATAAATTAATAACTAGGCAAATGAGGTAATGCCTAATACCATGTGTAGGTCAAAAAGGACACACATGAGACGCAGGATAGCGTTGACGCTCGAGTGTACTCATTGGCGTGAATTACGTATTGATAAACATAATGATAGGCGTAGGTACATTTATATATATGGTGATATATATAAATATATAATAATTAATGAATAATGGGTATTAAGTGTCGAGGAGTAATCATGAGCGGAACCGCGAGAGTCGTGAGCACGGGTGCACCTCGACTGAACTCGGTGGCATGCAAAAGAATCGAGAAAAACTCAAAAAATATGGTCTAGTCGATGACCAGCGTGCTGGGTAGTAGGGTCCAGAAGATAACTTTGGGGATCTTCGAGGGACTTATTTTATATTATTTCACTGCCTCTTCTCTACGTTATAAATTGAGGAAAGTAAGAGAGAAGTTTTGAGAGAGAGAGAGAAGGAAGAGAGAAGGAAAAAGGGAGCTCCCTAGAGCGAGAAGCGCATGATGGAAAGCTCGAGGGAGTTGAGGTGAGTGTTGTTATTGCTGTTTCGTTGTTGTTGTGGGTGGATTGATTGGGTAGTTACGGTGAACCATTAGTGTTGTGGTCATGCATGGTGGTTGTAAGTCCTCTTGTGAGGCCCTCTCTAAGGTTGCAGGATGTTTGAACCCCGTTTGAGTCAGATTTGATTAAGTCGAACGTGGCTGGAATTACTGTCTCGCAATCGACCAGTGCGCTAGGCACTGGCCCTAGTGCGTTGGGCGAGTTGGCGGGAACAGGGAACTGTGCTACAGGGCAGCGTGTTGGGCATTGGCCCTAGAGCACTGCCAGTGTGAACAGTGACCTAATTGTTCTAATTGGGTGATTGGACATAGACTTTGGGCCTAGTTTAGGGGTTTAAACGGGTATACATTGGACCCAAAATGATACCGGTGGGTATGACATAGGTGTTCGAGCTTTGAAAAATGGGATGGAACCCCAAAAAGCTAAGGAAAACCGGATAAAACCTTAGGAAAGCTCAACGCAGGTAAGTGGAACTCGTATCTTTTATCAATTATGCAATGTAAAATTGTATTGTTAGTGCAAATAGTGTTCTTGACTGGGAATGGGACAACGTACCATGATTTGACTTTGTCTTACAAAAATGTTTTAAATGAAAAATGAAATTCGGGAAGAGGTTTGGTGAGACGAATCAGCCTGGGGTTTGGAACTGTGTAGGGGCGGTCTCCCATCACCGCGCCCCCAGTAACTTGAGAATATCCAGATCAATGCTTTCCTATTGAGTTGGCGGCACATCGGTCATAAACCAATCAGATTGTCAATGATTGGTTTAGTGACGAAGTGGGAGTACGACTCTATTTATTTGAGTTGGTGACATATCGATGGGAACTAGTCAGATGTCCAGTGACTAATTCATGACGATGTGGAAGTGCGACTCTATTCAAATACTGAAATTGAAAATACAAATCACAGGTACAATGCAATGGACAAATGAACTTGAATATGTTTATATATTGTTTATATGTATTCAAATGCTCTCGTAGATATGCATTGGATTCATATTGTTATATATTATCTTTTAATATTAATTGATAATTGATGGTTGGTATAGGAGTCACTTACTGAGCATGCAGGAGCTCACCCACGTTAACATTTCTAGGAAACGAGCGTGCATTAGAACTCAGGAAAGAAGAAGAATATGAGTCTAATGTCTTCTCTTCAATGTATTGAGTTTACTATTATTATATATATTTTGTATTGCTTCATAATTTCGCAATGCTCAAGGTGGGAATACGAGTTTAATATCGAGGTTTATATCGGTTTTGTATATCTTGTCTATTATCGAAAAAGTTTTAATTTTTTGCATTTTGTTATAAATTGTCTATCGATTATCAAGATATACAGGTTATTGTCAGGAACATGTATACGATTGTTGGCTTTAATTAGGTCCGATCTAGTTTACCGGGGCCTAATTAGGGTTCTAGGCCGAATATATATCTCCTAATTGGGATAGGGGATATTACAAGCCTTGTTTGGTTCGGGGGGAAGTTGAAGGAAGTGAAATAACTTTCAGCAAAGTTCTAACTCGCCTTATTTGGTTAGATATTTTCAAAAAACTTCCCTGAAAGTTTGACTCCTAACTTCCTCCATGTAGGAGAAGATAATTCACTTGGGGGTGAGTGAGTTATCTTCTTGAGGGGGAATGGACACTTCTACCCTCATTTAATGTTCTCTCTCTATCTTTATTCCCTACAATCTCTCTTTCAATAATAGTGCAAAAGGGCATTTATATCAATTACATTATTTTATTGTTTTTAAAATTTGGAACTTCCCAGGAAGTTCAAAGTTAAACCAAACGTGAAAAGTGCAACTTCCTTAGTGGTTAACTTCCTCGAAAATTAAACTTCCATGAAAGTTAGTAAAATGAACCAAACGAGGCCTTAGATGGTGAGAAGTCCAAGTTTTTTGTGTTCATTAGAGTTTTGACAGAGTTTGGTACTTTTTGGGTTGCGATTTTGTTTTGGCTCATTTGGCTTTTTCTCTCTATGTTCTTCAAAACACATGCTACACTATTTTTTTTTTTGTTCGACAGGTTGCAAAGAAAAAAAGTTGCAAATTTGAAGGTGTACTTATGTATTGCCATGTCACATTCATGTGTAGTTGTTACATGGTGTAGCTTTTAGTTGCTACAATACTGAATTGTTATTTGAATTTAAATTTGAATTTAGATATTGTCGGTATATAAATTTTAGAGCAATGAATTTGATTGTTTAATAGGTTTTATATACATTTGAATAGTTTCTATTGATTTTTTTTAATTGAATAGTTTTAACGATATTTAAAAATTATCGTTAAAGCTCGTTTTATGATAGTTGTTCAATATCATTGTATAGTTACGATGACACTTTTAAAGTGTCATTAAACATTAAAGATGACATTAAACATATTGTCATTGTAAGTAAATAATTTCTATGACACCCCCATTCTATGACGGTTGAAAACTGTCATCTTTTACTTTTGATGGCAGTTTTTAAATGTCATCAATGGGCAAATTTCTTGTAGTGTTGGTTGGACATTTTAACAAACTTCCTTAGAAGTGTGAACCCCCAACTTCCCCTACATAGGGGAAGATGACTCAATTAAGGGGGTGGGTGAGTTATCTTCCTAAGGGTGAATGGACATTTTTACCCTCATTTAATGCTCTCTCTCCTCCCTTCTCGCTCCCACAAAAATAGTGTAAAGGGTATTTATGTCAATTACATTATTTTACTGTTTTTAAAATGTAGAACTTTCCAAGAAGTTTAAAGTTGAACTAAACATGAAATGTGCAACTTCCTTAGTGGTTAACTTCTTAGTAAGTTAAACTTCCCTGAAAGAAAACTTCCCTGAAAGTTAGTAAAATAAACCAAACAAGGCCTATATATATATTTTATTTTTTTTGAAGAGACCAGGTCTATGCTTTAAATCTTAGACAACCCATTTTAATCAAAAAGCTTAATTTAACGTTAATTTTGAAGAAAGTACATAGAAACCGGCCTTGACGTTGGAACCTTACTCTTAAAAGTGTTACAACAACAACCTTGAATGACCTTAATTTATTGATGTAAATAAGCACCTTTAAACCAACAAGGCCAGGGTCGCCTCTATGCGCCCCTTATAAATGCAACTATATATACATATAATATTTAAAAACCAAAATATTACTCGTCAAAAAAATAAATACGTACAATGACCATAGCCAAACATAACAACCAAGATCAACTCTTACGGACGGGCACACTCAAAGAGCAAGCTTTGAGCTCAACATTCTCAATCGGCAACGCCTCGGCTGGAAACGGACATGTCTTAGCCTGCCCTGGCAATGAGTCGCACGGACTCGGACTAACCCCATTAGTCCCGCCGGACACGTCGGTGCAAGTCCATGGCACCTTCTTCGCCTTCGCCGCCATCCCAATCGTCACATTTGATATGCAAATCCCAGTAAATGGGTCTCCATCAATTCCCTCCAACCTTGCAGCCATGGTCACATTTTCTGCCACCATATCGCTATAACTGATCCCTTGAATCACCGGCAGTGCCTTAGGGTCATAACGGTCATCTGCGTGGGACCCATAGTTTCCAGTCATCCAAAAGGCCCACTTCATGGTTTGCATTGTCATTCTTCTGACGAAAATGTCCTTCACGAAGCCTCCTCGGCCTACAGCGGTCTTGATTCTGATTCCTGATTCGGAATGGATGGCTGTGATGTCTTCGGCTCTAACGTCTTGGATTCCTCCTGACATTTCGCTGCCTAATGCAATGACGGCACTGTCTGGGGAAATGCATGTGAGCCGTCTGATGATGAGGTGTTGCGTGGGCATGGCGTAGGAGATGCCGTACTCGTCCCACCCGCTTTTCACCGCCACGCAGTCGTCGCCGGAGACTATATAGCAATCTTCTATGAGTACATTGCTGCACGAGTCTGTTGAGAAAATAAGTTAATTAAAATTGGGAATAGTCAAGCCTAAGCAAAGAGGCGCGAAGAAAATAAAATAAAAATTAGCGTAATATGGACATCATCAACTCCATATAATTCATTTTGTGTATGAATATGTCTAAATTGTACATCAGTACTTGCATCAATTTTTCTTACTTATTAACTGTAGGGGAAATGTTATAATGTGTGTTGCAGTGTTGGATGTTCCTCGGCACATGGTACATTAATAGATATGCATTATCAGTGCTTGTACATATCTCGAGGTACATCCAACTTGTTTCCAAGACTTAAGAATTGAACGAACCTGGGTTGATCCCGTCCGTGTTTGGAGAAACGGGAAAGGTTGGTGCAATAATGGTTAATCCTTTTATGATCACGTTGCTGCAATAAGATTAGATTAATCAATTCACATGATTAAACACCTTTGAGAATGTGATCCAAACAGGGCACAAGTACAAACCTGCTGTATACAGGATGAACATTCCATGAAGGGGAGTCCAAGAGAGTAAGATCAGATATCTGAACCTGATCTGAATGCAGTATCTCAATCAAGTAAGGTCTGGTGTATTTCAGTTGCCCCTTCTTATATTTTTTCCACCATAGTGCACCCTGACCGTTGATGGTACCATTCTCCCCTGATTTTCACCAATCCAAATGCAGACATTATAATTAGCAATTCAACATTTTTTTATCAAAAAAAAAAAAAAAACAAATGGTAATTGGTCTTCGTCAATTATGCAGCGCTCCCTTGTGAGTCGTGGCTTGATATTTTCGAATCACACAAAAGAAGTAAATTAAGAAATATTGGACGACTTAAAAATATGACCTCAAATTATAAGCAAATGAGAAGGGACCCTGCTAAATGGCATTACAAACGCGCACTAAAATGCACATCAAATTCTTATCAAAAAACACACATCAAACCACATGAACTGTTTGTGCGTACCTTGTGATGCGGGCATATACAGATCTCCATACAAAACATATGGGTTGAGGGCTCAACGTGCGTTCTAATGTGCTTTCGTGACGTCATTTTTTTGTGTTTTCATGATGAAATATTGTCCAAAAGTTTTTTTTTTTTGAGTTCTTTGAGTTTTTTATTACCTGTGACAATAACATCAGTGAGGTTTGTGCCAAAGATGAGGCTAGAGTATCTCCCCACGGTTGCATCCTTTTCTTTACCATCTCTTCCTCGGCCATATGAGGGCAATGGTACAATTATGGGATAGTCGCTCTCATCCTACAATTTTCAAAAAGCACAAATTAATCAAGTGCAAATTAGTAATAGTACTGCATATAAGCTTAAGCATTATGGTAAACAATAATTTAATTAATCTAAACAACATATATATATTTGCATCTAACAACTATGGCACAGTTATGTATTCACCAAATCACTTTCTTTATCTTATTAAGATCTGTTTTAGATTTGTCTTATCCTTGCTTTCATTTTTTGGATTTGTGTCATGTGAGTCCTGACATTCGAGTCACGTGCTCTTGCTTCCCTTAATCCCGTGTATCTTTCCCTTCCTATTAATGTGACAAGTGACAAATAGAAATGAAAAAGAAGGATTCCACGCCGAGAAGGCCAGAACTTTTACATTTGTGTAATTAATTAGATGAACCCAGAAAAAGCTGGTAGCTCCATACTCTTACCATTGGCTCTGTGACTAAAAAACAAACGCTTAAAAATTTGGAGCGATATAACTCTATACCCACACAATACAATTATACAATTAGTCGCTCCACACTCTAAAGACTCGGAATAAACCCACACATGTAAAACCCCAAATATAAGGAGACTTGAATGTAGACATTTAATTTACTTAAACAAATTACGAAATTCATAAACATATGATACAAAAATTAGAATAAAATTTTTTGTGACAACGGAGCATTGTTTTCATCTCATGCCTCTATTTAACACAAAACAACAATTTATAAAAATCAATACCTCGACGTATAAGGCCAATGTAGCCTAGATGTTGGAGAATCATCTTTTTTTCTTTTGATAATCATGAGTGACCGAGTTATTTTTCGGGCCCTTACAAAAATAATTCTCTATGAAAAATAAAGAATAATTCTTCTTATGGATATTTATGTGAGTTTTTATTATTCTAACTGTGGCATTAATTAGTTGTAAAGATTAATCAAACTAAAAGAAATCAATCAATCAAAATAACTCGTGTGTACTAAGCCATCAATTGATAGAAACATTAACATACCTGGGATGCAAGAAGGACAGCATCCTTGTGAAGGAAAAGAGTGAAATGGCTTGTAAGGTTGAAGCTACCAGTCAACCACTTCCCTGGAGGAACAAAAAGCTGAGCGCCGGATCCATCAGCGGCAATCTCTGCGAGATGATTGATTGCCGCCTGGAACGCCTTCGTGTTCGACGTCGTTCCATCCCCTATACCTCCAAAATCGGTTATCGACGCGGTGTGCTCTCTGCAGCTCATGGCAGAGTACTCTGAGGAGTATTGATCCAACACTTTCGCATTCTTGCATTCACTTAAGCCTCCGAAGATCAACACCACCAACAAAACCAACACTAAAGCCATCATTCCCTTCATTTCCTAAACAAAATTAAAAAGGGAGGATCAATTAAAACACAATGTCATGATTGGCAAATGATCTCTATGATCATTTATATACAAATCAGAATGCATGGAAAATTAAAACAGAACTCATTAAGAAAAGAATATGAACAGATATGGAAATATATTTGGTACATACTATGATGAGTTCTTGGGAAGTTATGGTTAAGCTGGCCTGATTAATTGCTGAGACCAAGCACTATTTATAGGGGGAAGTCAGAGAGTGGGTTAACAAATCCTCCACAAAAAACGTTCGTTGGAATTGCAAGTCAATAGAAGCAGTTCCATCTTGATTTTTAACTGTAAAAATAACTAATTTTAGACAAAAAAAAAAAAAAAAAAAAAACAAACAAACAAACAAAAGTTAATCAAAGGCTCAAAAAATAAATAGTATGGGCAACTTTCATTTATAGGGTAATTTTAAATAGGACCCTGCTACACACGCACTTGTTGATGTTGTTTTGATACACATCCATTCGTGTCCCACAAAGATCAATGCAAAAATCAAGAGATATCAATATGTGTGTGTCGTTTGTGTATTACAACTGTCTCACTAAAGTATTTTTACTTTTTCTTGGTATTAAGCATTTTTACTCAAGAAAATTCAGATTTCACTTTGAAAGTTGGCGATTAGGGTACTAATTGAGAAGGAAAATGGTTATGTATGTAAAATGAAAGACACACTTGTCACTCAAGGGGTTTGCAGTGGAATAGCTTATATAGGTTGCACTGTTCTTAATCTGAGTTCTCTATTTGGAGCCTTGTGAATGGAGTAGATTTAAAAGTTAGTGAGAGTTTTGTTATTACCTAGTAGTATTATATATCCAACTCGAACTCAGATTAGTCAGGACCCATTAAACTTTAGATAACAAGTGGCCTAGACCGGCCAAAAGAAGACAGACACCTGTTGGTGTTCCTTGATATTTGCTTCCTTTATATGCACACATCCTAATGTGTATATAAAGGACATCAAACAAGTGCGTGCTTTTGCGAGTTGCATTATTATAGCATTACCCAATTAATTAACAAATGGCGGTTTCAATAGTGGAGTATGGGAGGGAAATGTAGGTAGTGAGAGAGAGAAAAACACGGTCAAGTGGAAGACGGAGAGGGACACAAGGAATGATTGGATGTTTGATGTTTGCGGCTACTAAAATCATCTCCCACATCAAAACGGAATCAAGGCAACACAAAAGACATGAACATACTCATTAGAGCAACTCTAATGGATACTCTATTTTAGAGTTTTACTATAATAAAGTAAAACTACTTTAATCATACTCTATTTCTCCTCTATTATAGAGTTGGGTGAATAGTGAAACTTCAAATTTAAAGTTTCACTATTCGCTCAACTCTATAATAGAGTTTCTTTATTTTTTATTTTTCATTTTATTTTTTTTCTTTTAAAAAATTATCAAAAATTATTTCTTTTTCAAAAAAATATGAATATATATTTTTTTATAATTTTTAATTATTATATAATTTATTAAAATTAATACAAATAAATAACAAAAAATAAAAGTAAGAAATAGAGTTTTTGTGTAGAAATAGAGTTTGTGGTTAGAGAAGAAATAAAATTTGATGTGACAAAACTATAACGTAGAGGGAGAAATAGAGTATTGTGGTTGGAGATGGTCTTAGTGAATGTATCTCATTGCTTGAAAAGCTTCCCATTTCACAAATGCAATCAAATTTTGCACAAAGACTTGCTCGATTATCAATTTGCTTGGCAACTTGAAGGAAAGATTACTTGGACAATGCATCCCTGCTGGTGTAACTTCAGACATTGTGTTATTGAATCCACTGCCATATCATAATCATAATCATTTAAAAAATTTAATAAAATTCTTCATTAAATATCAAGGGAAAATGTTAATAGTAATTTTTTATATCCGTGTGTGTCCGATCGTGTTGACACATGTCAACTCTACATAGATTTGAAAATAATGTTTTGACGAATTAATTAGTTTACCTAATTAATAACTTAATTAATATCAATATCTTAATTAATAGCTTAAGTACATTATTTTCAATTTTTTGTTTTTATTTTTGTTTTTTTACACCATATTAATTTTATTACTTCATTTTTCATATATTTTATATTTAGTTTTTAAACAACTTTTATTTATAAAAAAATAAATATAAATTTATAGTATTCCGGGACAATGTCTTAGTCTAAAACTAATTATAATTATTAAATGGGAGTATTAAAATAGCACATCTCATGCCACATTGAATATTATAATGGGATTAATTAATATATTATCTTTATCTTCAATGTTATAACAATCACATCCATGGGGTGGCTTCTTTTCATCTATGATTTTGGCTTGGATTGCGTAGTACCCATTCTTTTTGTACATATACACATGTCAGGGGGAGTAGTAGGAAGAAAAAATCCCCACCCTAATTTTTTGCCCTGTTTCCTTTTTGTGATTATAAGGTAACTTCCTTCATAAAAAAAAATTTAGAAAAAATTAAAAAAAAAAACAATCACATCTCAATTTGTTAACCTTTTTAGTTTCTTAGCTGACACAATTTATCCATTTTTTTACCACGGCTAATATATACTAGCTTGAAATGAATTCAATGGGGTATTGTGTACACACTGTGCAATTTGAAGTTTGAATCTAAAAATGCGCATATATGTGCGTGACACGAATCGCGCCGTAAGTGTGTGATTACATAGTGTTTTTTTTTTTTTTATAGAAAAGAAACAATTGTTTCTTTCAATGTTTGAACTCATGACCTTTTACTCTAAAATATCATATTATACTATTGAGCCACTCAATTGGTTGGTTCGTGTGATTACATTATGTTAATTAGTGATGAACGCTGTCACCAAATAAAAAAAATAAACAAATTAGTGATGAACGCATGCATGGTTATGTTACTTATGTATCATTCATGTGGCTATTGACAATTAGAGTTGGATCGAGTCGTGTTAGGGTCAAACTCATACATGGGTTTTGTTATTCTCGAAGGCGAGTGTTAATCCCAAGTTTTTTTCTTTCTTTTTTTTTACTCATATAGTCATATGTTCCGACCCCATTTAGAGCACATTTACTCACACAAATGGCGCACTAATTAATGTCACCTACACCCGCAATAATCGTTTAACTTTGTGTAATTGTCAAAACTCAAACTACTCTTTGAAAATAGAACTCAAAGCTACTCAACCATCTTTTCTACGCAAAGAAAAGCAGCCTAAGACAAAATAGGACGTGATGATTCATGAACGTTTATGTGTTATTTCACATTTATCTTTTATATTTAGAACTTTTAAAATAATGATTTACTACAAAAAGGTTTGTTATGTCTGTTACATGATATAAATTATACATCACACTATTATAATTCATAAATAACCTAAATGTATAGTATATACTTAAAAACATCAATCATTTGTATATATATATAATGATGAATTAGAGTTTGAATTAGATGAAGTTTTGGCGAAGCATTTAGAGAAATATTGACGACACCTCTTCCTTGTGTCTTGTCATCTATTATGATACTCCGTTATCTATATCATATACTAATATTAGAAATTAGAATTTATGCAATAATAATATTAAAGGATTCGTTCCCCTTAAGCAAAGTCTTAAGTTCGAGTTTCGTGGATACAAAAAATTAGGTTGGGAAGGCAGCTCCTTATTTGAGGCATGAAAGTACTTCAGTGTAGATAAATTGATGCGGTTAACATCAAATACCTCATAAAAAAATAAAAAAAAGGAATAACGTTAGAACCATACATATTTTAAGCTTTTTGAGTAAAGATATGTATATATAAAAGGAAAATAAAACGTACACCTATCAATTAAAAATAACAAATAAAGCGTATACGTCAACTAAATTTATGGTTTCTAAACTTTTGGTAATGATATACAAGTAGTGACATATGCAAACCAAAAAGAACAAGAAAATGTGAAGAAGGAATAAAGTGGTGGGAAAAGTGTACAATTTTATTTAAAAAATTGCTATGGTGACCTGTTAAATCAAGTCACCAAATCATTTTTTATTTCAAATTTTTAATAAAAAAAAATAATAATCTAACATACACTTTGGACGTGTATATTATTTTTTAGTCATATATGATATTTTATTAGATGTGGAGTCACGTTTTGAGAGACAAGAAATAGTTATAAATGACTAAAAATTAAAGTGTGCCACTAGTTAGATTATCATCCTTTTCCATATGTTACGTGATTTTGGTGGGCCCTCCCTCCATATCGGTTAGTGGCTCGTGAGCATCTCTTTGTTGAACCCGTGCACACTACGGACACACTTCACGGGCGAGGTTGGTGGTGGGCCCCCCTAAACATTCTCAAAAACATTGCACGCAAAAAATACCAATATATCTTCAACTTTTCTGTGATTGCATATGGAGACCTTTCCAACATAATGCACCCACAACAAACAACCAAACTTATACATGCAAGGCTTCACGAGCCAGCTTTGACTTTGGCCGACAGTATTTGCTTGCTTCGATTGGCGTACATTGTGATTTGCTCACACGCATCTCAATGCAAGTAGAATGCTTTTTAGGGTTTAGTAGTATTACTTGTGATTATTTTTTTATTTTATTTTTTTGAGAAAGGTATTAGTATGCATGTTTAATGACATTCTGAGTCTATTTTAGTTTTTGGGAAATATGATTTTGTAACTAAAAAAATTAACTCAAATTAAAAGGTAACCAACTTATCTATGTGCCGTCTATTTTAGTGTGCATACTTCATGATGCACGTTGCATGATTAGCAAAATAGTGTGGTTAAGTTTTTGAGTTACAAGAAATTAACAAATAGAAAATGATGATTTAACATTCTTTTGTTACGTATATATACATTTATTACATAATGATATAGATTTGATTGAAATTCGTGAGGTCTACACATCCCAATTAATACATCATCGTTTAAAAAATATATGTCCTAGAATGTTCGTCAATCTTCCAAAACAAATTAGTGTATGAGTTTCCATGTAAATAGTTGAACAAAGCAATAAATCATTATAATTGTCACGCATGCATAAAGAGTGGGTGCCCCTTCGTTTTTTATTTTTATTTATACCTTTTGGTACGAGCGAGAGTGCCCCTAAGTTATACCATATACCATAATTTAGAGCCGAAAGACCCTCATGTAGTTCATGAAGTATTCAACCTAAAACTATAGGGTTTAGGGTGACTTGGTGATGGGACACGCAAGATGTCCATCATATGGCATAAGGATTTATGTACACACACATCGATGCATGAATGGTTGGATGCCATCGCCAAGTATCCATCCTGAGTGTCTCAAAGTGGGTCATTCTAGTATTTTCGAGAGTTCTATAACTTTGAATCATCAGTACGGTAGTTGTCTTGTGAGGTGAATTAATCTAATCATATAATTGTTAAATGACCATGTGGTTCGAAAAATTGAACTTTTCATTTGTTTTAATGGTCACTTGTTGAAAAAAAAAGTCTTTTTTTTTTTTTAAGAATATCAAATAACTTCAATTTGAAAAAAAAAAATAACTGTAAGGGCTTAGTATTTTTCTCCTAATTAATGAGAGTCGATGTATCAGTGCTGGTATGAATTAATTTTGCTGAAAATAATAAAACCGTCAAGGTTAATAGAGTTTTTTTTTTCCTTTTTTTTAGACAGGTTAATAAAGTTATAGAGCAAAGAACTATAAAATTCTAATTAACACAATTGCATTTGCTTAATTATAAGTTAAAAAATTTAACATTAACTAAAAAAATGAGAAAAGTGCACAATAGTTAATTATAATTTCATGTCCTATTAGTAGTCCACGACGTGACTTTATTATTACGCTAATATGGTAGAGCTCAGTTGAGTTATAAAGTTTTGCGGTGAAGAAATAGTGGGTCGGAGAGTGGAGCACCTTCATATCGATATATAATGGGAGTGCACTACACATCACATGTGCCTCACTTTCTCACTATGTTCTAGCTAGGCATGCGGCTTTGGCCTGTATGAGGACCCCCATTTTTTATAGTGGACCGCACTCGATCACTTGTTTATCTCATCGCCCATTACTTTTGGTTTTGGATATCATTCATCAATTTTTCTAAATCTTAATCACCTTCTTGTGTCCATAAATTGATGAAGACCGCACTCATGAGTGATGACCCCTTGACCTTTTTTTTAAAGTAAAATAGAGATTTCATTAAACCCTCGATACAGAAGCAGACATAAAATCAACTGTCTAATTAAAAGTACATTGACTCACTAATTAATTCTATTTGTATTGTTCAAAAGAACTGTCATGAATTTAGTTATGGATGCGACTATAAAATTGAAACATTGTGGCAATCACGAACTTTTCTATACAAACAGTTGGAACACATGACAACACACAAATATCATTAGAACCACATAACGAAAAATAAAACTTCCAACGAGGGAAGAAAACCTAAGACATCTTCCAATAAGGGATGACAAATTCAAAACTTCCAACAAGGAAAAACAAACTAGCCAAAAACAAAAATTATAGAAGTGGACCAACCTAGCAACTGCACAAATTCACAAACGATCGTTGAGGAAGATATATCGCTACAAGAATGGGTCCAATCTTCATAGATTTGAAAAGATCTGTCGTTTATTGAACAATAAATAAAACACAAAATTCTACCAAAAATAACACAGAAAAGATATAGATTTGAGGTCACCACCGATCAAAAGATAAGATCAACAGTATTTCAAGATCTTAAATCATAAGAGAGCAAAAAAAAAAAAAAAAAAGACTAAGGTTTAGAGCTGCCGCCGGTCTCTATGACCACTTTCTTTGTATTAAGTTATATTAGAAATTTAGAAATGTGGTTCTTTTTCTCTTACATATGATGATGATCTGACTTTCAGTTCATCAATTTCTCAATTGCTTCTCCTATCATTTTTTTTTTATTATTATTTTTTCAAATGCATCAATTTGAGACCATTTGGACTTGTGGTTGGGATTGGTTCTTTCAATTTATTTAGGGACACTCAATTTTGATGGGCCTGCATGTCGTGAATGGGTGAAAGCATATTGGATTCAACCTAACTGTGCTTAATCCATAATCCAATTTAATGACAACAGTTTGAAAAATTGCAATCCAGTCTAGGGATGCAAAATAGGTAGGGTTGGGTAGGGGATGGGATCACATTTCTATACCCGTACTTACTAAAAATGTTATCACCCATACACAAACCCATCTGGAGATGAATTCTCGTACCCATCCCTATGCTCATCAAATCTCCGTGGGTATAGAAAATCTCTATGGGTAAAATATTTTACCCATTTCATTCTCCATTGGGGATCCCCGTGTAGATTTTTATAGGGATTTTTGTAGGGATAGGGAATCCCCGTGGAGAAAATATTCTTCGATCCCACTTACTTTTCCTCAAAAAAAGAATTACAAGAAATAAGGAATAAAAAATACATACATAACAACACACAATTGTTGAAATTCCAACAAAAATAAAGTATATATCATGCAATTAAAGTACTAACTTCTAAGTGTTAACAATTCAAAATCTCATTAAAGATTTTTGTCATGTGTATAATGAATGTTTCAGGTGGAAACTATGTAATATTATATTATATCATATAGTGTATAAATAATAAATATCATATAGTGTATAATTGATATGTGGAGATCTCTATGGGTAATCCCCATGGATATCCCTATTGGGCATCAGGATCCATGTAGAGGTCACCTATGGGTATTGTGACGGCTCTAGTTCCTCATAAAATTGGGTCCCGCCCGGCCTAGATCTACGTGGACCCCAGAGTCCTTACTCGCAAAGCCTACGCATCCTAGTTACCCTCAAGTCATCAAATATATCATTATTTAATCATTTAAATGCGTGAGTTATAAGATTATAAAATTATCTGGAAATTCGCAGCGGAAATTACTATAATCAACTATAACTATAAAATGGAAATCAGGAATAATTAACAACCTACTCATGTGGAAACCCTGAAAAATGGATAAATACATGCATGTCTGGTGATCAAAGCTATATAAAGTGATCATACATGATATCCCTGGTCTTTCAATCCCCGATATATGTCCCAGTGTTTAACAAAACATAATATATATAATCACAACTAAAAGAACAAAACCTACACTGAGTAAAGGAAAGGATCACTCTGAGAGTCCTCAGAGGATATCACCTTGCATCAACTACTTCCCCTTACTCGTCTCTGCTCTATCTCTATCTGCACCATCGTCATAAACTAGACGGTGAGTGCTTGAAAAAGAGAATGTAATGCCAGAAGAAACTAAATAGTAATTCAAGATTTCTTAAATAAACAGTCCAAATATCATGCAGTATCGAAAAACAGAAAATATAACAAATAGTATGATAAACAGACTGACAAGTAAAGCAACGAAGTTTGAGTGTCCACAGAATCAAAGAAAACCCATAAGTGGTCAAAATCAATGCAGTACCGCAGCACCACATTTATAGTCACTATAGTGACCAACTAACCTAAAACACCGCAATGTCCAAACAATCCAGTACTCAGGGTATAACCCGCTATCAGTGGGGTGGAACAACACAACTGCATAAGTGTTCACACTTACCCACTCATATAGACCCAAAAGTACCTCGCAACACACTTATGCCAAGACACTCAACCAACAAAATAATAACGGAATTCCAACAAAGGCTCAATTCAAAATAATTGACAATAAATGGATAATGAATTAGTGCATACTTCCTATCTGGCTTACAATCATACGATAACGTACCTTACACCGTAAAACTTCGATCCTCACGAAAACTTTAAGTCGGTCCACACTTCTCAAAGTCTGTCAATTCACCAAATTTACAAATCCTATTAATATCATTTTAATTTACCCAATTTTTCATAATTATCAAATTAATGTAATTGGGTTGATTTTTGGGGTATTGGGTTGTATTTGACCCCAATTGGATACCCGAGAGATCCCTGAAATTTTCTAAAATTTTTAGAAAATTAGTCTCTGTCAACATTGTCACGCCGCCAAGACGTCGTGACGTCTATTTCTTTGGCGGCGTCTCCACGGCGTGGAGATGAGACAATCTGCTCAACTTATGTGGGTGACGTTGTGACCCTGTTGTTTTAGACGGCGTCCCACGACGTCTTTCTTGATTTTAGATGTCTGTGAGTGACGTCGTGGGAATAACCTCTCACGGCGTCCCTCGCAGCGTGTTCAACAGAACACTCATTTCGGGGTTTTTCGAAACCTCGACTCGTGTCGCTACGTTCCGAGTCTATCCCAAATCCTTCGGGACGTCCATGACAACTTAAATCCCAACTCCCGTTACGTCAAAAACCTGACAAAACACCCCAATTCGAAAATAACCCGAATTTCTCCAAAAATTTCCAAAAATTCTAATTCACTTCAAAACCATAAACCAACTACCAATTCATCAATAAAACACTCCATTGATCTAAAATCCATCAATCAAATTCATTTCCCAACATTTTTCCGAAAATTTGTTAAAAATTGTGGCGACAAAAACCTACAAAATTAACGCCAAAACGTACACCAACACGCAAGGAGTAGGAATCCTACCTTTTTACGCGTATCGGTCGATCCACGACGTTGCAACGTTCTCGCAAAGTGTCGAAACCCACGTTCTCTCATTTCGTTCTCACGTTCAAACCAATCAAAATGAAATTGAGGAGAGAGAAAAGTTGGTATTTATACTCTCCGTACATCTCATTTCATGCACGGATCTCGAGGTACATCTTGTGTCTCCTCTTCAATCTAGCCAACCACTCTAACACAATAATATGATTTCAATGCGTGACTTCACCTCATCCCTTAGCCCATTCTTACTTACAACACGTGTTTTCGAACCCATTTCAACTCACAACTCGCACCGCGTACGTTCTCGGAAATAACCTCACTCGCACATTTTATTTAATTATTTATTATTTTTGATAATTTACTAATTATCATTTTTCGGTGTTTAATTATCCGTATTATACCCTAAATTTTGTTTTTCCTAGCCGAATCTCACACAGAAATCCGTGGCGATTAATAAAAGAAAACCGCGTACTAGGACACATAAAGTTCTCATTCTGGTATAAATAATAATACAAACATCACAAAAAAATAAAATATACCTCAGTGTCGACTCTCGAGGCTTGAATAATATGACAAATCACGACGGTAGGTCACGATCCTAAAAAACACGACACGTGTCACCAATTAAATTTGAGGGTCGTTACAGGTATCCCCATGGGGATCACCTATGACAATCCTCATGAGGATTACCCATAGGTATCACCCGTGGGGATCCCTATATATTTCATCACCCATCCCCATACACATACCCGTGTGGTTATGAGATTTCATACCCATCCCTGTCCCATACCCGTACCCGTTAGGGTAAATCATCGTCACCCGTGGGTATTACCCTACCCATTTACATCCCTATCCAGTCCAATCCAAATAATCCATCAATTTAGTCTAATCCCATTTACTTAATTAATGTAGACTGAATTAAAGCAAGTTACACATTGCCATTTTTCTATTGATGTACTTATATATATATGTATGTATGTATTTATAAGATATGCACAATATCATATTACATATGATAACAACAAAATAGACTTGTTCATGAGATTGGGTACCTAATCAACCCGCCCAAGCCCGTAACCAATGGGTAGGGCCCAAGCCCGTAACTAATGGGTAGTGCTTGGACAAGTTTCTTAAGCCCAAGCCCACTTAAGCACGAGCCTCCCGTATAGGCCTGATTTAATTTGGGCAGAGTTTGGGCTTACTTGTAATGCCCAAGCTTGGCTCGACCCGCCACTAAATTAATGTCTATATTTTCAAAAAAATATGTTGGAGCCAAGGCATGAACTCAAGATCCTTTATTTTGATGATTGTTCTTTACCAACGTGTTATATCCATCTTTTGTACTTTGTTTTGTGTGCTAATATAAATATATAAAAACTCTACAAAATACTACACTTTATTATCATTTTATGGAAGAAACATTTAAAAAATTGTTATTTTTAATAATATAATTATTTTTTATTAATAAAATTATATGTGGGTTCTTCAAGAAAATATATGTGTGTGTGTGTGTGTAGGGGGGTTTGATGTGTATTTTTTGCATGGGTCGAGCTTGGGCCAAAATATAGGCCTGAACATAGGTGGTGGGTTGGGCTTGGGCCATGAATAGACAACAAAGTATTTAAGCAAAATATCCTATGTTAAGATTTATCAAAAAAAAGAATTCATACGTATAAAAAAAATATCCTACTTAAAAGTAGAAAAAAATTAAATGCATCATGTACTAGATTCGGTGATTTTGAACATGCAATCGGTAACTTAATCCTATCCATGAAATCAAAAGGGTCACTCTATTCGGACCCCACTTTTTGCCCTTTATACCTTGTTTTTGAATTTTCTTAACTCCCTTGTGAAATGTCTTTGATGCTCCCATATATAAAGATGTTTTACTCCCCCATACCCCACTACTCCCACGAATTTTTTTTGAACCAAGAATATTCTGCAGAAAACCCACGAACTCCACCCCCACACTCGACTTCCAACTAACTAAATAAGTGCGAACTACACAAAACAAACTCAATAACTTCATTCTCTAGTCGATTCCTTTTCGTTTTGTTTTTTTGGGACATTTGGTGGTTATTTGACTATTCTAGGGTTATTGCATTTTTTTAGGGCTTTAAGTTTGGCGTTGATTGGCGCATTGTAAGGAGGAAAATGTTGAAGGAATCACCAAAATGAAGTAAGCTCGAGCAGTATGAGATGATTTTTGTTGTTTTTATGACTGTGTAGACACACAGGACCGAGATGTACAACATGCGTCTCAGTCTTGTGTGTCTGAAAATATATAGTGCATAGCGGTATATGTTGATCAAGACCCATAGTTTCATGTCAGCTTTGGACCGCGAAGCACTTGTAAGTATCGACCCTGTTGCGCCGAAATGATGCTCGTACCTCATCGAATTGCTTTTTGTCCCTACCCTGACAGACACCACTCAAAACCACTCAAGTGTTTCGGTCAAAGATCTTTGATATACACTCATAACTTCGCACTCTAGACATCGATGTGCTAGTCATACCCCATAATAGTCTACTTATTCTATACTAGAGTCCAAGGAATGAAACTGCAATATCTATTAACGTTGCAGTTGCACATGACCGATAGGAATTCATAAGTCTCGGTTTTGATGAACCAATACCAATAAAAGCATGTCGGTTGAGTGTGGTTGATACATTTCCAACCCTTTCAGTTAAACCTGATCGAGGCTCTTTACAAGGTTTCGACCCTGTGTGGTTGTACATTTCGACACCTTCAACTGAAAACCAAGGAAACCCACAAAGTTCATTAAAATGTCACTAATATACTGGGAATCTCATGGGAAACAAAACCCACAAAGTTTTAGAGCAAAAAAGTTATTCAAAAGACCAAAAGAAAATGAAAATCATCGCGATGGTCCCTCGCGTAGATTCGATGGGTTTCGAGTTACTAAAATACTCCTAATGCATCGACGAACTCAAACAAGTGTTCGATAAGTCAAGAAAAACGAAACAATGAGGGTGGTGACAAGTTTGGTTATGGGGTATGTGAGTTGGGTTGGTGTGTTGAAGATGAGGGTAGTTTTGGAATAATTTACAAAAAAGTGGGGTACAACAAAGTAATGGGGTAAAGGGAGCAAAAAGTGTGGTCCGAATAGCCTGGCCCAATCAAAATAGTAATCCAATTCGAGTTAGTTGGTTTGAATAGGAATGAATACACAAATAGTTGGTTTGAATTGGAATGAATACACAAATTACTGGATATTTTGTTCACCCCTAATCGTGATTATTTTAAGGGAAATATTTTGTTTTTTTTACTTCAGTGGGAATCGAACCACGATCTCCCGAAGTCTTGCCGTTTTGGTAAGTGATGTCTTTACCATCTCACCTAAGAGGCTTTGACTAAAGGAAATATTTTGTTCGCAAGTTTTATTTTTTTTCATTTTTTATTTTTTTGCCTACACCAAATTAGGTTAGCTAACACTTATGGCAAAACTTTAGCTTAGGTCATGTTCACTAGAACAATTTTGGTCTTTAATAGAGATTTCAAAACCTTATAAAAGATGGGTGTTATTAAATGTGATGTAAGAAACATGTTTGATGGGTCGTGTTTTAATTACTAATACAAGTATTACGTACCTATCAGTTAGGTGTTATTAAATGCAAAACTCTTCTAGTGATTAAAACACGACCCATCGAACACGTTTCTCACACGGCATTTAATAACACTCATGGCAGAGACATCCACTTGCCAAAAGGTAAGTCAGGAGGTCGTGAGTTCGACTCCCACTCAAGTTAAAAAAAAAACACTCATCTTTAATAAGGATTTTGAAACTTCTATTAAAGACTAAAATTGCTCTAGTGGTTTATTGCCAAAAAAGGTTTGTCACTGCTTAAAAGTGTCCTCTTATAGATCTCAATTCCTAGTATTTCAGTAATTTTTTATTAGAAAGAAACTACAACTTGACCAATTGAGACTTGAACTCCAACATTTTATACAACTGACTTGGTACTAAACCAATGAGTTACGTGCTTAATTAATTAGTACTTCATTATTTGTATCGATGTAAGCTCGGTAAAATTTACATGTAGTTTGACAATCCTCAAATAACATATTCTGTGTGATTTAATTAAGAGTATTGCTAGGAGGACACTTAACTTGACATTTAATTTGACACTACTGACATGGACAATGATACGTCAGCACACACCACATGCCACCGCCAATATGGCTGTGCCACATCAAAAGGTGTTGATAAAACTTTGTGTTTTGGTTTTCCAATGAAACTGACACCCATCAATTTAGTCATGTCAAAGGTTAGCTTTTGTCAAATCGTACCACTTGTACCGAAGCTGGCTTTATGACTTTTGAATTCTTGACCCACAAGCTACCTTTTCTCTTGGTTTTTAAAGAGAACAACATTTCGAGCTAAGGCAAAAGAAGAGAGGACGGGAACGAAAGGAACAAGAATCAAAGGCAAAATCAATAAGGACACGAAGAGGTGAATCTTGTAGTTATTGGTTTCATCAGTTTGGTAGTTCGTCAATTTTTTTTTGTTTGCCTAATTTCTTATTTATTTCATTGATTTGTGTTATCGAAATCGATTTTTTTCTTTATTTCAGTTATGCGATGATGATGACCAAGGATTGTTGTTTTTATGGGGGAAGAACTCACGGTCGTGCTCATTGCCCAAAAAAAATCCATGCTTCCAGTGCGATGGGAAGTTGGTGCTGAAACATGTTCGGAAGGAGTCTTTCAACAAAGGTCAATTGTTCTATCACTGCTCATCTTCTCACTGCCCAGTTTTTCTTTGAGCAGACCAGAAGGAACAGGTGAACAACCGTGAACAGGAAACCAACTGCAGCGAAGGAAGGGGCCACGAAGGTAGCATTGACGATGCAACTATGCAGATGATGGTTGACTTGTTCGCGAAGGCTCAGGAAGTGGTGGAATGAAAGGGGGTTGGAGGGGTTGTGATGAAAATGTAACAGATCTCTCTAATATTCGTAATGTTATTGATCTGTTCACTATCATCTTTTTTATATTTCTATTAAGGGTGCCTTTGATCATCCTATGTTGAACTTCTAGTCTTAATGTGTATTTTGTTAGTATTTATGTGAGCCTACTAAGTGTTATATGGCCCCTTGTGAGCCTACTGACTTTTGTATGGCCCTGAAATGTATTTTAATGCATGGTTTGTACATTGATATGTTAATCGACGTGCTTATTGTGTAGTTTATGTATGGCATAAAGAATATTGAATATGCTCAAAATAATTGTTCTCAAGTAACGATTTTACATGTGCGCTCAATCACATTTATGTTTAGAGTTTACTCAAAGCTAGTTTTTAGTGGATCCAAAATTATATCAACAAACTCAAACTTTTGACTATAGAATTTTGAGTTGACTCAACTCTTATCGACTATTTTCAGTTTAAGTTTTTGTACAAGTTTTTACTGCACCTTTCCTGTGGGCAACCTAACGAATCTTTACACTTAAGTTTCGTTCGTGCTTTTATCACCCTTGACCCTAATGAATGTTCTTGTATCTATACTTGAATCTTGGGTATGGGAGGTCCGATGTATACATGGGTCTTAGTCAAAGAGTAGGAGTTTGGTCAGTGAAAGTGCGATGAAAGGAGAATGCAACAAAACCATGTGCAGGAAAGGTAAGAAGTCAAGAAAAATAGGGAACTTGAAGGTAATGAATATCGAATGCTAAATAATTATTGAAACCTCAGGAGACACTGAGGCACTTGAAACCCCGCAGAAGAGGATACCGCAGGTGGAACTTATAAAGATGATGAGTATTAAACCTTCGACTATGATTTTTTGAAATATTGGATGTTGATACTTTCGACATACATTTATTGTGGAAAGTATCAACATCCAACATTTCGATAGGGACATCTTCAGATGTTTCAATAATGTCATCATCTTTAGAGTTTTCAACTGTCGTATCCTCTTTCTTCTGAGATTTCAAGTGTCTCAATGTCTTCGGAGGTTTTCATAAGTTTTTGGCATCTGTTATTTAAATTATCTTCATGCTTCGTATTTTTTTTTACTTCTTATATTTCTTGCAAATGGTTTTATTGCATTCCCCTCTTATTTCAGCCGTTTCAGGTTCTTGAACGAGTCTCTTTGTAAAAGAAGTAGATTATCAGGACTTCAATGTTATCAATATGTATTTTACAAATTTTATAAAGGTTGGCTACATTTCTGCGAACTTACTTAATAATAGTCTTGTTTAATGTAGTTTTGTTGGGTACTATGAGAACCTAGTGGTTATTGTGGCCTCGAAACGTGATGTTATTATCAAATAAAGTATTGCACATGCATAGATTTAAGTCGACTCTTATTAACATCATTATTGAATCAAACATATTTTCAAGTCTGCTCAACTTTTTAAAAGAAGTCCATGCTCCAGTACATTTATCGGTAAAGTCTTTTCGTATAAGAAAAAGAAAAAGCTTTATCCTTGATCCGTGATTAGGGTGCAATTCATTTCTCTTTTGAATTTAAAGAATTTTTTGTTGCATATTTGTTGTCCACTTAGGTAGTGGGAACTTGTAATGGAGTTCGATCATATGAATGAAAAAAACCAACCTAGGATTGATCGAAACACATTTAAGAGCGGTGACATTGAATAAGCAAACAACAAACCAGAGGGTTGAAAATTATTTAATTTCTTTCTTTTTGATCACGCAATCACCATAAAGAGCGTACAATAAAAAGCATGCATGCAAGATATTATGATAGATAATAATAATTTATATTAAAAGCACAAAATTATACTCAGAGATAAAGCCTTACTATTTACATGATCGTTTATCTTGGTCTGTATTTCTGCAAGTATTAGGTCTGCTCAAAGTTAGTTCCAACTTAAGCAAACCAACAAAAACAATTTTGAAGTGTACCAAAAAAATATTACAGACTAAGTTTTTTCAAAAAAAAATTGTTTGTATCTAGCAAATTGGAATCTAAACCAAGTATGAGAGGAGAAGCACTAGCCATGGTTGCCCTTGTTGTGGTGGTACTTGCTTTTCCATTTCTTACCCAGACTCTGGTCTTGCAGAGCCCTATCGCATTCTTCCACCACCAGGTCCTGCCTATCAATGAACTTCTTCGTCATGCGCCTCGATGTCTCTACTTTCTTCCCAAGCTCAATGGCCTTTTTCAACAAGCTACCCATGTTGTTGTGAACCGTTTGAATGCCCGCACAAACATCTCCACCAGTTTTAGAAATTGCACCTTTAATCTGTTGCACCCTGCCATAAAGAGAAATAAGAAAATCCTCAATACGATCTAACCTATTCTCCACCATCGCCTTCAGATCATCTAAGAACAAACGATTGTTGGCTTGATGATGCTCCCATGGTGAAAGTGGAGAACACGTTAGTCTCATTTTGAGTAGGCTCAACATTAACTTTTTCAACTCTCTCTATTGGTGGTGTGACTATTTCATGACCCTTAATTGAACTACAGTGTTCATAACCCTGTTTGATCAAATCCTCAACAACTTCCTCAATAATCGAGTCAACCACCTCATTGCTCTTATCCTCCCCTAGCGGTGTGTTAACTAGGAAGTCATCGACCCTAAACATAGTGACTTGTTATTCATCCCCTTATTCATCCCCTCCCGGATTAGCTTTCCCCTCATCAAAATGAGTATCAAAATTTTGATTTTGCTCATATTCCCTCTCTTCGGCAGACTCAATTACATGAACTTCCATGCCATTAACAAGGATAGGAACATGGTCAACCTGACTCAACTTGTCATCTTCGTCATCATTCCCCCCTTGTTTGTCCCCATCTCCCTCACCACCCTGAGCCTTCCCGGGCACCTTTTCAACCCACCTACAGGTGATCTCATAAAAAACCAACCCCATCATAACTAAGTTCTTCATGTCCAACACATTGTTTCGATCACTCCTCTCCTCATGCACCTTCCTCTGGATGACGGACTTGTCTATTTGCTTAAAGAACATAGTGAGGTGCATCCCGTAAGGAATTGGAACCTTCTGATGGCTTTGAGCACTCTTGATGTGGTGGTAGATGACATAAGCCAAGTCAATTTTCTTGCCTTTCAATACGCACCACATCAAGAAGAGGTCGTAATGAAAGATCAAGGAATGGCTCCTCTTTCTAGGGGTGAGGCTGCGGCTAACTAAAATATGGACAAAATGAGCTAAAATAGTTAGGTCAGTGGGTCTACCTAAAAACAACATCCAGATCAAATCCATCAAATTGGGCAACAGTGTGGGTGTTATAGTACTAAAAGTTACTTTTCGACAACTTGAAGAGTGATCGGATGCTCTAGGGGTAAACATTCACTCGCTGGCTAGAAATTTCGCATTTGGACAAGAGAGGCTCCTTAGGTTTGGAGGTGTAGAGGTTGGTGTAGTACATCTGGACTAGACGGGGGTATCGGGGTAAGTCCTGTGACGGCCCCAAACTCCTAAGGCCCATCACGGGTGCCACGCGGGCCTACAACCAGCAAAGTCACTGCCAGCTGTGTCCCACGACCATCTAACTTACCACATATCGTATAAACCTCAAAATATAATCATTATTGTTATTTAGATTATATTATTAGACTCCAATCATCTGTTAAATCATTAATATCAACGGAAGACTTAAAACATAATAGATTAAATTGAAACATTCATATCATGTTATTAGAGCATAAACATATGTGGAAAACCCGTAATCATCATATAAAGGTAAAGAACCTTAAAATATATTAAAATATCAAAATATATGTCAAAGGTATCTCTCACAATCCTAAAACCCAAGATAAAAATGATAATACATATAATACAAACGTACAAGTTCGGTTTGTCTGTCTCAGAAAGTCACAAATAATCAGCAACGCTTGCCTTTGCCGCGACTCGTACCAGAATCTGCACTCAGCCATCACAAAAAGGTAGATAATGAGTCTAAAGTGAGAATTCTCAAGGAAATTCAGTGAGTAATTACATGAATTAAATGTTGGACTTTAATAAGCTATTAAATAAACATGCAAAAAATAAACAGTCAACTGAGTTCATCGCATGAATAAGTAATAGAAAAGCTTAAAGTGTGTGTCTAAGCCTAAGTCAGACTAACACCATACTCTGGACTCTTCGCGAGCACTTCCAGCGAGTATACCCCAGAATGGCCAGCCTCCGGGCCCTCTCAATGGCTGGCATATACCCATGGCATACCGACACATGCCTCGTCATGATACTTAGGTCAAACTATCTATCGAGACCCTGGCAACAAGTGCTATGGACTAGTGGACATATATACATGAATAGCACGACAATGGCGCACTCTACTAGTCATATATATAACCACAACAAGAAATAGAATAATTGAACTGAAATGGAATTCCAATATATGAATAAAGCATGTAAATACACAAATAATTTAAATTGGGATACTACATGCCTCAAACCGCACTGCGTGTCCCGAAAACCAATCCCCGGTCTAGTTCCGCTAAACACCTGACAATCATTATATCACCCGAATTCACCTAACATCATTTACTAGTGTATTAGGTTGTATTTATGTTATTTAATTAGGTATTTAAACTCATTTTCCCCAAAACAAACCCAATTAATCCTGGTAGCAAAGGTGGAGCGCACTTCTCTATATGGGGAACGCCTTCCTATTCTTCAGAAGTGCACTACGCAGATTACCCAGCGCGCAAAGGCCCCTAAGCAACACGCTGGGTAATTAAATTCCAGATTTCCAGTAGAGCTGAAAACTAGAATTCGAACCCAAGGCCTCCTCCAAATGCCGTCAACCCCATCCTCGCCTCGTGGGGGGACTCACAACACTTCAAAAATACCAGAAGCAATATCACAAACATCATATAATCATATAATCATCAAATTTAAAGATCAAACCAAACTTCCAAAAACCCAAAACTTGAGAAACTTTGAAAACCAACTTAGACATCAACAACTACAACATAACCATCACTTTCTGAACACCAAAAGCCACACAATACCAATTGCAAAACCCCCAACCTCGGATCATACTCGAACACCAACAAAATTACCAACAAAAAATAAAGAGAGAAGGGTGATCCAAGATGAAACCTTAGTTTGTTGATTCACCAACATTGTTGTCCTTCAATTATCAATTAAAGTGCACCAAAACCTTGTTTCTTTTGCTCTAATTTTGGATTAAAGAGTTGGAGAGAGAGAAAAGGTGATGGGGATAGGTTTTGTTGACTATTTATAGTAAAAATCCATCTCTCATCACCTACCAATCCCAAGACACATCCAAAGGACCCATTTGGTCCATATTCATCCAAATATGACTCCAAAAAGTGACTCACATGTAAGACTCTTTTTATTTCTCAACATACAAAGTCACCTCTCGGGCATTTCGACGCCCGATTTCTCGCCACGAAACGCGACATACGAGTACTACCACGTCACTAATCACTATATAAACATTACATATTCCATATTTATTTCATTTTATTCATTTTCATGTGTGTATAAATTTTTTGGCCTAGTCTTTTGTCTTTTAGCCTACTCGGCACCTACGTCGACATGCATATCGAGACGAATACTCCTCACATTGTCTCGCACTGCCATTTAACATATTCAAGCATAAACATCACAAATTATATAAAACATCATACAAAATAACTATTTACCTAACTCCGGGAGCACCCTGGTCTATCTGCAGGGTTCACGAGGTGCTGAGTTGTCATCCACGTGTTGGACTTAGTGTTTCATCACTTACAACTCCACTCGAGATTTTGATGTCAACAAACAATGGGAAATGGTATAATTTTGATCTCAACAAACAATGTTGAAGTTTGTACATGAACAAGTCAAAGTGACAACAGGAAGCCAGAAAAGTTCAAGACTCGGATCATATAAGGAAACAAGAACTAGAAAGACAAGACAATCATATGTACATCATTTGTAAGGTATATAAGTTCTATTCCTACAAGCCAAATGCATTAGAATCATGCATTCCATAAATTCCAAGTTTTAAAGAACTTAAAGTCATGATTTTTGTGTTTTTCGATTTCATGAGTCTTAAAATAATTTAAATCATGCAAACGAGTTTTACATCATGTATTTGAGGTACACAAAGTGTTGGAATTATTTTTGAATGCATCGGCATGTGTTTAGATGGTTGTTGGATTGACATTAAAAATATTTGTAGAAAAACCTCTTTGTTTTTCATGAAACCAAGATTTTTGATTTCTGGAGTTAGTGAAATCATCTGGGATGTGTAGACATATTTTATGGACCCTGCTAAATATGTATAAAGTGATTTCAGATGTTTAATAGAGTCGTAGGGTCGTTAGGGGGTCATTTTAGAAAACTAGAAAACTATTTATTTTCAGGCCCCTGGACCTAGGGCGTTGGCCAGAAGATCCAGTGTGTTGTGTTGTAAACTGCCAAAAATTTACCCAACATGTTGGGCAAAAGACCTAGTGTGTTGTGTAGTAAACTGCAAAAAATTACCTATCGCACTGGCCAGTCTACCCAACGCATTGTGCAGTAAACTAATTTTTTAAAAAACTTTACCCAGCACTAGACAGCTTACCTAGCGCGTTTTGCGGTAATCTGATAGCTTTTTAAAGCGTTAACCCACACCTTTAATTTGAATTTGGAGATCATTTTGGGTCATTAGATCATATGTGACGATCATATGGATACATAAAGTGTTTGGTCACATACCCAAACACCCAAGAACACCAAAGCTACAACTCAAGCTCCGAAACTTTCAAAAATCCAAGTTTTATACATATTTGTGCTAGATTTTGTATCACATACACTTGGAGATTCTTGAAGTAATCAATTTGTCGGTCAAGGCGACATTAGAGAAGTGTTATAGAGCTTACAACCACTACTCCAATACTGATTTTTGGATTTTACACTTGGGGTTGTAAGATTTCTTGATTTCCTACTCTTTTTGGGCTTAATCTATACTTTTTGACTGGAGTATTGTTTAGAAATCATTTGTTGTGTTATTGAACACTTTTGTCTTAGGTTTTGCGCTTAAACTTGATCTCTTTGAGTCTAAGACATATTTGAACAAGTTGTTCTTAATCTTGATTTTTGACAAAATCACTTGTTCATTTGATTTGAAACCGCGCACCTTTTCATCGATATTATTTTGTCGGTTTCTTGACTAAGCATTGCGCATACTCGCTGATTTTATTTACATCTTAGTCGGAGTTCATACTTGCATACATATGAGTGGTTTAACTCTAAGTGGCTTATAAAAATTGGACTTATTGCTGTTTTACTTTGTAAAGCAAACTTTCATTATGTTTGAAAAGGATTTTGATTGTAAGAATTAGTGGAATCTAAGTCGAAAATGAAGACCTAGTTGAGGCTAGACAAAAACCCTACTTGAGGCTAGGTCGTAGGAAAATCCTAATTGAGTCTAGGTAGTTGTATAAGACCTTATTGCGTTAAGGCATCTTGTAAAAAACCTAGTTAAGACTAGGCATTCATTAAGCTTGCGGGTTTAGGGACATTCACTTGTTGGTAATATAAGTGGGGGATTGAAAATCCTAATCGGGGAGGTTCGATAGTAGATATAGGTCGGTTAGATAGAACCACTATATATCGTGTATCTCATTTCCATCTATTTTACCCCTTCTTGATTGCATTGCATTGATATTTGTTGGTGTGTGTGTACTATGGTTGTTATTTAGTATAAAGTTTTAAAAATGAGATAACCTCTCGGTACACCCAATTCACCACCCTCTAGGGTGACCTTCACCACATTTGTAAACACATCGTAATAACAGCTTAATTAAAATTTGGTCATTACAGGTCCACAGTCAAGAAATGGTCCCGTTTCAATCGGTTCAACAAATAATGAAGATTGAACTTCATCATGTCAAAAAGTCGAAGTCGACATGACAGGGGAAGGGGATTAACCTTATCGAGAAGTTCTTTTTGTACACGACACCAGCCATCTTCGTTTTGCAACCCATCTGATCAAAGGGGGTCTTCACAACGACAACATCTTTTCCTTTCCTTGAGGTTGTCGAAGATGAAACCCTCTGCTTCTTAGGCGATGGGGAGGTCGCGGGCTTCGTTTCCACTTCTATACATTTTCCTATCTTCCTCAAAGAATCGGCAGATCCCTTACTTCGAATTGCTCTTGCCATGGAACCTTTCAGTATGACAATCGTGGCGAATGAGTGAAAGATGAACAGTTTGGATTGGAAGCGAAGTGGAGTCGAAGCAGTTTATTTCTCTCTCCAAAAGAGAAAGATATATCATCGCAAAAACCCTCACTTTGCCAAGCCACGTGTCGCTTCGGGCCGCCATTTATTTTACGAAACGTGACGTTTGATATGATACATCACTAACTCCCAAAATTACTCCACTGAATAAGCATTTACTGCATTAAATGCAATTTTATACCACACACATTTCGGTACCCCATTTATACGCAGCGTCCGATGAGGTGTCTTAAGAAATGTGTTTGAGTATCGACAATATGCAATCGGGTCCATTATTTTAGTTGCTTAACTATGTGAAGTATTGAATCCTTCTCCTTAAGGTCCATGTAACGGCCCTAGTTTCACAACCCTAAATTGGACCCCGCCCGGCCTAGACTTAACCCTCACGCAAATAACGCAAGCCTAGTCAGTTTTGCTTTACCATTTACCGTTAATTAATTAATTAAAATTAAGTTATTCATATGATTGAGTTATCAAAGTACAACGGAAACAAATTAAACTCAAACTAACTACAATAACCCTAAGATACATGTTAGGACAACCTAGAGTGTGGAAACCTCGCATATGTATACCATCAACATAAATCAAATTAGAGGAGAGTACCCATAAAGTGTATATGCCCAAGATCTTTCATAACCCATATCCCAGTGTTTCAAAAACAATATATAATACAATGACCTACCCAATAAGCAAGAGGGGATCACCTAGTTGTCCTCAATATCAATCGCTTATTGACGCTCCTTTACCCTTGTCAATCCTGCAGTATGATAGGGTTGTACCCACCGTCATAAAAAGGACGGTGAGTACAGAGAATAACAACAATAACCAAGTGGAGTCTCAATATAATTTCTAATGCCAAATAGACGGCTAAACGAGTATCATGTGTGGATATCACAAAGATAATAAAAGGCTGCATGATAATTAAATCACTGAGATATCAACGATAAATGAGTGTTGAGAGCACAAAGTAAAAAGACATCTTAGCGTTCCAAGGTCATCAGATTGCAACACAAAGTACGTAACCTGACTTCCCAAATAGATTATGAACCTAAACAAACCACCAAAAAGTTTAAGATGAATCACCTTACCGTAGCCCCACACACTGTTTAACTTACGGTTATGCTACTAATCCCTAAACTGTTGGTTTAGGCATGTCTAGAATCTGTGTAATGACGGTGGTGAAAAAAAATCACTAAGCAGTCTCACCGCACCCGTGACCACCATTTTGCTCACTTAGACCCAAAAGACCACTCATTAAGGAATCCAAGGGAAACAAAGTCGATAATCCAGCAAAGATAGATATCACTAATAGAATTCAACAAAATCATATTTCACAAAGAAATACTGCTCAACAAAGATAACAATCAAGTAATTGCACAAATGAAATTATATAAATGCTCGGGATAGTTTTACTCACCGTACAACATGATCTTCGCGCTTGTGGCTCTCACACATCATTAAACTGATCTCGTACGTTAATCACCAGTTCTCTAAGCACCTAGTATTAGTTCGAATCCAATTTGGTTGCGTTAGTGTTTTATTTCTATTTAATTTTCCCATTTTCAAATATTACCCATTTCTACTATTTTGCATAAATTTCCTGGGTATTGGGTTATACTCAAACCCATTTGGATACCCAAGAGAAGTTCTGAAGTTTTTCAAAAATTTTCTAAAATTGGTTTGATGAACAGTGCCACGCTGTGATTGGTGTCGTAGGGTCAAAGTCTAGCGACATCACTTAAAGCGTGAAATTCTCAATTTTCACTGTCTCAGATGTCATAAGTACGCCGTGAGGAAATACTCTTCATGATGTCACTTAAAGCGTGACATTTACATAACCTTCTTTGTTTTAGACGTCGTGGCCTTATGGCCTCACAGCATCGAAACTTGAACGAGAATTTGGGGTTTTTCGACACCCCAACTCTTGTTGCCACGTTTTGAGCCTATCCCAAACTCTTAGGGACGTCCTTACCAACCCAAAACACCATTCAAAACCCAACGAAAACCAAACCTCCAATGTGACATCTAAAAATACCTCGACGAAACCAATGTCAAAACGACGAGAATTTAGTGGTGAGTCGGGATCTTACCTCGACTCGGTTGTTTGATCGTGTCTCGGCGTTGTTGCAAGTCTGGTGTCTGTGAATGAAAAAGAAAAGAGAGTGAGGAACTATGAGAGATAGAGAGAGAAAAAAACTTATATAAATCTCTTTCATCTTTTTACACGCGCGTATCTCGAGGCGCATCTGGCAGTCCCTTTCCTCTCTAACCACCAAACCGCCTCACCTCCCTAAAACACATGTGTGACACACTTAGGCACTCCCAATCATTCCTCATACACAAATAAGGCTTTCCCGAACATTTTCGCACCTGGACTGCAACACGACTCACACCGTCGCGTGCGAATGGAAATACGAACAACTTCCCATATTAATTTATTATTATATTTTCTTTGCTGGTCGTCCATGAAAAATCATTTTTCGGACCCGTGTACCTGTATTTTGTCCACCCGATACTCGTTCAAAACGTTTTCCTAGGTGAACCCTACTCGTAACTCGATGTCACCGTCCTGTCATACAGATACGAGTATAAATAGGTAATACATGTCGTCCCACAAACATAATATATTTTTTGGGTTGTTAGAGTCTTTCAAACTAATAAGAATTTTGTCTTTGAAATTAAACTTAACTCGAGCAAAATCTTAATAAAACGCACACAACAGGGAAGTATTATCTAACCAATCCCTCCATCCTCACTCATGTGGACTCGTTCCCACGTGAGTAGGTGAGACCAAACTCTCTAACTGGTGGCACACAGCTAACATAACCAGTCTAATGTCGTCCCATAAATTACAAACTCACACTAAATCTTTTTGGAGCAAATATCGAATTCACACAGAATAAGAGCACATAGCTCGATATCTTACTTGAATTTATGGATCCACCTAAAGTAATTAGGTAGACACTGGATTCACACAGAATTCACGCACACAGCTCGGCATCTCCCCTCAGTTCCCTAACTCACACAAAGTTCTCAAGTAGATACCGGATTCACACAGAATCACGCACACATCTCGGTACATTCCCTTAATATCGGACTCACACAGAGTCGCGTACAAAACTCAATATCCCCTAATCGATATCAGACTCATACAAAGTCGCGCACACAACTTGATATCATTCTTCGAAGTAAGGAGCCACACAGAATTAATCTCACATAGTTTGATTCACTACTTCGAAGTATAGACTCGCCTAGAGTTAATGCACACAACTCCAAACAGGCTCCTAAAGATCGACTCAGGCTCATACAGAACCTGTATTCACATAGAATCTATGCACACAACCTACTTAGACTCGCACAAAGTCCTTACACATAACCTCATTTCTCACTTCAACTTTAGACTCACACAAAGTCAATGCACACAGCCTTATCCACCACTTCGAAATATAAACTCACACAGAATCAACTCACACAGCTAGCTATCCTTTCAAATGATGTGCTCACATAGAGTCATAAGAACCGCACACAGCTGGCTTCTCCCTTTAAAATTTGACTCACACAAAGTTATCGCACATTGTTAGATATATACCATAATTTGAAAGGTGGACTCATACATAATCACTCCCCACTTCTCACACAGAGTACTCTCTGGCAACCAACTCACACAGAGTTGTTTTACAACTAACTCTCACAGAGTCAACTCCACACCTAACTCACCTAGAGTCAATTCTAATCCCTGACTCACATATAGTCACTTTCAATACTTGACTCATTTAGAGTCGCCTAGACTCAGCTAGAGTGTCCTAGGTCAGATCTAAATTACATACCCAACAATGATAAATTGCGTCAAGACACTAAAAGAAATCTTACCTGCTATAGGGTCTAGCATCGGTTCTGGATCCAGATTGGTAACAACATTTGCTTCCTTGTACACGTGCAACTGAGTGTTATCCTGCGACACTCTCGCCAACTGAGGACAAAGAATAGTTATGTGTACTAGTTGCCTACAACAATAACACCACCTTTCTCCCTATGATTTAGTTCCTTTGCTCTAGGTTCTGTACGGCTGCTACTGCCCTGCTGTACTCCCTGAGGTGGTCACCTAACCATACTGGTCGGTAGAGCATAAAGAATTGCCACCACAGATACTAAACCTATCGGTGGTGTAGCTATCTCCCCGTCATCATCTTCATAATCATCATCATGGCTCCTCTTCCTCTTACCATCTCCCGAACTGACTCCCGATTGTGATGATGTTGATGGTGCAATCGATGCTCCGGTGCGCATGCTCAAGAAGGACTCACTGGCCATACCCTCTCTTAGGCCTCCTATAAAGTCCTCGGAGCTGTAGTCACTGCCATAGAACCAACAGAGTCTAACAGACCATGCATAAAGTAGTAGGCCCGGTCCGCATCTGTGTCAGCTATGCCCCCGGTATGCTCTATCAGTTGCAGGTATCGACCCATGTATTGCATCACTGTTTCGTCGGTCATCTGCCTGATGTTCTGAAATTCGGTCCTCGTCAGGTTACATACCGAATGAGGAAAGTACTTCTCATTAAACCTCTCCTTAAACACAGCTCAATCCTCAGGCTTGCCCTTTTTAGCCACCGCGATACGCCACTAAAAGTATGCCTCTCTGAACATGGATGTTGATGAAATCAAAGCTCTCATGTATTTCTGTATGGCTAACACATCATGGATCTTCTCATGGCTCCTCATAAATCTCTTTACAACCTCAAGATCTCTACCACCATGAAATTTCTCAAGGTGATGTCTCTGGAACTCACTAGACTGTCTCACCTCAACTGTCGCCCTGGTACTCATATCAATGGGCATGCTCGACATACCCTCAGCCTGAATGACTGGTATAGATGGTACTGTAAACCCTACTGGATTGTCCTAAACCATCGATGCACTCCCAGTCTGAGTAACCGATGTTGCAAAAGTAGGAGGCAATATTGTGGCCTATGTCCTCAAAAGTTAGAGAATCTCCTCCAACTACTAGCCATGTAATGCAACCGGTGGGATACCTTATCTAGCCTCCACTGAGAATCCTCCGAACCACCACCACTGAACTCTGGCTTATCAGCCATCGCAATTTTCCACGAAAGCGATTCCTCGATCAGGCTATATCTATCGATAGTAATAGTATACAACACATCAAATAACTCATAGTCCAATTTTTTATTATCCCCAGCTCTATTCACTTCCCAACTAAGACTTAAGTCAAGATTATGTGGTTCCAGTCTAAGTTCAACCATAGTCTTAACAAATAATTAATTTGTGTCTTATGTTGGTTGTGATTTAATCAAGAGCAAAGTTCAAGACTTTACGCTCTGACACCAACTGTGACGACCCCAGCTCCATAACCTTAAACTGGACCCCCTTCGGCATAGACTTATGTAGACCTCAAGTCAACCCTCACGCATTTGACGCAAACCTTGTCAGCTTTACCTTACCATTTACTGTTAATTAATTTATTTAAATTAAGTTATTCATATTAGTAAGTTATTAAAGTACAATGAAAACAAATTAAACTCCAAACTAACTGAAATAACCCTGAGACACATGTTAAGACAACCTATAGTGTGGAAACCCCGCATATGTATACCATCAACATAAATCAAATTAGAGGAAAGTAAGCATAAAGTGTACATGGCTATGATCTCTCATAACCCATGTCCCAGTGTTTCAAAAACAATATATATATTTATATAATACAATTTCATACTCAATAAGCAAGAGCAAATCACCTAGCTGTCCTTAATGTCAACTACCTATTGTCGATCATTTACCCATGTCAATCCTACAGTATGACAAGGCTACACCCACCA
Source organism: Stephania japonica (assembly GCA_039657345.1). NCBI lineage: Eukaryota > Viridiplantae > Streptophyta > Magnoliopsida > Ranunculales > Menispermaceae > Stephania > Stephania japonica. The sequence goes on from CM077557.1 coordinate 16,640,393, forward strand.
TCATAAAAAGGACGGTGAGTATAGAGAATAATAGTAACAACCAAGTATAGTCTCAATATAATTTCAAATGCCAAATAAACAGCTAAACGAGTATCATGCGTAGATATCACAAATATAATAAAAGACGGCATGATAATTAAATCATTGAGATATCAACGATAAATGAGTGTCGTAAGCACAAAGTAAAAAGGTATCTAAGTGTTCCAAGTTCATCAAATTACAACACAAAGTACGCAACCTGACTTCCCAGACATATTCTGAACCAAAACAAACCACCAGACACTTTAAGATGAATCACCCTATCATAGCCCACACACAGTTCAACTCATAGCCAGACTACTAATCCTTAAACTACGAGTTTAGGCATGTCCAGAATCCATGTAATCACGATGCTGAAAGAGGTCAGTAAGGAGTCTCACCACACCCATGACCATTATATCACCCACTTAGACCCAAAATACCATTCATTAAGGAATCCAAGGAAAACAAAGCCAATAATCCACCAAGGGTAGATATCACCAATAGAATTCAACAAAACCATATTTCACAAAGAAATACTGCTCAACAAAAATAACTGCCAAGTAATTGCACAAATGAAATTATATAAATGCTTCGGTTGGTTTTACTCACCGTACAATGTGAAACTCCGCGCTCGTGGCTCTAACACATCAGCAAACCGATCTCGTACGCTAGTAACCAGTCAACTAAGCACTTAGTATTAGTTCGAATCTAATTTGGTTGCATTAAAGTCTTATTTGCGTTTAATTTTCCCATTTTTCAAATATTACCCATTTCCACTATTTTGAGTCAATTTCTCCAGTATTGGGTTGTATTCAGACCCATTTGGATACTCGAGAGAAGACCGAAGTTTTTCAAAAATTGGTCTGATGAACAATGTCACGCCATGAATAGAGTCGTGGGGCCAAAGCCTGGCGGCATCACTTAAAGTGTAAAATACCAACTCTCACTACCTTAGACGCCATGAGTGATGCCATGGGGAAATACTCTTCACGACGTCACTTAAAGCGTGACATTTACAAAACCTTCTCTGTTCTAGACATTGTGGTTAGGGGTGCACACAGATTGCACTAATTCGCGGATCTGGTCCAATTCAGATTAATTATTGCTAATTGGATCAATTTTTTTTATCCCTTGGACTGGACTGGATTGAAAAATCACTAATCCTGCTGGACTGGATCGGATTACAGATCCTACATTAAAAAATTGAGGATCTAATCCGATCCAGTCCGTTTAGTACATCAACACACATACATATACGATCATATGTACTATAGTATCTTGAAGAACATTAACTCAAACTATCAACTCTAAACTACAACATCTAAAAGACTATGCATGTTTTTAACCTTTTTATTATGCTTTTGGCCTTTTTTGTGGGTCATATATTACAGCATGCACCTTTTTTGTGTTTTTGTACGGATGTATGGTGCATTGCGAATGACATTTATTTATGCAGGAACTTGCATTTTGAAGATTATTGTGAAGACAAGTTTATGGGAAATATGCTATATATAGATTTGTGGGATGTATGTTGTACATTTGTCATTCATGAGATGTATAATTTTTGTGATTCATTTGATTAAGTTTAATTTCATGAATCTTTTGATAGAAAAACATTAATCCGTAAAACTTGATCCAGTCCAGTTTGCATTTTTCAAATTGGATTGAGTTGGATTAATGAATTATTTGGACTGGATTGGATTGTAATTTTTCAATCCGCAATAATTGGACTGGATTGCAGATTGACCCTAATTGGAATGGATCCAATCCGTGTGCACCCCTATTCGTGGCTTTCTGGCCTCACAGCGTCCCTTGCGACGTCGAAATCAGAACGAGAATCTGAGATTTTTCGACACCCCGACTCGTGTCACCGCATTTCAAGCCTATCCCAAACTCATAGGGACGCCCACACCAACCCAAAACACCATTCAAAACCTAACAAAAACCAAACCTCCAACGTGACATCTGAAAACACCTTGACAAAAACCCACGAAACCAACGTCAAAACTATGAGAATTTAGTGGTGAGTAGGGATCTTACCTCAACTCGGTTGTTTGGTCGTGTCTCGGCGTCGTTGTGAGCACAAATCTCTCATGTGTGAACGAGAGAGAAAGAGAGAAACTTATATAAATCTTTTTCATCTTTTCGCACACGCATATCTCGAGACACATCTGGTAGTCCCCTTCCTCTCCAACCACCAAACCGCCTATAACGGCTCGAAAGTAATTTGTTGTTATTAATGACGTGTTTATAGACGTGGCAGATAGCTCAGATGCTCGTAAGATCCGTAGATAGGTTAGGGCGCACCTGGAGCTAGGTAAATAGTAATTTTTTTTTCTGTTGTTGTGATTTTATTTGCGACGTGCATTAGTGATTATGTTATTGGCATCGCGATGTATGTTAGTTATTATATAATTGATGTGTGAGGTTGTGTGATGGGCATTCACTCCGAATAGCATGTAAACTCGGGAACCGGATAGCGAATTATAATGCACTAGGTTTAGGGACTAAATACACACAATAAATGGTAAAATTCATTAAATAATTAATTAAATAGCGTTGTATATGCATTCGTGGTGCGAGAGTACACGGGGGGACGCGAGGTTACGCGTGGAGTCAAGTACCGGAACGCCTGGGGATGAGTGGTTGTAGCTAGAAGAATATGGTCAATGGACCAAGTTGTTGGGAAATGTGCCCTAGGTCAATCCATTAACAGTCTTTATGAATACATTTTAGTTAATAAAATAGAGGATTTCATTTGTTATTTATTATAATTGATTTGCATGTTTACATTATAATAAGATCCATGGGTATTTACGAAATATCCTAAATGTCCCTAGTTGATTATTATAACTGGGAACTATAATGAATTAAGACTAGTGTGAGTCTTGATTGATGATCATACGATGATCATACGTATAGGAATACGAATCAATCATGAGTACTTGTTAGGGAACAAAGTACTGGACCGACCCGCTATGAGAACATCACATGGATTAAGTCATAGTTGTTTCTCATGATAGGTATATTTTTAGTTCTCTGACTTGAGATTACCAGAGACTTCAACATTAGGAATACAGTGATTTGATGCAATCAAACGTTGTCTTTAACCGGACGATTATAAAGGTTGTGATTGGTTACTGTGTGAATAATGTGGTGAAGTTGTGTAATCGAGATAGAATTTGTCCCTCTCATATAAAGAGAGATATCCAGTGGATCCTCGATGTGTTAGGCTTCGTTAAAAGGCCTAGTCTAAGTGAATTGATATTGATCAATGTCACTTAGATGTTTTCAGTCTACCTAGAAATCGAGACTAGTACGATTGAACATGTTAGATGACAATTCCATGCCTTATATTTGATCAAAAGGATATCGTGTAACAAAAGGATATTATATACACTATTGATTAAGTTGTATCTATTTGATATTCGTACAACTTGGGTAGTCATAATGTCTTGCTAGAGGCCGCTTATGACTTGTATACCAAAATGTGTTTTGGTACACTGCCAACGTTGTATGAGCCTATTGGGTCGCACATTGAGAATGGTTTTGCGAGATTTTAAGATGGTTCAGAAAATGAATTTTATAAGATAAAATTCATGACAAAAACGTCCTTGTAGTGTATTACACTTATACTTCTTTAAGTAGGGGTATATGTGTAATTTACTTAACCGTCTATATACAAGGGTTGTATAAATAGATGCTTTGAGTTAGAATACAAGTACGAAAGATTAAAAAAGGGCTGAAACTCTATTTTCATTTTAAGAAACGACTTAGAGGTTTTTAGGTATGCTCTGGATCGTTTTGGAGAGAAACAAAAGGTTTGGTATTCTCTTGAAGCTAGCACTTCAAATCTCGGCCGCCGTTCGTGTGTGGACTGCTGATAGAGGGCATTCGTTGTTGGCAGCGCCTTAAAGATCGATTAACCTTCAGAAAGGTACATTGCGAGTGAGGTATGATTAAGTTTTCATAGTATAAACGTATTTTAATGGAATTAGATTCGGATCCTGTTGGGGTTTTTCTCAAAATAGTTTTGAAATCTCCGCTGTGCATGAACCTCAAAACCCATCAGTGGTATCAGAGCCTTCGAGTTTGATTCCATTAAACTCATTGCATGTTTTCTTATGATATATAATTGAAAGCATGTTAATAGTTGATGTATATATGATATACATAAGTTTTCTGTGAGATTTATTATCATGTTTTGTGTATATGATACATATATTCGTGATTTAATTGAAATTAGTTTCATATATGCAAGTAACCATGTTAGGTTAATTTGAATAATTTTCATGAATTGAGTTTCATGTTCTATGATCCATGACACCATTAAATTCGATTGGGATAGCAATTCATGATTCAATTACATGTTTGTGATTATTTGGATGAAGATCGAAATTGCAAATAATTAATTTTTGAAATTATTTATTTATAAATAATTAATTTTCAAAATTATTTATTTATCTTGTTATATCTATTTTGTTATGAAGTTTCTATTTGATAAAGATAGATAATAAATTAGAATAGGAGATAAATATCAAGAATCTTGTTATTGGTGATATACTAGGATTCAAATATCTTAAATCCAAAATAAATAATTAATTTTCAAAATTATTTATTTATCTTGATATATCTATTTTATTATGAAGTTTCTATTTGATAAAGATAAGATAACAAATTAGATTAGGAGATATATGCAAAATCGGTTTTATTATCCCTATTGGATAGGAGATAAACATGGAGAAGTTTGTTATTGATGATATGCTAGGATTCAAATATCTAAAGTCCTAATTGGATTAGGATAAGATGATTAGTTAGATGTGGGCCCGAGTTAATTAAAAACATTTTAATTGACTTAATTTTGGATAAATTAAGGGGTAAATTTAGTATAGTAAAATCAGCGAAAAATATGATTTTCTATAGCGAATTTCAATTTTCGGAATTGAGATTTGTCTTCTAAATTAAGTCTTGTGCCATCCAGTTTTAAACACTTATCAAGACCTCGATCGCACTAATATAGTTTCAGCCATAGTTGGGTGTATTGTGTTATCTTGGTGACATAAGTTGGGTAAGAGTTACCTAAATATTTAAATTGGTCTGACTTAATAAAGCTATCAAAATAGTTTTGGACTTTAGGCATATGATGAGATAAAAACATGTTAAGACATAAGATGTCCTGTATCTCATAAAAGTATCTAAAATTACATAAGATGTAATTGGCAACTATTACCTACCTAAATAATCAGTTCTGTGTTTCATGCCATAGCTGTTATAGAATTAGGTGAAATATGGATTTAGTCCCCTAAATAAACAGTATGTTTTAGAAGGGTTGTTAATTTAGTAGGAGTCTATTCCTCTATACTAAAATAAACTCTGCATAATCTTTATTGTAGATCAATGGCCTCTTCAAGTAACAATAATCCCCTATCGCTGCGATCTATCCTTGAGAAGGATAAGCTATCTGGGACTAACTTTCTTGATTGGTTCAGAAACTTGAGAATTGTTCTCAAGCATGAACGCAAGTTGTATGTTCTGGATGCTCCGATCCCTGAGGACCCACCAGCCAATACCACGAAAGCTGTGAAGGATGCGCATAATAAGCATGTCAACGATTCTACTGATGTTGCATGCATTATGTTGGCAACTATGGTTCCTGAACTTCAGAAGGACATGGAACTATTGGAAGCCTACGACATGGCTATAACGCTGAAGGAAATATTTCAACAACAAGCTAGGCAAGAAAGGTTCGAGACAGTCAAGAACCTACATTCTTGTAAGATGACTGAGGGTGCGTCAGTTAGTCCTCATGTTCAGAAGATGAAGGGCTATGTTGACCAACTTGATAGACTTGGATTTCCCATAAGCCAAGAGTTGGCTACGGATTTGATCTTAAATTCATTACCGGAGAGTTACTCACAATTTGTGATGAACTACAATATGAATAATATGGAGAAATCAATTTTAGAGTTGCATTTGATGCTCAAAACTGCTGAACAAAATATCAAAAAACCCTCTAGTAATGTGCTGATGGTCCAAAAGGGAAAGGGAATGAAGAAGAAAGGCAAAGGCAAGGCTAAAGTTGCCAAGGTTGTTCTTGCTTTGCACCTATCGCAAAGCTTCGTGGAACAAGTCAAGCCCCACTGTGCACTGCTTTCAAAGCACCAAAAGGAAAATGAAGGAAATTGTCATTTCTGCCATGCACCTGGACATTGGTTCAGAAATTGCAAACTCTATCTGGAAGATCTAAAGAAGAAAAAGGGTAGTGCGACTACCACCTCAGGTATTTATGTTATTGAAATTAATTTATCTACTAGTGATTCCTGGGTATTGGATACCGGATGTAGATCTCACATTTGTATAAATGTGCGGGGACTCACCGAAGTAGAAAGTTGAAGAAAGGAGAAGTCATCCTCCGCGTAGGGAATGAAGCAAGAGTTCTTGCGCTTTACAGTTTGTTGAATCATATGACTTAGTCTTATCTAGTGGACTTATTTTAACTTTAAATAATTGTTATTATGTGCACATTGCTTGAGCGAAAACATCATTTATGTTTCATGTTTGGATATGGATGGTTTTGATTTTATTATTGCGAATAATAGATGTTCAATTTCTCGTAAAGGCATTTTTTATGCAAATGCTGATTTGTGTGATGGTCTTTATATTCTAAGCATGAAAAAGTCCACTGATACTCCAATCTTTAACATAAATACAAAGAGATCCAAGTCAAATGATTTGAATCAAACATATCTTTGGCATTGTCGTCTTGACCACATAAATGAGAAACGCATAACGAAGCTCCATAAAAATGGACTTTTAGATTCATTTGATTTGGAATCATATGAAACGTGCGTATCTTGTTTACTAGGCAAGATGACTAAAAGTCCCTTTACTAGACATAGTGAAATTGCAAGTGATTTATTAGGTCTAATATATACTGATGTATGCGGTCCTATAAACACAATGGCTAGAGGAGGTTATCAGTACTTCATTACATTTACTGATGATTTCAGCAGATATGGTTATGTATATCTTATGAAACATAAAGCTGAATCATTTGAGATGTTTCGAACGTTTCAAAATGAAGTGCAAGAATTAGCTTGGTAAAACTATCAAAACACTTCGATCGATCGAGGTGGTGAGTATTTAAGCCAAAAATTTGATGATCATCTTAGAAATTGTGGGATTGTCTCCCAATTGACTCCACCAGCAACTCCACAATGGAATGGAGTTTCTGAAAGGATAAATCGAACCTTATTAGATATGGTTCGATCTATGATGAGTCATGCGGATCTTCCATTATCTTTTTGGGGTTATGCATTACAAACTGCAGCTTTCACTCTAAATCGAGTTCCTTCTAAAGCGGTTGATAAAACACCATATGAGATATGGTACGGGAAGAGACCTAGTTTGTCTTTTCTTAAGATTTGGGGTTGTGAGACTTACGTAAAGCGACAAGTCTCAGAAAAACTAGCACCTAAATTTGATAAGTGTTTATTTGTGGGGTATCCTAAGGAAACAAAAGGATATTACTTTTATAATCCCGCCGAGAACAAAATGTTTGTTGCTCGGTATGGTGCCTTTATGGAAAAACAGTTTATTTCAAAAGACACTAGTGGGAAAGAAATAAATCTTGAAGAAGTTCAAGAATCACAAATAAACACTGAACCGCTACTGGAAGTTCAACAACGTTCTGAACCAGTTGAACCTCCGCAAGTGACACAAGGCCCACGTAAATCTGGTAGGTTAAGACATGAGCCAGAGAGATTCGGATTTCTCATTACTAATAGTTGTGATGTGTTGCTTATAGATCAAAATGAGCCCACCACTTATCAGGAGGCTATGTCTAGACCAGACTCAGATAAATGGCTAAGTGCCATGAACTCTGAGATGCAATCCATGTATGATAACCAAGTTTGGAACTTGGTTGATTTACCTGAAGGTGGTAAGACCATTTGATGTAAATGGGTTTTCAAGAAGAAAACTGACATGGATGGCAAAGTGCATACTTTCAAAGCAAGACTTGTAGCAAAAGGTTTCAGGCAGACTCAAGGTGTTGATTATGATGAAACTTTTTCGCCAGTAGCCATGCTTAAATCCATAAGAATTTTAATTGCTATTGCTGCATATTATGACTATGAGATATGGTAAATGGATGTAAAAATAGCATTTCTTAATGGAAAGCTGTTTAAGGACGTGTATATGACACAACCTGATGGTTTTGTACATCCTGAGAATTCTAGGAAGGTATGCAAGCTTCAAAGATCCATTTATGGATTAAAACAAGCTTCTCGGAGTTGGAATCTTCGTTTTGATGAAGCAATCAAGGATTTTGGTTTTATTAAGAACGAAGATGAGCCTTGTGTATACAAGAAGGTCAGTGGGAGTATAGTTGTTTTTCTGGTACTGTATGTTGATGATATATTACTCATTGGAAATGACATCCCAACATTGCAGAGTGTCAAGTCTTGGTTAGGGAAGTGTTTCTCAATGAAAGACTTAGGAGATGCAGCCTATATCCTAGGGATAAGGATCTATAGGGATAGATCTAAGAGGCTAATCGGTCTAAGTCAGAGTGCTTACATAGACAAGGTACTGAATAGGTTCAGTTTGCAAGACTCTAAAAGAGGATTGTTGCCAATGTCTCATGGCATAAGTCTCAGCAAGAATCAATGTCATAGGACAAATGATGAGCGAGACTGTATGAATAAGATTCTATATGCATCTGCTATTGGATCTATCATGTACGTCATGCTATGCACTCGGCCTGATGTATCATATGCTTTGAGCACTACAAGCAGATATGAGTCAGATCCAGGTGAGAGTCACTGGATAGCAGCAAAGAACATCCTTAAGTACTTAAGAAAGACTAAGGAAGTGTTCTTGGTCTATGGAGGTTTTGAAAATGATCTAGTTGTAAATGGTTACACAGATGCAAGTTTTCAAAATGATATAGATGATTTTAGATCGTAGTCCGGATATGTGTTTACTTTGAATGGGGGTGCAGTAAGCTGGAAAAGTTCGAAGCAAGAGACTGTGGCAGATTTTACAACAAAAACTGAGTATATTGCAGCGTCCGATGCAGCAAAGGAGGCAGTTTGGATCAAAAAGTTCATTTCTGAACTAGGTGTGGTTCCAAGTATTGCTAACCCTATTTGTTTGTATTGTGACAATAACGGAGCAATAGCACAGGCCAAGGAACCAAGATCACACCACAGATCCAAACATATACTCAGGCGTTGTCATCTTATCAGAGAAATTATTGAGAGGGGAGACGTAAAGATTTGCAGAGTACCTACTGAAGACAACGTTGCAGATCCATTGACAAAGGCTCTTCCACAAGCGAAACATGATGGTCATGTTAGATCATTAGGCATTAGATGCATGAATGATTGGCCCTAGAGCAAGTGGGAGATGTTGGGAAATGTGCCCTAGGTCAATCCATTAACAGTCTTTATGAATACATTTTAGTTAATAAAATAGAGGATTTCATTTGCTGTTTATTATAATTGATTTGCATGTTTACATTATAATAAGATCCATGGGTATTTACAGAAATATCCTAAATGTCCCTAGTCGATTATTATACTGGGAACTATAATGAATTAAGACTAGTGTGAGTCTTGATTGATGATCATACGATGATCATACGTATAGGAATATGAATCAAGATCATGAGTACTTGTTAGGGAACAAAGTACTGGACTGACTCGCTATGAGAATATCACATGGATTAAGTCATAGATGTTTCTCATGATAGGTATATTTTTAGTCCTCTGACTTGAGATTACCAGAGACTTCAACATTAAGAATACAGTGATTTGACGCAATCAAACGTTGTCTTTAACCGGACGATTATAAAGGTTGTGATTGGTTACTTGTGTGAATAATGTGGTGAAGTTGTGTAATCGAGATAGAATTTGTCCCTCTCATATAAAGAGAGATATCCAGTGGATCCCTCGATGTGTTAGATGTTAAAAGGCCTAGTCTAAGTGAATTGATATTGATCAATGTCACTTAGATGTTTTCAGTCTACCTAGAAATCGAGACTAGTACGATTGAACATGTTGGATGACAATTCCATGCCTTATATTTGATCAAAAGGATATTGTGTGACAAAAGGATATTATATACACTATTGATTAAGTTGTATCTATTTGATATTCGTACAACTTGGGTCGTCATAATGTCTTGCTAGAGGCCGCTTATGACTTGTATACCAAAATGTGTTTTGGTACACTGCCAACGTTGTATGAGCCTATTGGGTCGCACACTGAGAATGGTTTTGCGAGATTTTAAGATGGTTCAGAAAAATGAATTTTATATGTTAAAATTCATGACAAAAATGTCCTTGTAGTGTATTACACTTATACTTCTTTAAGTAGGGGTATATGTGTAATTTACTTAACCGTCTATATACAAGGGTTGTATAAATAGACGCTTTGAGTTAGAATACAAGTACGAAAGATTAAAAAAGGGCTGAAACTCTATTTTCGTTTTAAGAAACGACTTAGAGGTTTTTTGGTATGCTCTGGATCGTTTTGGAGAGAAACAAAAGATTTGGTATTCTCTTGAAGCTAGCACTTCAAATCTCGGCCGCCATTCGTGTGTGGACTGCTGATAGAGGGCATTCGTTGTCGGCAGCGCCTTAGAGATCGATTAACCTTCAGAAAGGTACATTGCGAGTGAGGTATGATTAAGTTTTCATAGTATAAACGTATTTTAATGGAATTAGATTCAGATCCTGTTGGGGTTTTTCTCAAAATAGTTTTGAAATCTCCTCTGTGAATGAACCCCAAAACCCATCACAAGTGTGGGTCAGTTTTGCCACCATTAGGAGGACCATTTGACTCCATCTCAACCATCCAATGAAGCCTTGTGATGTGTGTGTGAGTTGAGATGAAAATGATAGTATAAAAATCAAAATTTTATCATTTCCACCAACTTTTCACTCTCCTATAAGACTTGGATGAATTTGTCGAAGGGATGGGAAATGGTTTATTAGTGTTTTTATGCGATGTTTGGACGAGCACGGACCCCGGCGATGAGCCGAAGGGGGTTTGAAAACCCCAAAAACCTTCACTAGCAGAGACGTCGCGAGGGGCACCATGGTGAGTTAACCCTCACAGCGCCACCCATGTACGTCTCAGCCACTGACCAAGGATTTCACGATTAGGAGATGTCGTGGAGAGAAATAACATGGCGGAGTTGTCACGGCGTCCAGGACGCTGTCGACACGTCGTGAAGACTTGAACTTGGCGGCGTCAGTGGCATCGTCTTAGACAGTTTTGAACTAAAATTTTCAAAATAAATTTGGGTATTAAATTGGGGTTCAAGGTATAGAAATTTATTCAATTTATCAGGAATTAATGGTTTTAGGTGGAATCATGGAGGTTGGACACGTATTTTGAGCGTGATTTGGTGATGTTTAAGGTTAGTTGGAGTGCGGTTTAAGGTGTGTAGTATCCCAACTGAAATTACTTGTGTATTTACTTTTTTGGCATTTGAATTCAATTTTTGTCTTTCAATATTCTATTCCGGTTGTGGTTATATGGACGGACGTTGAGCTGGGTTCCCTTCCTGCCATTCCAATGTGTATGCCCACTATACCATAGCACGTGTGTCAGGGAAACTCGGTGAATAATTGACTCAGGAATTGAGTCGAGACACGTGTGTGTGCGTCGTAGGTTACACACCGACCACCTAGCAGATCTAGATACTGGGCTTGCTTGAGTCGGACTAGCCAGTAGTATTCTGTGGAAGAGTCCTAATTATGGTGCTAGTCTGGCCCAAAGCTCTAGTAACACACTTTGAGCTTTCACTATTATCTATTCATGCGATGAGCACAGTTGTCTATATTTATTTTCGCATGTTTATTTAATAGCTTTATTTAAATTTCAGTATTTACTTTCAGTATTGCTCACTTAATTTCCTTGAGAATACTCACTCTGGACTCATCATCTGCCTTTTTTGATAGCATGAGTGCAGATTCTAGTACGAGCAGGGGCAAGGGCAAGCTGTCAGAATACAGTTGATCAAAGATTCATAGCCTGACTCGTACGTTTGTATTATATTTTTTGTTTCATTTTGGGTTTGGGATTGTGAGATACATTGTATATGTTGATCTTTTGTGACTTCAGAGGTATTCATGGTTATATATGGGTTTTCCACATTAGGATTATGGTTTATGTCACACATTTATAGTATCATTATCTGAGTAAATGTGTTAGTAAGGCTTCCGTTGTGTTAACTTGAGGATTTTATGATGACTTAACATATGATTTGATTTCAATACAACTAAATCGGTAAACTGATAACTTATAAGATTCAAAAAGGTAAAATGGAGGATATAATCCAATGTAGAGTGCAATTATCGTTGGTAAGACAGACTGTGGGTCCACATTGGCCCCCGTGGCGGTCTATTTGGAAAATAGGTTGTTACACCACCTCACTTCCCTGACATAATTATGTGACACACTTGGGGACTCTCAATCATTCCTAATACACAAATAAGGCTTTCCCGGGCATTTTCGCACCCGAACCGTGCCACGACTTTCATTGTCGTGCACGAATGGAAATACTAACGACTTGAACACCTTACCATATTAATTTATTATTATATTTTCTTTGCCGGTCGTCCACAAAAAATCATTTTTCGGACTCATGTACCTGTATTTCGTTCGCCCGATACTCGTTCAACACATTTTCCTAGGTATACACTACTCGTAACTCGACATCACTGTCTTGTCACACAGACACGAGTATAAACAGGTAATACACATCGTCACACAGACATAGCATATTTTTTTAGTCGTTAAAACCCACCGCCAATTTGAGTAGGTGCGCTCAAATCTTTTTGGTGGAAGTGGCTTAAAATTTGTTATCTTTTAGCACAGTTGATCCATCATCGGTCATGGGGTTTACTTGTAATAACCAACCATTTTTTTTTATAAATCTTTAATTCTAGTGGATATATTAACTTGTAATAGTCACTTATACGTAAAAAAAAATTAAAATAAAAATAGTTGATGAATTTGACTTTCCAAATTTTATTAAGACCGTTATTCACTTATTTTTGGACGTGAACACTAGCTTAAGTCCATAGGGACACCACAGACAGGCTACGATAGGCCTGGATTGGATGGAAATGTTATTTTTGACTGATTGTTGGTGTAACTACGATTGTAAGGATTATGTAATGACTTATTACATCGCTTGTATGAAATTATATTGATAGGCCAGGTGAGGTAATACGACTGATTTCTACCTAGAAAAGTGTACTGACACGAGAATTGGACAAGCGAATGACGCGAACACTAAGCCGGGGAATGGATTAACATAAATAAAAACTATTGAATGTAATAAATAACAAATATGGGAACACAGTGTAGGTCAGACATGGTGTTTGAATTGCGAATGGCGGTACGTGTAATGACCCGTTACCTTAAGCGTGGTTAATGTTAATCCGAATCCTAATTAACCTGAGTTAAGCTCAAGGTTAAGTCCAATTAGTTACGATTGGCGTATATGTGGAATTGTGTGTTGGATTGTGTTTGTAATATTAATTATAAATGAATAATTTTGGAAATGATGGGACGCCTAATAACATGTGTGGGTCACGGATTATATATGTAGAGGCCCCAAAATCTGAGACAGCTACATCATGCGTCGTGGGCCTACAATCCTACCTAAAACTGGTCCGGCCGTGTCCCACATGCATCAAATCACAATTTCCACTACAATTTCTGCTAACTTTTCTCGAATTAATTAAATTAGTTAGCTAGGACTTCAAATCATCTGTTAATCTTCAAAATATTTAGTGGAATACTTAAATAAGTAAATCACTAAAATGTAAAGGTAAAACATTTCATAAAAGCATTTTTTTATGGTGTGGAAACCCATCCAAAGTATCATCAATATATACAATTATCCATGATCCATCGAAATAACAAAATGGACCTCAAAAGGTCATATACAAGTCCAAGTGTCACTCAAATCCCAATCCAACATAAAAACAAGTAAGAAATAAACACACATATGAGTGAGGCGCAGAAGTCAAATCAAAAGAAGTCCTCAAGCTTGCCCCTCATCACAACAAAACAGATGACAAGTCCAGAGTGAGTAATCCAAAGGAACGTCACTGAGTAAATAATATAAATAAATGTTGGAATCAAAATACTATTAGTAGTGAATCAAAGTGCGTGCACGATCTAGGTCAGACTAGCACCATACTTCGGACTATCACCCAGGCACCACCAGTGAGTGAACTCTAACTAACTGAAATCCCTGAGTCCACTCAATAGCTGGCGTAGACCACAACGCATTGACATGTGAATAGAAAAACTCAACAATCGGGTCGATAATCCACCGACATACCTCTAAAACACATGTTATGGTCTAGTGTGCCACAATGCCAACGCAATAAAATAAACTCAGCAGGAATAAACTCAATCGTCCGTAAATAAATACTATAAATGAGACTGAATGAACAATAGGACATGAATTCAAATAATCAAGCAGTAAATACTCAAAGTGAATTTCAGTCGGGATACTACACACCTCAAACCACACTCCACTAGTTTGCTAACGCCAATACACGCCACCAATCGCGTGTCAACTACTCATCAGTCAAACCTAAATCCTGATTTTTTGATAAGCCAAATCAATTTCCAAACCTCAAAAATCCCCATTCCCTACTAAACCATCGTCAAATTTACCCATTTATCTTTCCATATGGGTTATATAAACGCCTAGGTGACCCATAATAGGCCATTTATTTTTAAATTTTATTTTTCATTCATCCTGGCATCGCAATTCACGTCGTCACGCTTCCAACCCCACTGTGTGATATAAAGTGTAGGGTGGAAGGGCCTCTGGTCTTGATGTCGTAGGCTTTAACCCCACAGCGTCCCTGGTAGTGTATGAACCAGAGACGCCTCCTAGGGTTCTTGGACCATCTCCATTTTCATCCAACACGTTGAGAGGAGAGAGAAAAGGTAGTGGTTGTTAGATTTTTAGACTATTCATACCAAAAATGTCATCAAATGTATATGTGTATCTCTAAGCTTGATCATAGGGTTCATATGAGGTCAAAAGTCATCTAATTTGTGACTTAATTAGGGACTCAAGCTCTTGTTCTCTTATCTTCATCCTTGCTCAACACAAACGAACCTGATCCTTAGGCATCCCGCACCCGGTCCCGCACTGTGTCGCGTACCAAACACGTACACTCACATCACTAACGTATATACGATATTTTATATTAATTATTTAACATATTTTTATCATTTATTATGTGTGTATAAGTCCCCGGCCTAGTGTACTAGTCATTCGCCTACACGGTACTTGCGTTTAAACGCTACTCGCGGCGAATACCCGTCACACTGTCTAACTTGACAATAATCAATATAAACACGCATTGCAATGCAATTAAACTAAATTGAACATATACATTGCAAAACACATCAAATAGCACACAAAATGGACTGTGTACCTAATCTGGGTGTGCTTTATCTAACCTGCGGGTCCACGAGTGTCTGAGTTGTTGCCACTTCAGTACTGACGTCATAAATAATGAAAAATTAGATTTGGGTCGTTACAGTTCTTCCTAACTAGTTGAAATTTCATCTCGAAATTTAAATCAAAATGAAATTCTTACCGAAAAATAGTTTAGGGTAACAACGCCGCATAGTAGACTCAAACTCCTAGGTGAGTCCTTCAGTCTTGTGATGCTGCCATCCTACTAATACATTCGGGATCTCCCTGTTCCGCTGAGTATGTATCCTACATGCTCTCCCAGAGTTTCGATGTCAACCTGGGATCCCTGTCGGACACAATTGATATCGGCACCCCGCGTAGCCTGACAATCTCTCGCTCGAAAATAATGCTCAGCTGGGGAAAGGAGTATTTCATAGAAACCGGAATGAAATGTTTCGACTTCGTCAGTCTATCAATCACTACTCAAATTGTGTCATGACGCCTCGTAGTCTGCGGTAGCCTACTAACGAAATCCATAGTAATGTGCTCCCACTTCCACTGTGGAGTAGGCAGCGACTAGAGTAATCCAACTAGTCTCTTGTGCTTGGCCTTCACCAGCTGGAAAATGTATGGGCCCACATTTGCTTTCATCCCTGGCCACCAAAATAAATGTCGTAAGTCATAATACATCTTGGTCCTGCCAGGATGAACAGTGTACCACGAACGGTGTACGTCCTCCATAATGTTGTCCCGTAACTCATGTACCCAAGGTATCCACGACTTGCCCCTCTGTCTCAAGCGCCCATCCAATGTAGCAAACCAATCTATGCAACTCGGATCCTGAGCCAGACAGTTGAAGCGACCAAAATGTCCATCAGCCCTTTGACACTCAGCAACTCGCTCTAGAGACATAGTAGGAACCCTGTGTCTAACAACAAATATGTAGCTCAACAATAGCCTCAGTCAAACACATCACCGACGCTGCCTCCAGCAATCCATGCTCGTGTGTCATCTGTCGTAGCACAGTTTTGACTCTCAATGCTGCTCCGGCTCAACGCATCAGTTACAACATTCACCTTTTCTGGGTGGTACTCAATAGCGAAGTCATAGTCCTTCAGTAACATGAGTCATCGTCTCTATCACATGTTCATATCCCTTTAAGTGAATAGATACCTCAAACTCTGATGATCCATGAACAGTACGAACCGTTCTCCGTAGATATAGTGTATTCAGGCCTTTAGTGCAAACACAACTGTCGCAAGCTCCAAGTCGTGCAGTGGATAGTTCCCCTCGTGGGGTCTCAATCGCCTAGATAAGTACGTAACTAGTACAGAAATCAGTTTCCTTTTCAGATCCCAAAATGCGTTATCATAGTCGTCGAACCAATCAAACCTAATATCTTTTTTAGTTAACCTCGTCATTGGTGCTGCAATTGAAGAGAAATCCTACACAAATCGTCGATAGTAGCCTGCTGATCCCAAGAAACTACGTATGTCAGAAACAGACTCAGGTGTCCTCCAATCAATGATCGTCCGAATCATGTCACCATCAACAGATATACCCTGACTACTAACTATGTGTATGTGAAACTTTTCCTTACTCAACCAAAAATCACACTTACTGAACTTAGCATACAGCCTGTGCTCTATCAGCGTCAACAAAACCTCCTTAAGATGTCTCTCGTGTTCCACACAAGTCTTGTTGTACATCAAGATGTCATCGATGAATACTGTCACATATCGATCCAGAATGGCTTTAGGACTCTATGCATCAAGTCCATGAAGATCGTCGGTGCATTAGTCAGCCCAAACTGCATGACTGTAAATCAAACAAGTCGTATCTCATACTAAAGGTCGTTTTCTTGATGTCACTCTCTCAAATCCTTAGCTGATGATAGCTTGAATGTAAATCAATCTTCAAGAAGAACTTGGCTCCTGCCAACTGATTGAACAAATCATCGATCCTAGGAAGTGGGTAACAATTACGCATCGTCACTTGATTCAGCTTCATGTAGCCCACGCACATCCGCATAATATCGTCCTTCTTAACACAAAGGACTGGAGCGCCCTAAGGAGACATACTGTGGTGAATGAAACCCTTCTACAGTAACTCCTCTAACTAGATCTTGAACTCCTTATGCTCGGATGTTGACATCCTATAAGGTCTACTGTAGATTGGTTATGTCCCCGGTATCAGCTCGATGATGAACTCAACTGCTCTAGGTGGTGGTAAGCCTGGAAAATCATTGGGGAAAACCTCAGGAAACTCGCAAACAACTATCTTCAGCTCTAGGTCAATTGCCGCCGTAAATGCCTTCATCTCTTGAGTTGTTGCCAAACGACATCTGGTAATCGGTAAAGCTATCGCGACTCTTGCAAACGTAAATACTGGAATACCGTCGATGTTAAAAATCATAGTCTTACTAAAGCATTTAATTTGCGCATGATACGCTTACAACTAATCCATGCCCAGTAAGGCATCAAACTCTAGGTACTCCAACACTCGTAGAACAGCCGGTAACTAGTGTCCCGCGACCTGTACTATGCAA
Organism: Stephania japonica; assembly: GCA_039657345.1. Taxonomy (NCBI): domain Eukaryota; kingdom Viridiplantae; phylum Streptophyta; class Magnoliopsida; order Ranunculales; family Menispermaceae; genus Stephania; species Stephania japonica. The sequence continues at coordinate 16,658,436 of CM077557.1, forward strand.
TCTCAACATATCCAGTTAAGGTATATCTTATCCCCAGTCGTCGTACTGAGGATAAGGTGTGTGTTTAATGTATGTCTATAACCCTAAATGTCCTACCATGCGTCCCGCAATAAAAGACATAGTACTGTCAGAATCAAACATAACATGCATCAAAGCACCACAAATAAATAACGTACCCTCAACTAGCTGCCGAGTCGCCTCCCGGTCCGGTTGAGCAACAACAAATGCAACTACATGGGACCTATCTCTATCTTGCTCAGTCTGTGGTGGCGGTAGTGGCGATGTTATTGGGCAATTTCAGATGCCTAGTTTAATGGCATTTGAAGAACCGTCGTCTCTTTTGCCAACATATTTGAGCCACTGCCTATACCTGACCCTATCCTCGGCCCTAACCCTGACTCCTCTGTCCCCTATCACAGCTTCCCCACTCCCTGGCCTGTCAGAACTGTTGTTAAGGCTGCTCAGTACATGCAGGTGCAGCAACATAGGCCACGTGTCTATCATCATGTCTCTATTGATCATTACGTCAATCTTTGGCCCCTCAACGACCTAATCAGATTGCCAATCACCCCGTTTACCACATTCCTGTCAACCCTACTGATCCTGCTTCCTCCTCGACTTTTGCTCTGGCCAAGAACTCAGGCTAGGCTAATATGAATATACCGAAGTCTCAGGTCAACTAGACCTCTACGGAAGATAGGTCTCCTATGCCAACGCTCGGTCATATATTTCATGTAGGATATGGGCTCCACTTGACACAATAGCACTCGCAATCCTCTCATCCAAACCTCGGACGAAATAGTAGATCTGAAGTTTCTCCATTCCCGCCACATCAATAGCATACTGAATCAGGTATCTGAACCTCTCCGTATATTAAAGTATAGACATGGTACCCTGTCTTAACACCAGAAACTCATCCTTAAGTCTCAATTGAACCTCCATAGGGATGTACTCGTCAAGAAATAACTGTCGAAACTCTATTCAGGTTTACGGCTCTGGATTAGTGTCAGTGTATGTAATCCACCAGATAGTTGCCTCTCCACTCAAACAATAATTAGAGAGTCACGTCTGGTCAGCCTCCTCGACCTGCAGCAGCTTGTGAAGCCGCCTATGTGTCTATAACTAATGTTCAGCCAACTTTAGGTCGCCAACCCCATAGAAATAACTAAAGTTAAATCTCATGAAATCCTTAACCCTTTTTGCCTCCACCAACATCACACTACCTTTTGTCGAAGCCACTACGAGCTGCTCGGTCGTGGCTGGTGTAATCATTTTCGTATCAGCAGGTGCAACAACTGGAGTGGTCCTCTCGACCAATGTCTCACACCTTACTCCTGTATAGATGCCTGTGCAGTCACCATCGGGCTAACCCAACCTGAGTAGTAGGCACAACTAAAATTGTCATTAGTGTTGTTGTCGCCACTCTCTGGCCCTTGATGTACTCAAGAATCTCTGCCATCTGTGCCTGGTTTAAAACCTGGTGCTCCGTGACTCTCTACGATAATGACTACAAAGTCAATGCCTTTCGAATAAGGTCACTCGTCTCACCGACCTTCGGCTGAGTCGTCAGCGAAATAGTAGTCGGAGACTGTCCGCCCATCTCAATATGCACCGCAAATTGTGCATCAGATCAGCCTTAGTATATACATATAACATATGTATTTTACAATCAAAACATAATACGTATATAATAGTCCTGAAACTACCCGCCTCATATCACTTTCCAACTAGGATTCTAGGTATCTCTTAGGGTTTCCACATTTAAAGTATATTAAAGTTTATGCTCTTGTTTAACTCCAATCCAAGCCCTAGGTTCCATAAACCTAGGCTATGATACCAAATGTAGAGGCCCTAAAATTCGAGACAGCCACGTCATGCGCTGCAGGCCCACAACCCTGCCTAAAACTGGCCCGACCGTGTCCCACGTGCATCAAATCCAATTTCCACCTCAATTTCCACTAACTTTCCTTGAATTAATTAAATTAGTTAGCTATGACTTCAAATCATCTGTTAATCCTCAAAATATTCAGAGAAAGACTTAAATAAGTAAATTATTAAAATGTAAAGGTAAAACATTTCACAAAAGCATTTTTTCCTAGTGTGGAAACTCGTCCAAAGTATCATCAATATATACAATCATCTATGATCCATCAAAATAACCAAATGGACCTCAAAAGGTCATATACAAGTTCAAGTGTCACTCAAATCCCAACCCAACATAAAAAAAGTAAAAAATAAACACATATACAAGTCAGGCACAGAAGTCGATCAAAAGAAGTCCTCAAGCTTGCCCATCATCATAACAAAACAGATGACGAGTCCAGAGTGAGTAATCCCAAGGAACTTCACTGGGAAAATAATATAAATAAATGTTGGAATCAAAATACTATTAAATAAATATGAGGAAGAAAAGAATCAGGCAACTAGGGAGGACCCTAGCATATCCAGTAGTAGTGAATTAAAGTGCATGCACGATATAGGTCAGACTATCACCACATCGGACTATCACCCAAGCGCTGCTAGTGAGTAAACTCTAACTGACTGAAATCCCTAAGTCAGCTCAATAGCTGGCGTAGACCACAACGCACCGACATGTGGATAGAAAAACTCAACAGTCGGGTAGAAAATCCACTGACATACCTTTAAAACACATGTTATGGTCTAGTGTGCTACAATGCCAACATAATAGAATAAACTCGGCGGGAGTAAACTCAACCGTCCCTAAATAAATACTGGAAATGAGATTAAATGAACAACAGGACATGAATTCAAATAATTAAGCAATAAATACTCAAAGAGAATTTCAGTTGAGATACTACATACCTCAAACCACGCTCCACTAGTTTGCTAAAGCCAATACACACCACCAATCGCGTGTCAACTACCCGTCAGTCAAACCTAAAACCTAATTTTTTTGATAAGCCAAATCAATTACCAAACCTCATAAACCCCCATTCCCTACTAAACCATCGTCAAATTTACCCATTTATCCTTCTATATGGGTTATATAAACCCTTATGTAAACCCCCAATAGGCCATTTATTTTTAAATTTTACTTTTCAGTCACTTTTATGGCGTCGTGAGTGTTGTCGCAGTGAGCATTTGCTTACTTTGAGCCTCAGAGCACCCAGGACATGAGCCCTGATCCTGGTGTCATGACTCACGCCTTTATGCTTCCACCCCCACAGCGCGATATAAAGCATGGAGTAGATGGGGCCTCTAGTCTAGACGTCATGGGTGACATCGTGGCCTACCCCAACGACACCCCTAGCGACGTCTGAACTAGAGACGCCTCCTAGGGTTCTCAGACCCCCTCAGCTTGTCGCGGCAGTCCGTGCTAGTCCCAAATACTCATTAAACACCAAACCATCCACAAGAAACCAAAAACCCAGTCAAAACTTTTTCGAGACAAAAAAAAAACCCCGAGATTTCTAGGCTAAAACCCTAAAATTCCACTTGAAAGCCAAAACAACAACATCAATACCAAATAAGCCTCATAGTTGCTTCAAATAGACCCTCAAAACCATAGCAACACCAAACCAGCTGGTGTACTCAACTCACACCCTCAGAACCCTCATCAAAACCCAAAAAAATATGTCCGATGGATAGAAAACGGGATAGGGAGCAAGAATCTAACCTCGTTAGTCGATTTCCTAGCCTTGTAGTGCTCCAAACAAGTTTCCAAAGCTCACAAACCCTACCCACCATCTCCATTTTCGTCCAACACATTAAGAGGAGAGAGAAAATGTGGTGGTTGTTAGATTTTTGGATTATTTATACCAAAAATGTCATCAAATGTATGTGTATCTCTAAGCTTGATCATAGGGTTCATATGAGGTCAAATAGTCATCTAATTGGTGACTTAATTGGGGACTTAAGCCCTTGTTCTCTTATCCTCATCCTTGCTCAACATAAACGAACCCAATCATTGGGCATTCTGCACCTGGTACCGCAGTGTGTCGCATACCAAACATGTACACTCGCATCACTAACGTATATATGACTTTTTATATTAATTATTTAACGTATTTTATCATTTAATATGTGTGTATAAATCCTCGGCCTAGTGTACTAGTCATTCGCCCACCCGGTACCCAAGTTTACACGCTACTCGTGGCGAATACCCGTCACACTCTCACTGGGAAATAATCAATATAAAGACATATATTGCGATGCAATTAAACTAAATTGAACATATACATCGCAAAACACATCAAATAGCACACAAAACGGACATTATACCTAATCCGAGCGTGCTCCAACCTAGCTGCGGGGTCTACGAGTGTCTGAGATGTTATCCACGTCTGTAATGATGTCATAAATAATGACAAATGATGGGTATTAAGTGAGACGTAGGGTCATGAGCAGACATACGGAGGTCGGGAGTAAGGGTGTACGTCGAGTGAAGTCGATGGCGTGCACGAGGATCAAGGGAAACTTGGTTAAAAAGGGCATGGTCAGTTGACCAACAAACTGGGCATTGGCCCTAGTGCGCTGGACAACTTGAATAGGAATAAGCTTTAAGTGAACCTTGAGATGGCGCGATGCGTATCTCGAGTAGGATTAATTATTTAAATAATCACCGTAACTGCCCTATCTATAGATAAAACATGAGAAACAGAGAGAAAGAGAACGGGAAGACGAGAGAGTGAGATCAGAGAAAAGAGAGAGCTTGGGATTATGAGCTCAAGGATTTGAGGCTGGGACATGGTGGTGATGATGATTAAGGTGAGTAATTAGTTGTTGTCATTGTTGCTACCATTATTGTTGCCATTGTGTTATGGTTTTAGTTGGGATAGTGATGGTGATTGGTAGTGGTCATGGAGGTATATATAAGTTGTAAGTCCTCGATAGAGGCCCTCTCTAAGGTTGCGGGTGTTTGGACTTCGTTTGGGTTAGTTTTAGAGATGACAAAATCGATTGGAATTGCAGTGGTTCAGTCGACCAACGCATTGGGCACTGGCCCTAGCGCGCTGGTCGATCTAGATAAAATGAGGGTAGAGTAGCTGGGCAGCGCACTGGGCATTGGCCCTAGCGCGCTGGTCGATCTAAACAGAATGAAGGTAGAGTAGCTGGGCAGCGCACTGGGCACTGGTCCTAGCGCGGTGACCAGTGTGAACAGTGAAAAACTATTGTAGGTTGAGTTAATTTCCATGAGCTTTGAGTTTGGTTTAGGGGCTAAACTAGTATACATTGGACCCGAATTGATACCAATGGGTATGACATAGGTGTTCGGGCATTGAGAAACGTGATAGAACCTTGGAAAGCTAGAAAAATCTAAAATAAACTTAGGAAAGCTTAGAACAGCTAAGTGAAACTCATATCTTTTATCAAATGTTTTTAAATTGAGAAATGATTTAGAAAGAGGTTTGGCAGGACAAATCGGCCTGGGGTTTGGAACTGTGCTGGGTAGCCACCCATCACCGTGCCCCAAGTGACCTTGAGTATCCCAATCAATGCTTTCCATTTGAATTGGCAGTACATCAGTCATAAACCAATCAGATGGTCAATGATTGGTTTAGTGACATTGTGGGAGTGCGACTCTATTCTATTTGAGTTGGCAGCACATCGATTATGAACTGATCAGATGATCAGTGATTAGTTCTTGATGATGTGGGAGTGCGACTCTATTCAAATACTAAAATGGAAAATACAACGAGTACAGTTGCAATTGACTAATGAACTTATATCTGTTTATGTATTATTTATATTATTTCAAATGTTCCCTTAAATATGCATTGGATTCATGTTGTTATACATTATCCTTTGATATTAATTGATAATTAATGAATTGTATGAGAATCACTGAGCATGTAGGAACTAACCCACCTTAATGTTTCCAAGAAATAAGCATGCAATGGAATGTAGGAAAGGAGAAGAATAGGAGTTTAATGTCTTCTCTTTGGTGTATTTGGTTTCCTGTTATTATATATATTGTATTGACTTACGATTTTGTAATAATCAGGGTAGGAATATGCGTTTAATACCAACGTTTATACCGATTTTGTATATCTTACGTTTATACTAGTTTACCAGGGCTTAACTAGGGTTTCAGGACGAGTATTCTCTAATAGAATTAGGGGATACTACAGTGCGAGTTGTCGAGTGCCGGGTACCGGAACGCCCGATGAGCAAGTGATTTGGTGTTGAGAGGATGTGACCAAGTCCCCATTTGTGTCACCATTTGGTGAACCTTTTGACTCAATTGGGACCATAAGATGATGCATTGGGATGGGAGTGTCACTTTAGATGAGAATGAGCATATATATATATATATATATATATATGTATGAGTTTTCCAACTCATTTGACTACTTTTTTTCTCTCCTCTCTCTCTTGGACGAAAATTGTGTGAGAACTTGAGGGCTTTGGAGTGTTTGGTTGGAGATTTGGAAGAGCAAACGTCAAGAAAACGCAAGAACAAGGTAAGATCTATTATCTCCTCAACGAACTCTATCATTCATACCGAGCTTTGTGTGATTTGGCGAGGGTTGTCGAGGGGTGAGTCGAGCACATTTTCAGTGTGATTGCTATGGATTTTGTTGAGGTTTTGAGCTTAAGGTTGGGAGTTTATGATGTTTTAGTTGTTTTTTAAGAAAATAGATTTTACGCATTTTGGCAAAAAGATGCCAGGTCTATCAATTTTGTCAGGGTATATCGAGGTTTGAATGCATATTATGGTTGTTTTAGTGAACCATAAGGGTTTGGAACGGGTTCAAACTGCGGCAATGAGTCAAGGAGATTTAAAAAATTGAACCAACTTGGGATAGGGACGACGCCGCCAGCGGCACACTACCTTGGGCGCCGTGAGCAATTGTTCACGGCGGCGCCACCCACGACGCCCTGCATAGTAAATAAATTGAAAATTAATTGGATTTCTGAATTTTGGGGATGCCAATGGTTGATTTGGATACCAGGGACTTAGTCGGGTATCAGACAAGTATATCGAGGCAAGAATGAGATTGGACCAGGAACTAATACTGGGGTAATTGGAGTGTGGATTAAGTGCATAAACCCTTTAAAGAACACACTCGAGTATTTATTTGTTGGTCTTTATCATTTGATCTAGCTATTATTTGTTTATCGTTGTATACTCATTCCATGAGCTTACTTATGTTGCACGGTTGGCTATTTATTTCGCTGTTGGATTCTAGTTTATCTCAAGATGTGTGGGCAAACTTGGGTAGGCTGGACAATAGGGACAGACTCGGGTGATGGACAGGTGGAGGAGGAGGAGGAGAAGCCCCTCGGATAAGTCTTAATATCAGGATTAGAGTTCAGTCCTGCTACACGGCACACATCTAGTTTGGTTTGTTGGTGTTAACTATGTATGCGTTTATTTACTGTTGCTTATTTTACTGCGCATATTTATTTAGCATATTGTTGGCTTTCGTTATTATAAATGTTGGGTGGTTTCCTTCTGAGTTTTACTTATTGGACTCGTCATCTGCCTCTTGTGATGGCTTGAGTGCAGGACCTACTACGAGCAGAGGCCATGAGACTTTATCAGACTACATGTGACTTGGTTGCACCGACTTGACTGACTAATATGTATATTTATATTTTGTTGTTTTGGCTTTGTTTTGGTATTGGGGACTTATGAGATACATGTACATTTATGCAATTACATTTGTTAATTTATATACAGTGTATGTTGTCGGGTTTTTTACATAGGAATGATGCTCTTAAACTTGATGAAATAATTATAAATTACATATTTTTAAGGCTTTCGCTAAATTAATGCATTTTAAATGATTAGCTCTGAAAACTGAGGTTAATAATTGACGATTCGTGCGTACGGGACACAGCCGGGTGGATGACCTGGCAGGGCTGTGGGTTCGTAGCGCATGATGAGGCGGCCTCAAGTTTTTGGGCCGCAACATGTCTATACCAACATTGGCATGCTAAGGGCTTCGGGTTGATCAACCTTTTTTTTCTTTTTCTTTTTACAATTCTCTAATTCTAGTGGTTATATTAACTTGTAATACTCATACGTTAAAAAAAAATTAAAAGAAAATTAGTTCATGTGGTTGACTTTTCAATTTTTGCCTTAGAGTATAGGGTGTGTATACTAAAATTGGCATGCTAAGGGCTTCGGGTGGATCAACCTTCTTTTTTCTTTTTTTTTTACAAGTCTCTAACTCTAGTGGTTATATTAACTTAAAACATTCACTCATACGTGAAAAAAATTAAAAGAAAAATAGTTGATGGGGTTGACTTTTCAATTTCTGTTTTAGAGTATAGGGTGTGTACATACCAACATTGGCACGCTAAGGGCTTCGGGTGGATTAACCATTTTTTCCTTTTTTTTTACAAATCTCTAATTCTAGTGGTTATATTAACTTGTAATACTTATTCATACGTAAAAAAATTAAAAGAAAAATAGTTGATGTGGTTGACTTTCCAATTTCTGCTTTAGAGTATAGGGTGTGTATATACTGACATTGGCACGCTAAGGGCTTCGGGTGGATCAACCTTTTTTTTTAACAAATCTCTAATTCTAGTGGTTATATTAACTTTTAATTCTCACTCATACATAAAAAAAATCAAAAGAAAAATAGTTGATGGGGTTGGTTTTCCAATTTCTACTTTAGAGTATAGGGTGTGTATATACCAACATTGGCACTTTAAGGGCTTCGGGTGGATCAACATTTTTTTCCTTTTTTTTTTACAAATCTCTAAATCTAGTGGTTATATTAAATTGTAATACTCACTCATACGTAAAAAAAATTAAAAGAAAAATATTTGATGAGGTTGACTTTCTAATTTCTGTTTTACAGTATTAGGTGTGTATATACCAACATTGGCACGCTAAGGGCTTCGGTGGATAAACCTTTTTTTTTTTGCTTTTTTTTTCAAATCTCTAATTCTAGTGGTTATATTAACTTGTAATACTCACTTGTACATTAAAAAATAATTAAAAGAAAAATAGTTCATGGGGTTGACTTTCCAATTTCTGCCTTAGAGTATAGGATGTGTATATACCAACATTGGCACACTTAGGGCTTCGGGTGGATCAACCTTTTTTCCTTTTTTTTACAAATCTTTAATTCTAATGGTTATATTAACTTGTAATACTCACTCATACGTAAAAAAAAAATTAAAAGAAAAATAGTTGATGGGGTTGACTTTCAAATTTCTATTTTAGATTATAGGGTGTGTATATACTAACATTGGCACGCTAAGGGCTTCAGATGGATCAACCTTTTTTTATAAATATCTAATTCTAGTGGTTATATTAACTTGTAATACTTACATCATACGTTAAAAAAATTAATAGAAAATAGTTCATGAGGTTGACTTTCCAATTTCTGCTTTAAAGTATAGGGTGTATATATACTGACAATGGCACGCTAAGGGCTTCGGGTGGATCAACCTTTTTTTCCCTTTTTTTTTACAAATCTCTAATTCTAGTGGTTATTAACTTGTAATACTCATTCATACGTAAAAAAATCAAAAGAAAAATAGTTGATGGGGTTGACTTTCCAATTTCTGCTTTAAACTATAAGGTGTGTATATACCAACATTTGCATGCTAAGGGCTTCGAGTGGATCAACTTTTTTTTCCTTTTTTGTACAAATATCTAATTTTAGTGGTTATATTAACTTTTAATACTCACTCATATGTAAAAAAAATTAAAAGAAAAATAGTTGACGGGGTTGACTTTCCAATTTCTACTTTAGAGTATAAGGTGTGTATATACCAACATTGGCACGCTAAGGGCTTCGGGTGGATCATCCCTTTTTTTACATTTCTTTTTACAAATCTCTAATTCCATTGGTTATATTAACTTGTAATACTCATTCCTAAGTTAAAAAAATTAAGAGAAAAATAGTCAATTAACTTTCCAATTTCTGCCTTGGAGAATAGGGTGTGTATATACCAACATTGGCACGCTAAGGGCTTCGGGTGGATCAACCTTTTTTTTTACAAGTCTCTAATTCTAGTGGTTATATTAACTTGTAATACTCACTCATAAGTAAAAAAATTAAAAGAAAAATAGTTCATGGGGTTGACTTTCCAAATCTTTTTGGTGGGCTTCGCTTAAAATTTCTTAACTTTGAGCACAGTTGATCCATCGAACATGGGGTTGACTTGTAATAGCCAACCTTGTTTTTTTTTTTTTTTACAAATCTCTAATTCTATTGGTTATATTAACTTGTAATACTTACTTAAATGTAAAAAATATAAAATCAAACATGCATGGGGTTGACTTTCCAATGTATACCTTAGAGTATAGGGTTCGTATATCTTTGTGTGGATCAACCATTTTTTTTTTACAAAACTCTAATCCTAGAGTACGATAGCTTATATTATATGTACATTATAAAGTGGTTTCAAATTCTTGTGTTATATCAGTATCTGCATTTATCTTTCTTAAAAGAAGATTTCGGTGCTAAAATAAATATAAGAAAAGAAAATTTTGGAGAGAGCATGAAAAGTATCATATCTAAGTTTTTAGGAGAGTCGTGCTACATATTTAAGCGTACCCCTTCACATTTCAATTTGAACATGGAATAATTTGGTGAGAACAAAGTTTACCAACTAATGTAACCTACGTGATTGTGCGTCGTCTGATGCAGGTACGAATCTCGAATCTTATAATCGGACGATGAGCAAGCTCGTGGACCAAGTCAGTTTTGGAGTACACTGACGTTTTCCTTTGACTGTAAAAGGGTGTACAACTGGCAGTAAAGGTGGTAATTATGTGCGTTGGTGACGCGTCAAACCAAAGCGTCACAACCTATCGATCGTCAAGTCTCATAAAAGAGTAGGCAACACGAGGCGACAGGTGGCATTATGAACCAATGGATAAAGCGAGTTTCGTGGGTATAAGATAGTTTGAAGAGAAACCACTTGCCCAAAAAATTACATCTGTACGATTGTTTTTTTTTTTTAAATTTATAAATTATTATGATTTTCTTTTTTATTCTTTAAGTAATGTATATCGTATTTAGTAAATGCGAAATCGAGTGACATGGATGGCGCTTCTTGGAAAGGCGCCATTAGAATAGCGCCTTTCCAAGAGGCGCCATCTGCACCTCAGTTCGCCACCTCACCACGCCACCTGCCACACCACCTCGCCACCTGCCACACCACCTCGCCACCTCGTTCCACCTCACCTGCAACACGAATGGCGCCTTTACAAAAGGCGCCATTCGTGTTGCCACCTCATCTCACATCTCCCACACACCTCACGTCTCCCACACGTCTCACACTTCCCCCACACGTCTCACACGTGCTGCTCCCCCACATGCACACCACGCATGCATGCACTGCATGCGTGGTGGCATGCGAGACCACACATGCATGCATCTCGCATGCATGCGAGACCACGCATGCATGCATCTCGCATGCGTGTGAGGTCTCGCATGCATGCATCTCGCATGCATGCGGGGCCACCATGCATGCATGCTGTGGCATCTCACGCATGCAGTGCATGCATGCGTGGATGCCACACGTAAACAACTTCACGGTCTTCACGGCGTAGTGCAGAGAATCTCTGCAAGCACCGACCCGTACAACCCCTATCGACGACCCCTACAACCCCTATCGACGACCCCTACAACCCCTATCGACGACCCCTACGGTTAAAAGTTGGTTGGTAAGTTGGTTGGTGACGACGGTGGGGAGATTTAAAATAGGGAGAGGGAGAGAGGCAGTGAGGTTAATGAAAAGAGAGGGTTCGAGTAAGTGTGGAGCAGTGAAAAGAGAGGAAGAAAGTGCAGAGAGAGTGTGAGGGAGATCGAGAGAAGCAGTGTGAGGGAGAGGAAGAGAGTGTGTGGAAGAACGAGAGAGGACCGGCGACGGTGACGGCTACAGCGAAGGCTGCAGTGTAAGTGGAAGTGTGTGTGGGTTGAGTTTGTGAGCCGAAAGAGAGAGAGAGGGAACAGCCGAGAGGGAGAGAGTGTGAAAGAGAGAGAGAGGTGCCGAGAGGTGTCGTGAGAGAGAGAGGTAGGGAGTGACGTGGAGGGTGAGAGTTTGTCGAGAAAGAAAGAGAGAAAGGTAGAGAGTGTGCGAAGAGGGTGAGGTGCGTGTGAGAGTGTGAGAGAGGGGGTGAGAGGTGCGTGAGAGAGAGAGAGAGAGAGGGTGAGAGTGCGTGAGAGAGAGAGATAGGGGGAGAGTTTGTGAGAGAGAGTGAGAGAGTGAGAGGTGTTGTGTGAGAGAGGTTGAGACAGGTGAGAGAGTGAGAGAGAGGACGAGATAGTGAGAGAGATTGAGAGAAAGAGAGGTCGAGATAGTGTGAGAGAGGACGAGATAGTGAGAGAGAGAGAGGGAGAGGTCTTTGTGAGAGAGAGAGAGAGTGAGAGAGAGAGTGAGAAAGAGGGTGAGAGAGAGGGGAAAAGTGTGTGGGAACAACACAGAGAGAAGGAAAGAGTACATGAATTTGGGTTTTGATTTGGGATTGTGTTGAGTTTGTTAGCTTAGAGAGAGAGAGAGAGGGAACAGTTGAGCGTGAGAGTGTTTGTGTTTTCATGTATTTAGCAAATGATTCATTGTTGGGAACGTTTAGCCGAGATAACCGATATTTTTAATTATTCTTTATATGAATATTTTATTGTTGTTTAGTTTTCATTTTGAATAAAATAACTAAATTTATTTTTTTTTCACAGGGAATATTATTTTTTTTTGTAGGTAAAGGAATATCAAATTGAAGAACAAACCGGAAGAAAAATAGTAAGAACAAAAATTTATTTATTTATTTATTTAATATATTTATAGTGTAATAGATTTTTTAAGAAAATGTGTTTATTGCATGGTGTGTGTAATTTAAATGTTTTATTTTTAAATAGCTAGTAAAGAATATGAACATCATATATAGTTAACAAAATGTTACAAATATTAAACCCCATAGAAAAATTAATTTTTTTGTAGTAGTGGCCGTAGCTTACTGTGTGTAGTGATAAATGCTTGATAATTATTTGACATATTTTACAAGTGAGTGACAAATCGACCCAAAGATAATATTATCTGTGTTATTTATTATCAGTGTTTGATTATTGCGACAAGATATTAATTACAAGTTAGTATTAATGGAGTGTCCGGTGTATACAGTATTAGTCGCCTCACCATCTTCAACAACGACAAGAAGGAAAAAATCTTTTACTGACGAATTTAATTTGTAAGTAAAAGTGTTAAAATTGTAGGTAAAAGTTTTTACTTATAAAATGTCGTTGGTAAAAACATCGTAAGAATAGAGTCGTCCGTAAAAGTTTACACTTACAAACTTAATTGTAAGTAAAGAGATCCTTTTTTTACTTACGAACCCACCATCATAAGTAAAAGTGTATAATATCTGTTAATAAAATTTCTATTCGTTTTCAATAATATTTATTAATATAACTAGATTTTTCATTTAAATATTATTTTGTTTAATTTTTGTGCCTTTCATTATTTTTTCACGTTAATTTAATGAGTTTCGTTTTGGTATAAAAAAATTTAATGAGTTAGAGAACTTAAATAAAATACAGTTAAACTTAAATAAAATATAGTTATTTATTCTTGATTATTATTCTGATCACTTTTCCATCAATTTGACAAACTTTGTCTTATTCGGGAGCCCAAAGCTAGCTAGAGTAGATCTAGCTGGGTAACCAAACAATGTACCAAAGCTCCTTCAACCAACAACTAGAAAAAGAAGAAAAACTAAAGTTAGACAGTTTAAAATTCATTTATAATTTTCTTCATTAAATAAATTAAAGAAATTAAAAAAAATTGAATACAACCTTCAAAAAAGCCATAGGATGTTTGAAGCTTGTAGCGACTTTACAATAGGCTCATGCATCTTACATGCACCCAATTAATATGAAGAAAATAAGTTGAAACGTATAGAATGTATTAGGATTAATCAACAAATGTAGTAGGATTAATCAACAAATGTAGTAGGATTAATCAACAAATGTAGGTGAAATGCAAATCAAAACCTTTGTAGAGATTGCATGTAGTGGCATGGATGAACCCATGAAATTAAGAGACGATGCAGAATCGAGATGAAGTGCAAGGCGCAACAATGTTAAGAGGAACTCTTTGATGATTTGCGACGTGATGAAATGGAAATTAGTTGTGAGGTCAACGTGAGAGATACGACCGTGAGCCTAGGAGATAGGGAGAGAAATTGTTGGGTTTTTAACTTATTATCTTTTGAAACAACGTGTGTGCATTGGGGGTAGGATGTAGGGGGTTCCGGGTGTGTGTTCCACGTCCGTGTTCGAGTACGTAGCAAGATCTTTATCTTTTTTGTGCCTATCTTCTTATTTTTGATATATTTTTTGCCTATATTTTATTTATTTTAGATTTATCGAAAAAAAATAAAAACCATTTAATTATTATTTACTTGTACAAAAGACAAAAGTCAAAATTAAATATTATATTACTGTTTCGTCCCTTTTTAGTGAAAGCTTAATTTGTTAATTAATTATATTTTTCTTCATCTTTTTTATAGTTTGGTAGTTTCCCTTTTATTGAGTATATATATTCTAAGTAAAAATACATATTTACTTACAAAGCTATACATATTATTTTCCTCTAAGATTCATAAGCAAAAGTTAGTATTTTTACTTGCAAACAAAAGTAGTTTATATAAATATATTTTTGTGAGTAAAAGAAATCCTATAACTCACTAAAAACTATTGCTGAATTGGGTCGATATTCACTTAATAATTATTAGCTTTTGCTTAGAACTCATGAGTCATAAGTACAAACAATACTTTTAGTTACAATTATATCAATTTTTTTTACAAACTTAAGAGTCATAAGCAAATATGGACTTTTACTTACACTTTTTATATTCGTAATTGAAAGTTTTGTAATTAAAAGTCGAATTTCTTGTAGTGAACATCAGTAACAAAATACGTAATCTCGCATTCACAAGTGTCCTCACTCTGCTCTCTAGTGCTGATAGTAGACTATAGGTGCTGCCCCGTCCGGATATAGTTATTTCCAATTGTTCGGTCAACTATCGTACAATGAAAAATCATGCCACTACTCATCTTTCAATACGTCAGACCATTCTTCTCCCTCTTCTCTGGCCACGACGATGCAAGGATGTAGCTAACTTGCTAACTGTGACCGCAATTGATCATATTCGAACTCACTATCTACCACTTGAAGCTTGGATAACCACTGATTAAGAATAATAACATTATACACGATATATTTAGTAAAAACAATTAAGCATTAGTGTATAACATGACCCTTTTACAAACAACATCTCGTTAGAGAAGCATAAAACAAGAAGAAATTGTTGTCCATACAAGTATATAAATGATGTAATGTGTATTGGCGATCAATCATACAACACCCGTTCAAGAAGTGTTAACTCCTTCCATTATAAATTAAATCAAAGTTAAAGTGAAAAACAAACCTCTGTTTCTCCTCCTCACAGCCAAACTCGAACAACAAGTTCTCAAGCAAAATTCAAACACGAATAAGACTTCTCACCGCCCAAATGCCATAAGCACCATCTTCATCTTTGTCAAATCGAAATCACTTGTACATGGAGTGCTCAAAGTAACTAATGTAACACGGAGAGGGAGAGAAAAGAAGACCTTCGAGAGTGCAGAGAAAGAGAAGTTATTGAAAAATTACTACAAGATGCTCCATTTTAATATAGGAACAAAAATAATTTTTGATGAGGATTTATTGAAACGTTCGGTCGTGCCTCAAATCCTCATTTTGATCATTTCTTCGCTTGATATATATGTAATTTTTTTACATTATCAATGCGGTAAATTATGTAGGTCATGGAAGGTAGGAACATCCCGTTTCACTTTTATGCATTTGGAGAAATTGTTAAGATTTCGCAAGGCATTGAGTACAGCAGACCCCTATCAATGACCATGATTATTAAGTTTGGAACGAGTAAACATGAGTTGATGGATCACGTGTATAACGCGTTTGGTATTTCGTCCACTGAGACTCTCATTACGATGACGTATCGTCACGTAATAACTCATCCATCATGTTCACAATATTTTATCCCCGTGTCGTTGCAAGACGAGACCCACTTCGAGTTGATGTGGTCAACAGTGGCGAATCTACCATTATCAGCGAAGGTAGAGATTTATTTAACCTTCGAGCCAATCGAGCCTTATCAAAATTCTACTGTACATTCACAAGTGGTAGAAGAAAATGTGGGCATGACATGCCCTGCATCAATGATGGAAAGATTACGTATGCAATCACCTATAGGTGATGTTGTGCAAGATAGATTTGTTACTTCGATTGATGATGACATTAGTGCCCCCGATGATGACCGTAATGAGGACCACGACAACGACATTGACGAGGACGTATGTCCCCTCGAGGATCTTTGCGCCATCTCGTTAATTGGGAAAGTATAAATATTGTTACAGACGACCCAACCTACGAACCTCCAGGGGCGAAAAACTTGCAAGATGATGAGCAATTTGCAATTGACGAGGAGGAGTGGATGGAAGAAGCAAACGATGAAGAAGATTACCAACCATTGCCGGTGTATAATGAAATTGATTGGGAAGTGGCTAATTCTACTGCAACCCAACATTCTCATCATTCGACTGGATGAGACATGCCTAATTTTGAGTTGGAAAGAGGAATGTGCTTTGACAATAAGAAAGACTTGCAGCATGCCATAAAAGTGTGGCATGTTAACAACTATTGTCAATACCTTGTTATGGAGTCAACTACAACTTTATGGTCATTGAAGTGCAGAAGTGCGCCGAAAGCTGGGTGCATGTGGCGTCTCCGTGCTTGTTTGCGAAAGAAGAAACAATTGTGGGAGATCACTCAGTTAGACGAGCCGCACAGTTGTATAAATCCCGGCATAGAACGCAGTCATGCCCAACTCGACGCCAACATGCTTGCACGTGAGATACAAAGCGTTGTCGAAATAGATCAGGCAATTGCTATCAAGGCCTTGGTACAAATGATTAAGCTAAAATACGCACATGAAGTTCCCTACAAGTGAATGTGGGATGCTAAAAGGAAAGCAATTGCAAATGCATTCGGGAATTGGGACGCGTCGTATGCTACGTTACTAAGATGGTTGGCGGCTGTACATAATAAGAGCCCAGGGACGAAGATTGAGTGGTCACATAGACAATGGGCTGCAGATGAGATCAGGACAGAGCATCCTCAATTTCGTCGTGTGTTCTTCGCATTCGAAGCATCAATCGAAGGGTTCAAACATTGTAGGCCTCTTCTACAGATTGACGCGACATTCTTGTATGAAAAATACAGTGGTAAGCTAATGATTGCCCTATCTGTTGATGGTAATGGACATCTACTTCCAGTTGCATTTGCAGTTGCGGAAAACGAATCAACCGACTCGTGGGGGTGGTTTTTTAGAATGTTGTGCAAACACGTGACCGATAGAGATGGTATTTATATTATTTCTGACCGTCACTCTGGCATTCTCGAGGCTGTTAACATACCAGCAAATGGTTTTTGTCCACCAAGAGGATACCATCGTTATTGCCTGCGACACTTGACCAGTAATTTTAAAACGCATTTCAAAAATGATTCGTTGAAGAATATCCTATCTCGAGCTGCTGGTCAACATCAAGTGAGGAAATTTGATGCATGCATGGAGCTTTTTGCTTATTTGTCATCAGGAAGTCCTCAATGTCTTCAATATGTGAATGCCATTCCCAAGGAACTCTGGACTTAATCGCATGATGGAGGCCTGCGGTACGGATGGATGAATTCTAACGGGGTTGGTATGTATTCGATAGTAGTTATGTTTGTTATCCTATATGTGTTTTCACTGTGCTGATATTACTGACACGGCATTATCTTACCATTGTAGAATGTTTTAACGGTGTATTGAAAGGGGCACGATTCTTGCCAATAACAGCAATGGTTCAAATGATTTACTACAGGTTGGTGACATACACCAACCGACGCAAGGAGGAAATCGATGAAGCAATATCGCACGGGCACAATTACACGAAATATGCCATGGATAAAATTGCACATTATCAACAATCTGCAAGGAGACATTACGTGAAATTGATAAATCGCGACACTGGTGAGTTTGAGGTGCTAGCGTTTGTCGTGCAGAGGGACATAACAAAAAAAATTGTCCATCCATATCTCAACCCCAACCCCCCAATCCAAACCAATGAGAGGATTTGTATTTTGTTTGTAAACGGTGTCAGTTGATAATTTCATAACATTTATATTATTATAGTATAACCTTACGTTACGTAAAGTAATAGATACGTATTTGTTAATGTCATAACTCGTAGTAATGATTTGTTGTGAGTTTTAAAACTACTCGACCAATTTGTCTAATCACACAGTTGTAGCGAGTACACATGGAACCAGGACCATCTGATCCTTCTCTTCTACGCCTCCAATCTACACACAGGTCATCGCAAGTCTGGACGGGTTAGGTATATACATTTAACATGTATGTGCATAATATTTATGCAAAAACGTTTAATACACATATATATATATCGACATATTTTTTAATTGTAAGGTACATGATACAATGCGCGTGCGAAGAAGACTGGGTGTTGTTGATCGACGGATTAATTACCATTCTCGAATGATCCCTTACCTACGATCTAGTGGCATTTATGATGTTTCACGCGTAGGATTTTTTAGACTTGACTGGGCTTTGATCACCGCTTTCATTGAGAGATGGCGTCCAGAGACACATACGTTCCACATGCGTTGCGGCGAGTGTACGATAACACTCCAAGACGTTGAGATTCAGCTCGGGTTACCAATTAATGGTATGCACATGTGATCGGAAGCACGAGATGTCGACTATCTCGCGGTATGTGAAAGACTACTTGGTGCAAGACTGAACCACTTCACCTTTCTAGGAATAGAGTTCGTGTTTCATGGCTCGAAGACAATGTGCCACCTATAGAGGATGACAAAGAATGAGGAAATGGTTCGACGTTATGTTCGTTCATACATTCTACAACTTATTGGTGGTTGTGTGTTCGTTGACAAGTCGAATCAATATGTACATTTGATGTTTCTTCCGTTGCTCGAGGACCTTCAAACAATGGACAATATAGTTGGGGAAGTGCATGTTTGGCATATTTATACGGGGAGTTGTGTCGTGGATCTCGCTCTCGTGCGCGCACGAGGTCGGCGGTGCGACAATTCTTATACAACTATGGGCCTGGGATAGATTTCCATTTATAGCACCAAGGCGCAAGCCTGTTCCTAGAGGTTGACCTCGAACGTGTGATGGAGTATACATGCCCAATGACGTTCCTTTGGGATATCGATAATAAAAATGTTTCTCATGTTATTTTTAACAATTCATTGGGTCTTTTTAATTTACAACAAATTTATTGTTTTGTATACAGATGGATAGTTGCATTTTCTGTAACTAGGACTGCCACACACGTTATATCATCATTTCGTGATGCACTTGACACGCAGAGGGAGAATGTCGTGGAGTGGCAACCATACGCTGATGTCATCGAGTCACTTCCACAATTATGTACTCAAGGTCACGGGAGCTGGCGTTCGACGTGTCCTTTAATTTGTTTCCATATAGTTGAGTGGCATAGACCGGAAAGGGTCATGAGACAGTTTGGGCTGACACAGGTCGTGCCACCTCACTGTGATTTTGACACACGTCTGCACCGCGTCCAATTGAGAGGACACCCTCAAGAAAATTGGGCAGTGTATCACAGAAGATATATAGAGTTGTGGGAAAATCGTAGTAATACGATAGCCACGATACAACAAGAAGGGGAACACGATCACGAAGAGTACATGAGGTGGTACAGATCTATCACCAGGCGATACATTGGACATGACGGGGCTCTGCGCGAATTCTCGGTAATGTTGAAACTATAATGTTGTTATCCTCATGAGTTATATTTAAAATTGTTAACCAAACACTACATTTTTTTGTATATTAGTCTACATTTGCGCGTCAATTGGAGCGAGTGTTCTCTGATGACGGGGTCGAACAAGGCATGGCTGCTCTACATGAAGGCATCAGAATCTTAGATGAGGATGAACGGCAAAGGACTACTATGTGGAATGATGAAAATGTAGTTGAGCGGACATAGATGACGAAGCATCTCAAGAAGAAGAGGAAGAACAACAAGAAGAGGATCAAAGCCTAGGCAGATAGAGGGAGGAGAAGAAAAACAACGACGACTCAGACTCTGGGTGAGAGCAGTAGACGTTCTTCTCCACCACCTCCAACTCGTCCAACACAAAGAACGTCAGAGATTATTGGTGAGAGCAGTAGACGTTCTTCTCCACCACCTCCAACTCATCCAACACAAAGAACGTCAGAGATTATTGGTGAGAGCAGTAGACGTTCTCGTTCGCCACCTCTAACCTGCCCTTCTTCTTATGGGTACTCTCCTTTGCCGGCCCCAACGCAATCGGATGCTCATATGTTTTTGCCTAGGACACCGAGCATGAGTGTTCATCCATATCATTTTGATCCATATGCTCCTGGGCCATCATCTTCGTACATGGACCATAGAATGCCTACACATTCAATGCATGGTTCATTGCCTCAATACATGGCAAGTCCATTTACTCCACCATATTATAACTACAATATTCCATATAGTGGAGATGGCTCATTCAAGCCCTTATTAGGCATGCCACCTCATGTTCCTTTCACCCTACCACATACAGGAAGTCAGTATGTTGGAATGGTTCAACCCCCTATCTTTGATAGCACTGGTAGTAGAGGTCAATCGAGCCAACACGAAGAAGAAGTTCAGTCGAGTCATCAAGCTCAACAGACTCAGCCGGACGTACAAGCACGGAGAAATCCACGTCGAAATAGAGTACGACCGGTTTGCCACAGGGAGGAGCAACGTCGACGTCGATAGAACTGCATCATAACTTTGTATGAGTGGGTTGATAGGAGTGTTAAGGGTCCCTTAGATTTCATGGAGATGGGGTTGTACATTTTGATGAAAGGCAAGAACTATAAATACAAACTCCTAGCCTTTTTGCTTCACATTTACATGTTGTTTTCAATTAAAAAAAATCAAAAAAAAAATTCAGAGCTATTGGGGACTTTTATTTGCTGGAAATTGTAGTCCTTAGGAGGTTATTCATCATCAAGAAAGCGATCTAGTTATATACAATCAAGCATCAACCTTAAGGTATGCTCATATCCACTTATTTGCATAAAAGTGAGTATACCTGATGATACTTTGATTTGCATTTCATTTCCTTTTATTACTTATTGATTGGCAGTCTTTGTGACTATATGGTGCCTTTGTGCTCTAATATATTGATATTTGTTGATAATATTCACTCTTTGAACTTGTTCATCATGATATTGTTTTGTTGATGCTTTCATTATATCCTTTCATGTGCTCTATGTCTTCATTTGATGTTTTTAATGGTAAATGAGCTTTAAATAGCATGCTATTAAGATTAGAGAGTTTATGAATGAGACTATGGACTTTGTACTCGACTTGATTAGTCTATTAGCTTGTCCATATGCCTTTACCATTCTATACGGAGTCATTTTTGAATAAATAAAGTAATGGTTGGTGAAAATAGTGACAACGAACTATGACATACTCACTTAAGTAGGTTTAAGAAATCAAACCTAATTAGTAAATTTAGTTACACATTTGTTTGTTCATTTCGTAATAATTGATTATGAAATTTACATTTGTTTCTAACTTACTCTTGAACCTTAAAAAAGTCATGTCAGGCAGAAATAATGCATCGTCATCTAGGGACGGATCTAGTGGACGATCCGGCAGACGATCGGTGGTCGCAGAGATCGTCCATCTCGCGACTTGGATCGTTCACTACTACGATCTCCCGCTGATGATGCTGAGCCTCAAGAAATCAAGAGCAACTCATTTCGCAACGACTTGCTCAACAGCAATTAGCTTACTATCAACATATTTTTGTCCAACAAATGCGTTCTTAGCAGCACCATCAATCACAATTATATCAGTATTCTCGTTCGCCTTATGCGCAACACCCCCACCAGGCCCCTTTCCTTCAGCCATCGGGCCCATCTTTATTTGGCCTCGATGATCCAACCACTCTACAGGCTTACTCCTCTCAATTGGTGTCACAACTCCCTCTACCTATCGCTGGTCGCGTAACTTCTAGAGAATCTACCCACGCATCTCCTTCCCATCAGCAGTACTACCAGCATGTCCCGATCGCTTCCTTCGACTCTAGTATGCATGCCTCCCCATCGATGAGTCATGATCATGTCGAGCATGCATCACATTCGTCCAATACTTCAAGCCACCCTTCGAGTGAGCCATCTATTAGTGGTGCCTCGCATAGATCACAACAAGACGATGAGCCAGCTAGGGCCCCGAGACGTAGAAGTAATGATGACCGAGGCACGGGGCGGGTGTTTTTGATCGTAAAAACTACGAAAGAATTGTAAGTCAATGAAATATTATTACGTATATATACTTACGTTTAATGAACTTACTATAATATTGATCTAACTTTTTTTTGTAAAAATGTAGTGGTACTTTCTTGCATCCGCCATCCGAAGTGTCAAAGCAAATGACGCAGATATATAAATTCGATTTACATAAAGATGGCTACTGTTGGGATACGGTTCCCAACCATATCAAGGAGCAATATTTTAACGATTGGGCAGTAAGAGATTTTTAAATAAGAAAATTAAGTTTCTTTTACTTTGCATATGTTGAAGACTTTACTTTCTATTATTACAGACTCATTTTGATTGGAGACGATCGGATGACGCTATGGTCAGACATTTGTACGATAGGCAGATTGCCACTCGTTACGTTGACTTTGTTAGTAAGATGGTGAGGAAGCCGACAAAACCATCACATGTATCTCTGGAGGTTTTTGAGCATTACAAGAAGATGCGGTCTACTCCAGAATATAAAGTAAAGTCAGAACAAGCGAGCCGAAATCGGAGATCGAGAGGTGGGGGACTGGTTCGGGTTCGTGCATGCACGGAGGTGGAGCCATATCCATCTATGAGCATTCGTTGAGACTGGTATGTTTTGGGGCATACATACATAGATACATACATACATATGTATACATTAGATTCATATAAGTTTCAAACTTAATTTTAAGTTAAACATATTTTATAGGAGAAGAAACTCGGTAGAAAGCCGACTGCTTTGGATTTATGTTTATATCTCCATACAAGGAATCATGATGGCGTCACTTTCTCGGATCCGAGAGCAGAGGCGATTGTCGTAAGAAACTACTTGACCATAATTGTTTTTTGTTAATTATAGGTATCAATGACTTATATGACTTGTCAATGTTGTTTAAATTCTTAATACAGGCGGCTATACACGAAAGGACCAGAGAGCTTTCACAGTTGCAGCCAGACACTCCAATTGATGAAACATAATTATATTTGGAGATTGTGCGTAAATGATAAAGGCCGAGATTTGGTCTTGGTTGGACACCGTCGGGGTCTAAGATGCGTAGACATGATGAAGTTGGATCTTCTCGTCCTATATTGAAAGATGATGAGCCATTTGAGCAATTCAATAAGGAATTCGAGGAGATGCAAGCAATGATACTAAAGATGCTTAATGACACGTCGTAAATCGCGATCAATTGCTTGAAATGCAAGGACGGTTACAACGCATGGAACAGGGTTTCATGGAGAGATCAAAGCACAAAAAAGGCAAGATGATGTTAATGATGATGATGTTGATGATGATGATGCCGCTCACAATGACTCAACGACCGAGGATGATGAATGATGATTTATTTTTCACAACATCCAAAAAGGTTAGATTTTTTTGGTTCATTTTTTACTTGATACTTATAAGTTTTTTTTATTATGAACCATTATAAATCTTATGAATTTATTAGGAACCATTATAGAAACATAAATCATGTAAACAATTTAAGTCTACCCCTTTGTCCTGTATATTTTTTTTGTGCTTTATAGAAAATTTTGTAGTTGTTTAAGTTTTGTTTCTATTTGTGTCTAACATGTAGGCTATTGAATGTTCCACAAATTTCTATTTCATTTTTATAACTAATTCGTTAAGATCCTTAGTATGAGTGTCTTTAGCTGTGAAATTGGTTTACCGAATTCCAAATCAAGTTGGAACTCATGTTAATCTTTAGTATATGATCAATATGCTCTGTTTTAGTATTGAAAATGTGATTCAAAGTTGTTAGTTATTTTACCGTTGCTTGTAGGACTTAGTCTAGTTTAGTTACTCTATTTTTTTGTTGAATAATTCTAGTTCAGCTCAGATTGTATTTCCTTAATTTTCTAATTTGTTGTTAAGTCAAAGCATGTGGATATGTGTCCACAATTTGCGCTTATTGGAGGTTTGATCAAATGCCAATATAAAGGCAATTTCAGTTTATGAATAAAACTATCTTCAAAGAGTTCTTCTACTTAAATACTTGTATTCGTTATTGCTCTGTTTTTCAGTTTTACCCAATATTTAGGAGTGGACTGATTTTCTAATGCAGTTGTTACTCTTAGGGCTGCTTTGTAGTTGTTTTATCTGATTTTGGTGGTGGGCAAGTACTTGTTCTAGATGTAGATGCAAATATGGCCATATGCTATCTGTTTTGATATGAGCTTTGGTGGGCTAACCATTAGTTGTGGTTAGTTCTGCTCAATATTGCTATGTTTTTCTATGTTTGAGATAGGTTTGTATTGAACATGTTCTCTTAAATATATGTGTATTTCAGTCTGCAGTTCATGTTTTTATTGTTTTGTCTATAATGGTTTGGTTAAAAGCTCAACATTCATATAATGATAATGGTGCTGGTTTCATTATTTGGACTTTTTTATGGTGATGGCATCAAAAATATTTCAGGAAGTCCATGTAGCATGCAAGCATTCGAGTTTGGAAGAGCTCATGTAGTCAGGCCTAAAGGGAAGCACAAGTCACAATAGTTTGGCTACATGGCATTGGAGATAATGGTTCAAGGTACACCGATTTGATTATGCAATGTCATTCATCTACTTGTGTTAATATTGGAAAGGTAACTCAATTCTATTTTTAATTTCAAACACTTATATGGTTCCATATCTTTCTTTTGTAATAAATTTGTATACAACATTTGATTATTGTCTCTAAATCTCTTTATCATTTCATATTTGAAACCATGCTTTAGAGAATATTGATGGATCTTGTTTTAAAGGTGGCTAGCTAGGCTGCATACATTTTAAGGCTTGGACTTGCAAATGCTTACTACTTGTATATAGTTGATTCTTTTAAAATTTTGTGGTCAGACGAAATGGTACCCACTGAACCGAACAAAGCCATTATGCGAGCTCGAATGAATCAGTATGTTTTGAACTTGTCAAATGGTTGCTACATTGGTGTTATCCTTATACATTGCAGCTTTGTTTGTGCCATTGTTAGTTGTATGTGTGAATTGATATAATTTTCTATTTCAACGATCTATTCATTCATGTTTTTAGTAGTGTTGGATGTCTTAGATTACCCTGACCAATGATTGCACGGTGAGGCCTAGGCGATTTGAGACAAAATTGACTAGGCCCTAGTTCTTAAAAAGCTTATTAGGATCCTTAAAGTATATATCGCATCATCTTTGTCTTCTTCTCTGTGGTTTTGAGTGATAGTCTCGTTTTCTTATAAAGAGAAACAAATGAACAGAATGTATATTAAATATGATATGATATGATATAATGATTTATAATAAAGAGAAACAAATGAACATAATGTATATTTGGGTTTACAACCTTATATGGTAGGTGTGCAGGGGAGGGAACATTTCTATTAAATGCTCATAAAAAATTTAAAAGTATAATGAACAATTCTTTTATTATTAGAGGGTTATAGTAATGCTTTGAAATATTTTGAGAACTCTTTTAAAATATTTCAAAACACGTACTAATAATTAGAAGGTGATATGCAGATAATAGTGACTTAGAAACTGAGGTTTCTGCACTTGACATAATGTAATATTCCCTCATGCGTGCTGAACAGAATCTTCCTCAGAAGTACTTCTCGTCCTTAGAGAAGGTATGATTTAATTTTGTTTCATCTAATATTTATGCCTTTCGCCGTTATATTGGAGGACACATTGGTAGTGAAGTTATCCTTGATTTTTTCCTATTGCGCGTTAAATAGGTAATGATGTGTTCTTTCCAGCCGTGGAACTACTAATTTCTTCACAAATAAGATAAAATCATACAAATGATTAAATGGGTCCTAGGAGAAGATAATTCATCATATCAGTTTCAAACATCTAAATAATTCTAAGAATTTGAAAACTTAATGTCCATTCATTTTAACTATAAGCACAAGCCATCCTAGTAACATGCATTCCTTTTCAATTGGTTAAAAAAAAGAAAAGCATCGAAAGCGATTTTGTTCGTTGAAGTTTAGTAATGAAAATTTAGGATGAATCTTGGGGTACTATGTTGGTGCCCCCATGTCACACCATTCTTGTTACTTTATTACTTTGATTGGTAAGTGTCTTATCACTTCTTAAAATGCGACGTATCTTCAATTTGGTTGATATGCAGGACAAGTATAAGCTTGGATGAATAAATGTCTGCATGTTGCATTTATTGGGAGCTTTATCTGCTCATTCTGAGTGTTGATGATTCATTTCAAAAATTGAGGGCTGGATTCATGTACGTGTTTTTGTGTGTAGGTGGGCTTGCATGTACATACACAAGAACTAAGACTGGATTCATGTACGTGTTTATTGCTTCCCATTGTTTTTATGGCGAAACATTAATTTCTTCTTCGTTGGTTGATTAAGAACTGCGTGAGCCATGCATAGCGTTTTGACATCGAGAAATTCACTAGAGGATGCATCGGATTTGGGTAGTGCTTTTGGTTTGTGACACTGAGCTCTTACCTTGTTCCCATGTTAATTTGTCTAGCAATGTTAGTTAACCTTAATTATCTGCTAATCACAGCTTGGTCACATTTATTTTCTTTCAAGCGCTCCCCAACAGTTTGGCAATGTCTTTCAAAAAGGTGATCGATTAAGTTTCTGAAACACAATGGAGTACCCAATTGTGGATGCTGATGTAAGTGTGAGCTCACACACAATTGGAGGGTTTATCTGAACACAGTCATATGCCATCTCTAATAAGGTAAAGCCCTCAAACCACTTTAATGTTTGTTTTCAAATTCCGTTTCTTTTGTTTGATATGTTAAATCCTTGCATATAATGTTTTTTCCTTTATGGGTTGTGATGTAACAAATTAAGAACCATTAGAATTGTTTGTTTGCTCGTTTACAGTAACCCTTCGAAAGAGGGATGCATAGGATTGAGAACTTAAAGTTTCAGTCATAATCCTACGAAAAAAAAAGTTTCAGTCATAGTTAGTTTCTATCATTCCAAGCATTTGTAGAACTCTCTTATTGTCTAACCATTTGTAAAAGTTGATTTCTTCTGTTAACTTAATTTTAAGCATTCCGAATGTGGTTTGTAAGATTGTTTATTGTGATCATGATTTGATGATTTTGTTTGGAGGTGAGAAACTTATCTGTTGTTGTTAGATATTTAGTTGTAACGTAGATGATGAGAAGACCAAGTTTTTGTGTTCATTAGAGTTTTTGACAAAAATTTGGTACTTTTTGAGTTACCATTTTGGTTGAGCTCATTTGAATTTTTTTCCCTCAATGTTCTTCGATCAAAAGATATGCTACACTATTATTGATTTTTTTATTTTCGTTGGACAGGTTGCAAAGAAGAAAAGTTGTAAATTCGAATTCGAAGGTGTACTTGTCTTGTCATGTTGCATTCATATGTAATTGTTACATGCGTAGTTTTCTTTTTTTTGAAAATATATGGTGTAACTTTTTTTTTTGAAAATACATGGTGTAGCTTTTAGTTGCTACAATATTGAAATTGTTATTTGAATTTGAATTTGAATTTAGATATTGTTGGTATTTTAATTTTAGCGCAATGAATTTGATTGTTTAATATGTTGTATCATTTGAATAGTTTTTATTGATTATTTTTTATTTGTCATACAATTTTAATGATATTTAAAAATTGTCGTCAATGTGATTGTATAGTTACGATGACAATTTTTAAGTGTCATTATACGTTAAAGATGACACTAAACATGTTGTCATTGTAAGTAAATACTTTCCACAATACCCCCATTCTATGACTGTTGAAAACTGTCGTCTTATAGTTTTAACGTCAGTTTTTAAATGTCATTAATATGCAAATTTCTTGTAGTTATATACTAACTGTTAATTAATTTTACTTGTTGTGACTTATTTTTTCTTTTGTATTTAAATAAATATGATTTGTTCTTTATTATAGGTTATTTTCCATAAAATATATGACTTTTATATATGTGAATATCAATTTTGTATACCTGAAAGTTTAACTTATTTTCTTTTTCTTTTTCTTCTTTTTTTCAGGAAACTATGGTATATATGATGAATGGAGTGTATTTTTATGATGATTTTTTTGGAAACTTATTTTGTGTTCTCCTATTTTGATTTTTTTTTGTATTGATATGGAAAGAGACAATTATTGATACACTGAGTTTATGTATTCAAATTTGATTAAATTCTATTGGAATGTATGGAATTTATTAATTCATTGGTGCAGTGAAATGTATTAAGCAACCACCAACCAGAATGAATTAGGAATGTATGAATTCATTGTATATGAATTTAGGGTTTATGATATATAAATTTTGTATTGTTGTTAATTTAGGGTTTAGTGTAATATATATGAATGTATTAAACCCTAAAACCGTAAATATAAATTTTGAATGAATATATATACCTATTCCAAACACCCGCTTAGCTCCAATAACACCCGACAAATCAAATTATTACCCGAATTATACCTATTACCTTAATTAAACCCTAAACCCTAAATTAGCTTCAATTTGATATATTATGTCAATTTTACATTTTTCGAGGTAAAACCCCGAACTTTTGAGTTTCTCATTTTCCATATAAAATCCTCAATTTCTATTTTTTCGTCAATATACTATTTTTTTCATATTTTTCTCTATTTTTCTGGATTTTGTTTTTCCAATTTCTTTTTTTTTCTTTTTTTTTCTTTTTTTTTTCTTATGGTGACGGGGTTCTTATAGCGACGGGGTGCCCCGTCACCATAAGAAAAAAAGAAAAGAAAAAAAAAAGGAAAAAAAAAAAAAAAGAGAAATTGGAAAAAAAAAAAACATCCACGTGGCATGCCACGCCCACACCTCAACGAATGGCGCCTTTTCTAAAGGCGCCATTCGTTACACGTCATCAACACCGCCTCCAACCAATTTCGCGTTTAGTAAACGTGAAATCCATTATTTTATAATTTTATAAAAATTTAACTTATTTAAAGAATTTTAAAGAAAAACAACCTCACTTTTTGAAATACCCCCCACTTGCCAACCTTATTATCATCTTATCTCTCTCTCTTCGCCTCCATTGTTAATGTTCAATGGCGCGAGCGATGCGAACAAAGGGCTCCGTCACTTCATCTACACCTGCTTCGATTTTTGCCAAGAAGGGGAAGCTTGTAAAAGTAGAAGAAAAGTCAGTGGAACTCTCCCACCTAAGAAGCAGAAAGCTTTGGCAATCTCAAGCATAGGAAAGGAACTTCTCGCTATGCAAAGCCCTTTTGATCGGATGGGTTGCAGAACGAATGAGGTCAGTGTCGCGCACGAAATGAACTTCTCAATATGGTTAGTCTCATTTCCCTGTCGTGTCGACTTTTCCCCCATTGTGTTGACTTTGACTTTTTTGACATGATGAAGTTTAATCTTCGTTATCTGTTCAGTAGATTGAAATGGGACCATTTCTTGATTGTGAACCTACCCATATATCCCCGTCTAGTCTAGATGTTCTATGCCAAACTCTACACCCCCAAACCTGAGGAGCCTCTCTTATCCAAATGCAAGATTTCTGGTCAGCGAGTGAATGTTAACCTCGAGAGCATCCGATCATTCTTCAAGTTGCCGAAAGGTAACTTTTAGTACTATAACACCTACATTGATGCCCTAATTCGATGTGTTTGATCGGGATGCTGCTCTTAGGCAAATATGTAAAGATCCCAACTTCGACTTGAGTAAGACCCCAAACCCACCGACCTAACTATTTTAGCTCGTTTTGTTCATATTTTGGTTAGCCGCAACCTTACCCCTACAAAGGGGAGCCATTCCTCAATCCTTTATATCGACCTCTTCGTGATGTGGTGCATATTGAATGGCAAAAAAATATAATTGGCCTATGTCATCTACCACCACATCAAGAGTGCTCAAAGCCACTAGAAAGACACGTTGCCTTATAAGATGCACCTCACTATGTACTTTAGGCAAATAGACAAGCCCGTCAACGAGAGGGAGGTGCATGAGGAGATGAGTGATCGAAACCATGTGTTGGATAGGAAGAGTTTAGTTATGATGGGATTGGTTTTTGATGAGGTCACTCATAGGTGGTCTAGAAGGAGCCCGATAAGGATCAGGGTGATGAGGAATATGGGGATAAAGAAGAGGGAACTAATAATGAGGACAAGGAGTTGGGTGAGGTTGACCTCGTTCCTATACTCGTTAATGACAGTGAAGTAGAGGTTGAGTTTGCCGAAGATAGGGGATATGAGCACAGTGGGGATAAGGAAGAGAGGAAGACACTGAACAAAAAGGGTATGAGATTTTAGTCGGCACGCCGCCAATGGGGGATGAGGGCAATAATAAGGTTGACTCAATGTTTGAGGATGCTCAAAAAGAGTCGCACCAATCCAAAAATGAGCATGCTCAAAATAAGTCTGACGTATCCTCAACTTTTACCATAGGAGCACATCAAGCCAGCAACCATCTGATCTCTTTCGTTCGTTCTTGGATGAACTGAAGGCGACAGTTGATAATCTTTTGGATCGTATTGAAGATTTTCTTATTTCTCTTGATGGCAGGGTGCAATAGATGCATTATGCATTAAGCAAAGCAAGCGGTGATGTTAGCGCGGGCTTGCGGATGGTGAAGATGGACATGGATTACTTGCTCAAGAGGGCTAATGATGTTGCAAAGAAAACGGAGTCATCAAGTCACATAACAGAGGAGTACGTTAACAGGATGGACCCGATGGTGGATGAATGCGAGAAGGCATTGTATGAGCGGAGCGTTTAAAAGCAATGAAAGCGCAAGACCTACCCAGATAATGTCAACATTGACGATGACTAGTTCTTGTCCTTTGTTTTCATTTAGGGATCCAGTTTGCTACAAACAATATTTTTTAAAAAAAAAGTTTGGCATGTAATAAATTTTTTAGACACGAATACTAAATGTATTGATCTGCCTAAATTATGATTAACTTTGAGCAGACCCAATACTTGAATATGGATATGGATGGACAGACAGACACTATTAAGGTCCGATGGTAAGGCCTTGAATTTTTTTGGGTTATTAAATGCTTTTGCTTTTAATTCATGTTGATTTTTGCATGTTCTTATTTTTTGTTTTGAAAGTTTTTGTTTGTGTTATGTCCATTTATGTTCGTTCGATAATGACTTGGTATAGATGAATATGACAAGTATTGATGAGTGTGCTCATTATTTTTTCGCATTATACTTGCATGGTGTGTCAAGGAATTTTTCTAATACATGGAGTGGAGTTATTTCTGAAGTGGCCCCCATACTCTTTTCACACTATTTGTCAACCTTACTTCATCATTTCTATATATTGGTTGATGATATTTGTTGGAATGTTTTTCGTTGTGCATAATATTTTTTTTAGCATAGTGTTGCGTAATATTTATTCTATACTCAAATGTCATATGGTAACTCCGACGCACGAGCAAGATTTTGAATAGTGTTTGAAAATTTTGTATGCTTTCAGGGAACCTATGGTCGTTGACGTTTCTTACTTGTAACATGAGTTTTTTCCCAATACTTGTAGCATGAGTTATTTGTAATTCAATTTTTTTAAAGTGTATTTAATATAAATATTTGTAATGTCAGCATTGATTTTGTGTTCAATATGAGAGTTTCAATGTCTTCTTATTATTCCGGTTAAGGTTTCCTTCGTCTAGTTCTTCTATTGGTCTCTGTTAATTAATTTATAAGCATTCCATATAATCAACTCGAAGTAAGTTATTGATAATCAACTGTGCTCAAAGTAACAATTTTTTCTGTGCTCAAATGTTTCGCTCAAGATTTTGTTAAGGATAGATATTGATTATCAACTATCCTCAAAGTAAGTTATTGATAATCAACTGTGCTCAAAGTAAGAATTTTTAATGAGCATTGAGCACAGTTGATTATCAATAACATACTTTGAGCAGAGTTGATAATCAATATCTATCCTTCACAAAATTTTGAGTGGAACATTTGAGCAATTGTGCTCAAAGTATGTTATTGATAATCAACTGTGCTCAAAGTAAGAATCTTTACTGTATTCAGATGTTCTGCTCAAAGTTTCTTAAGGAAAGATACAACTCATTCAATCATGGAAAGCATTAAGGAAAAAATATTTATCGTAACAATATATAGCCAACATTTAAATCAATATAACTATTTAAATACGCATGGATTCAATAAGGTAGATCAACATATCAAATATTTAATATATATCATCTAAGAAAAACATATATGCCCATGCTTGCATGCATGCAAATAATACATATCAACCAAAAATCCCTGTGCATCCAAATCATTTTACGAAACCGCCACCCTATGCCAAAGAACATCGACAAAAAGATTGAGTGGCGACACACATCATGTGCATGCATGTATGGGGATTTCACGAATTGTCGTTGCACTAATAATTACAAAAGTACCAAAAAATGTGAATAAACTATTGTTTAATCAAAAAATTTGTTTAACCAAGAACTCTATTTCATCACGTTGACGAGAACCTCCTGAGCAAGGCCTGGAACGGACCTTCCATGAATTGTTGAGTTATGAAGGTCCAAGGAGTCTCTATCCCTGCGATTGGATCACCTATAACGACTTGGACTTTTCCTACACCTGGTTGCGGAGTTTGCAGTGGAACAACAATAACATTGCTTGAACCAACAGACCCAGCTTGTGACGCAACAGCAGCTTCGCCGCAGATAGATGACCCAGCTTTACGCCTTTTTCTGTTTATGAGCAGACTAAACTACATTCTTGCATTTGCCATTCTACCTTTTCTGCTTTCAAGCTGGCTCAACTACGTTCTTGCCCTTGCCATTCTGCCTTTTTCTGTTTTCGAGCAGGCTCAACTATGTTCTTGCCCTTACTATTATGCATTTTCTATTTTTGAGCAGGCTCAACTATGTTCTTACCCTTGCCATTTTACCTTGACTGAACTAAGTCATTCTCCCTACAATTGTCCTACCGCTCACGTACACCCTTGATCTAATTTTTCTGCTCTTATTTTCAGCTACATCTTCCTTTTCGTCATCATCAGTTTGAGCGAGCTCTTCTTGCAGCTTTCGATTTGCCTCAATCGCTTGTTTCAACTTTTTTTCTAGACGTGCAACCAACGTCAAATAACTTACCACACTCGAGGCTAATAAAATCAAAACGATCATCCTCAGTACAAGCTATTTCGGCCCTAAATTCTGCCATTACAGTTTTAAGCACGTGAAGACGAATGCACACCTTCCTCCATCAATTAAGAACATAAGAATCTGGGAGCTTCTCCACCCTAAAATGATTAAGGATGCACAACGCGTGACAACACAAAATCCCTAAAGACTGAAATAACCTATAATAGAAATTACAGTTCACAACGTGAGATAATACTTCATAACATATATCAAAAACATTGTTTGAGCAAGCTCAAAATTCCTATAGACACATGAAACAAAGTGGCTTCCATCAGCCCAGTAAGTCACATCATTCATTCACATATATGGAACTTTCAGCCCTTTCAGATCAGTCACGTCCATCACCTAAAACCTAGAAGAAATTCCTTCGATACGCACTACCCTCGTCCGGCAATTGAGTTTTTTCCTCATTTCATTTTGGAACTTGGTACATGACATTCATGTACAAACTTCGTATTTGTTCCTCATATGGCTAGTAGGAAAAGAACTTTTTCTGAAAATTGTCAGACTTAAAGTTGGTGTTGAGCTCATTTTCAAACTTAGTTGCAATTGCAGAGTTTTACTACCTTATGAATTGTTAAAGAGATGTCCTTGAATTGAAATACTTACCCAAAAAAAATTCACTCTCGGATCTTCATGTTGTCGACATACCAGCCCAAAAATGGTTTTTGACGTAAGAAAAGACCCATTTCTCCCTAATCCTATACATTGATTTGAGCCACACGTGATATTCCAACATGAATTGAGTAATCATCTCTTTCCAACTTTGCTCAAAGTCCTACGGGAGCAAGCTTTCATACACAACCTTTTAACAACCGATATAATTGATTCTCTTTCAAGTCACCCACTAAATTTCTCGAGCTTTTTTTGCATGATATGCCACAAGCAAAAACGTTGACAACTTGATGGAAAAACTTCCTCCATATCTGTGGTTATAGATGCATATTGGTCCGTGATGATTGCATCAGGCGCCTTCCCATTCATACAAGTAAGCCATGATCTAAACAACCACAAGTAATCGTTGATCGATTCACTAGAAAGTAGTCCACAACCAAGCAACATCGTATGGCCATAATGATTCACTCCAACGAATTGAGCGAGGGGCATATCGTACCTATTTGTCAAGTAGGTATATTCGAATGATATGACATCATTAAAGTATGTGTACGCAGTTCTTGCTCTAGCATCTGCCCAAAAGATATTTATGAGCCGACTGTCTTCGTCGGTATTGAATACATGAAAAAAATTTGAGTTTTGACTTTGTTTCTTGGAAAGTCCGCAAGGCCTCGACATCCCCATCCTTGATTCGTAGCCACCTCATCTCATCAATGTAGTTTCGAGCGTCTTTCTCATTGAAACCAAGCGAAGCCATTCCTCTTTCCATCTCATTCACCATGGTTGCAACTAATTTGGTCACCAAAATCCCTGTTTCATCGTTCATAAATAATTTGCGCTTCACTCACTTGTTCAACCTTCTATGACTTCAAAAGAACCTCCACTTCTTAGGAAAAATCGAGTGGTTGTGCTCCAAGTTCACACTCCTAAAATGTTATAGCCCTCCATCTTAAAGTCGCACGTTTGCACGCGCATGACAATGGGTTCGAGTGCTCGATCTCTTCAATCTCTTCCTATCTTCTCGATGCATAGTTTCACCCTCTTTAGTGCATGCTAATATACACTTCCACACTTGTCCTCCGGCTCGCTGATATGTTCCTCTGTGCTTCATCCCAAACCTAGCAGAAAACACATAATTGTTGTAGTAATCCTTAGCACATTCCCAGGACTTGAAGGTCATGTCATCCTCTGAGGCTAATTGAGTCGGCTTCAAGTTCTAGCTCTTCCATAACCTTTCTCAAAGGGGTG
The DNA here is from genome assembly GCA_039657345.1 of Stephania japonica. Lineage (NCBI taxonomy): Eukaryota > Viridiplantae > Streptophyta > Magnoliopsida > Ranunculales > Menispermaceae > Stephania > Stephania japonica. The sequence goes on from CM077557.1 coordinate 16,693,736, forward strand.
TGCTATCCTTGTATTTTGCGCTCATCTACTACTACATTCGTGCCGTACCCAAAATCACTACAGGATGAAGTGTCATTGGATATAATCACTTCTTCCGTGCTTGAGGGTTTTTCTATGCTAGATAGAACCTCCACCCGATTGCCATCAGGTTCATCTGACTATAAAACAACAACAAAAATAAAACATTTACGGTTAACAACATCTGTTTATTAATCTACATGTAACAAAGTAAAGGGCATAAAAATATCAAATGCCAATGTTTTCTGCTTTCATATGCAAAAAGCACATCCGAACCAGAGATGCAGATCTTCCGATGTTGTACATGATATTGCAACTATAACAAACTTTCAACAAAATGCAGAGAAGTACAAACCAACATACTAGGATTTCAACATATACGAACATTACGCAGAAAAACAGATAACCAAATGAAATCATCGATGATTGAAATGAACCCTGAAATAAAGTTATATACAACAACCAATGATTTGCAGACCAACATACAAATAGGATATTTCATTCAAGAGCTGAAATATACATACCCCGATATCTATGAAATCTCCCATGAAAGAATCGAATCTCAGGGAAAGTGAGAACAATGACCAAGATTCCCTTGTTGGCTCGGCTAACACTTTGAGCTCACCTTCCTAATAGAAGAGATTCGAGACAAAGAAGGCTTCTCAGATCTTTGTTTTTCATTCTTTGATTTTTTTTATCAGTTGATTTGACTTGTACTTGACATCCTGTACCAACCCCATCAAGCACGTGAAACAAGATGTCAATAGTTGTCAAAGGTGTACTTTGATATAATCCCTTATTGTGACACTTACTTTGACACCCTACAATTCCAGCTCATACCCCGTTATCAACTACCGAATTTTGCCATGTCATTTGACACGTAGTAGTTTCAAATTAAATGCCAAGTTAAGTGTTATCACAGAATTATTCTTTAATTAAAGTGCATGTGATGAGGCACAATTTTGTGGGATTTGACAATCCTCAAATAAGATGTGTATTGCCTATTGGGGCTTCAAAAAATAAAATAAAATAAGAGTTGTGTATTTGTAGTATTTGCTGCTCTGCAGTAGGCATCGTAGAACTTTATGTTATTTTATTTATTTATTTATTTTTGGATTCTTATGCCGTATTCAACACCAACTATACCAACTAATCTACGTTCGGGCATTGTCATACCCCAGATAAGAGGCCACCCTTTTAATACAATTTTTTCCATTCACAAAACTCGAACTCGAGACCTTGCTTAAGGAACCAAATCCTTTACCACTAGGGTCGACTAGTTGTTGGGATCCATCAATTTTTTTTGTCAAACAATTGCATTGTATTGATGTTCCTACACCCAAATGAGTAAAACAATCTATTATATCGAGCATAATAGAGAATTGTTACAATGAAGCTCGGAATAAATCTGACACCACGCATACAAGGTGATGCGGCAACAAACCCTATTAGGCACAACCACCTCACAAGTGGGGGCAACCATCCCTCATATGGGGACAACAACCCACTAATGGGGAAAAAACCCTAAAATCTGACCGAGAAAGGATTAACTAGAGGACTTGCCGGAACTCAAGCTGCTAACGACGCCCGCTGCTCAAGTTGTCGCTCGCCAATCGGTCACCAACGTTCGCCACCTTTGACTTGAAGGCTACCATTTTGCCTCTCCCTTGATTTTTCACCCAATCAAGACTCCAAGCGCAAAATGAGGGCCATCAACAACTTAGCATCAAAAACCCAAAAGCTAACTATGCAGTAGTGGCCACTGGATCAACTACAAGAAAATGAAAGGGAGAAGAGTAAAAGGGAGAAACAAAGAGAGGAGGACATACATAGATGAACGAGAAGGGTGACGGAAATAAAGTAGGCAGAAAGACGGGGCAGAACGAGAGGTGGGGAAAATGGGGGTGGAGAGAGCGAAACGAAGGAGGGGCGAAGGAGGTGACAGGGGGAGAGGAGGGATGCAGTAAATGGGGTGAAGAGTGGGTGAGATGGGGTTCACAGTGGTCATAACGAAAAGAGAGAATGGGAAAGGAGGTGAGATGAGAGGAATGAGATAAGGGAGATGAGTAGAAGACGGTTGCAAAGCAGAAAAGAATAAAGAAAAGAAAGGGGGACTGACAACCACGCGACATGCCAAAGCAAGTCGAGGTCGTTGGTACCAAGCAGATCTGAGAGTTTTTTCTTCAAGCGGTGCTTAGGGTTTTTTTTCGAGCAGCAACACCTGTTTGTAGATTTTTTTAACGTATACTTGGATCCATCAATGTTATTAGTGTAATATAATTTTTCAATCCAATTTTGGGTTGTCGCATGATCTCAAGCGATGAAGCCGTCCTTTAAAATCAAAATAACGTTTTCACTACAATTTTATTTTATTTTTTTTAAAATCACATCAAAGTTATCTTTTCATTTTCAAAAAAAGAAAAAGTCATTTCAGGCTTCAGCCCAAAGCCTAAGCCCACACACCTCAAAGTCCAATTGAAAACTTACAAGTAGCACTTCGAAATCAAACTACACTTCTGTCTTGTCTTGGGCTTGGGCTTGGGCTTAGGCTTGGTCTATCATAAGCCTACATATAATTCCTCGCTAGGAAATTAGGGTTTTCTTCTCCACAACTACAAGAGACGAACTGAACTCGAGAGGCCAAGAAGAACTGATCTTCCATAATCATCTTCATCGCCGACAATGGTAACAACAAAACCCTAAATCGAACAATTCACACTAACAATCCATCAATTCTCACTAACCTCATCATCTTCATCTTCTTCTTATTCTCTTTCAGATCATTTCCGAGAAGAACCGCAGAGAGATCTGCAAATATCTCTTCCAAGGTACGCTCTTTTCTCGCAATCCAAACCCTAGCTTTGCAGATCTGAAGATTTGTAGGTGTCACGTGTTTTTGACGGTCTGTGGATGGAACAGAGGGCGTTTGCTATGCGAAGAAAGACTACAACCTGGCGAAGCACCCAGAAATCGACGTTCCGAACCTGCAAGTGATCAAGCTAATGCAGAGCTTCAAATCGAAGGAGTACGTGCGCGAGACCTTCGCATGGATGCACTACTACTGGTACCTGACCAACGACGGGATCGAGTTTCTACGCACCTACCTCAATCTGCCTTCGGAGATCGTTCCGGCTACGCTCAAGAAGTCGCTGAAGCCGGCGGGGAGGCCGATGGGGGGCGGGCCTCCCGGTGACCGTCCGCGGTAGGGTTTGGTGGATTCGGTTTCTTTTGTTGATTGGTTGTGGAGTTGTGGAGTTGTCATTTGTGTTTGTTTGTTGTGTTTTTGTAGTGGTCCGCCGCGGTTCGAGGGCGATAGGCCGAGGTTTGGCGATCGGGAAGGGTATCGCGGAGGCCCGAGGGGGCCGCCGGGCGACTTCGGGGACAAGGGAGGGGCTCCTCCTGAGTTCCAACCTTCATTCAAGGTGAGCATTTGCTCTTTTTCTATTCATGGCCCTTCTTTTCTAATTGTTTAGTTTAGGCATTGTTGATTTTGATGTGGCATACTAGAATAAAAATTGTCGTGATGCTATAGGTTGACAACCAGCTTATAACTTTTGCCATTCTTCATGAAATGGATCAAACATATTACTCGCACCCAACTAATTTGGGATTGAGGCTATGTTGTTGTTGTTGTTGTTGTTGTTGTTGTTGTTGTTGTTGTTGTTGTTGTTGTTGTAGTCGTCTTCGTCGTCGTCGTCAGCATAATTTATTTTTTTTTGCGTTTATGTACTCAACATTAGAAAACTTGGAAAATATGCTAAAAAAAAAGTAGATGGCATATGGTTTATGTATAACACCAATTTAGATTCTACGAGTAGGATAGGATAGGATTGCCAAAATTATATGTAGTGAGATGGTCCGGTGGATGTGGCATCACTTGCCAAGGGCGAGATTAGAGATTTGACTCATGTCGGAGTCGAGGGTGTTGTAAATGTAATTAAGTTTGTTTCTTTTCTTATTATCTAAAAAAAAGAAAGAAAAGAACAAAAAATCAATCAATTAGAAAACAAAAGGAAAAGGGAAAGAAGTTTGTTTTTGTTTGAGGCAAAAAAAATTAATAGAATTAGATTTTGATATATAATGTGCATGATTATAGTTAGTAGTAGTGGCTATTTTATTGATTGAAGAACAAGAAGAAACCCTTATTTTCCAGATTAATATGGACATTTTGTTATTTAAATATCGAGGAGCTCTATTAGTTTCATCATTTAGTTGCTTTCGTTAAAGCAAGTCATAATTGTTATTTAGTGAAGCGTCTTTTGTTCAAATTTTCGAATGCCATCTGTCTGTTGATTGAAAGTGCTACTACCAGGTTTTTTCATCATAAAAAGTAATTGTGTTGATCAAAAGATTTTTATACATGTGGTAAACTAAAAAACAAAACGCCATTACCAAAATTTACTATCTGTAAAATGGCTTCATCAATGTATATGTTGTCTATGTGAGCTACTGCTATGGTCCCATTATGCATCTACGTGAGCTATATTTAATGTTTCTTAGTTTTGTTCTGAGCTTTGTTAATGATCTAGGCAATGGATGTATATATTGCTAGTTACATTGCCTAGCAATGCTTGTTTTTTGTTATTTCATTTTTGTTTTTTGTCATTGACTTTGTTAATGGCATTCGAAATGGCTGGGTAAATTGCCTTAGCATGGCCAGCACTATGCTATAACCTTGGCAACACTGTATAGTCCTTGTACTCGGTTCTATATAGTGATTGCAAGGCGGTGCCTTAGGCGGGCGGTGCCTTCTAAGTAATTTTTAGAAATTTGAAGGGGCTATTTACAATTAAGTTTGATTACAAAATACCTACCCGAACATGAAATCTTGACACAATTAATGTTACATATGGACCTAAAGACTTATTAGTATTTTGAAGTGTATATTAAGTAATAATCACATTGATTTAATAGATGATTATTGCTATTGAAGGACCTATAAATAAATAAATACTTATACGGGGACCTCTAAATAAATATTATTTCATTCGCCTAGGCACCAATGGAAGAGTTTGATCCATGTAGTCAACCCCAATTAATTTGGGATCAAGGCTTTGTTGTTTGTAATTCACCTAGGCGCCATCTAGGCAATGCCTTGCCTAGACCAAGGAAATCGCCTTAAATGCTTTGCAATCCTTGGTTCTATATTGTTTTCTGTGAAACTGGAAAAAAAATTAATTCTAGTTCCTCACCCACCCTTTTGAATTGTTGAAGAGTTTGGTGATTCTCTTATGCAGCAGATCTGTTGAACTCCAGGCTTTCACACCATCTACCATGCATGACAGGAGAGAGGGGGAGGGATTGGTCTCTGCCCTTACTAGAGATCTGCTTTTGAATTTCCTTAGAACATTATATTTTAAAGCAAAATAAAGAAATTCAACTATTTTTTTGAAAAAGCCAAATTCACCTTAAATAAGTGAAAAAGCCCAATGGAAATTCTAGCATATATTATGTCAGTTTTGACATTGTAATGTGAGATAGTATTCAATTTTCATGTGATTTGAGTGTCACAAATCGTATCTTCATCTGCATTTGAAGTTCCAGGCTCCAGAAAATCGTCAATCCTATTTCTCAAATAGTGTCATCTTTTCCTCGTGCTTTTCAGGGCATTTCCCATGTTTCTGTTGGTTTTCTTCTTTTAGTTACTTATTTTATTGTGCTTTAATGTGCAGGGTCCTGGTGGAAGACCTGGTTTTGGCCGTGGTGGTGGAGGTTATGGCGCTGGACCAGCTAGCTCAAGTTTTACTTGATATGATCTCTTGTTTCTTCTACAAGTAGTTTTGTCACTTTTGGAAGGTTTCATAGATGCAATGGTGTGCCTTTTCGTTTATCTTGCAACTTTTTGATCAGTGCATACTCAATTGAGTTGTTAAGAAATAGTTAATATTGGTGGAAGATAAACCAAGTTATTCCTGACCCCAAGCGTAATTTTTAAATCTTCGTATTTCCAGATCACCGGTAGAGGTGGTATAATGCGGGCGTAATGCATAATGGAAGAGTTTGACACATGCAATGGATCTTAAGTAATTTGTGATTGAAGCTTTGTCATGGTTTCAATCATGACCAAGTGAAGACTGTTTAGGGGACTCTAGGATCTCTGCATTAAGCCATTGCATCTAGGTTTCTGTCACAGATCTTTAGATGAATTTGAGATTATGCGATCTAAAGGTTTTTTTTTTTTTTTTTTTAAATTACTTGCTCTGTGTGATTGCTGTTTAATACTGTATACTTTGGTTCTAAGTAGGTCTACTTGTCGGCCTGATTTTGTTTGGACAATATTTTAACAAATTCGAATTGGGTCTGGACAAAGATATCTTGTTCGAATTTAAAATTGGGTCGGGCCTGGACAAAGTTTTCTAATCTCAGACCTAGCTTGGCCTAGGTTCGAATTTTAAATAAAATTGAAATTTTCTTTAATAAACATTTTATTTTGAAGAGAAATCGAAATTTAATTAATCATTCATGGCTCAATACAGGATTAAACATAGAATTGATTTGTTGATCTATTAATTTGAAACAGTTTGACAATCAGGGATGGTTCTTTACATTGTTGAAATTCATAACAATACACAAAAGTACTTGAATCACAAAACGGATAACAAAACTTCTCAATAAGGAGAAGAAAACTTAAAACTTTTCAACAAGGAAGGAAGAAAATTAGCTATAAAGTAAAAATTAAAGACAAATCAATTTAACGCGATGCACAAATTTACGCAACACCGTTGATAAAAAAATATTGCAATAAAGATGGATCAATCCTTACAAATCTGATTAGTTATGTTGTTTATTAAATAAATAAAGAGCAAAAGGGATTTGATTGGAATCACCACTGATCGTTGAGATAATCAGTGGTGGTTCAAGAATAAAAATCACAAAAGTAAATCACAAAAAAACATTTTAGTGTTTTGAAGATAAGGAGAGGCGGCTTTTATTTTGTCCTTTAATAAACACTTAGTACTTATTAAATAGATTAACAAATATTAATCTACTCTAATACACAAAAATTAATGTACTAAAAATATCTTTGATTTTAGAATAAATTAAATTTTAATTTTTTATATTTGAACGTTTGTTTCGTGACATTAAATATTTAACTGCATGAATTATTTCCAATAAAGTTGCATTGATTTTTTGTTTGCAATTTTATTAAGACTTTGACATTACTTTTTCAAATTGCATCTTACAAAATTATAATATATATATGTGTGTGTGTGTGTGTGTCTTTTAACATTTAAAAGATGCTTTCTATGTAAGAAGTTTTTTTTGAAGTAAATAGAAATTTTATTAATCATGATGGTTCAATACATTTGATAGAACAAGATGAGACATATAATCAATAACCTTGATAAAAGCACATTGATTTTCTAATCATAATTCTTCATCAAAACATTCAATTGCTATAAAGTTGATTTTGAGAAACTGTAACTGTAACAATAGAACAATTTGACAATCGGTAATTGTTCTCTTGGCAAACGTCTGGAAGACAACAGTACACAGACATACTAAGACCAAAACAAAAAATAAAACTTCCAACAAAAGAAGACAAATAATGATTTCTAACAAAGGAAGACAATCACAAACTTTCAATATTGGAAGACAAATACTTATTGAAAAAGATAACTTAATAAAACTATCAAACCAATAATTGTAAGAGCAAATCCACGCAAGAGCAATATAAGTGGAATGGACTTGAATTATGATAGATGCACACATGGAGGTGGAGCAAATGGTGGTGCCAATGATGAATCTAACAACCGTTGCATGATTGAAACTCTCAGATCTAAATAGATGTGTTTTATTGAAAAAAATGCATGTAGTAAACACTCTTATTGGAATCACCGCCAGTCAGATAGAAGATCGGCAGTGGTTCACGCAGGAATAACAAAGGAAATCAAAAAGAGAAAAAATTGGGATTTAGGGTTTGGCAGCCACTTAGATTTTAAGCAAAACGGGTCTGGACAAGTTAGTCTTGTCCAAATTTCAAATCGGGTCGGATCCGGACAATGAATATATTTTTTTTATAGTAGGGGTTGTCCAGATCTGGACTTAGACCCGTCCAGACTCGAATTTTTGCCAGAGCTAGTTTTAAGCGCTTTAAGGTTGTTTTAGGGAAATGATAGATTTTTTTTTAACCATAACTTTTATTATGAAACTTGAACTCCCAACCTCTTACACAAAGAGCTATCCATTTGGTTGGTTTGTGGGTAATGATAGATTAGAATATTGCAATTACTTGTCACAAAGAACCACTGTTAAACATTTGAATATGGCCCTACAATTTTTTGGCTCTGCCATTGGAGACAACCTACCTAAAATCTACTCTACCTTGGACTTATATGCCAAACAGATTTGATAACATGTTTTCGCTAAGAAAGAAACTAAACTTGCCTCTATTGAAACTCGATCCCCAGCGTAACTTGTTTTTATTGAAACTCAAACCCCTAATCTAAAGATTTCATACCAAATCAGTAAGCTGCCCACTTATTTGGTAACGGAAATGGTGATATTATTATGCTTTGAGTCATGTTGAAGTTTGAAGCCGTATTGCAGCAAGCATGTGGAAGTTGTGATGTCAAGTCAACGATGCCTTTCCAGTGTGGTAAGTTCGTTTGGGCCACTGGGGTCGTCTCGGTCAACCAGGGCTTCGTGGGACTAGTGAGGATAGTAACCTTGACACTAACCACCATAAAATAAATAAAAAATAAAAAATAAAAAAAGGTCAACAATGCCCTAGTCTATGTTTAACAAAAAAGGAAAAATTATTCATGATTCATATATATTATTCTTGCTTTTAACTTTTGAAATGTTAATATTTGAAATTTTACCGAAGGTCGTCCAACTTTAAAAATTGTATCAATTTCATCACAAATTTTTATTTTGTAACAAGGCTACTAAACTTACAAAAAAATCTTAGGGCGGTCACTCACTCAATCTTTCCACTTTTTAGTAGCAAAACTCCAATATATTATGCTGAAATGGCACTTATGTGGCCATAAGAACATGACACCGACATTCTTTTGGTATGATAATTTGTATATTAGAAAATGTGTGGTTTAGGAAACTTATGTAATTTCCTTAAGGCGTATTTCCTAATTCATGTCTAACCCTATGTTTATAAATGAGGATCATATATGTGTACACTATGAAGCATATTCTTTTATTGATACATTGATCAATAGATATTCAGTTACGCACAGAGATTAAACCACTTTGACCTGCTTTGTGGTTTGTATAGATGATGGTCAGAACTGTGATTGTCTTAAAATCTTTTCAAGTGTGTTGATCTTTTTTGATTGAAGACATTTCAATGCATAACCGAATCAAAATATAAAAAAAAAAGAAAAAACCAAAAAATAAAATAGAATAAAAAAAAATTGGGAGAGCCATGTCATCATGGCCACATCAGCGTTATGTTAGTGGCAAGTGCTGTCACTAGAGTTGCTGCAGGAACGATCGTAGCAACCCTCCTGAAATTTTTTTTTTCTTTCAAACTAATGAAATTTTTTGAAAGTTTAGTGACTTGTTACAAAATATATCTTTGTGATCAAATTGTTACCATTCATAAAGTTGGATATGATTTTTGGTGAAGCTAACCGGTTCAAATTTCATAGGTTAGTAAAAAACTAGCTACTTTGTCAAATTTATGCAACAAACACCAGCGATATCATAGTTACAACGCAAAAAAAATTTACCATGATTGTTGATGAAATTCTTAAATCCGATTAAGGAAAGCTAATTGAGTAAATGCATGATTTTTTTGGGATAATTGAATAGATTGGTTTTGACAAAAAAAAATTGACTAGATGGGTTAGATACACCTCGAGATACATGTTCAAGGTGTATCGAACAATGCACCTTGTTAGTTGTGCCAAATTGAGTGCCCAAGGTGGGTCTCCCAATCATTTTGCTTGTTTATTTTATTTTTTATTTTGTTTTTTCTCAAGTGATATCCTACACCAATCGCACCAATTAATTCACACTCATGCGGGAAACACTTATAAAGCCTTAATCGAGTTTATCCCATTCATGAGACTCGAAATAGAGATCAAGATTCAACCTCTCTTGATCACCTAAGTGCATTTTTAATGGTAAATGCAGATTGTAGCTATGGATTCTTGTCGCGCCATCTATGGAGGGCATAGGTGGTTTAAATGGATATTAAATTTAAAATTGTTCTTCCATGCATAACGTGGATTGGAGTTTTATTTTTAAAATTTTATTGTATTTTCAGTATATGTCAGAGAGAATTGCTAACGCGGCTATTAATTGCACTTTGCACTGTCCAAAAAGTAGACATTGAGGATAGATATTATCTATTTTTTCATGTCCTGAGCTGCACATTATCAACCCATATCTATAGTTGTGGATAAAAGTTTTTTAACTTTTTAATAATCTGTCTTATGGTCTAACTCTATCACTTGGGAACAAATCTTTCTCAAACACTAATCGACAATTTGCTTCAACTGATCACATCCGTTAAATTTGGCCTACCCGGTTTTTTTTTAGGATGATTAGTCAATGTGTTCCTCCAAAACATATATACAAATAGAGGGAAAACTCTAATTAACACACCCGCAAAAGCTTATCAAGAATCAATCGATAACCAAACAAATCATACGCCCAAATTATCAAAACAGCCATAATCAGCAAAAATAATCGGAAGTACTTTTAATCGGCATTAGAAATTCAATGTAAGCAAAAATAAAATAAATAAATAAAACACAATTTGTGAAGAAAGAAAGCGCCATATTTTTTTAATGGATTCTTCTTGTATAGATTGAAAAAAAAAAAATGGAACACAATAATACACCGACATACTAATTTTTGCTACTTCTATGCAAGTAATGGTATAATCAATATAAGAAAAGAATTTAGCAAGTAATGGACTAGTCGGTAGTTAAAAGTAAAATAAAAAATAAAGGAAATTCTAGGGTTTTTTGTTTTTTATTTATTTTTATTTTTTTATTTTTATTGATGACCTCCAAGCTTTGCCCGACTAATCCCCCTAGGGGCGTTGTTGTCTCCACCCATAGTAGTTTAACCAATGGCCCATCGAAGTTTGACACACCGAGGAATCAAAATGGGATACGTGCGCTTAACTTACACTTACCGAACTTCGCCCTTACCGATTGTGGCAACTCGACCAGGTTTATTTTTATTTTTATTTTTATTTAACTTCAACGAGACCATGTGGGCACATGCATTGAAACATAGTTTAAAAATATATTAATATTATATTAGTAATCTAGTTTTGATGATAAATAGAACAATGAGATATAGTGACAGTGGTCTATTTATAAAGACCTTAGAGCATCTCCAATAGAATGTTGATTGAATGGTAATATGCGTCACCTAGGATTAAATTTACATTGAGATAAAAAAAATGATCTCCAATGGGAATGTGTATTTAGAATGGAAAATGATAATCTAACACACTCTTGACGCACACTTTGGACGCACACCTTTGTCTTTTAGCCGTTTATAGTGTTTTGTCAGATGGGCCCATACTTGAGGAGACAAGAAAGAACCATAAATGGCTAAAAAAAATAAGGGCATGCGCCCAAAGTGTACATTCAAAGTGGGTCATTTTATCATTTTCCAATGTCATGCTAATGTGACATAAAAAAATTGACATTGTCAATTTTGGATGTGAACTCTAGACATTCAAATTGACAGCCACATAAGATTTCATTTCTCTTTCTTTTTGGTTGGTTGGAATTCGGTCTCTTTTTAAATTGAAAAAAAAAATGTCACCTCATCAATTGAGGTTCAATCCACATTTACCATTAGAGATCAGTTTTGGAGTCTAATATCTATTTGAGTCACATGGGATGACATCCTCTTCACGTTGATGACGTGACAAGAATTCACGCCCACAATCCACATTTACCGTTGGAGATGCTCTTACATCATATCTAATCTAACTGAACTTCAACAGAGTCGGTGTTTACTCTGTAAAACATAACAGCACGTCATTGGATTAGTTAATTAACCATAACAGTCTAACAAATAATCTAACTATAGTAAGAAAAAACTAATTACCATGACAATTCTCTTAGTCAAAAGTAAATTTTTAGAACAACAAACAACAACATTAATAAAGCGTCAATGGGTTATAATTTCACATGCAGTCATCTAACTATACAATTTGTAACACTTTGGTAACTAACCTAACTTTGTAAATTGTTTCACAAAAGTCATTCAAGCCTACTTTGATAATTAATTTATTTATTAAGACAAATTTACCCTTTTCTATGGAGAGAGTTGGTTTTTTTTTTCTCCTTTTTTTTTTCTTTTGAAGAAAGGGTTTAAAGAGTTGAAGGGTTGGAGGAAGGAGAGAGGGCGGTGCTTAGCGGGGGTGGTGACAAAGATGGGTGGTGCAATTTAGAACTATGCAAAAACAACAACATAGCCTCAATCCTAAATTAATTGGTGTCGACTACATATGGATCAAACGCTTCCAATGTGCTCGATTTAGTGCAATTGATAGTGCGCTTTTCATGTCCTTCAAATCCCTGCCAAAGCATCTTTCGTGAGATGGAAAATGCATCACTTGCCAAAAAGGCAAGACCTCAGAAGGTCATGGTTCGACTCCCACTGAAGTCAAAAAAAAAATCCTTCAAAACCCTCCTACTCAATGTGTCCCAAGTTAGTTTTGATCTACCTCTACATCATTGAGTTTCTTTACTAGCAAGAGCATTTGTAGGTTGTCATTGGAGGTGAAAACCACTGCATTATCCCTTTCCTTGTATTTGTGTCAACTAGTGCTACTCTTACTTTTCTTTAAATTTTTTGTATTTCTTATTTTATCTTTACGAGTCTTATCACATATCCACTTAAGCATCCTCATTTCTGCTACAATTATTTTATGTACTTCTTGTGTTTTTACCATCTTGCATTCATTTCAATAAATTGTAGTTGGCTTAATTGTGATCTTATAAGTTTTTTCCTTTACTTGGTAGAAATATTTCAATCACAGATCACACTTGTTGCACTCTTCCATTTCTCTCATCCAACTTAAATTTTATAGATAATATCATTCTCAATATTACCATCATTTAATTTGTACGATTGGTCTTAGATATGCGTATTCAATTGGAGGATTTGAAAAGATTTTTAGAGTTTGGAGGATTTTGAAATCAAAGTATTTAATCTGGATTTTAATGGACTTTTAAAAAGTCAAGGGGTATTCAATTAGTATTTCAATGGATTTTAATGGATTTCTAAAACAAAAAATCTATTGGGACTCTTAAAGTCCGGACTCATAGGGGTGTTTTTTACAAGTTGTTATTTCAAGGTCATTTATTGCTTGGGGATGACTTTGAAATAAAAAAATATCGAAAACCCCCTTTGAATCTGAACTTTAAGAGTCTAAATAGTACTACTCTTTCTAAAAAGTTTAAGTGTATTCAATTTTTAAACACCATTAAGATTTTGGTGGATTTTAATGAATTATCGTGGATTAGTATTCAAAAAAATATACATAACCAAATCGCATACCTATCCATGAGATTTTGATGGATTTTAGATCAAGTCCTTTCAAATTCATCAAATTCTATGAAATCCATAAAAATCCATCATTTAAAACAATCCATGGATTTGTTAAATTTAATACACTAATGTGGTTTGCCTTAAAAACTTCTAGTTCCCTAGTTTTACCACTATATCATTTTGATGTCTAATATTATCAAACTCAAAACATTTATTTGATTTTCGTCATACTCAACTTAAAGCCTTTAGCTTCTAATGTATTTCTTCGAACTTCTGATTTTCTATTCCCTCCATTACTTATTTCGCCCCTTAGGACATTATTATCATCTTCAAATAACAAACATCATTATATATCCCCTTGAATATGATTAGCTTTGTTCATCCATAACTAAAGTAAAAAAGATATGAGCTTTAGAGATAATCCTTGATGTAGTCTTCTTATAATGAAGAATTCTTTTGTTGTTCTTCCAAACATTTTTATATTTGTTATCACTCCTACATACATATCTTTAATAATGTATATGTTGCACTCCTTTTTCTTTCTAGTAGAACCCATCAAAGAGCATCTACTCTTAAAAATTATATCATTTGTTTAGAAAAAATAAAAATAAATAATAGAAGCAGAGGCGTCGCACTCTGAGAGGTTGCGACTCTTTAAGAATGACGCAAACACTGCAAATTGTTCATGCCAAGAGAAACAAGTTACCGCAATTTTGAGGGACTGCAAATTGATAGAAAGGGACAAATTTCTTGAAAGTAGGGATATGCTAGAGTAACTCACTTTGAATACTCACGTTGGGCACCTAGTGGACCCAAGTGGGTGTCCCTCCACATGATGCATCTCGAGTGGTGTGCTAACACCTCAAGATATGCGCACACACTCTTCGAGGCATATCAAATGAAGGAACACCTACTTGGGCCCACTAGGTGCTCAAAGTGGGTGTCCAAAGTGGGTTACAAAAGCATTTCCCAATTAGAAATGCTATCGAATGGTGTAATAGCAAGCTAATAGAAATGAAAAAATGATTTCTTAAAAAAAAAAGGGTCCGACTATGTGCAAACCACATTTTACTAAGGGCAAACCACTTTTTTTTTTTTTCAAAAATATTCTTTCCCTTGTACACCCCCATTTTCAACCACGTGAAAAAGGAAAAAACACTTGAGCCCTAGGTCCATCTTTGCGGTCACCCTACAGTTGTAATTCATCTTCGTATCAACTCGATCGATCTTCATGTCACCTCTGTTTATCTTCGCTCTCACTCTAGGGCCTAGGTCTTGATTCGAGGCGGTCACCACACAATCAACGACTAAACTTGGTCGATTTAAGGTATTAATATGGATGTTTTAACAATTTTTTTGACTGTTTTTGAACAATTTTGGTAGTTGTGTATGTGTTTGTAACTGTTTTTTATCTATTATTTTGGTCGATCTGTGCGTTGTCAATGCTCGATGTTCGATCAGTGACACATGACCAATTGATAGTGCACTGTTCGGTTGAAGGTAACCGAACAATGCATGTTAATCGGTCATCAATGACCGAACCACATTATAGAGTTCGGTCATAGGTGACCGAACAGACATGTTTCAATCAGCTTCGACAAACCAAGCAAAAGTCATTTGTTTGACCCTGCGAAGCCGAACCAGATGTGGAATCCTTGGTTTGAACACGAAAAAAAAAATACAAAAATTGAATAAAAACTCATCAAACCTATCCATCTTACACATTTGTATCTCATACACGTCCATTTTTATGGTAAATACCATCGAACGCAAACAAACAATGCCCTACTAAGACAAAAAAATTTGTTCAAACCTTATAAAATACATTCAAAACAGTGTAGAAACATGATTTTCCAATAAAAAATATAAAAAAATTCAACTCTTATAATGGTAGCTAGTGAGCTCCGAAATCACAAATTCATGTCGCTGGTGGTCGGAGGAAATTATCTTAGTCAAAGGTAGCGTTTGTGCGGGGGTGCACAACGTGAGAAGGAAGAAGGATGAAGGGCATTTTGAAAAAAAAAACTGGTTTGCCCATAGTAAAATGTAGTTTGCAGGCCGAAAAAATAAGCACAACTTTGCGCCTATTTGTACCAAAATAGCCAACTTTAAAAACAAACCATTAGACCAACAGAACCCGTTACCCAAGTAACTACTCTTTTTTTTTTTTTTCCCAAATTTCTAGTCAATCAATTTTGAAAGTTCACGATTGCAAATGAGATTGTAAATACATATCAAAAAGTTTGCTTAGAAGTTGACAAGTTACAGGTCATCAGAGTTAACAAAAAGATCAGTGGTACCCAAGTTAAAGATGCAACCAAACTCCCATGTAAAGCGAGAAAAATTTGGACCTACCACCTTAACCTCTATTGATTTTCTCTTTAAGGGAAATCCTTACATCTTCTGAATAAACTTACTAGCAAAGAATTAAATTAAAATGTCTCTTCTTCATGGTAACGTTCCTTCTGCACAAATCCCGAGCTTTTGGAAGTTTTGCTTTTGATCTATAGTTTACCTTTGTGATTGCAAAGTTTGGCAGAGTTTTTGCTAACAAGATTCGGGAGCTGAGAGAGACACATGATTCACATCGACAAAGGTCTATAAGCCTCTTTGATGAATGAAGACTTAAGTTTCTTTCTTTTCAGCATCCCCCAAGGCATCTAGCCTTTCGACAAGAGGTGGATGCGAGTAATGGTAAGCAGAGTACCACGGATCTGTGTTCATGGAAGATAAATTCTCCTCCTGTGAGCATCCAAAGAAAAAGATATAAGCACCCACTACAGAAAGACTCACACTTATTAAGCAAGAAGAAAATGTTGAATATCAACAAGCAAGAAATGCAAATTTTTTTTCTCCAAGGCATTAATGTTATTTTCTATAGCAACAAAAAACAGTTGTGTGCGTTCAGACAATAACAGAAGTGAAGACAAATATTAAGAAACTATGTTGCGGAATGGCGTGATAATAAAATAGTTAACTTTTGTTAAGAAAGGCAGTTTATTTTAGGAGGGAATTCTCGGCTGAGTAAAAGTGAATTCTTCACAAGTTTGTGAGCAGAAGGAAAGAGCAAAATTCATCAACATAATCCATGCATGTGAGGATAAGGAATATCACCTGGAGCTTCACAAGGGCCGCCTTGAGCGTAGTGTGATAACCAAGCTTTCTGGCAAAATCATCAGCCTGGAAAGGCAAAGACAGCGTACAGTAGATATTTGAGGCTTGACCAAAGTCACCAAACAACCAAACCAAATTAACTTCCAACTTTACATCATATTTGAATAAAACTATTCTGACCTGAAATTCAAAAGCTCGGCTGACAAGATTCAGACAAAAGCTTAAAAGGTGCTGAAGAGGTATGACAGTATGCTGCAGAAAAAGCAAAGAACAAAGGAAACGTAAAAATTATAAGACAATTAGCGGGGAAGAATTTTCAAGTATCTTACCACAAAAACCAATTCTATAAGATAGCAATGACACCAGCTGAACACAGAATTCTCTCGCAGATTCAACATGCACGCTATATAATTGTTATAAGCAAGTTCCAGTTTTAACCCCATAATCCTAAAAATAATTGCATTCAGGGGATTTCAAGGACAGGATGGTAAAATCATTAAGCGAGAAAACAAATTTTTAACAAAATCTGTTTTTCGTCCCATTCCAACAACGTTCTTTGACTACATCCTCAAACTGGAAGTTCAATTGGTATTTCATGCATTTCTATCCTCCTCTTTGGGTCTTACTACATACATTATTTCGTTTACTTTCCTTTTCTGCCCTTCCATACTCTTCCGTTGTATGTAAAATAACAGAAAGTTCAGCATAAAATTAAAATCAGAATAGAATCGCAGATTTCAACACCAGCAAAGCACTAACCACTTAACCGGTATATTAATGTAATGCCATAAAAAGCCTAATGCATGGCATGCATTATAAAGGACAATTTAATACAGATTCATACACTATAAGACAATACAAAGACGCAAGTTATAGAAGCAAGTACATGCTAACCCAAAAAATATAATTAGTAGTCAGATAAGTTCTCATGAAATATCAAAACTCAAATAAACGTGTTTAGAAGTATCAATGACGCATTAAAGAAAAACAAAAGCATAGGTTACAGATCTGAGTGCATCTTAAATTGCTTCCTCATTTTCTATTTGGAAAGTACACTAGTTCTTTTTCTTTTTCTTTTTCTTTTTTTTTTTTTTTGGAGCCAAAAGTAAATGAGTTAAGAATATAACCAACCTCATCAAAAAAAAAAAGGATGTTTCAGCCATTCCAAAATTCAAACTGAAAATGATTGTTTGCGCAATGCAAAGTGCAACTCAAGAAATAAGATAACAAAATTAGACGAGAAATACAACATTACTACTCTTGAAAGTTTTTGGGCCCATCAACGGTAAGAGTGACTAATGTCCATTTCATAAGCATTAGTATAAAAAATTGTAGTAGGAGCAACATCAATCTGATAAGGAATAACATAGACAGCTTTATTTCAGAAGAGAACATCATGAGCATGATTCAATACAAAAAAGGATACAAGAATTCAGCACCTGAAAAATGATGAACCCTATGATCACTGGTTGTGAGTCAAAACCGAAACTTCGAAACAGGTCACTAGAGTTTCTTACTAAAGTGTAACCTCCAAACTGCAGAAGCGTGATTATCTGCAACCAGATACAATTGAATGACCATCAAGTTTAATATGATACTGAAACGAGAAAGTATCAAGGTTTTCTTGCAAAACTTGATTGAATACCACAATAACAATAACCAAGCCTCAACCACAAAATAGTTAGGCTGCTATATGGATCAAACTCTTCTGCGTAACTCAATTTAAAGTAGTTGAATAAAGATAACTCCACCTATGCAAAACATAAAAGCTTCTCTTACGGTTTACATACCCGGTCCCAAGTCTGGATAAAGGAGTTGAGATAGGTTGACAACCAAGGTACAACAAAATAAAACTAGATTGAATAAAGATAATTAATCATTTCTAAAGATAATTTTATGATATCAAGAAAAAAACTAAGCATGAGAACATGCAATTTTGTAGAGATATTATGTTGCCACATTCTACTGTTACCAATTAGTCAACTACTTACTAGGCTATATTGGATAGTGAAGGCTTAAACCTTTAAAGAAAATGCCAACATCCCTTCAAAGGTTATTAAAGACTAAATTATGGTTCCTAAGGTGCTAGCCCAATCTAAAGTTTTCCATGATGCCAATCATTGGAGTTGGCACGAGATAATACATGTAAAATGTTCCAGGCATTTCAAGTTTTTCTTTCCCTGACCCTAGACTTACAGCAACAAAATGTTGGAAGAAAGTAGATAAATATATAAAATCTACCAAAAAAAAGTAGATAAATATATAAAATCTACCAAAAAAAGTAGATAAATATATAAAGCAACTTATTAGTATCAAGATCTGTTCCAACCTGAATAGTAATGAATGAATTCATGGTATGGTTAAGTTTCCAATGCCCCAGCTCATGGGCAATCACAGCAACAACTTCGTCTTCATTGCACTGCAGAAACATCATTAGCTAGCTTTAAATTAAGCACTGGCATATAAATACTTGGAGCACCATCCAAAATATAAATTGTAAGAAAAATTTTAGTGTTTTATTGACTACTAAAATTATGGTCAGTGGTTCACATGCATATGTATGTCGCCACAACTCAGTGCCTGGTATATACCAATATATGTGTGGTTATTACCTGCTATGATGACTTTACAACATATGAAGTGCTCAACAATATTTAAAACTACTTTGAGTACTCCATATGTTGTAAAATCATCATAACAGGTAATAGCAGGTCAGATGCCTAAAAGAACTAGTTCTTTATAAGATTTACCGTAGAAAATAAAAAGTCAAAACCGAGGATGGGCATTAGTTAGAACAAAGCCTTTGCTTTAATCAGGAGTAGCATACAAATACAGTGCAAGGATTGCAAGGCATTAATGTGATCCTAAGGCAATTTCCTTGGCCTAGGCGAGGAGGTGCCTAGACTGCGCCTACGAAAATAATATTTACTTAGAGGTCCCGGGATTAGTATTTATAGGTCCTAAAATAACACTAACTGTCTACTAGTCAATGCGATTATTATTCAATATATACTTCAAAAATACTAATAAGTCTTTAGGCCCTTATGTAACACTAATTGTGCCAAAAAATTTTTGTTGGGCAGGTATTTTGTTATCAAATTTAATTGTAAATAACCCCTTCAAATTTTGCCCGCCCTAAGGCACCGCCTAGGCGACGCCTCACAATCACTTGTACAGAGATCTTCAGCACTAAAGTTGGTGGGCCCTTGGGCTACCTTATTGATTTATTGTGCTTACAGTTAGTTGCATAATGTCTATGACTATAGCAGATGTATTACGTGATACCCGCCCCAATATTTTACACGTTCACACGTCATGTCACTTATTGTTTATCTAAGCATGTAAACTAACTACATACACAAGTACATACATAATTATGCATGTGTGTGGATGTGCATGTTCGCTTATATACCTACATCCACATAAATAGGCAACCAAATATAATATCTTTTTTAAAATTTGTGTTCCAAACAACAGGCATTAAATAAAGCAGTTTGGCTAAGTCCAGAAGGAAGCAATCAATGATTACTGAGAAAAAAAAAAAAAAAAGTATCACACCTGAAGTTATTAACAACTAGAATTACAATATCATAGTGAAAGGGGAAAAAAGTCATATATAGAAGCAATCTCTTCAAACCTGTTGAATCAAGGTGTCATAAAGAACTATCCGCTTGTTGTTGAAAAATCCATACATAAAAGCCTAACAAGAAGTGAAAATAGATTAGAAAAGAAAAAACATTAAAGAAAACATAAATAGTTTGCTGTTTACCATATAGCCACCAAAAACATGAAAATGAAGAACAAAAAACAGCAGAAACATTTACAAAGGCTAAAACTGGGCTGCAGGAACGTGTTTGACTAGTGCGCATGATTTTACCTTTTACCAATGCATAATTTAAATTGGCAGATGCTAAAGTAACCCACTTTAGACACGCACTTGTTGGGTGACCTTTGGATACACCTCGATTTTAGTGCACACAAACATTGATACACAAATAAAGGGACACCATCAAGTGCATTTCAAAAGCATTTTCCATTTAAATTCTATGAACCAACAATGATGCAGGAACAAGTGTGGTGCCATCCAAATTTAAAGTGGGTGTGACGTATCAATGCACAACCACCATTTCTTGTGTGCCTCTCTGCAATTGCTGATGCAATTTAAACATTATTATAACTTTTGTCTATAAACAACATTCTGAGTCCCAAATCAGTTGCAATACGCTACATCTTTACAGTTGCTAGATGCAATATGAACATTACAGTAACTTTTGTCTATAACAGAGCTTGAGTCCCAAATCAGTTGCGATAGGCTACATAGATACAATGTTGCTGCTTTCCAGTTTCCATTCAGCTTGACTCAATGCAGATGATGATGTGCATTGGCAATCCTTTATTATTAATGCATCATTAACATAACTTTCGACCATTACTAGTAATTTTCTCAGATACTTTGAGGAAAGCTATTTCAGTGTAGCCTATACTCTTTTGATTTTTTTTTATTTTTTTTTTTGTAAAAAATTTGACACACAACCTAAAATTTAAACCTTTAACATCACGCTTCTTGGGTGTTTATATCATGTAACAATTATTGTTTGTTTTGTTTTTCTTTTCAAAGTGCTGAAGAATGTTTTAGAGACAATTTCCGAATTAACCAATTTTCCTCCTTATAGCATGTCTATTATAGACGCAACAATCTTTGAAAATGCTTTGTCATAGCTTTAACAATTTCAAATTTTCATTTACTTAATTATGTAAAAAGGGTGTTTCAAGGGCATGCTCTCAATATGAATTATTTCAACTATATGAAAAATGTGGTTCAAGTTTTCTATATAAATTGTTTCAAGTATACAAAAAGCGGATTCACAAAAACACAATTTCCATACAAAACTAACATTTTTTTACATGCCTATGAAAAAGGAAAGCATATGGTAAAAATAATGCTTTTATTTACAACCACTTCTTTTATATCATTTGGAGATCTTTACATACAAAACTAGGAAGCAAACAACAACTTGGTCCAAAAATTAATTGGGATTGGCTGTGTAAAATCCTACATTTCCAGTACTGAAAAAATTAAAATAATTTACACCATGTGTAAAGAGCCCTTTACTCTCATTGGATAAATCTATTCTTATATTCAACTATGTAGAGTGCATGCAAGAAGTGGAAAAAAACTTTTTAAGGCCGAAAAGAACAGGCAAAAAAGTTCTTTACTTGAGTCACAAAGTTGAAAGTTCTAATAGAAACAACAGAGCCTTGGTCCCAAAAAGTCGTCAATTCCAAAGGGGGTCAAATTCTCTTATATACACTCATCCACTCAATAAAACTGAGTTTTTGAGAAGTAAAATACACAACCACTCAAAATAAGATAATGTTAGATTAGGTACCAAATAAAAGTAAACTACACTCAACATAAAAACAGACGTTAGATAGGTATAAAAAAGGTATTCCACTTGTGATAGCTTGCATCAATCACACGAGGGTGCTTACTAACACGTAAAGAGATACAAAATTAAGTATACACAGAATTGTTATGCATTGAGAACACATCTTCATGAAATTGTTGAGAACGAAGTTCTTCAAACAAAGGGTGGCAAATTCTACAAATGATCATAAGAATATGTAACAATCAATGTGAATGGAGATGTCTCTAACACGTGACATGAATAAATCATTTCAAATACACAACTGATACAATTTCAAATGAATCTGCATTTAATTATGTACAGAGATATGTGTACACTTTTACCCAAAATAATTAAAATAGCTTGTTAAGGCTTAAATAGACACTAGTTCGTTCCAAATCTCTGAAATTAGTGAATTATGGTCGAATCGATCATCAAGTTGTATGTCAAAAGACATCATCTTCTCAATAATAAGAATTTGAATATGAAATTATGGTTGAAATAATTGTCGCTAGAACACAAGTCCAACAGAATTGACCATGTTCAAATCAGAGGTTTAATGAGTTTTTGACGTGCAAATCAAAACTTGCAACGACGCACATCGAACAAGCAAAACAAGATGCAAGCACGTAACTTGAGGTAAATCAAAGAGTCCAGCAAGCTTTTGCAAGTATCTATGCACATCCAAATGAGCCAATAAAAGTGGTACAAGTTCCCTTCTTTTAAAGGCAACTGGCTCCCATAGAAAATAATTATAAACCATACATTTTCTCTTTTTTTGGGTTTCCCATGTGGTGTTCAACGCCAACCGCATCGACTAATCCACACTTGGGCACTGTCAGGCTCCATATAGGGGGCGACCCAACCATACATTTTCACTAGTTATAAATGCAAGGTCCTTTACTCAGGAGATTAATGAGAGAAACCCCTCTCACAAATAAAACCAAACATCCCGATTGGCTTTCTTCCGATTGCCAAAAATATCAAAGGAGACATTTAATTGAAGAAGCTTCATAAATGTAGTTCACCCTAAACAGGCAAGTACTACATCTTATATAAACTCTTTCCTTTTCACTTTCTAGACAAAAAAGGACAACAATGAGGAAGAACTCCAACTCTATTGCCGTGTTTCTTTTCGTTTCTTTTTTTTTTTACTATTTTCTTTTCATTTTTGACTAGGAAGTGAAATAGAACCCTAGGGTTAAGCATCCTACCCAACAAGGTTGCCCCACATATCCCAGGTCGAGCACAAGCATGTGACTTTTAATATTTCGAGTGGTCAACCCGACCTAGTAACAACAAATTGCAGGGTTTCATAACTCTAACACACACTTTGATGTTGATAATCCTTCATCCTTTTAGTCGGTTGTCTTCATCTTTTCTTGTTTTACGCCACCAAGATATCCCATAGCCCATCTGTCACCCCCCAAATCTAAAAAGAAGAGCCTAAACATTTAACCGAGCAACTCCGAGCCAACTTTGATGGGGACAGACGAGCATTCAAGATGTTGAATTTAAAATTGGTGTTTCCGAACCTGATGGTTGGAGTGATGATGCAATACTTTATGGGGGAATAGGTGTTTTAAAGTGGGAATATTGATGTAGAAGAGAAACAAAACAAATTTTTTGAAGATTTTACAGAGGAACCTTCATCGTTGTCATGTTAAGCCGCCAAGCTTTTTCTTTGTGGCATTAGTCGCAAAGCTCTTCTTTTACCTCATCACTGACTCATCTCACAACTGATATGAGATGCCTTTAGAATTTTTTTTTTTCATGTGGTGATCAGATTTGCTCATTTTTGTGTCTTAACCCACTTGTGCCCGACCCGACTTCGAGTACGGGCGGAAAAGGGATGCCAATAGTTGGCGTCGAGCAATTATCTAGCACCAATTAGAGTTACACGATAGTCAAGTCGAGCAATGATTTTAGGGTTAGGCATGCCCGTACCCAACCCATGATGTGCACTAACCTAACCCAAACTAACCTAAAAGCGATGGAGTGAGATAAGTGAGTCATTTTTTTACTCTCCCACGGTGAGAAATATGCCCGACAAGACAAAAAGTTTGGGATATAATTTATAATTTTGTAATGTTAGGACATAATTGATACAACTAACAAATGTGAGAATGTAATTTGATCATTAGGCCGAATATTTAATTGCAACCTATTTTAATAAAATTGTAACTTACTTCTAGGTCCCTTGCACATTATATAAAGCCCTTCATACCAACTGTCTTCAATTCACTCTCTAAAACCCAAAACAATACATCTCAATTAACTAGCACCTTTGTTCAAATGGTGCGACTTCAACTTCCTTCATTGTCGTTTAGTGTTTCAACAATTCTCCTTGGTTGTTGTTACTGCTAGACCAATCGCTAGTACTGATGCTAAGCAATTCTCATCAATTAAGTACCACAAGGGCCATCTCCTCAGAAGCAACATCACACAACCCCATCTCGTATGACGTTCAAATCCACCCAAAGAGCCATCATCTTTGATTTCCTCCTCTCCCTCATCAATCCGCCACCACCAAAAGCACTCAAGCTAGGCAACAAATTCATTGATGAAGGCTACTTCCTATTCAAGTCCCTCTCCATTGCCTAAATCGTTCAATTGGGCCCAAACGGCAATCACAACAACGCCAACAACTAGTGACGCTCTCGCTTTTGTTACTATCATCAACCTACCTAACTACCTAGGCAACTCCCCTCTTCTATATTGTAGGTAACTGACTTTAGTATTAGATTTTTGTAGCTAGTACTCCTACGTTAGGTACTAAACACCTCTCTTTCCCCACCTCTCTTTCCCCATAGATGAGCTCTCACTTTCAATTAATGTTGCCCACTAATATCTCTCTAGGTAGCATCTTCTCTCCTCTCTCGCGCCAAAAAATCTTGCACCCTTTTCTTTTTGGTATTTTCTCTTCCTCCCTTTTCAATTAATTCCTTCCCTCTTTGCGTGACTTTGTATACCCCATCTCTTCTTTTCCTTCCTTTTTTTTCTTCAAAGTTAATTAAGCCAACAAAGACTGCAAGGCGTTAAGGCGATACTGAGGCGATTTCCTTTGCCTAAACGAGGCGATGCCTAGGGAACAAAATAATATTTATTTAAAGGTCCACAGATAAATATTTACTCCCTCCATCCAAAAATATAAGTAGTTTTGGACGGAGCACACTAATTAAGGTAGCTTTAAAGAGAACTTTAATGACGAGCTTAAATTACATTTTTATCCCTTGACACAAAAATACAAAATGCTTTAATTATACAACACGGGTGTAAATACTTGATTAAATAAGAGGTAAAATTGGTTTACTAGTTATTAATGCTCACTTGAATTCATAAAACGACTTATATTTTTTGAAAGGGAACTTTAGCTAAAAAGACACATTTTTTGTAGGAGGGAGTATCTATTTATAGGTCCTTAAATAACATTAATTGTCTATTAGTCGATGTGATTATTACTTAATATATACTTCAAAAATACTAATAAGTCTTTAGGTCCTTACGTAACATTAAATGTGTCAAGATTTTGTTGTTGGGTAGGTATTGAGTTATCAAACGTAATTGTAAATAGCCTCTTCAAATTTTCAAGAATTACTTAGGACACCGCCCGCCTAAGGTGGCCTAGGTGATTTTGGCCCAAAACGCCTAGGCGATGCCTTGCAATCACTAAATTAAGCTATAGGTCAATTTTGCTTCTCATGAACCAAAAACTAAGTACTATTTTTAACTCAGCTGCCTCAAATTTAAGCATAGTTATAGTAATTTTGAACATTAATAATGTACTTGCACATATCCTTTCTCATTACTTGTATTTTTGGTCATAATAAGAGAAGACGAAGACGTTTGAGTCTATTTATGAGAGGGGTTTCCCTCAATTATCTCCGAAAAATAGGATTTTGCATGTATAACAATTAATAAAAACATGTGGTTTCTAATTATTTTTTGTGGGTGTCACTGATCTTTACAAGAAATAAACTTGTACCATATGTATTGGCTCGTGAAAAGGTGAATAGACACTAGTGAAAAAAGATTGATGAGACCATTTTTTCTGCCTTGAGTTTTGTGCTCACGCCTTGTTTTGCGTGTTTGTTGTCAAAAGCATTGATTTGCATACTAAAAATTTATTAAACCTTCGATTCTAACACAATCAATAGTGTTAAATTTGTGTCAGAACAATGGTCATTTGACATCAATTTCGTATCCAAATTGTTATTATTGAGAGAAGCTATTTTTTTTTACTGTAAGTCTGTAATTTCCTTAATTCTAGAGATTTGGGGATAATGTCTAATTAAGCCGTAAGTAGTTATTTTATAACGTTTTTGGGGTAAGTATGAAAAGCAGTGAGGTTAACTGTGAGTGTGACGCCATGTTTTAATGAAAGAAAATCAGGGCGTCATAATTCTCCCCTTGAAAGATTTCGTCATTGAAATTTCTTCCACAATATCAAGCATGCACACTAAGTTGTCACAAAAAGAAATATTGAAATTGACCATATTTACAAGTTCATCAACTACAGCCTTGTATCGAGGTATAAATCGCCGTATGGTGATGTAGTTTTAGATCATGATAGTCATAGTTAACCACTTGCACTGTCAATGGTACATAATCTGTACTATGACCCTCACATTTGTCAGATAGGTACCACATTATAACACTACAACTTATGCAATAACGCAAGGTAATGGTTGAGGCATTAGTAAATATGGCTAATTTTCAAGTGACTAGCATTTTTTATATTTATTTTGCTTGTATACATAACATTATACAACACCAAATGCAGATCGGAGTATGATATTTATACACAAATTAGATTTCGTGAATTAAAGGCAAATACATCCACATTGACTGCCATACATATTGATTAAAGTACCTAGGAAGACTAGGAAGTGCTATGCGCATTCCAAAAATCTTGTAAAAGATCCTCTCATGAAGGTGGATCCTCAAGGCATAACACTCTTAGAGTCCGGCTATACGCACCCCACCTTTTACTTAGGGCACCCTAGCGAAAAAGTCAAACTTAAAAAAGGTCAATTCTACTGCAAAATGATCTTATGCCCCCTCAATGCGATTAGTGCACCTCGCCACCCTTTTTCTCTTGCTTTGCGCAACCCAACATCATCCCTACACACACTCTCTTCTTGTAATTTGTAGGGCATCATCAAGTGGCTCGGACTCGCATATCTGAATCTCTAGTTGGAAAGTTGGTCGGAGCCCACCAAACCTCTAATTGGAGAGTAGGTCAAAGCCTGTCAAACCTTAAATTAGAGAAACAATCAGAACCCACCGAACCTTTAGGTTGACAGTTGTCAACCAAAGTTCACCAAAGAGGTTCGATTAGACAACACGAAACCTTGAAGATAAGTCTCGGCCATATGTCGCCGAACCTAAAATAGATGTCTCGATCAAAGTTTTGGAGTTTGGTGCTTTAGTTGGGATGAAGGGGTATTTTGGTCAAAATGTTGGGTGCCCTCATAAATTGAAATTTGAATTTGGGGTACACTCAAAATCTAGGTGTCCTAAGTAAAAGGTGGGGTGTGTATAGCCAAACTCACACTCTTATATAAATTCTATCCTTACTATTTAATAATGAACCTTAAGTGTTCGCAAGCTCCTAAGAGATTTAGAGAGTATGATCTAGGCAATAAGTGAATACGGGACTTTTCTGACAGAAAATCCCACCCTACGACGCCACACAATCATTTATTTGACATGTAAACACACTAAATTGCGTTTGGAAGGACTTGGATGAATACTTGAGTTAATGACTATTACTTGAGTGCCAAATGTGGCTGCTTACCAGGCAAAAAAAATTGATTGTGGCCTCGTAAGATAAAATTACTATCAAAGCACAAGGTTTGTAACTTCGTATTTATTTATCAACATTCAAAGGTTAGGATATATTTGCTAGTATGGTCAGGATATGTTTGCCTATCTGATTAATAAGGAAATGAGCCAACCAAGACATTGATACAAACGGATCCCAACCAAAAACTAGCTATGGCACATTTTTGCATAAGTGTCTTTGTAACAACCAACAACAAACTATGCTCATTTCCTCGTTTTGTATGTTCCAAGACAAACAAAACAACAAAAAATAAAGAAAAAGACATCCGAATTGGAACCAAAATAAACAACAAAAGTGATTTTGGTTCATGCCTTGTATAACTTCTAAGATTTAGTGATTATAGCGCACACTTGAAAACAAAATCCAAATTCAAATTGGAACCAAAACACACCACAAAAGTGAATTTGGTTCATGCACAGCTTCAAAGATCTAGTGGTTATTAAATTTAGGTTTAAGTCAATTTTTGAAGTTATAGTTTCAGTTTGGTTTTATCCAGATCTTGAAAATATACAACGTGAATCAAA
Source organism: Stephania japonica (assembly GCA_039657345.1). NCBI lineage: Eukaryota > Viridiplantae > Streptophyta > Magnoliopsida > Ranunculales > Menispermaceae > Stephania > Stephania japonica. The sequence goes on from CM077557.1 coordinate 16,722,139, forward strand.
ATGAAACAACTAGTTTTTAGAATCTCTAAGATTCAAAAAAATAGACTAACTCATCTTATGGCCTAATTTCGCAATTAAAGGCATGCAAAAAACATCTATAATCTGTACCATGATGATGGTAAAAGTAAAATCTCAACAAACAAGGCAATAGCAAAGGTGCAATAAACAAAAGATAAAGAGAGTATTCAGAGTTGCATACATTACTATGACTTGATCTTGTAGATCCATCAATTACGAAGAGCTTCTTCAAAGGGAACTTCAGTGATGAAGCAAGAGTTTCAATTTTCTGTCTAAGTTCTCCTTCAGGAAGCTATTTGCAACACCATATATGAAATAATATGACTACCAAATGTCAAAAAAGTGGGAATGGAGAAACGATTTAAACAAAAACAGCAAAAAACCATTTTTGTGAAACGACACAATGACACTATATTGCATGTACTAAAACAAAGCAATACAGAACTCAAGCACTTACAGTGGTGAACTTATTGAAAAGTGGGGCTATCAGAATTGGATATAGAGTCATCATCACAATGGACAGCACAAATGTGAATCCCCAGAGATAGATGGCTAAGTAAGGGCCTCCTTTCTGTATCAGATCCAGCAATGAAGACAAAGGTTAGCATGTTCATATAGAGCAATGTATCTACGGAACCTTAATGCAAGAATTATGCTATATAAAGAGTTGTATAGAAATATACTACTAATTCAATAGAATTATCAGTTTAACATAAATACAATAAACAATCTAACCTGTACAATAACGATGATCGCAGAAATAATTGGAGGGCCAATTAGGAGAGAAAGGCAAATACTTTTGAACATGTCTCTGAAGAATAGCCGGATAGTTTGCTGCAAAAGTTATAAGAACCCTCATATACTTGAAATAAAAACTTCCCGGTAAAGTATTAGAGAATTGGAAAAACAGATCGAAAATGAATCATTGAGCACCTTGTTAAAACCGTGACGAGCCTCAATCACAAACGTCGAGTACAATGAAAATGGCAAATCAGTAATCTGCGAGTGCAAAAGATCAAAAAAAAAAAGACCAGAACCTTAATTAGAGACGAAACGGGTGACAAGAAACAAATATTGAAACACTTAACTGCGCATTCAATCAAGTATGTTAAATTACAGATTTCGAAAAGCACCTGCGACCAAATCATGACACCGCCCAAGAACGCAAGGCTGTGGATGATTTCATTATCCGCATTGAGCCCAACCAACACCGCAAAATCCCCCGATTTCTGCACATATTACAAAAAAACCAAATAATAATCACTTCCACAATTCTTAATTACGCGACAATCCAGTGCTGTACAGTCCATATTTTATCAATAAAGCCAGAAACCCCACCTTCCAAAACCACGGCAAAACGCGATAAACGAGTACAGTACAGTCCATCACTATGGTGACCAATTCATGAACAAAGTGGAAGTTACTGAAAAACCCAAAATAGACACAAAATCAGCAAAAACCCACAAAGTCATCAAACCCTAACAAAATCAACAGGGGGAAAACCACCTCTTATCGACGCTGTAAGCGCGCGATTTCTCGAATTTCTCTTGACTGATTATCCCCTCCAAGGGCTTGGGGAGATTCGGTAGCTTCAGCGCGCGGTGCTGCCGAAAGTCCAAATATGTCTCGAAAAAGTACATGAGCACCATAAACCCTAACAACAAAAACAAAAACAAAACCTAAGCAAACAAAAATCAATAATCTCAAACGATGATGATGATGATGATGATGATGAAAAAAGAAGAGAAATCATGGGCCGCTGATTCTCAGCGAGGACTGTTGTATGTGTGGTTCAGATCTGTGGTTTGGGTTTTAAGTGTTGATGTGAGGACGGTGGAGCGGAAGCAGAGATGGGAGACGTACCTACGACGGCTTCCAGGAAGGGCAACGCCATTGCAGAGAGAGGGAGGGAGAGAGTGGAAAGGTTGGGAACGAACGAATGAATGTTAGGCGCGCCCAAGTGGGGTTTTGTTGTGCCGGGGAGCGGAGGGGGTGAAAAAGGTGGGGTTTGGACCGGGCGGTTCAGCGTGACCAGATTTTTCTCTGTGTTTTCTTTCCTTTTATTGGTCTATTACGTGTTTCTTTCTCTTTGTGGGAAGGATATTTCTATGTTGGGTAATGGCTGAGACATCCTTTCGTTTTGTGTACATTTTGCTACATACTAGTTGTTGGGTTGTGGAAGACCATTTTTGAATTTGAATGTATATAATCAGGGGCAGAGCGGTGGGCAGGGCGGGAGGGACGTCGCCCAAGCCCCTGCCCAAAGGTGGACTACCCAGCCCGGGGGGATTATAAAAGGCTTGAAATAAAAAAATTTATATATATCACAAAACTTTAAGAATCTGCACATTCGTAAGTTGTAATATGCTAATAAAATCACTTTGAGTGACTCAATCTGTTACCTATATGGGTTTTTTAGACTAGATGTTGCTTCCCCAAGTGGCTATTTTATGAAATAACTCTTATATATAAACTCTAGAAGAGACATGTGGATTTTTATTTTTTTTTGGTAGGAGAGACATGCGGATTATTGATCATATTTATTAGCAAAAATCTCTTTGTGAAATTAAAAACTCAAAACTAATGGTGACTCTTGTTATATATATTGTCCAATTAGTAAAATTAGGTCCTTTAAGAGCATCTCCAACCCGTTATTGTAGCATCTCCAAACCTTAAATTAGGCCCTTTAAGAGCATCTCCAAACATATGGAGACTCTTGTTATTTTAATCCTTAATCAGAATTACTAACCCGTGACGTGGGACCTACACTGTGACGCGCACACTGACCGAGGCACACATCCGAGATATATTTTTTTAATGGAGTATTCTTAGTGTAAAGTATTTGTGTAGACTTATTAAGTCGGTTTATGCAGTTATAGACGTCTAGACGAGAGCGTCGATGCGCCTCGAATTGCGTGCTAGGTATGGGACCGGGTAGACAGTGAGGTGGCAAGTCATAATTTATTTAAATGTGATTTAAATGATTAAGTACATTGTCACGGCCTCCAAATCCAAAACCGCCACATGACCCGCTGCCACCTATTCGCAAGTCAGGTGGCACCGCCAGGTCACTACATCGATGAACTCTACCTGCCAACTCCGTTTATTGTGCCAACTTATCTAGCAATTAAATATATCATTCATTTATATCTTAGAGATGCAAGTAGATAACTGGTTAATTTATATTGCGGAAGTCTTACTTTAGTTAATTGAGCATATTCATAATAAAGACATTAAAATCCTATAGTGGAAAACCCAGTTCGTACTACATATATAAGCGACTAACTGTCAACAGTGTATATATAAGTAGGTCCTCGACAGTAAGCAAGTCAGATATAGTCGCCCAAAACCCCCTTACCCCTACTGGTACTAGGATCTGCACTTCAGACATCAAAAAAACCAGATGATGAGTCTAGTAAGTAAAATCCCAAGAAAATCCACTGTGCATTTCTTAATATAAAATTTAAACAAATATCCAAAGATAATGTTAAATAAGCATGTGGAAATGAAGAAAAAATACATGTAACTGCACAAAGCTCGTCGCATGAATATAAAACATCAGTGAATAACAAAATGGGTGGTTGACCTAGTAGACTAAGTTTGTACTTTTGACCAGGATCTTGTTTGTGGAACCTACTACAACTCACATCACCTGTGATCCTAGCGGAATTAGACATATTGGCGTACATCGAACACGTGAACCGATATTCCACTCGAGATATCATCTATCGAGGCCGAGTAACACGTGCTACAAACTAGTAAGCACCTACAACACACCATAGATACATAGGTAAGAGTAACTCGACCACCCTACTAAATAAATAGAATGGAATAATTCAAGGAACTTGATTAAATAAATGCCAAGAAGTAAATACAACAGTGGCGTTCAGTTGGGTTTTACGTACCTCAAACTGCACTCCGAAAACCCCGAAAACACCCGATCAGACCCCAACTAGTCCACGACTCTAAAATACAGTATGTGATTCATAAAATCAATTTCATGTGTTTTAATGTTAATTATGTGATTTTCATAGGTGAATTTATTCCCAAAATCCCGAGTTAAAACTGTCAAAAAAATAGGTTCTATTGGTCCCCAGCGCGCTAGGCGAATCAGCCAGCATATTGGGAAGCCCTGTGCTCACTGTTCTTCAGGAGGAAGAACAGTCGTCTTCTCCACAGTGTCCATCACGTTGGTGTTCATCACCCAGCGCTCTGGGAATCTGGATTTTCCCATCATTCCTATCACGCTTAAATGTTCCCAAAAATCTAGCATTTCGAGTTAACTGTGACGGCCCCAATTTCCTCGTGCAATTGGGTACGCCCAGCCTAGACCCGTTCTGGCCCCGAGTCATCACTCGGCAACCTGACGAGCCTAGTCAGCCTTCAATCATTTAATTATAAAATTTATGAAAGAGTTATTGCAAATTTTACGCAGCGGAAAGTAAATAAACTAAACATAAGGAGAAATAACTCAATCAAGGGAAATATAGGAATTCTATAAATGTGGAAAACCCCGAGTATTCATGTACAATTCGATAAGCATATATACATGATACTAGTCTCACCAAAAATGCCAAGTTCAATAATCCCAAAAACATAAGTATAAAACAATATACAAATAAGCAAAACATAAAACCTACTAAAAAGTCTCCAAGTCCAGCCGCTAATCCTCAAAAAAAGTCGCCTAAGCAGGGTTCCTTGCCTCTACTGCACTCTGCTCTATCTGCACCCACAGTCACAAACTAGACGGTGAGCAACTGAAGAAATCGAATGTAATGCCAGAAGAAAATAACAGTAATTCATGATATAACAAGTAAAGTAGTCTAAATATCATGCGGTAATAGAAAGACAGGAATTTAAATAAACAAGATGCATGATAAATAGACTAATAGATATTAATCGAAAGTTAAGTGTGTTCTAAGGAATCAAAAGAGGCCCATAAGTGGTCTAAATCATAGCATAACGGCAAAGACCTCGAGAGGTCTTCCCGGGCATCGACACAAGCGAAGGCACAGCTATGATGGGAGGGACACAAGCCTACCCACCCAGTACTCGGTGTCACACAGTCACTAAAGGTGGTCACACACTCCTGTACATGACTGCTTGCGTTTTATCCCTCTAGTGCAGGTCCCAATACTTTTGAGACGAAACACTTACGTCGGGAAACACACAACAAGGAATGGAATGGAATACCAATAATAGAGCATAACAAATCTGAATAAATGATAATGAATCACATGACATTTTCTTACTGGCTTACAAATCATGCACAAGCTTTTAAGGCAAGTGTACTTACTTAAACTATCGCAATCCGGTATCACTCCGAGATTCTAACGCGTTCCCCGCGAGTTCCCGACTATCTGATATAGGTTGAAACCCCAATTAATGGTTTAGGGTTAGTATTTAGTCTTAGGGTGTTCCCTATAAGTTTGGTTTAAAATAGTTTCTAAAAGCGACTTAAACAGTTGTTAAAAAGTTCACCAATTGAGTTGTATTCGGGTTACGCCGTGAGCCCGTGGCCCCGCGGCGTAACTGTGGCGTTTTATACTTAAAACTCGCATACACCACACTAAAACGCACATACATACTCAAGATATCCACACTTCATGAACAAAACAAAACCACTTACACACACTGCATTCCTTGAACCCAATTTACCCATACAATGGGCCTTTTTAAAAATAAAAGTATGCTATTGGGCCTCTAATTGGGCCCATGCAATAACCGTTAAGAAGAACAAAAAGAGAACATAAACAGCCCACATTTCTTCATCATTTCTCTTCATGCCTTCACGGAGGAGCAACCACAACTTATCCTCACAACCGTGACTCACACAACCACTAACATCTCAACTGTGATACACACCATACACACCCCACATCACACACACACATCTCGACAGCAAAGAAAAAGAAAAAGAAAGGAAAGAAGAAAAAAAATGAAAGAAAACACATACATATAACTCACACAACTGCTGCAACTTGAGGGACCACCTCCGGTCTGTGGAGTCGCCGGAGGTTCACCTCCGATCAGCCATGATCGGGGGTGGTCCCACTGGCCACGGCAGCCCCAAAACAGTGGGCAAAACAGTTCCAAAAACAACTCAAAATATCAAAAACAGTTTGGAAAGGACCCTCCTAACTCGTCGGAGAAACAACCCACTTGTTGAACGTGAGGCCCTCCGGGAACGTCGAGACCTACATGGGTAGTTTACGCCCAAGTTCCCAGTCGGAGGTGACCCCACGGTGGCCGGAAGTGAGTGAGAAAAGTGTGTGTGCAGTGAGTAAAAATGTGAACTGTAGGAGAGAGAAAACTTGTTGTCGAGAGAGGAAGAGATGAAAGAGAGAGAGGAGAAGCTCACCTAGGTGTCTCCGGTGGATGGTCAAGGTCCCACTGCCGGGAGGGAGGTGGTCGCTGCCGGTCCAGGGAGGAGGAGAACGAACAGCCGAGAGGGGAGAGAGAGAACGTGAGGCCAAGAGGGAGGGAGGGAGAGAGAGAGAAGGACTCACCTCATCGACGGCAATTCTCCGGTCTCTCTGGCGTCGTCGGAGGTCCGATGAGTCGCTGGTGGCAGTGAGGGAGAGTGAAGTGGGGAGGAGAGTGTGGGGGAGCCGTTTGGTGAAGATGATGAATAGTAGGGTTTTGAGACAAAACGTTATGTATATATATAATAAAAATGCCTTTTGCCATTCATCCTCCTTTCATACACTTCAAAACAGCTACCCTTATGGGTCTTTTACCCCTTTATCACATCTCAACATACATACACATCTCAATGCCAATCTCATGGTTTTCCTCATTATGACGTGTCACTTTAACAATTACTATCACATAACCTGTATGTTGTGTAAATATCGAACTCCCGCGTTCAAACGACGTTCCTCGGTCTGTCTTTCCTTGTTCTGACTCTCGAAATGCACGTAGTTTCACCTTATCTATTTAATAATTATTTAAATTATACACATATCCATTTATTAGTGTTTTCACTGTGTTTTACTCCCCCGTTTACCTAGGCGTAGCCTCACTCAACTAAAAATCGTCCGAACGGCTAGAGACCCGTAAAATACTAAAATACTAATACATACAATCAGAGAATCATAAAATCACTTTGGTGTTGACTCCCGAAGTTCGAAATACTGTCTAGTATTACGTAGCTGGGTCACATTCCTAACCAATGTAACACTAGTCGAATTAAAATTGAGGGTTTATCCTAAGCCTATTGAATTTCTAAAAATGAACTATAGGACTCATATTGATTTGATATAAAATAAATCATATAACCTATGCTAGGTTATCAAATTAATTCACAAAGATTGTAAACGAGGTCACGCTAACTCTCGACTACTCAATACCCAGTGCCCCGCGTCTGGCATGTACCCCGATGTGGCCCCACACTTAGTGTATCCAATTGATTAATTATGCCTAAGGTTAGAATATATTCCAATTAATCCATAATTCAACCGCCATTGTCATTTCATTTAATTGACTTAGGCTCACTGATCAACGCCCCAATCTAACAACTATCGAACCCCCGCGTTGACACGCACTTCAAGAGGAATCCCTAACACTCAACCTCGCCCGACAATAATAGCATAAATACACATCTGTGATGAATAATATATATAATAACTAAATATACGCATCACAGAAAAAACATTACAACACACAGTAGTCAGTATCCTAAGTCGGTGCAGTCCTAGCCTATCCACGGTGTCTACGTGTCGTCTGAGCTGGCGTCCTCATTTGAAAATAATAATTAACGGTGTTAATAAATAATAGGTCGTTACATACATAACCTACAATATATAATTAAAGTGAATAAATTTACAAGTCCTATATTTTAAATATAAATTTATAACACAAGGATATGCCTCGAGATTCGCGTACGCACACACTCCCATGAAACCTTGTGTCAAATATTGTGTTACTTGACTAAAATTAGTGGAAGTTAGGAGTGAATATGGGCCATAAGATATCATCTAGATATGTGAGTGCAATATGATGAAATAGATGACTATATAAAGCAAATTGTGCTCATTTAACACACATGCAATACACATAAACTCAACTAAGATGAACAAAAAGGAAATTAGAGCTGGAATACTCTCAATTTGGTGCTAAAAGAGTTGGATTTCATCAACCATTGAAGATCAAACCCAACTCCACACATCCACTTCACTAGGTAGAGTTATAACCATCTCAATCACTCATTTTCATGGTATATGGCTCAAATGATGGGGCTTTATAGTTGAATCATTTTTAAATTGTTTCTAATGTTCTTTTAATACATTTTAAAGCTTTGATTTCAGTAATCAAGTTGAATTTTCAAAATTCAAGTTTGTCGCCAAAAATTGGGGTTTTTCTAATGATTCTAAAATTCTGGAATTCAGAGGTCAAGAAGGATTTAATTTTGAGATTCAATTGCAAATTTAAATTCCTCACTGAAAAATACTCGAGAACTTGTCCAACCTTTCAAAAATCAGTTTTGAATTATAATAATTATGAATTTTCAAGTTTTTTCATCTTCTTAATGGATTATAAAATGCATGTATTAATCTTGAAAATTATGATGTTTAAATGATTATACATGAAGTGTCTACCTTGTTATGAATGTGGAGGGTGTTGCGGACTCGTGGCGGAGGAGAGCAAGGATTCGGGGGCGTTGGAAGAGGTCTTCCCGTGGGGAAACCCATAATTTTGGGTTCAGAATTCTAGGCTCTCGACAGGGGGCTCCCCCATTTAAGGAAAGCGCGCTCCACCCCCTGGAGCACGCTCCACCAAAGTAGGGGAGCGCACTCCACCTCTTGGGCAGCAATTGTTCTGCAATTTCTTAAATAAGAATTAAACCACTTTAACTTTATTTAAACCCACATTAAACAGCCTAAACACACACTAACTGCCACGACCCAAAATTTTAACCCTTGACTAATTTCCTTTATCAGGATCACCGACCCGTGATGTGGAACTCGCGTGAAATATGCATACCGACCGAGGCACGTGACTGAGGTATATTTTATTATATTTGTTGTGATATATGTCTAGTGTTATGTAAATGTGTAGGCTAATTAAGTCGGTTTATGCAGTTATAGACATTGAGCGTGCGAGTCGGGGTACGAGGTAGTTAGTCATATGTGAGTCACATTTTATTTATGTGATCTAATTTATTCATTTTACATAGTCTATTGTATGCATGTTAATTAAATTGAATCAATTAGATGTCCTATAGTTTTAACAAGAAAATGAGAAACATGGATATGTCTCAAGATACGTGCTAGCACATATTCCCACATAACTTGTGTCAAACTTGGAGTTACTTGAGCTAAAATAAGTGGAGTGTAGGAGTGTTGGTGAGCCACTAGATCACATAGAGATGGGTGTGTGCAATTAGATGAAATAACAAACATACAAATATGACACTTAGCCTCTCTTCTCTCATTTGCATGCTTGTCCAACAAAAAAATTCAATGCTATAGTAGAAGGTTCCTGCTGGAAATTGAGAACTCAAGGGAGTGATTCAACAACCAGAAAGGGGCCAAGCTAGGACCTAGGTAATGGATCTATCTATCTTGCATACATTAATACCCAAGGATTTTCATTTAAATCATGGAACTTTTGCACAAAATCAGTTCTAAAGTGTTTATATGTTGTTTTTAATCAAAGTGAAAGCCTTGATTTGTGTTTCAAACACCTAATTTCATATCTTCTCAAGTTGGCCAAAAATTGAGGGGTTTAATGATTATGAAATTTTGATTTTCGATGTGTAAATCGTGTTTGTTTGCAAACTAATGTTGTTTTTGAAATACTCATCAAAAATCACTTGAGAAAATGTCATGAGTTTTTAGATTTTTCGGGTTTCTGCACTCAGTGTGCTGGGTGTTCTAAATTGACATTTTTCCAGTAACTTCACCAATTTTACTGCAACACCTAAACGATCCAACCCCTAGCCTACCCACACCAACGGTCCTGAATACACAATAATCCATGTCTAACCACCTCAAGGACCTAGGGAAGTGTGTCGGGAGTTCGAGAACGCATGTTGGGTGTCAGGAGGTTGAGAAATAGCTAGGAACTTTGCTTGAGTGTGAGTAATATCATTTGACTTATTTATTTACGTTTCATTCATACTTTGCTATTGTTGATTAGTCTATATGACTACATATGTGCCTCGTACTCTAATATCATGATTTATTGTTGATTCATTCTCTTGTTTAAGCCTTGTTATCATGATATTGCCTTGTGTACAAACTCTTTGACTCTTTTCATGTGCCTTATGTCTATTTTCACTTGAATAATTGTAGAATGTGATACAAATAGCATGCTATTAGGATTAGATGAGTTCATGAATGGATTAATGGACTTGTATTCTTGATATATTGTGCTTTGTAGTATAGTTAATTCTTGAAATCCTTTATCGAGTCATTCTTTCAAATTATAAAGTAGTTTTAAAATCTAGGGTCCATTGCACAATATAGAGTAGGCGGCTCACGAGGTCACTGGACTTCAGGGATGTCGGCACTCTCCACTACACGGCATAATGAACCGAGGTGTTTGGTAAGAATTGATAGAATATGGAAACAAATGAGGTGTTTGAGAGAGCTCACGCCCTATGATAGTGGAATAAGGTTGAAGTGATGTAACTCACGGTTGACCGGACCTAAATCATTATTACTTAGCCTGTGTCAGTTTCAGTTGTACATATCAGTATTTACTAGCATATTTTATTTAAAGAAATTCTTGGCTATTGTTTATGCTTCTAAATACCGTTCTTTTTTATTTGGAAATGCGAATAATTATGTCATTTGGAAATTACTATTATACTTTTGTATTCATCGTATTTTTCATGACGGTGGGTGCAGATCCGTCGAGCAGTAGGCTGAGCAAGGAGAAAATTGGTGACTACCTTTGAGCTTAGAGTATGCTACTGTCCTAACTTGTAGGTTTTTGATATTTTTGTATTATGTTGTTATTATGTCTTCGATACTGTTGGGTTGTATATTAGGTTGAGCAATAGTTCCCCGACCTTTTGACTTTCATACTATTATATGTTCGCCACTTATTTCACATACATATTGTGATCATTATTTTCTGGTTTCCACACTTAGGATTTATCTAATTGCTTCCGCATAAATCAATAAGACTTTTGCTAAATTCTATTAAAATTTCTGCTAAATCATTAAACTACTAAAAGTTTTAATTAACTATAAATTTCACTAATTGGTAGGATTAGTGCATTATTTATCCCAAACGCGATCAAGTTGGTAATTAGGTTAGAAAAGGCTGACTAATACATAGTTAAGTCCTACGAGATCGAGATTATGGTTTAATTACGGGATTAGGTCGGGCGGTGCCCTAGATTAAGAAAGAGGCCATCACACTATATATATGCCTTTGTATTCCGAATATCATGATTCATTGTTGAACCATCACTAATTGAGCCTTGCTATCATGATGTGGCCTTGTGGATATACTCATTGATTCTTTCCATGTGTCTCATGTTTATTTTCATTGTTATAATGGAGAGTGTGATACAAATAACATGTTATTAGGAATTAGAGAGATTATGAATGGAATAATGGAATCGTACTCTTGAATATTGTGTTTTATAGCATAGTCAAGCCTTGAAATCCTTTACCAAGTCATTCTTTGAATTTAGAAAGTAATTATAGAATCTAGAGTTCATTGCACTATGTTAGAGATGCACGACACACGAGTTAGAGTCCCTGGGAATGTCAACACTCGCTACTATAACACGACACATGGGATTAGATTCCCTGAGGTTGTCGACACACTGGGTTAGAGTTTCTGGCGACATTGGGGTTAGAGTCCCCCAATGTCCTTTAAGTGGCCTTAAAGGCTTAAATGACCTATGTCACGACCGACTGGATCTAGATCATAACAATTTAGCCTATAGTCAGTTTCATTTGCTTAACTATGGTATTTATTAACATGTTTCTTATGCTAGTCCTTCTTTTGTGAAAATATGTTTTTAAATATCATTTAGACTTATTTGGAAATGTGAATAAATGTCTTCGGGAATTACTATTACTTTTTGTGCTCACCGTCCTTTTTATGATGGTTGGTGCAGATCCGTCGACTAGAAAGCCCGACAAGGAGAAGATCAGTGACTACCTCCAAGCTAGCGATGTGATCCTGCTTCTGACATAGTAGGTCTTTTGATATTTTGTGTATTACGTAATGTTATGTCCTTCGTTTATATTTTAGGGTTGTATATATTGGGTTGAACGTTTAGTTCCCTGACTTTTGATGACTATCACACTATTTATATTCACCACTTTATTATATATCCATGTTGTAACAACCCGAAAAATATATTATGTCTGTGTGACGACGTGTACTACCTATTTATACTCGTTTATGTGTAACAGGACGGTGACGTCAATTTAAGAGTAGAGTTTGCCTAAGGAAACGTGTTCAATAGGTATCGGGCAGACGAAATATAGGTACACGGGTCTAGAAAATGATTTTTAATAAATGACTGAAATAAAATATGATAATTTATTAACATGGGAAATTGTTCATGTCGATACTATTTTTATTCGCGCACGACGGTGTGAGTCATGGTGTATGCCGGGCGCAAAAATGCCCGTAAAAGGCTAATTATTGTTTTGAATAAGATAAGACCAAAGCACGAAGTTACCATCCAAGTCACAATAAGATGGACTTTTGACTCAAGGAAGACCGCAAGATGGGACTTGAGATGGGTGTGTTGGTCTAGATGAGTTAAGGAACTATAAAAAGGCAAAAATTGGTCAAATGACCATTTTTGTCAACACCACCACAAAAATCGAAAAATGGAGCACAAAGGAGAGGGTTTTTGTGACGGCCCCAAATCCAGCCGCTAATCCTCACAATAGATCCCCTAGGAAGGGTCCCTTGCCCTTGCTGCTCTTCGCCCTATCTGCACCCACCGTCACAAACTAGACGGTGAGTAACTGAATAAAATCGAATGTAATGCCAGAAGAAGATAACAGTAATTCATGATAATACAAGTAAATCAGTCCAAAGCATATATATATAAAACGATATACATAAAAGCAAAACATAAAGAAACCTATAAAATAGTCTCCAAATCCAAATAGCTAATCCTCACAATAGATCCCCTAGGAAGGGTCCCTTGCCCTTGCTGCTCTCCGCCCTATCTGCACCCACCGTCACAAACTAGACGGTGAGTAACTGAATAAAATCGAATGTAATGCCAGAAGAAGATAACAGTAATTCATGATAATACAAGTAAATCAGTCCAAATATCATGCGGTAATAAAAATGACAGGAATTTAAATAAACAAGATGCATGATAAACAGACTAATAAATATCAATCGAAAGTCAAGTGTGTTCCAAGGAATCAAAAGAGGCTCATAAGTGGTCTAAATCATAGCATAACGGCGAAGACCTCGCGAGGTCTTCCCGGGCATCGACACAAGCGAAGGCACAGCTATGACTGGAAAGGGACTCGAACACAAGCGAAGGCACAGTTTTTGTTGAGTTTTGAAGGTGATTAAAGGTCGGGGAACGACCAACGGTGCAAACGGAGGTGAGATCTCGACTCCTCATTCAATTCTTGTCGTTTTAGTTGTATTTTTGAGCGTTTTCATTGAGATTTTTTGAACATCAAGTTGAGTACTAGATTTTATGGGTTTTGGGGTTTGATTTTAAGATGTTTAAGTGATCATTCAAGGCATGAATGGATGGGTATTGTGTGGTTTCAAAAGTTGGTGAATTTTTGGACAATTTCAAGGAATTTTTGGACAATTTCAAGGAATTTTTTAGGGAGTTTTTGGAGTATGGTTTGTAGATGTTTTAATATGGTTTGAACAAGGTTGTAAGTTGGTATTGAGGTCCTTACGAGGTCGGGATAGGTTCGGAATATGGCAACGTGAGCCACGGGAACAAAATGTTGGATGCGGTGTCGTAGGTGTTAAACCAACGGCAGCGCCCACAATGCAACCTGGGAAGGCTTGCTGCCACGTCTACGTCAAGTGTGGCGTTTTGAACGCACGACACTAAGCCCAAATTTTTGAAATTTTTTTAAATGTTTTCAAAAATTTCGGAACTTCTCTCGGGTATCCAAATGAGTTTAAATGAGACCCAATATTTGGGGAATCGACCCAAAATAGTTGAAATGCATAATATTTTGGAAAATGGAAAATTAACGAAAATTTAAGAATAAATAGGAATTAGACTCTAACGCAACCAATTTGGATCTGAATTAATACCAGGAAATTAGTGGACTGGTGACGAGTGTATGACATCAGTTTGGTGACGTATGGAAGGCGCGAGCGCGGAGTTTTGCTTGGTATTTGTGAGTAAAACTAATCGAAGCATTAATATAATTTCATTTATGTATTTACTTGGCTATTTTCCTTGATGAGTAGTGTCTCTTTGTGAATTATGGTTTTGAATTTCATTTGTGATATCTATCCTTAATAGATTATGGCTTTTCTTGGATTTCGTAATGAGTGGTTTTTGGGTATAAGTGGGCGATATGGTGGTCACGGGCGTGGTGGAACTGCTATGTGATCTCTTCACCACTATGACTACACGAATATTTGGACTTGCCTAAACTCGCAGTTTAGGGTTGGGAGTCAAACTAGTAGTTTAACTAAGTGTCTGCTACTAAGGGGGAGTGACTCATTCTAAAATAGTTGGTGGTTTGTTTAAGTCCAGGATTTGTCTTGAAATTCAGGTTGTTTACTACGCGTGGCAACTTGATAGACTTGGAACACTTAGATATTGTTTTGCTTTGTGCTCTCGACACTCATTTATCATTGATATTTCAGTGATTTATTTATTATGCAATTTTTTTCATTATCTTTGTGATATCCATGCATGATAGTTGATTAGCCGTTTATTTGACATTTGGAATTATGTTAAGACTCTATTTGGTTGTTACTGTTACTTTCTATACTCATCATCCTTTTTATGACGGTGGATGCAGACCCGTCGACCTGTAGGACATAAAAAGGCAAAGGACCAGTGATAGACGACTTTTGTTCAGGACAGCTAGGCGACGTCCTCTCGCCTACTGAGTAGGTTGATTGTATCACGTATATATGTTTTTGTCACATTGGGATTTTTTGGTTTTGTGAGATTTTGGGACATGTATACGATATGATTTGCTCTCATGTTACTTTATGTACTTGATGATGGTATGCATATGCGGGGTTTCCACACTCTAGGCTGTTCTGACTAATGTTTTGGAGACTATTAAGTTAGTTTGAGGTTTTAATCGCTTCCGCTATACTTTGATAACTCACTAATTTGAATAACTTATTTAAATTAATAATGCTTAATTAATGAATAATGGTAGGAAAGACTAACTAGGCTTGCATTGACTTCGCAAGGGTTGACTCGGGGTTCACGTAAGTATAGGCCAGATGTGGTCTAGTTTAAGGTTGTAGAATTGGGGTCGCCACACATATAATCGTTATTTTCTGGTTTCCACATTTAGAATTATTTTGTAATTGTTTCCGCATAAATTGTTAAGACTTCCACTTATTTAATTAAAGTAATAAAAGTTTTAATTAACTATGAAATTCAATAATGGTATGACAAGTGTATTACTTCCCCTTAACACGATCAACGAGGAGAAAAGGACACTGAGACTGACTAATATGTAATTAAGTCCTACGTAGCAATGATTAGGGCTTAATTAAGGGATTAAGCTGGGCAGTGCCCTATATTAGGGGAGGGGTCGTCACAATTGCACTATAACATATCGCTATTTCAGCGCACATACAATTGCGGTAGGGCCCACACTTACTTTTTTTTTGTTTAGTCGTGTTTAATTATGATAACTACATGTATTAATCAATATAACTACTGTTTCAGATTTTATTTAATACATAACCATAGAAAGATAAGATGTAAAATCGATTAATTAACAAAAAAAATCGTTTTACTGTATACATTTTTAAGATATTAAATTGGTTAATTATGATGCATACCTAAAAAGCAGCTAATTATTTACCTATTTTTTTTTTATCAAATTCTCCTAAAATTATACTATCATATATATATATATATATGTGTGTGTGTGTGTGTGTGTGTGTGTGGAAAATATATCTTACCTATCAGAATATAATATAAGAACGGAGTATAATGTTTGATGTGGATTATTAGTGCAATAATGCAAAAAGTAAAAAAAAAAAGTCATTATTCCCCTCTCCAACCCAAACACACCATCTTTTGCACTAAATTGGAGATGCCCTTAGAAAACTTTTATTTTTCATGTTGAATGTCTATGCCTTATAGGTGACGTCCATTTTCACCTAATTCATGGTTGCATTGGAGATGCTCTTATAATGGGTCTATTCAATGGGTTCCACCAACGGTATGTATGCAACAAAAGTATAAAACTAAATGAAACACTTTTACTAATGAAAAATGTTGGTATGCCCACATATATGCACTTTTGTCGATGCTTGTGCGTTTTCACATCAAGATGTGCATGCACACGTCCTGATGTGAATCTCATATGGCACCAACAAGTATATATTCATGTAGGGGCACAATATCAGGCGCCTTTGCTAATTATGAAGAAGTGGGCTTAAAAAATCTAAAAAAAATCCTTCCTAAGAATTCAACTTCCAAGAAAACAAACGATGCCTTGATGTCTTTAATAGAAGATCTCAAATTTGAGCGATCTTGTTATAAAGTTGATTTCGTCTAGTCAATTCGCTCAAATTTTGCAATTCAATCTAATTAAATAGACTTAACATTTAAACATTTTTCCCATTAAACAAAGTCTCTAGTCTGAGTTTTATAGATGAAAACATTTAGTTAGGAGGACCGCCCCATATGAGCTCGACACTTCATGAGCATGAATCCCACATGTGAAATTAAGACAATGTAAACTTTAGTTCAATCAATTAGATTGGGCTAATAAACTTGATTTGATAGTTGGGGGATTTCACATACACCCCTCCCTACTTATATTTTTTTCTGGGCAAAAGGGCCTAATCAGTCCCTGTAGTCTCAACGATTCACCAACTCAGTCCCTAAACTCTAAAAAGGGCCAACTTGATTTGAACCTTAATATATACTTTTGACTCTATATCTAAATGAGCATACCTTTCATGAATCATTAGATTTATATCACTACTTTGAAGTTTCAATTTTACTTTTATTGTTTGAAAATTGTGATTCCATAATGTTTTAGATAATTAGGTATATTCACATTTTCATTTCAAAAATTTATATGGATATTTGTTGTAAACATTGTTAGTAAGCATGTTTGATAGTTGCATTTGAGTGACAAGGATAGCTACGCCAAATTTACTTATTTAACTTCGTTTTTATTTTATTAAATACTATTATTTGCTTACAATAGTTGTATTTTTCAATATATTTATGTTTATTAAATTTTTGATAATATTTTACATGGTTTTTTAAAATTTACCTTGTGTCTCATTCCGTTATGAGGTTTATGCCTCGTTTCTCTCATACAAAATGCCTCACTTAACCTAGCGTTAAACATTGTATATAATTTTTATTTTATTTACTTTTATGGGGACACATAACATGTGACTGGTGTCTTTTTCTCATTCTTTGTAGAATAAGGTGTCATCGTTTTACTGAAGCATTCTTGAGATATGGTGTACTAAAAAACCCTTTAACTAAATTAATCCCTAAAGTAAACAATGGACCATTTAAAACTTAAAATGAAAAAAATAATACCAAAATACCCGTTTTGGATGGAACACTTTTAATAAAAATAAAAGTTTGAGAATGCAATTAAGTGACTAAACAACAAATTTTTGTGCCCTACAAGGATCTTAAGAAGGTGGAGTGTGGGGAAATAAAGTTTGCCCCATGCAGAATTTGTAAGGATAAATCTCCACACTACCCCACTTGCAACCCTCTTTGCTAAATAAAAGTTGAATTCCTTATCACATAGACTTTTGATCAAAAAAATTTCTTGTGACCGACTAATTACTAATTGTTAAGCCCTACTAATTAAGTGGATGATTCACTGATTTGATATAAAATTACTTTTTTATTTTAAGAAGACATAAAATTACTTAAGACGTCGAGAGTTCAAACCTCACAATAAACAAATTGTGATTTCTTTCTTATCAAAAAATTCCTTCATTCATCTATAAATATAAGTCATTTTAACAAAAATTGACTTCCAAAACTATATTACTATTGTTAATGAGAAGAGATTTGGTAATGTTTGAAGTTGCGCAGACAAAAGAGTAAGAATGGGTGGGCAAAGGTGTGCCAGTGAAAGTGTGGTCTTTGCATTGGTTGAAGCGAGCCAAAATTGCAACGATTCGCTGCTCGTTTGACCACTGTCGCTTCTACACTCGACCTTAGTGAACTCTGTCGGCCTTCACCGCCTCTTGCCACAAACTTCCAAGACACGTAGATCTAAATCCCGAATCACGACGCGCTAAATCACATCATTTCTACATTATTCATTTCAATCTAACGGCCACCCTTCGTCCTCTTGTCTCCCACTAAGTAACACAATTTACCATAACTCAGTAAACCCGTCGGATTACACACCAAGATCTTCAAATGATACTCTTAATTTCAATCTAACGGTTTGAGAAAGATTATCACAACAATGTGTTTTAAAAGTGACTTTAACGTCAGACTGACTGTCGAGCTTGAATCATCTCTGCAATGGCGATGTCTTCCTCCCTCGCTGTCCTCTCTCTGTGCCTGTTAATGGCGGTCGAGTTCACCTTCTCAGTAGAATCCGCCACCGCTGTCGTGATTTCCGGAAACTCGACCATCCACAGCGAGAACCGCACGTTCGAGCTCGGATTCTTCACCGCCGACGCGGGATCCAACTGGTACATCGGGATTTGGTACTCCTCGATCCCGATCCGCACCTACATTTGGGTTGCGAATCGCCGAAACTCCGTAAAAAACCTAAAATCCGCCACAATGAGTCTCAACCAAGACGGTCGGATGATCATCACCGACTCAAACCAACTCATCGTGTGGACGACCGATAACACACAGAGAGCGGCGGAGCCGAAGCTTCTTGACACCGGAAACCTAGTTCTGGTCTCACAAACAGGCGCAATTGTGTGGCAGAGCTTCGATTTTCCGGCGGACACGTGGCTCCCGGGGATGAACATTGCCAGGAACCACAAAATCGTGTGTTGGAGAAGCGCTTCCGATCCGTCGCCGGGGGAGTACTCTCTGCGGCTGCGGTCGCCGGGTTTCGGCGAGTTCGAGCTCGTACACGGCGAAGAAACGAGCTACTGGTCGACCGGAATCTGGACAGGGAGTTCGTTTTCCGGCATTCCTGAGATGTCGGTACGATACCTCTACGCATTTAGGTTTTCGAATCCTTTCAGTACTTCTGCTTCGTTTACGTACGAAACGTTGCCGGAATTCTCCAGCATTTTGACGAGGTTCTCTGTCGACAGTTTTGGGTTGTTGAAACAGTACACATGGTCTTCACAGGCTGAGAATTGGAACATGTTCTGGTCTCGGCCGGAGAACGTGTGCCGCGTTTACGGTCTGTGTGGGAACCTAGGGTTTTGCAGGGGCGGTTCGTTGCGGCCTTGCGAGTGCATTGCCGGCTTCGTGCCGGTGGATGAGGAAGCGTGGAGGTCTGGGGAGTTTAATGGTGGTTGCCGGCGCAATGACAGCAGCCAGAGTGTTTGTGTGGATCGCGGCGATGTGTTTGAAGACGTCGGGGTGGTTAGTTTTGATGGTAATGTTGGCAGTGTGGCGTTTACCGGTAGCCGGAGTTTGTGCGAGGAGTCGTGTTTGAGGAATTGTTCATGTGTTGCTCTGAAGCACAATGAGGAGTCTGGTATGTGCAATAACATTTTTGGGAGTATTTTGAATTTACAGAATTTGAGTAGTGATAACACAGATGAAATTCCATTATTTATTAGGGTAGGAAGAGATGGATTGAATGGGGGGAATAATAAGATGAATGGTGGTTGGAGGTTGAAGAAAGTATTAATTATTATCATAACTGGTTGTGTATTTACGGTCTTGTGTTTTGCGGCATTGGTCCTACTAATTCTGAGAAAGATTAGGAACAAAGAAAAAATGAAGAAATTGGAAGAAGAAATGACATTTCCTGTTACAAACTTGAAGGTTTTTTCGCATAAGGAGTTGACTGCAGCCACAAGTGGGTTTATGGAAAAGCTTGGGCATGGAGGATTTGGAGCGGTTTTTCGTGGTACGTTATCAGATGCTTCTGAAGTTGCTGTTAAGCGGCTTGAGCATCCGACGGTTGGTCGAGACAAAGAGTTTCGAGCTGAGCTCTGCACAATTGGGAACATTCAGCATGTTAACCTTGTGAGATTAAGAGGCTTCTGCTTGGAGAATTCACATCGGCTGCTAGTTTATGATTACATGAAAAATGGCCCTCTTAGTGGGTATCTGAAGAGAGATGGGGAAGTTTTGAGCTGGGATGTTAGGTTTAGAATTGCCATTGGGACGGCCAAGGGCATTGCGTATTTGCATGAGGAATGTCGAGATTGCATTGTACATTGTGATATTAAGCCCGAGAACATTCTCCTTGACAATGAATTTAATCCAGAAGTTTCCGATTTTGGCATGGCAAAACTGATTGGGCGTGATTTCAGTCGGGTTCTTACAACAATGAGGGGTACGTGGGGGTATTTGGCGCCGGAGTGGATATCTGGGGTGGCAATCACGGCAAAAGCAGATGTCTATAGCTATGGCATGACTTTGCTAGAGATTCTGGGCGGCAGGCGCAATGTGCAGAATCCACCTTCAGTGTCTACATCAACTAGGATAGAGGGGACGTCACAAGAGGAGCACTGGTTTTTTCCGCCTTGGGCTGCTAGGCAGATTGTTGACGACAAGGTATCTGATATACTGGATGGAAGGCTTCAAGGCGCATACAACCCAGTTGAAGCACGACGTCTTGCCTTGGTTGCAGTGTGGTGTATTCAAGACAATGAAAGTTGTCGACCTACGATGGGTATGGTGGTGAAAATGCTGGAAGGGACTCTGGAAGTCACAGTGCCACCACCGCCCCAACTGCTACAAGCTCTTGTCTCTGGCGATTCTTTTCAGGGGGTAAGAGTTGTTTCTGGGCAGGAGCCATCATTGAACAGTGGCACCTGCTCTTTTGAGTCTAACAAGGACTCTGGGGTTTCACGGTCTTAGCCCACTCATTGGATAAAGATTGCGTTAGAGGAAGTTATCGCTCAACACTAAACTAGCTTTTGGGAACAAAAAATTTCTGCATGTATTCAGGTATGTCTCTCAGTTAACTGCAACCCGTGTCTCTCAGTTAACTGCAACCCGTTTTCCTCAAGGACTATCTATATTGATAATAAAGTAAATAACTTAGGGAGGCAGGTCCAACAAATGCTTATCTTGTTTGCTCTTGCAGTCGCCAACATTGTTTTTTACTCTTTATCTCTTGGAAGTTTAATTTTGATTTCATCTTTGTACCTTTTCTTTCCTCCTAGGGAAGTCTCCCTTTCTCGCTTTTATCTCTATATCCATGTTAATGCTAGTAGCCACACGTTTGGGCGGAGTACTCTCACTCCCTGAGAGTACGAATAGATTATTGAATTTTCTTCCTCATTTGGGAAGCCAGGCCTTTCTTCGACTCTAACTCAAGATCCATGTTGTCCAAGGCAAACAAGCTATCTATGTGAGAAAGATGAGATGTAGATGATGAGGTTGTCAATTGAGGCAGAGAAATTGAATTCCATGAATTGGCCCAAAGACATGTTGGACTTCCGCAAACTTTTATCGCCATCTATGCAAGCATCATTTTGATGATTTGTATGAAGTTCTAGTCATCTTTTCATATTTCATTTTCTTTTTTATTATGTGAATTTTTCACTTGTTCCATTTTTCGTTAATCATATTTGCTTTACTGCTGTTGAGTTGAAGATCAATCATGAACTTGGAGTCCATTTTATTTCATTTGTTCACCACATACAAAGGCATTAATTTCTCAAACTGAATTATGCTGACTATTTATTTTTCTTTCATACACCGTTAAAGGAGTTAAGTAATATCTAATCATCATTCATGTGCTAATTATTCTCCATTTTATCTAATGGGCTTGTCTACATGTAATCAGGTGCTAAATCAAGGTCTTGTCCCAAGAGACCAAGAACTCTTTTATCACCAAAGATAAAGACCTCCCCTTGTATGATTTCACAAAGGTGCCTACCTCAAGCTTGCCAAAACCCTCTTGATGTCTATCTTCTCTACGTGTGCAAGGTAGCAAAATAATTCAAAAAAGAATTGATTTCATTTGTTTAAAGATGCCCCTTTTGCACTTTCCTTATCATCTTCTATTTTCACTTTTTGGTCTTACTTTCATATGCTAAGCTTGCATTATATCTGAAAATAAAGTTACAGCTATTTATGTTAGCTCTCTTTTGCTGCTGCTTTTTTGAAAATAATCCTGGTTTTACATCTTGAACTGTCCTATATCCAACTAGGATAAGCAAATGGATGATGCATTCAATTCATGAGGTATATTTCTTGGATTCCTTTTCGTTGTTACACTTACACTAGTAGTGGGCTGTTTCATTATGAGTCGTTCAATTGCTAGGGCCTTAGGCTTTGCAAATTGCAATCCGTTCATAAGATTTAATGTTGCAATGGTCAATTTTACTCATATTGCTTTTGTTTATATACTTGCTAGAAAACATTAAAGTTCTTCTTAGCACCATAAGAGGATGCATGACAACTTTTTTCCTCCATTAAGTATTTTGGCTTTGTGACATAATTTGTTGATGTGCTCTTAAGGAGACAATGTTGCCCAGATTTTCCTACACTATAAATTGGTCTGACAATTGTGGTTGTGGGTCCCAACAAGGTCTTTACTACTTTTAAGTCTCTTCATATAGCTTTATGTAGAGTTGATGAAGTCATTTTATGTATCGGAAAGCAATGAGATCTTCTATTGTTCGTTTGTTTTTTTGTTTAATTTTCTTAACATATTTAGTGGTGGGATGAACCCATGATTCTTGATCTCAAGGCTTGTGCGCATCATGCCAAACCATTGACCCAAAAGCACAATTCCTTCGAATGTTTATGTTGTTGCTTCCTTTCCAAGAAAGAAGAATCTGGTCAGATATTTGTTTTCATCTCTTCTCTATTTCTCGGTACGACAACGATAATATATTAGATAGAGAAAAGAACATTGGAATGCTGTTCTAAAGCGTCTCTTTTGTCTAATAGTAATTACTTAACAGTACCCAACTGATGTAGTTGAATGATATTTCATTTTCAATTAATGAATTGTGTTGAATATGCAATTCTTTATAGAGATACTTAGTGATATGAGTGGTTCTTGGCCACAAAGTGGTCCTTTTTTGTCTTAAAAACTCCTGCCAGGACCTGAAGCACCTGATGCTTTCATAAATTGGTTTTGTTTGTTTGACGTGATGTTTAAGTTATGGTTTATTTTGTAGGGATATTGCAAGGATTTTACATGGAGGTGACATATGCCATATGCTTTGATTAATCTTGCTAAAATGCGCACTTCAACTTTGAGAGGTAAGATGACTTCACCTACATCTATTGGTTCTCATGTACCAATTAGTTTTTGGTGCTTTTTTTTTTGTAGTGCAAACTCCCTTTTGTCATTTTTCTTGAAAAAGTTGAATTCAAAACCTGAATTATGGAAGCAAAGATAAATTATTAGAGCTTGAATTTGTTGCCATATATGACATGCTCTTTGCATGTGTATTTTATATATGGCTTATCAAAAATATGAACATACACACACATGTTATGTTATATTGTGGCTTGTCATTTCTATTACACAAATTGATTTGGACTCCATATTAACCCATAAGCATTTTTTGGATCATGGTTCTCACTATTTAGATTCCCTCTTTTAGTTCCAATATTGCATTGTGTCCTTGGTATAGTTTTTATGGAGTGTCTAAGAAGGTTCTATTCATTCTCTCTCTGTTCTTTTATTTGTGGATTCACAAACAAAAATGAATTGAACGCAACGTTTGTAGGACTTCAAAAACAGTTGATTTGTTGTGTCCTCAAGTAGTGAAATTCTTTTTCTGGCAAGGTCCAACTTGTAAGAAAATGCAAGGATATGAGTATTGTCTTGGAGATAGACATCTTCTGTTTTTTTTTTTTTTGACTTCAATGGGAATCGAATCACGATCTCCCAATGTCTTGCCCTTTTTACATCTTCTGTTCTTTAACATAGTTATTTTATTTTTTTGGTCTTAAGAAAATAGGTTCTTAACTACTGGGTTGTAGGGATTTACTACATCTGGATTTAATACCCTATTTGTGTTTGCCCCTTTTTTGTGAAAATTCATCATATAAGCTTTGCAAAAGTAAAGATAGAATAAGAAATACAAAGATTTGGAGAAAAGTAGTAGCACTAGTAGATGCAAATAATAAGAAAGGACGGTTGAGGTGGTTTGGGCACATCCAAAGATGGCCTACAAACGCCCTAGTTAGAAAAGTCGAAACAATAGAAATTGAAGTAATTTGATGGTATAAATTAGACCTAATATAACTTGGGATGCATTAAGTAGAAAAAATATAAAGACTTGTGAAAACACATCTTCAACTTTTTCAAATCGATCTATGTGAAAAAGCTTTTGATCCATGTAGCTAACCCCATCTAATTTTTTTATTGGGGCTTGGTGGTGGCGGCGGTTGTCTTTTAGTTGATAAGAATATATTGTTAGACATTTTCAAAAGAAGTGTTTAGTCCCACATTGGTTAGATAGCCCAATCTAAAAGAGTATATATACTCTTTCACTTGTTGAAGTGGCAAATAAAGCTCTCACTATAGCTATGCCTTAATGACCACAAGAGCACGCGGCACGACGCATATGACACTTTAATTGGCGCTCTTAGCACTTTGCACGAGGCATGTGCACGTGTGTGTATGGGCGGCTAATTGGTCTAACAATAATCACATTTTTTGCCAATTTTCGGGTATGTGGAAAGTGGATGGTTTGGGCAGTTATAAGATTTATTCAATTTCCCGCAACTCTCCACTGTCCCACTCTCTTCTCCAACTGTTTTGACTGGAGCTCTATAAAAGAGAGGCTTGGGAGCATGAAGAACATAACAAAAATTACAGCTAGTGCTTTGGTTGAAGTTGCACTTGCATGCAAGTGCAAATTGGGTCTTCATCTTATCCTTTAGGGATTTTGCTAGTCTCTTGCAGATAAGAGTGCAAAAGTTTCCTTTAGGAAAGTGGCACCGCTACACGCTTTGAAGTCGGTCTTCTGTTTGTTGGTCTAACATAAATTACTTCTTGATCTTCTCTTTTCGACAAACTCCTTGGATAGTTAAAGCCTTACTTCGTATGGGCGTTGATGTATGTCCATCATCTAATGATGTAATGAAAAACTAAAGTGATAATGAGGGAGTCTAAGTGCCAGTGATTGCTCCTCTACCATTCATCTTCCCTAAATCTAAGTGATGCTCAGTCTCCAACTGCAAGAAATAGACATGGAATTTTGTTTTCAAATAATTATAATAATGGACTTTTTTTGCTCATTCTAGAAGTAATTCCCCATCCCATCCCTCTTTAGGAGCTCACGCATACTTTTCATCACTCTTGTCCATAAGACATGGCCTCCATGACTGAATCTTGATTCTTGAAATCCATTTTCCTACAGGAGTCTTATTTTGGAGTTGGAAATTGCTAATTTCCAAACATTGCTGATTGATCTTTGGACCATCTCCTGTCTGATTAAATAATTTTGTTTTTTGTTGCATCTTTCTGACCTTTTAAAAGATATTTTGTGCTTATCTATGGTTATTTAACATACCTTTGCAGTTTCAAATAATGA
Source organism: Stephania japonica (assembly GCA_039657345.1). Taxonomy (NCBI): domain Eukaryota; kingdom Viridiplantae; phylum Streptophyta; class Magnoliopsida; order Ranunculales; family Menispermaceae; genus Stephania; species Stephania japonica. The sequence continues at coordinate 16,747,948 of CM077557.1, forward strand.
GAGAAAATATTTTAATGTGGTTGCTTTGGTATTTAGCCTAAATCGGATTAAGATTGTTTTTCCTTTGTGACAAAAGCTCTTTTCCAACCTTCTCGTTTTTTTATCTGCTTTGTCACTATTATCTCCCAGGATTTTTTCATTTGATTATTTTTTTTGGTGGAAATCATTTGATTAGTTTTCAATTGAAGACCATAGTATTTCATAGCCAAGTCACCGTAGAACGCCTTATTTTGCTGTCATTCCTAGTTAACACTTAACACCATTTCTTGATGTTAACAACAACATAGCCTCAGTCCCCAAAGATGTTAGTAACTTAATAGTCAAAAATTGAATTTTCTCCCTCTGGACTCTTGAAAATCTTTGAAGTCTAGAAATTGTTTCCTTCACATTTTTTCATTCCATTGACCAAAAATAGGGTATACAACACAACCACAACATAGCCTCAATACCAAAAATAGGGTATCATCAACTGAATGTAAATGCAAGATCTCCAACCTATTTGTCCCCATTAAGGAACACTTAAAGATGAATGTTTCTATTTTCTTGCCATCATGTGGCCCAAGACTTCTGCAAGTAGAGTGAATCAAGGATATATAATTATTTTCTTGATCCTTTCTCAGTTGGAAGCAACAATCATAATTAGCATATAATGCTATTCATTAATGAATATATCTATAAATAACAAGTAAATCAAATGACAAAATAAATTTCAAAACTTCTAACCAGAGGCTGTATCAAGTACAATGTCACAAGGCAAGTTTTTCTCAGTAGGTAATTTAAAGACCAGTCCTTAGGATACAACCGACTCACCTTTTGAATTAAATTATTGATAGCATTCCGGGTGGTCCACCCATTAGAATGGTCTACTTTAGGAAGAAGTTCAAAGGCAAAGGTTCGGTTTACACCCCTGCTGGCCCATCTACAGCTCAAGATGGGCCCACAACAGCAGCAGGTTCTGGTGAGGAACAAGCATGATGTTTAGTCTGGTAAGTGTTTAGTTGGGTTATAAATAGCATGAGTCAACTCAGTGAGTGGGGATTAGGACAAAAGGGGGGTATGAGTAGTAAGTCGGTTTTTTGGTTGAGATCATCTTGTAAAGTTGTATTGGGTTTTGGGTATTGAGAAAGAGAGTCTCTTTGTTCTCTGGGTTAAGATTCTCCACTCTAGAATGTGTATCCTTTCTTTATGTGATTATCAATAAAATAGCGAGGCGACCCCCTCTTTTAACCGAGTCGCCTATCATTGGTTTTAGAGCATTTTTTCCATGCCTTCAAAGATGGAATCACGCATCGAGGCTTTGGAGGAGCAGATCCCGACATTAGCGACCACGGTGAGCAACTTGGAGTCATCTGTTGGCAATCTTCGCGTTGAGATCCGAGAGATGTTCTCGCAGTTCAAGTCCATGTCCCAGCAGCCTACTCTAGCATCCAAAGTTAGTCAGTTCGGAGAAGGAAGTTTCCGATCCGGCACAGTTTCACCAGATCTAGCAGATCAGAATGCTTCCAAGGGTTCTCAGTGGGTTGATAGATCAGATCTGGGAGTGATGCCGTACTGATCGAGACCGAAAGTGCGGAAGATTAAGATGCCCACCTGCAATGGAAGTGAACTGTTGGTATGGTTCAATCAGGCTGAGCGTTACTTTATGCTCTGCGAGATGGCAGAGGAATCGAAGCTTCGGCCAGCTTGCATCTGTTTGATTGGGCCGGCTCAGATCTGGCTTCAAATGGAGGAACGATCGAGGCCATTTACAAGTTGGGGGGAGTTGAAACGCCAGCTGATAAGGCGGTTCATGGATGCGAATCCACTTAACTTGACTCAACAGTTTTTCTTGCTTCAGCAAGAAGGGTCATTAGCCGAGTACCGAGATTAGTTCGATCTACTTTACTTGCAGATGGAGGGCCTTACCGAGACGCATGCCATCGCTATATTCATCAATGGTTTGGCAGATCGGATCCGATTGGAGGTGATGGTTGATCCTCCGACGACACTGCAGGGTGTGTTTGAACGCGCAGCGCAGGTGGCGAAGAAGCATCGACAGGGCGACGAGATTGGGCTTGGGATACTAGGTGGCCCAAAGGCCCATTCACCATAGGGTTCAACATCTAAGACTGAGTCCAAGAACCTGGGTTGGGTAACCCATACAATTACCAAGCCCTCAAGAGATTCTAGCGCAGGCCCACCAAAAGGGCCCAATTCAGGAGGGACCTCTCCCAAACTCAGCCCAACCTCTTCAAACTCATCAAGCACAGCTGTGTTCAAGGCCCCAACACCAACCACTTCACCACCAAAGTTCAAGCAATTGAATGAGGCTCAAGCGTAGGTGCGACGCAAGCAGGGCCTCTGTTATCGCTGTGATGCGAGGTGGTTTGCTGGCAATCGTTGTCAGCGGAAGGAACTAAGGGTGAAGTTAGTCGACGATGAAGATGGGTCAAGTTCTCCTTCGCCCCCTGACAGTCCTGGGGAATCACCGGAGATGGTTACCGTGGAGCTTTTGGATCACGCAGTGGAAGGCCGACTTGCTCCTCACACAATTAAGGTCAAAGGACTGGTGGGTTCTACGGCTGTTGTCATTTTAATTGACAGTGGAGTATCGCACTACTTTATCTCACCCACGTTGGTGGAGGCTCTCAAACTGCCGGTGACTAAGACGATGGAGTATGGAGTACTGGTGGGCGGTGGGTCTCGTTTATCGGGTTTAGGGGTGTGCAAAGACGTTCAGGTACGCTTTCAAGGGTTGTCGGTTACAATGGAGTTCTTCCCTGTTGCCATGGGTGGTTCCGACCCCATTTTTGGGATGCAATGGTTAATGTCACTCGGGATGACTGCGGACAACTGGCCAAATCTGACGATGTACATCAAACATGAAGGGAGGTGGGTTGCCATTCAAGGAGATCCGACGTTGCACCGCGCTCTTGTACCGTGTAAGTCCATTCAAAGTTCCATTGAATCAGTTGTGGGTTGTTTTCTGATAGAATGTTGTGGTTTGCAATCCGTTGATCCTAACCCTCTTGATTCTGTCTCTGATCCATGTATTCGTGCCATATTGATCGCTGTTTGAGATGCCTTCTTCCCTGTCGCCTCCTCGCGAGTGCGATCACTCGATTGTTCTCAAGGAGGGAACTGAACCGATTCGAGTCCGACTATACTGCTAGCCTCAAGTGCAGAAGTCAGAGATTGAACGAATGGTTTCGGAGATGTTGGCTACAGGAATCTTCCAAATCAGTAACAACCCGTTTTCAAGCACTGTGCTCTTAGTTAAAAAGGATGGGAGTTGGAGGTATTGCGTGGACTACCGGGCACTTAACATGGCCACCATACCAGATCGCTTTCCCATTCCCAACATTGATGAGTTGCTTGATGAATTACATGGAGCATGTGTCTTTTCGAAGCTTAATTTAAGGTCCGGCTACCATCAGATTCGACTAAACCCTGCCGATGTTCCTAAGACGGCTTTCACGACGCATGAGGGCCACTACGAGAGTTCGTTGACGCATGAGGACCACTACGAGAGATCCTTGTCATGCCGTTTGGTCTCTCAAATGCTTCGGCGACCTTTCAGGCCTTGATGAATTCGATATTTAAGGGTATGCTTCGTCGGTTTGTGTTGGTATTATTCGACGATATTTTGGTATACAGTCATGGCTGAGCATTGTGGCCATCTGACTGAGGTGCTGAATATTTTAAAGTTTCACTCCCTATTTGTCAATCTCAAGAAGTGCTACTTTGCAAGTTCGAGCCTAGATTACCTGGGGCATATCATATCCAGTGAAGGGGTTAGAGCTAATCCGGAAAAGTTGGATCAATGGATATATGGCCACTTCCTTCGTCTCCTAAAGAGTTGTGTGGATTCCTTGGTCTAACTATTATCATCGCTTTGTGAAGAATTATGGGAACTTTGCTGCTCCACTTACCCACCTGCTGAAGAAAGATTCTTTTCAGTGGTCTGATGAAGCTTCTTTCGCCTTTTCCCAGTTAAAAGACGCAATGAAGATTGTTCCCGTGCTCGCCTTACCGAATTTTGACGACTTATTTGTGATCGAGACTGATGCTTCTGGGTTGGGTGTCGGCGTCATATTATCTCAAGCAGACATGCCCATTGCATTTTTCAGCCAAGCCTTATCTTTGAGAGCCCGCGCCAAGTCGGCTTATGAAAAAAAAGTAATGGCCATCGTCCTTGCAATCCAGAAATGGAGGCATTACTTGCTAGGAAGGAAATTTTTAGTGCGTATTGACCAACGCAGCTTAAAATATCTACTGGAACAACAGGAAGTCGCCCCGAAGTATCAAAGATGTTTGGTTAAATTGTCGGGCTTCCATTTTGATATTCTATACAAACCAGGGTCTTCGAACGTGGTGGTCGATGCATTGTCACGCTACCCCATTCCAGAGAATGGAGCACCAAACAGTGAGTTGTTTGCTTTCTCAGTTCTTATTATGGATGATGAGGCTCTCCTCCTTGCTGATGTGTTGGCCGACCCTATCTTGTCCCAAATCCTTGAGGCGTTGTTGCTTGATATTGCAGATAAACCAGGCTGGTCACTAGTACACGAGTGATTGTTGCATAAATTAGTCATACCTACAAATTCCAGTCCGAAGTTCAAGATTTTGGCAGAATTTCATTCCTGTCCTGTTGGCGGTCATAGGGGATTTTTGAAGACCTATTCTCGGATCTTGTCTGAGTTGTTTTGGTTGGCCATGAAGAAAGAAGTGAAGGAATTCGTCGCTACATGCGATATTTGCCAGCGTCACAAGTAGGAAACATTAGCTCCGGGTGGCCTACTCCAACTTTTGCCCATTCCTACTGCAATCTGGGAGGATATTTCGTTGGATTTTATAGAGGGATTGCCTTCCTCGCGAGCTTACAGCTCAATTCTAGTGGTCGTCGACCGGCTAAGCAAATATGCACATTTCATTCCTTTGAAACACCCATTCTCTGCCAAAACAGTAGCTGAAACATTTCTACGGGAGATTGTGCACCTCCATGGTTTTCCTCGCACCATGGTTTCGGATAGGGACAAAGTATTCCTTAGTCATTTTTGGAGGGAGCTGTTTTGGCTGCACCACACTCAACTCAACCGAAGTACTGCTTATCATCCACAAAGCCACGGTCAAATGAAGGTGGTGAACTGTTGTCTTGAAACCTACCTGCGGTGCTTCATCAATCAACGACCCAAGCTCTGGTTGGAGTGGATACATTGGGCTAAGTACTGGTACAGTACATCCTTCCATTCATCGTTGAAATGCTCCCCATTCAAGGTTGTCTATGGGTGGGACCTTCCACCTCTAGTTCACTATGGTGTCTCTTCCCCTTCGGTACACACTGATTTGGATGCCTTGCTGCGTCGTCGTCACCATGTCCTGCAGGAACTCCGAGCTCAACTGATGTATTTAAAGCTTCGTCCTTACCGCCAAATGATAGTAGCTCGTCGCACTAACTCCAAACTCAGTCCCTTGTTCTATGGACCCTTCAAAGTACTAGTACGAATTGGCATGGTGGCCTACAAATTGGAGCTTCCTCCTACATCAATGATCCACCTATGTTTCACAGATTCGGCGGGCTGTTGGCGCTACTCCTGTCTTGACCTCTCTTCCTCTTTTTCCACCTGATTCTCTTTCTGCTCCTATGGAATCGGAATGTGTGCTGGCCTATCGCACCACCGCCGCTGGTCCTGAAGTGTTGATTCAGTGGCTTCACCTACCTCCTTCCGCCGCATCCTGGGAGCTTGTTCATCACATCCGAAAGTCATTTCCAGTATTCTACCTTGAGGACAAGGTGGCTGTCAATGGGGGAAGTACTGATAGCATTCCGGATGGTCCTCCCATTAGAAAGGTCTACTTTAGGAAGTTCAAAGGCAAAGGTTCAGTCCACACCCCAGCTGACCCATCTACAACTCAAGATGGGCCCACAACAACAGCAGGTTCTGGTGAGGAGCAGGCATGATGTTTAGTCTGGTGAGTGTTTAGTTGGGTTATAAATAGTATGAGTCAACTCAGTGAGTGGGGATTAGGACAAAAGGGGGGTATAAGTAGTAAGCCGGTCTTTTGGTTAAGTTCATCTTGCAAAGTTGTATTGGGTTTTGGGTATTGAGAAAGAGAGAGTCTCTTTGTTCTCTGGGTTAGGATTCTCCACTCTAGTGTGTGTATCCTTTCTTTCTGTGATTATCAATAAAATAACGAGGTGACCCCCTCTTTTAACCGAGTCGCCTATCAATTATCATCATTTTTAAAAGTCTATTGAGCTGAACTTGTTTTTCTTTCTCACTAATGATAGAATTTAAGCTACTAGAAAATCCTAATTATTTTCATGTCTAAAATGACAAATTTTGCAAATGTATAAACACCAATTACAATGTTTCAAACTGTTGCAACTTTTAACATTTGACACTAATTAGGTTTAATTAATAAAACAACATTTATTTTTAACATGATTAACTATTTTATCGGTAAACAATTAGTAATGATTTTGAAACTAAATTTTAAAATTACTTTGTGGTAATATATATATATATATATATTATTTTAAATTTGTATATTCAATTTCTAATGTGCATTGAGCTCTGAAGAACCAATTAATGCTAGTAGGTGTGTTTCTCTATATAAAAAGTTTTCCTGATTTCCTAATAATTCATGTGGCACAGTTTGTTTTCAGTTCAATGTTCAAATACAACGTAAAGAATTCTGTTCAACATTTCCTTCCATGAAGTTCCTTTTTGGTCTTGAATGCAAATTGAGATTAATGTAGTGTAGATCATAGGCGCTATATACCTAACAACCCCACCATCCCTTCTTTATGAATCACATAGTCAAGAAAATCTCAATCAACCAACTTATTGAACTTTTGCAGTTTTGCAAAATCAATGTTGAACATAAATCCCTTCCTTTTGCTACTCTTGCAATCCTCTTCCACTTTGTTGGCAGTAAATGGCATATAAAATGTTATGATCTTGGACAGGCTGATTGGGCACTATCGACAGGTTGATAATAATTTATAAAGACAAGTTGTCTCCTCAACTCTTTGTCTATGTTGAACAAAATGGCTTGTTAAATTGTTTGAACAGGAAACTTATAGTCCCACATGGAATATGATGTCGGGCAGTCGTAAGTTACTTTGAAAGACCATAACTTTTGATTCAGGAATCCGATTGATTATTATAATACCTTTTCGGAAATGACGTTTCGTGCTCTACAGCTGTCACCGGAGCTTCGCTCTCCGGGATTAGGTTTCGCAGATCTAAATTCCTTCGTTTCAACCTTCATCGAGAGCTTTTATTTTAGTCTTGTTTTAGGGATATTTTCGTAATTTACTTTATTTAAGTTGTTTTTAGAGTCTTAGAAGGATTAGACGTTTTGGGTCATAGGAGTACGTTTTGAGTCGTAGAAGGATTAAAGTTTCTAATGGGCTATATAAAGCCATGATTAGGGCTGTAATCATTATCAATTATTATCAATTTATTTCAATTTCGGTTTTATTCAAAACTGTAAGGATTTTTCCTTATTTGAGCGTTTGCGCTTCATCAGTTGGTATCAGAGCGTGAATCTCGAACGTCGTTCAGGATGTTGAAGCCTTGCGAACCAAAGTGGTGGCTCAAGAGGCGGCAATCAGAACCTTATAGATAAATCTCGATCAACAATTCCGGTGTATAGACTAGCGCCTTGATGCGGTGATTAACAGATTTGACGCCCTTGGGGTGAATGCCAACAGACGCGAGGGTGATGATGAACAACGTCCAAGAGATCAATGTCCTCGAGGCGATGCTCTTATTGCACCAGTGGATGCGAATTTTAGAGGTCGGGTTGCTGGTGGTGACTCCAGTGACGAGGAGGATATGGTTCTGGCCAAGGATTAGGGCTGACCTGTTAGGAGAGATTAAGGCGGCAGATATAATAATAATAATCATCATAATCGTGATTATTATGAAGGAGACGACTTCAGGTTGAAAGTGGATATTCCTAGTTTCTCTGGTAATCTAAACATTCAGGACTTTGTTGATTGGATCGCCGAAGTAGACCATTTTTTTGAGTATATAGATATTTCTCAAGAGAAAAAGGGTGAAATTGGTGGCTTGTCGATTGAAGAGCGAAGCATCTGCCTGGTGGGAGAGGCTGCAGAGTAGGCGTTACAGGGAAGGTAAACAGCCTGTACGTGGTATAGAATGAAGCAGTTGCTTCTGCGAGATTTTTTGCCTCCAGATTATGAGTAGATCTTGTTTCAGCAATAACAGCGTTGTCGGCAGGGTCAGAAATCTATTCATGAATGCACAGTAGATTTTATGCAACTGACTGAGAGGAATGATTTGAGAGAGAACAAGGTTCATCAGGTTACACAATACCTGGATGGATTGAAACTGCAAGTTCGAGAAAAAATTGGAGTGCAGGTTATAAGAATTGTCTTCAAGGCGAAAAATTTAGCCATTAAGGCTGAATTAATGATGCAAGACAGGTGGAAATCAATATGAGGGCAATCAGTGAACCTATGGTAGTGATAATTACTTGAGAAATAATAGCGAGGAGGAAACTTCAAGGAGTTTTGCAGAGCGGAGTAAGTCCACCCAGGACTGGAATCAAGGTACTGAACGAAAGGAAGATATGGGACCTGGAAAGAAACCTGCTGAACAGAAAGAGGGACAAAAGGCAACTGCAAATCCTTATGCTAAGCCTATTGTGGGCAAGTGCTATCATTGTGGGCAGTCTGGTCACAGATCGAATGAATGTCCTAATAGAAAGCAGGCTAATGTGATTGAACGAGATAACGAAAAGGAAGTTTATTGTGGTCCTGATGAAGGGGATGATTTTGATGATTATGATGAGGGAGGTGGACAGAATTGTGTGGTAAGGAGGCTGATGTTAACTCCTAAATTAGAAGATGGCAATCAGCGACAAGCTGTTTCGATGAGATGCACTATTAATGGTCAAGTGTTTGAACTGATCATAGATAGTGGAAGCTGTGAGAACATCATTGGTAGAGGTACAACCAATGCACTGAAACTGAAGATGGAGAAGCATCCCAGTCCTTATTCTATAGGCTGGATAAAGGCAACTGAGAAAGTGCAAGTGACAGCACTGCAGGTACCTTTTTCCATTGGTACTTACAAGGATGAGGTGTATTGTGATGTGGTAGATATGGATGCTTGCCATCTGCTGTTTGGACGACCTTGGCAGTTTGATGTTAATGCACAACACGCTTAGAGAGACAATGTGTATAAATTAGAGGAGGGAGTGACGTTTAACTTGCTTCCTTTAAAGGCAAGTAACCATTCCAAGACTTCTAAAGTGGAGGAACGGTCTTTCCTTATAATGACAAACTGAGCATGAGATGGACGAAGCCATTAAAGAGTCACAGGTGGTGCATGCATTGGTGCTGAGACAGATCCTTGTAGAGAACGAAAAGGAGTCAGTTTATGAGATTCCAAGGCAGGTCAAACCATTGTTGGAGGAATTTGCTGAAATTATACCAGACGAGTTGTCTGACGAATTTCCTCCTATACGTGATATTCAGCACCACATTGACTTCATTCCTGGTGCTAGTTTGCCAAACCTTTCACATTACAGAATGAGTCCGAAGGAGAGTGAGGTCTTGCATGACAAGGTGCAGGAGTTGCTGCAGAAAGGGCATATCAGGGAGAGCATGAGTCCATGCGCAGTTCCTGCCCTGTTAACGCCGAAGAAGGATGGAAGTTACAGAATGTGTGTTGATAGTAGAGCAATTAACAGGATAACGATTGGGTACAAATTTCCCATTCCACGCCTGGAAGATATGTTGGATCGACTGAGTGGAGCTCGAATATTCACCAAGATTGATTTACGAAGTGGATACCATTAGATTCGTATCAGGATGGGAGATGAATGGAAGACAGCTTTTAAGACGAAGGACAGTCTGTATGAGTGGCTGGTCATGCCTTTCGGGTTATCCAATGCTGCTAGCACTTTTATGCAACTTATGAACCAGGTTCTCAAGCCATTCCATGACAAATTTGTGGTGGTGTACTTTGATAATATCCTGATCTATAGTCATTCAGAAGAGGGGCATTTAGAACATCTGCAGTGTGTTGACTGTGTTGCACGAGAACAAGTTGTATGTGAACCTAAAGAAATGCACCTTTCTGGCTAGAAAGTTATTGTTCTTGGGGTTTATTGTGTGTGTAAATGGTATTCAGGTGGATGATGAGAAGGTTCGAGCAATTAGAGAGTGGCTAGCTCAGAAAACAGTGTCTGAATTGCAAAGTTTCTTGGGGTTGGCTAGTTTCTACCGGCATTTCATTCGACATTTCAGTAGTGTGGCAGCCCCTTTGACTGAGGGCCTGAAGAAAGGGAAGTTTCAATGGAGTAATGAGACTAAGTCTGTATTTGCCTTGTTGAAGGAGAAATTGTGTACGGCCCCAGTTTTAGCTTTGCCAGATTTCTCGAAATTGTTTTGAGGTGGATTGCGATGCGAGTGGAGTTGGGATTGGTGCAGTTTTGTCACAGGAGAAACGACCTGTAGCATTCTTCATTGAGAAGCTTAATGATGCTAGGCATAGTTAGAGTACTTATGATAAGGAGTTTTACTCGATTGTGCGTGCCTTGCGAACTTGGGAGCATTATTTGGTGGGTCAGGAGTTTGTTTTGTATTTTGATTGTGATGCTTTAAAACACCTAAATAGCCAGACCCGCATTAGTAAAGATATGCATGCTCGATGGACTCAGTTTTTGCAGAAATTCCCATTCAAACTGAAGCATAAGGCTGGAATTCAGAACAAAGTTGCCGATGCGTTGAGTAGGAGAGTTGCTTTGCTGGTGACTTTGAGTAATGAAATAATGGGGTTTGATTGTTTGAAGGAGTTGTATGCTGATGATGCTGAGTTTGGGCAGATTTGGAGTAAATGTAGTGCTCGGCAGCCTTGTAAGGATTTTCACATTCATGATGGGTTTTTGATGAAGGGTAATCAGCTTTGCATTCCTGAGTCGTCTTTGAGGGAGAAAGTGATTCGTGATTTACATGGTGGGGGTTTAGCTGGTCATCTAGGCAGAGATAAGACTATTGTTGCTATTGTGGAACGTTTCTATTGACCACATTTGCGTAGGGACCAAGATTGTGCAGCGTTGTTATGTGTATCAGACAGCTACAGGACATTAACAGAATCCTGGTATTTACACACCTTTGCCAGTACCACAGGATATTTGGGAGGACATGTTGATGGATTTTGTCCTTGGTCTTCCTCGCACTCAGCGGGGTTCAGATTTTGTCTTTGTCGCTGTTGACCATGTCTCAAAGATGGTCCATTTTATTCCTTGCTGGAAGGTTGTTGATGCTCAGAACATTGCTAAGCTCTATTTTGAGCAGATTGTCCGTTTGCATGGTGTACCAAAGTCCATTACATCTGACAGACACCAAATTTCTCAGTCACTTCTGGCGGCCACTTTGGTACCATTTTGATTCATCTTTGAATTACAACAATACAGCCCATCCTCAGACAGACGGAGGTTACCAACAAATCCCTGGGTAATTTGATTCGCAGCATCGTGGGAGATCAACCGAAGAAGTGGGATATTGCATTGGCACATGCAGAGTTTGCTTACAACAGTTCAGTTCATCGTGCTACAGGCATGACACCTTTTGTTGTAGTTTATTGGAAAGCACCTGCCCATGCTTTAGATTTGCTGACATTGCCAAAGGAGAAAGACAACAGTGTAGTAGCCAAACACATGGCCGAGAACTGGCAGTCTACTACAGAGGCAGTTTGACAGAGGATTGAGGAGTCTAATGCCGAGTACAAGCAGGCGGCTGACAAGCATCGCAAGGAGAAGCTTTTTGCTATTGGTGATCAGGTTATGGTATTCCTGTGGAGAGAGAGATTCCCAGTTGGCCATTACAACAAGTTGCAGTTCAAGAAATATGGCCCATATTTGATTGAGAGGAAGATCAATGATAATGCTTATGTTGTTGGTTTGCTTACTAATATGGGAATATCCAAGACATTTAATGTCGCGGATATTTTTTCATTTTATCCAGATGATGAACCTTTGTATCCAAAAAACTCGAGATCGAGTTTTTCTCAAGTGGAAGAGAATGATGTCGGGCAGTCATAAGTTACTTTGAGGGACCATAACTTTTGATGCAGGAATCCAATTGATTATTATAATACCTTTTCGGAAATGGCGTTTCGTGCTCTATAGCTATCCCCGAAGCTTCGCTTTCTGGGATTGGGTTTCGTGGATCTAAATTCTTTCGTTCGGCCTTCATCGGGAGCTTTTATTTTATTGTCTAGTTTTAGGGGTATTTTCGTAATTTACTTTATTTAAGTCGTTTTTAGAGTCTTAGAAGGATTAGGCGTTTTGGGTCATAGAATGAGTACATTTTGAGTCGTAGAAGGATTAGAGTTTCTAATAGGCTATATAAAGTCATGATTAGGGCTGTAATCATTATCAATTTATTTCAATTTTGGTTTTCTTCAAAACTTTAAAAATTTTTCCTTATTTGAGCGTTTACGCTGCGTCAGAATATATGGAAAAGTGAGTTTTTAATATAGAGAACCATAGACTAGTTATATTGATTAGTTATTCATTTGGTGGAACAGAATGTACATTGGAAATTGGGTATGCAAATATTAAAAATAATGGGCACTCGTTTAAATCTAAGAAAGCCTTGGTAGTGGGCTCTAGGGTTTGGCTTGGCCCTGCTTTCAGAATATTATATATGTTCCTTAAATTTAATTTAAAATTTAGTCAACGGTTTGTTGTCGAAACCGTTAATTGATTATATGCAAAATTTTATTTTCAAATCTCAAAAAAGTTGCAATTGTTTGAGCAATTGCTAATTGTATTTAAATATTATTTTTTTCATTATTTAATAAAAGCATTTTATTATTGAGAAATCTCGTCCATTTTACATGCACATATTTTGTGAAATCTGATTCATTTTATTAGGCTTCTGAATTGGGTGATAGTTTGGTTTAGAAATTAGAAGTGATCTGATTCTATCTTGGGTATATATCTCTAAAGAACTCAATCACCTAATTGGGTGAAATTCCTATGCTAGGAGATTGTACTTGATACAAGACTCCGGTTAGAACTTCTTTTTATTTTCATTCTAATTTGATTTTTTTGTTGTTAAATATAGTTACGTTCATTATTCTTATTGCATTATATGCCATTTCTGATTGTTGTATCCAAAAATCTACACCCTCTACGTTAATTGTTTCCCAATAAATGTCTTTAATACCTCAAGCAACCTTTCTATATTCGTAGAAGTGAATTTTAAAAGGGTTAACGACCTCCTTTTCTATACTATGTTTTTCTCAAAAAAAAAAAAAAAAAACTTCCTTTTCTATGTCCTTCCCCGTCTTCATTTAACGGGCTCCTGTATTCAGAAACGAGTTTATAAAGTGGTAGGCTGGTAGCAACCTCCTTTTCTATTCCCTTCCCATTTCTAATAATAAACCATCTTGTTTTTGGAGCTTGGTTATGAGCTTATGGCATTTCATTAACTTATACCTTTATTTTGGGTTGCTCCCCGCCTAGCATCATTTCCAACGAATCCGACTAATTGGGACTAACCTGCAAGGCCCGAAATGGGTGTGACTTCTCCAAATGTAGTTTTCCCTATTCCTAGAACTCGAGTTTCGAGACCTCTGGTTAAGAAAAGGGCATCGAGTCCAAAACAGTGAATACAATGTAGTTTTGTAGAATATCTACTATTAGTTTACTGTGAAAGAATACGAATGTACCATTTAGTGTTTCTCGATCTTCATTTAAGCTCATGACCGTTGCTTTTTGGAGGGGTATATATTGTCTCATCTTTGACGCAATACGTTCTTTACACTCTTTCTTATAGCTTCCATCTCAGCATCCGAGTTGTCTTGACCCACCACTTTGTCATGGATGCATTTGTTGGGCACACATACAAGCGTCGCCTCAAAAGGAAAGATTGACAAAAATCATAGCGCCAATCAAGGAGAATAAAATGACACATTTGACAGAAATTATTTCCATTCTATCTTGATTCTCAACTAGGTATTTTATATATATGGTAAGCCCAATAATTTAGCTTCAATCAAGGCTGCAAGATTGTAGCTGTATTTCTTATTTACCTACCAGGATGGGTTGTGTCCTAGATCTATTTAAGAAATCAAACAATTTATCACCTAATTTAAAATAGTCTTGAATTGAATCCTTTCAAGGAAGGATTCAACCAAGGAAGCTGTGGCAGATTCGAAGCAAGCTTCGAATTCAACTTCGTCGCTTCCAGTAAGGAAATCCTACACTAAGGCACATAACATCTTGGTATCAGAGAGTCGTCATGCTTGACGCTGATACTATAATGAACAAGTTGGAAGCTTTCATGCAGCAAATGAACCTGCAACAACAAGCTTTGGAGGCACAGGTTAGGGAGCTGGCCTCTCACATTCGTAGTCCAGGAAAAAATGCAAATGTTGGGGATGCACACAACCCTCACAGTGGTGACCAATCAAGTCATCACGACCCCAAAGACCACCAAGAATGGTCGAGTAAAGGCTTAATGATACCTCGCTTTTCAAAACTAGAGTTTCCCACATATAATGGGGAGGACGACTCATTGGTATGGCTGCGTAGGTGTGAGCATTTCTTTTCAAAACAACAAACACAGGAAAAGGACAAGATTGGGCTTCTTGTATTCCATTTAATGGGAGAAGCACTACTTTGGTTTTACCAACTTGAGCAAGAAGCTGCATGCATGAGTTGGGAGACATTCAAGGAGCATTGCAACATTCACTTTGGACCACCTTTAAGTAAGAACCCATTAGGCGAACTAGCTAACCTTAAACAAACCTCGACAGTGGAAGAATGCCAACGCCAATTTCAGTCCTTGTTGACGCGAACTACCAACCTCAAGTCGCAATAAGAAGTTAACCTCTTCACTGCAGGGCTCTTGGAGCACTTGCGCATAGAGGTTGAGTGCAGCAACCAGGGAACTTGGGCATCGCGATGAATCTAGCAAAAGCATTGGACCGCAAGCAACAAATAGTGTTTGTAGTTCCTAACCGAACTATTGGGGTTTGGTCATCTCCAACATCACCAACTTTAGTTAGCAACAACACCACTTCAGACACAAAAAGAACACTCCGAGCAGTTTGAAGTCAATTCCCTCTAAAACACAAGCTTCCGACAAACCTTCCACCCCATCTTCAAGCGCTTGACTCTTGCGGAGATGGCTGATATGTTTCAACTGTGATGATACTTACTCGGCTGGTCACAAATGTAAGCGCCTCTTCTAGATTGAAGTACCCAATTATGACAGCGATGATGACGTTGATTGCATGGGAGGGGATCCTCAAATCTCTCTTCATGCTATTAGCGGCTCCTATGGTTCATAAACAATGTAGTTGAAGGTTGTCATCAAGGGACAACCAGTGCGGATTCTCATCGATTTTGGTAGCACACATAATTTCATTGGTCACGAGACCACGTCCCGAATCAGCATTCCAGTCCATTTCCGCCTTGGTCTAAAAGTTGTTGCCAATGGAAAGAAAATCTCAAGTGGAGGTATGTGTCAAGCTGTACAACTAGAAGTCGGGAAGGATTATTTCCTTGTTGACCTCTATTTTATCCCATTGGACGGTTATGACGTAGTTCTTGGCATTAAATGGCTCCGAACACTTGGGCCCATTCTTTGGGACTTCAGTTCTCTCACAATGCACTTCGAGCTCAATGGACGCAAGGTGCAATGGAAGGGAGAATTTTTTCGCTGTCAACTACATCTTTCATCTCTTCAAGCATGCCTATCACGCTATGATTTGGACCGATTGCTTGAGGAGCTTTCAGCGCTGTTCGAGCAACCAACCGGCCTTCCCCCGTAGCGAACTTGTGGTTACCGCATCAATCTTTTACCCGGAGCAGGGCTTGTCACAGTTCGCCCTTACCGTTGCCTACAATTATTGAAGGATGAAATAGAAAAACAATGTGCAGAGATGCTACAAGTCATTATACGGCCAAACAGATCACCCTTCTTTTCTTCAATTCTCCTGGTAAAAAAACATGATGGCACTTGGCAGTTCTGTGTGAATTACCGAGAACTCAATTCGCAGACCATCAAGGATAAGTTTCTAATCCCCATCGTCGACGAACTTCTCGATGAACTTTATGGCGCAAAGTACTTTGCAAAACTGGATTTTGTCTCTGGTTATTTTCAAGTGCACATGGACTCTCAAGACGTTGAGAAAACAACCTTTCGCAGTCACCATGGTCAGTTCGAGTTTCGGGTGATGCCTTTCCGCCTCACTAATGCACCATCTACATTTCAAAGTCTCATGAATGAGGTGGACGGACAAACTGAGGTTGTTAACCACACCATTGAGATGTATTTTCGTTGGGGAACAATGAAGGCATTGGGTAAAGCGGTTGCCATGGGCTGAGTACTGCTACAACACTTCTTTTCACTCATCTCTCCTCACTACCCCTTACCAATTGATATATGGATGCGAACTACCGCATCTAATGGACTATGAACCAAGTTCTACTAGAGTTGACTCGGTGGATCAAGCTCTTCATACATGAACACAGCTCCTTCTCTATGCTCGTGACCAGATCATCAGGCCCAGAATCGCTCAAAGCTTATATATGACTCGGGGCATCGCGACATCACATTCGCAGTAGGTGATTGGGTTTGGTTGCGCCTTCACCCTTACCGTCAACTCACCATCTCTAGAAGGTTTTACAATAAGCTCTCTCTCAAGTACTTTGGACCATTCCAAGTCCAAGCAAAAATCGGACTGGTTGCCTACAAATTAGCCCTACCTAGTACTAGTAAGATACATGATGTTTTCCATGTTTCCCTCCTAAAAAAATACATTGGCCCCTCTCCCTCCACCACCACCCCACTACCACCACTCTGTGATGGGCACCTAGTTCCCACACCTCTTTCGGTTCTTCGCTCACGCCTTAATCGGGGACGACAAGAACTCCTCATTCATTGGGCTAATGCCACTGCAGATGACTCAACTTGGGAAGATCTTAGCACTTTTCGCGAAGCTTATCCAGAATTCGAGCTTGAGGACAAGCTCCATCTCGAGGAAGGGAGTAACGTCATGGATGCATTTGTTGGGCGCACATACAAGCGTCACCCCATAAGGAAAGAGGAAAGATTGACAAAATTCATAGCACCAATCAAGGAGAATAAAATGACACATTTGACAGAAATTATTTCCATTCTTGCTTGATTCCCAAGTTAAGTTATTTCCATTCTAGCTTGATTCCCAACTAGGTATTTTATATATATGGTAAGCACAATAATTTAGCTTCATTCAAGGCTGCGAGATTTATTTCCTTATTTACCTACTAGAATGGGTTGTGTCCTAGATCTATTTAAAGCTATCATATGAATAAGAGATCAAGCAATTATCACGTAAGTTAAAAAAGTCTTGAATTGAATCCTATCAAGGACGGATTCAACCAAGGAAGCTGTGGCAGATTCGAAGAAAGCTTCAAATTCCACTTCGTCGCGTCCCGTGACGAGATCCTACACTAAGGCACATAACACATTTTATCCGACTTACTGTTTTAAAGCTTCATTTTCGTCTTCGCGAGTGCTATGAGCACCTCTTTTTTCAATCGAAGTATGTCCTTCATCTCATGAAGTTTCAGCATGAGTCTGACTCATTGTTTGTCTATTTCAATGATAATGAAAGAATTACTTTACTGGGATTTTATTCTGTTTTCTTTGTTGTAATTTTTTTTCTTTTCAGTATTTATTATTGGATACTATATAGGAAATTGATTGAAAGCTTTTACTCACTGGGTGTCTAATCTTTTTGGCATTACTTAGCTACGCAGGTATTTTTATGTGGTGAACCTCTGTGGCCGTGTCAAATAGACTCCCCTTTCTCTTGGAGACCAGATCGGATGAGATCAGATCGGATGAGATACTTTTGATGCATTAACACTTGCTGTGCAGTTGGAGTTTGTTGGATAATGCATTGAGGTACGAACTACTAAACGACCACTGAAACATGTACATTTATTTTCTTGTACTACGCCTTTGTTTTGTTGTCTTGTGTTGTATGAAAATAATGTATTTACACCTTCGCTAAGAAAGGCTTAAATTATTTTAATCTTAAATCTTGTTAAGGAATATTATGCAATTAGAATGCACAAATCACTCCCGTAATTATGTTGTGCACAAATCACTCCCATAATTATGTGCTACCTTATTAATTAGATGTTTCGTTTTGTATGTAAATGCATCTTTATATATAGAGACATGTAATAGATAGATTACACAAATATACAATAAACTTATCATATTCTATTAAGAATTGTCATGGTATAAGAGCTAGAGATTTAATCCTAGGTTGTTCAACTTTCAAGTCGACAACCGATTTGTGGAGCTCATATTTATCATCATTTTGCTTCCATTTGTGTGCTTGTTTGTTTTCTATTTTTTCGCTTCTCGGCCACTATGGTTTATTTTAATTGCATCTGCCTCTAGCTTGCTTGCTTCTGTGTGACCATGTTCGTTGTGATTTGTTGTCCCAAACGTTCGTTCGCTTGTGAGTGTGCACACGTCCGCCTACCCGTCCTCTATTTGCCATTGCACTAGTCTAACCCATGCACACATCATCCGTCGCACTATCTGCTGATTCGAGCACATTCCACAATGTCTGTCACGCCTGTTATTCGTGCACCATCCGCTGATTTGAGCGCAGTCCACGATACCTATCACACTTGTTATCCGTGCACTGTCCGTTGATTTCATCGCAGTCCACGATGCCTGTCATGCCTATTATCCGTGCATTAGCCGCTGATTCGAGCACAATCCATGATGCATGCCACGTCTGTTATCCGTGCACTGTAGATTTGCCTGTCTTGCATGTTACCTGATAGTTGCAACATTGTTGCAGATATGTCTGTTCTATTTGTCTGATGTCTGTATTTATTTTGGTTTGCAAACTCAAAGTGGTTCCGTTGTTTTCACTTTGAGTTTGAGGGAAAGTGTTAAGGAATATTATGCAAGTAGGAAATATGCACAAATTACTTTCGTAATTATGTTGTAAATCACTCCTGTAATTATGTTGTGCACAAATCACTCTCATAATTATTCGCTACCTTATTAATTAGATGTTTCCTTTTGTATGTAATTGTATCTCTATGTATCGAGACATAATAGATAAATACACAATATACAATAAACTTATCATATTCTATTAAGAATTGTCATGGTATCGAAGCTATCTTAGGTCGTTCGACTTTCGTGTCGATGACCGATTCGTGGTGCTCATATTTATCATCATTTTGCTTCCATTTGTGCTTGTTTGTTCTCTATTTTTTTCATTTCTCGACCACTACGGTTGATTTTGATTGCATCTGCCTCTAGTCTGCGTGCTTCTATGTGACCGTGTCTGTTGTGATTTGTTGTCCCCAATGTTCGTTCGCCTGTCCTCTCTTTGCCCTTGCACGAGTCTAATTCGTGCACCTATCATCCGTCGCACTGTCCGTTAATTCGAGTGCAGCCCACGATGTCTGTTAAGCCTGTTATCCCGTGTATTGTCCTTTGATTCGAGCACAATCCACAATGCTTGTCACGGCAGTTATCCGTGCACTTTAGATTTACCAGTCTTGCATGTTGTCTGATAGCTATCACTATCATAATTATGTTGTGCACAAATCACTCCAATAATTATGTGCTACCTTGTTAATTAGATGTTTCCTTTTGTATGTAATTGCATTGGCTTGTGCTAGAATATAATCTACACTACTTATATACCACACCAACTCTTATTATATTTCCTATGTGGGATTATATACTCCAACAGGCTTAACTATCCACAAGAGAGAACGTGGTCGAGACTTATGAATGGCGTAATAAAAGCCAAGCTTTTTAGTTGATACATAGTCTACTAAATCCATTATGCTTCTTAGTATAATAATCTAGGTCTACTTTAGATCATGGTAGTTAGGTGGGATCGTTGTGGTCCACTAGGCTTGTCTAGGTTCTATGTGACGACCCTTCCCTGACCTAGGGTCAAGTCGCCCGGCCCAAACCATTACCTAGACCTGATACCTGAACCAGGCCCAAATAACGGCTTGGCACGCCTAAATAAACCTGTGGAATAATCATTCTAACAACATATATGGTAATAAGAGTGAAAAATAATCATAATAAAACCATATTATCTTGTATATCATAATAAGATCTATCATCTTTAATATTCAAAAGTCTCATACAACATAATAACATTATAAAGGTTCAAAACTATCCATAAACTCAGTCTTAAGTTATAACCCACGTACGAGGTTTACAAAAACGATCAATATTAACCATATACTAATATTATGAGGCTTACATGTAAAGGAACTTCAAGATAGATCATTTCCCTTGCCTTTCTTGTCTATCGTGCTGGTAGATGGACCTATGGGGTAAAGTGGGGTGAGCTAAAAAACCAACGGTGCTCAATAAGAGGAAAGACTCGCTCAAACATTAAATATGCAAGTACTACCTAATACTCATGCAAGTTCTAACATGACACCAAATCCATACTCACAACATATCATGTAAAAGCCAAATAAATGTAATTCGTAACTAAACATAAGTATACAAATGAACACATGATTAGGTACGAGTATAGATATTGTTCATGTTCCTCATAATTATGGAAATAAATTCATTTTCCAAGAAGAAACATCTATATAGAATTTCAATTTCCAAACTAAACATCAAATAGTCTACGTATCAATATTTCAAGTCGTAATTCATTCACTATAATATACATAAAAGCATGACGGTTTCACAACACATTTGATAAACATTCATTTATTTCATGCATGATAATATTCACCATTTTCATTTATAAAAATCTACACATGACATACATATAAAGTCAAATGAAAGATTTAAATGAAATGCGATAGATATATACTAATATAGTACGTTGTTTCATTTAATGCAAACTAGATATTCTTAAGGATCCGGTGATCGAATCATCTACTTTTGAGTTGGTACAATAACTAGTGGAAACGCAATGGCAGTTGTGCCCTCTAAATAATGGCACCAAAACAAAGGTAGTTTCATCCAAGCCGTCATCGCTACACGTCTCAAAGAACCATCAAGTAGCAAAGGATGGAACTCCAAACCATTACCCTCGAATGGTTCACCTTATGCATTCTATTAGTCAAGTAAAACCCTCGGTGGTTAACTACCACAAACATTCTGGGGCGTCCAAAATATATACTACTTGCTAATTTGGCCCGCGGTAGAACTCCACAAACATTCTGGGGCATCGAATAACATGAAACGCAAAACAGTGCATTCACAATTCCATAGATAATAGAGATCCAAACCAATATCACGACACAACCCATACTCAAGTCGTTCTATTCAAAATATGAATTCCTAATTATCTAATAGTCAAGCCATATTTAACGCATAAGCGAAGCTCCCCACTTATCTGGACCCGCCGCGATGCCTATACCGACTTCTCGTGTGTTTGGGGTCCCACGTGAACCGCCTCGCGAATCTAAACAATTTATACAACTCTACATAAGAATTTCACTCAATTTAAAGTTGAATATTTTAATTTTTAATTTATATTTTGGGACCCAATGGTGTGGGTCCCACGTGTTGTGCCGTTTAAGAGCTTCGTCGGAATATCGACGTCCATCGTAATTTTATCCTATTTTATTTTATTTTATTATTTTATTTTATTTATTTAGCCAGGGACCAATTTGGTCCCTGTTTGGTTGAACAGGGACCAATTGGTCCCTGTTTGGTTGGCCAGGGACATCCAGCCCCTGGTCAACCAAATCAAACCCCCCGCAGGGGTTGACTGGCCCCTGGAATAGTCCAGGGGCCTGTCCGTCCCTGGGGTAAAAACCAGGGGCAGAAGCCCCTGGCGTCACGGGGTGGGGGAAGCCCACCCATCCCAACCCTCGAATTTCGATCCGAGGGTGGTCCCCAGTGCTCGACGGCACTAGGGACCCCTCCACCGCGGCTGACCAGCCGCGGTGGTAGTGGTGGTGGTGATGATGGAAGAAGTGGGTTGCTATTGCCACCCCCTTCTTCCTCACGGTTACAAGGGGGTGGCAAAGCTCACCCCCCCTTGCTGTCGTCGGCGCCATTGCTCCCAAGCGGCGCCGCTATCCTTCTCCGGCGGCACCCTAGTGGCGCCGCCTCCTCAGTCCAGCGGCTCCACTAGGAGCCGCCACCCCCTTCTCCTTCAAGCAAAAAAAAAAAAAAAAAAAAAAAAAAAAAAAAAAAAAAAAAACAATAATAAGAGATTACCTCTCCTTGGTTGGTGTCTCCTCTTCCTCTCGTCTATCTCAAACTTGTTGAAACAACAAAAGGGGTAACTAGGGTTTGCAAATTATACTTATATAGTTAGGGTTTTAAAGTAGGGTTGTATACAACCTTGTTATTTTACCAAAATGTCCTTATGGGCCTCCAAAACTCTTACATCCACTTAACTCTTGTTAGACCCAATATTCATTTTACCTAAGCTATACTTTTCACCCTTGAACAATTCACAAAACACACTTGCACACATTCAGTATTGAAAATCACTAAATTTCCTCAAGTCGGGTCAGGTAAAGTTCGAGTCGTTACAATATCCCCAATTTAAAGAATTTTGTCCTCGAAATTAAATCAAAGCCATACCTTAAGATTCGAAAAGAAATGAAAAATTCTCTGCCATATAATCCTCTCGCTCCCAAGTCAACTCTTGCTCTACATGGAATTGCCATCGGACTTGCACTATTGCGTATTCCTTGTTACGTAATTTTCTTACTTTCCTATCCGCGATCTGGATCGGCTGCTCATCATATGACACGTCCTCCCTTAGATCAACTTGCCCCCAATCAATCCTCGGTGCGTGTTTATTATGTGTCTTCCTCAACATGGAGATATGAAAAACATCATGTACTCCCGTTAGCTGTGGTGGTAACTTATGACGAAAGGCTACTGGTCCCACTTGTTTCTTGATCTCGAATGGTCTGATGAATCTAGGAGTTAACTTTCCTTTTAAGCCGAATCGGTGACGCCCTTTCATAGGAGAAACTTTCAAAAGCACGAATTCCCCTTCCTTGAATACAACATCTCGATGGTTCTTATCGGCATACTTTTTCTGACGGCTTTGGGTGGTTTCTAGTAGTTGCCTAATAAACTTAATTCTTTCTATCTGGTCATGAACCATTTCTGGTCCAAACAACACCACGTCTCCAACCTCAATCCAACAAACTGGAGATCTACACGGTCTCCCATAAAGAGCCTCAAAAGGTGCCATACCAATGCTTGCTTGAAAACTATTATTGTATGCGAACTCGCACAACGAAATGTATTTTTCTCATCTTCCACCGAAATCCAATACACAGGCTCGAAGCATGTCCTCAAGTATCTGGATCAATCTCTCGGTCTGCCCATCAGTCTGAGGGTGAAAGGCCGTACTGAGATTGAGTTGAGTTCTCATCTGGTGCTGAAACCCTTTCTAAAATTGAGAGGTAAACCTTGGATCACGATCCGACACTATAGTCACCGGAACCCCATGTAACTTGACAATTTCATTAACGTACATGCCTCCCGGCCTGTATGCTGAATATCCCATGGAGATAGTAATAAAGTGTGCCGACTTAGTCAAACGATCCACAACCACCCAAACCGCATCATGTCCTTTTTGTGTGTTCGGCAGGCCCGAAACAAAATTTATGGTTACGTGTTCCCACTTCCATTGTGGAATAGGCAATGGTTGCAATAATCCTCCTGACTTTTGGTGATCTGCTTTTACTAGCTGGCAGATCTCGCAGTTCTGAATGTAAGTAGAGATGTCAACTTTCACCCCCGGCCACCAATACATTCGTTTCATATCTTGGTACATTTTATTGCCTCCCGGATGCACTGTAAACCATGATTTATGCGCTTCTTTGAATAAATCATCTCTCAACTGTCTATGAGATGGTATCCATACTCTGTTTCGGAACCTCAACGCCCCATCACCTGATAGTCTCCAGTCCTCATCATCACTGTTATCTGCTAATGATCTATACCTTCCGTACTCAGAATCGGCCCTCCGATAGTCAATCACTCTAAACAATGCTACTGGCTCCGCTCTCATCTGAACATGCGCTTGACTCCTTATGACCTCTGAGTCATCTATAGGTACTCCCTGTATTTGCATTACAACCTCGGGCTCTGACTGCAATCGTATACGGCTCAAAGCATCCGCCACTACATTCGCTTTCCCTGGGTGATACTCAAGTGTAAAGTCGTAGTCTTTCAAGAATTCTGACCACCTCCTCTGTCTCATGTTCAAATCACTCTGAGTAAACAGCTACTTCAAACTTTTGTGATCTGAGTTGACAGTAAACTTTTTCCCGTACAGATAATGTCTCCATAATTTCAAAGCAAACACCACTGCTGCTAACTCTAAGTCATGCACCGGATAATTCCTCTCGTGAATCTTCAGTTGGCGTGAAGCATAGGCGATTATCTTCTTGTCTTGCATTAGTACTCCTCCCAATCCAATCCCTGAAGTGTCGGTGTACACTGACAATTCCTTACCGGACTCTAGTAGGACCAAAATAGGTGTGGTGGTCAAACGCTCCCTCAACAGCTGAAAAGCATTTTCGTATGCATTACTCCAAACATAAGTGACATTCTTCCGCGTCAACTCAGTAAGTGGTGAAGCAATCGACGAGAAATTTTGCACAAAACGTCGATAATACCCTGCTAATCCTAGGAAACTTCGTATTTCGGAAGCATTTTTAAGTTGTGGTCATCTAAGGATCGCCTCAATCTTTGTGGGATCAACTGTTAAACCTTCCGCATTCACCACATGGCCCAAAAATTTTACTTTGGAAGCCCAAAACTCACACTTGCTTAGCTTAGCATAAAGCTTGTGTTCCCTTAATGTCTGCAACACTTTCCTAAGATGCTTCCTATGGTCCGACTCAGTCTTAGAATAAATCATGATGTCATCAATAAATACAATTAGAAACTGATCGAGGAACGGTTTGAAAACACGGTGCATCAAATCCATGAACTTGGCTGGCGCATTGGTAAGTCCAAACGGCATCACTGTGAACTGAAAGTGACCATATCGTGTACTAAATGGTGTCTTTGGTATGTCTTCTTCTAGTATGCGCAACTGATGGTACCCCAATCTCAAATCTATTTTCGAAAAGAACCTTGCTCCCTTTAATTGGTCAAATAAATCATCGATCCTGGGAAGCGGATACTTGTTCCGAATAGTCACCTTATTCAACTGTCGGTAATCAATACACATTCTCAAACTGCCGTCCTTCTTCACAAATAACACGGGTGCTCCCCAAAGCAAGACACTTGGGGAAATTAAGCTTTTCTGAGTCAACTCCTCTAATTGCTTCTTCAACTCTTTCAACTCGGTAGCCGCCATACGGTAAGGTGCCTTAGAAACTGGTCTAGTACCGGGGATAAGGTCAATCACAAAGTCAATGTCTCGATGTGAAGGAAGTCCTGGAAGGTCAGAAGGAAAAACATCCGAAAAATCTCTAATAATAGGAATCTTCTCAATTAAGACTTCTTGTCCCTCATCTCCCATAGCTAAACTCAAATGGAGGAGTGCCCGGTATCTGAAAGGTCACCGTCTTATTGAAACAATCTATCTTAGAGTGATACGTCTCTAACCAGTTCATGCCCAATAATGCATCATATTCTAAACACTCTAACACTCGCAAATCAAATGGCATAATGTGATCCCCCAATTTTTATTATACACCCCTCACATGTCATATTAGGGTATATCTTTTCGGTGAAGACTGTGCTCAAAATCAAGTATGTGTGTGCTTTAATTGGTGTCAATCCCAAAGCATGTACCATAGCCCCCGAGATAAGAGAAATAGTAGAACCAGAATCAAATAATGTATACATGTTACGACCATTAATTGAAATCGTACCTGCGACTAACTGTCGCACAGCTCTCTGATCCTGTTTCGCCATAGCATGGACTCTTCCTCGAGCAACTGGGGCTGCACTCTCCTCAGATGATGGTGGGTAAGGACATTGACTCTTGTAATGCCCCGGCGTCTTACACCAAAAACATACTATATGTAACTTCTGAGCATTCGGCTGTGGCTGCGCGACACTACCTGATACACTCGGCCTACGCCCTATTGACCCCCTGCCACTATTCTTACTCTGTTGCGGTGGACGTGGCTGTTTAAATATCACACCCTGGGTAGTCGAAGGTGCGGAAGCATGGGAATGTGTGGTGGTCCCCGTCAAAGTGTGTGTGGCCTACGATGCTACCACTGAATGTATCGGTTCGCTTGATGCTCCTCCAAACCGAAGTTTCTTTGAGTTTTTCTCAAGACCCCTCTGATAACTGTCAAAATTTCGTTTGCCCTGACCATACCGACCAGATCGTGTCTCATCAATGCGGAGTGCATCCTCATAGTCGAATGCCCTGTTATACGCTTGCAGAAATGTCTCTGCCCCTGATTCTGCCACTGGGAAGTGTATCTCCTCCGTCAACCCATCAACGAAACGTCTCCTCTGTGTCGTCTCAGATGGAACATACTCGTGCGCAAACTCCACTAATTCATTGTACCTCGCTGCATAATCTGCTACACTCATGCTACCTTGCACTAAGTCAAGAAATTCTCGAATCTTTGTTGCCTTTACTGATTTTGGGAACCACTCATCATAAAACAACTTCTTGAACTTTGACCAAGTCATATTAGTCCCTTGAGCTCTTTCGATAGACAACCACCATTTGTGGGCTCGATGCTCCAGCAAGAAAGACACTAAAGGCACCATGGTCCACTCATCAATACATAGAGTCTTCATCCTCTTATCCATATGCAAGATCCATGCTTCAGCTTCTACGGGATCCCTATCTCCATAAAAACGAGGTATGTCATACTTCATGAACTCCTGTAATTTTCCTCTCTGATATGTCTCTGTATCCTTGTCTCCTCCATGTACAGCTGCTGCCACCTTTTTAGTAACGGAATCCGCGCCTTCCTCTGCAACTTGGTGCTCATGGATAGGTTCTAATGGAGGATTAGGCCCCTGTCCTACCTACACTTGCTCGGCTGATCTAGCATTTCCTTGTGTCTGTATAAGTTCCATAATACGGGCCCTATTCCTTTCTTGGGTAGACGCCATTTCTTGTAAGGTTTTTTGATGTGACTCCGTCAAGGAAGAGATGCGCTGCTCCATTTCCCTACGCCAATATCTATCATATCTGTTCTGAGCATCCCTCAAATTATGAGAACTTCCCCCATGGTTACTCATAGTGCACTGTAGAGCAACAAGTGGTTAGTCCAATAATTTGAGGAATTTGCAAAAATATCTAATATTATAAATATATTACATTTATAAACATATAACAATATGTTAACATTTTATCTTTGGTTTTCAATCCCTTCCCAATCTAGAATTTTGATATTTGTGCACATTAAGTCGACTCAAACCGATGTCCCATACCATGGATTTGTTCGACTTAAACTTGACCATTTTTAAATTTAAGGGTCTACAACTTAGGTTTCCCTAACCTAATGTTTCCCTAGGTTCTAATCCCTAGGCTCTGATACCAACTGTGACGACCCTTCCCTGACCTAAGGTCAAGTCACCCAGCCCAAATCGTTACCTAGACCCGATACCTGAACCAGACCCAAATAACGGTTTGGCACGCCTAAATAAACATGCGGAATAATCATTCTAACAAGATATATATGGTAATAAGAGTGTGAAAGATAATCATAATAAAACCATATTATCTTGTATATCATAATAAGATCTATCATCTTTAATATTCAAAAGTCTCATACAACTTCATAACAACATTATAAAGGTTCAAAACTATCCATAAACTCAGTCTTAAGTTATAACCTACGTACGAGGTTTACAAAAACGATCAATATTAACCATATACTAATATTATATGAGGCTCACATGTAAAGGAACTTCAAGATAGATCATTTCCCTTGTCTTTCTTGTCTATCGCGCTGGTAGATGGACCTGTGGGGTAAAGTGGGGTAAGCTAAAGAACCAACGGTGCTCAATAAGAGGAAAGACTCGCTCAAACATTAAATATGTAAGTACTACCTAGTACTCATGCAAGTTCTAACATGACACCAAATCCATACTCACAATACATCATGTAAAAGCTGAATAAATATAATTCATAACCAAACATAAGTATACAAATGAACACATGATTAGTTACGAGTATAGATATTGTTCATGTTCCTCATAGTTATGGAAATAAATTCATTTTCTAAGAAGAAACATATATATAGAATTTCAATTTCCAAACTAAACATCAAATAGTCTACGTATCAATGTTTCAAGTCGTAATTCATTCACTATAATATACATAAAAGCATGACGGTTTCACAACACATTTGATAAACATTCATTTATTTCATACATGATAATATTCACCATTTTCATTTATAAAAATCTACACATGACATACAGATAAAGTCAAATGAAAGATTTAAATGAAATGCGATAGATATATACTAATATAGTCTGTTGTTTCATTCAATGCGAACTAGATATTGGTAAGGATCCGGTGACCGAATCATCTACTTTTGAGTTGGTACAATAACTAGTGGAAACGCAATGGCCGTTGCGCCCTCTAAATAATGGCACCAAAACAAAGGTAGTTTCATCCAATCCGTCACCGCTACACGTCTCAAAGAACCATCAAGTAGCAAAGGATGGAACTCCAAACCCTTACCCTCGAATGGTTCACCTTATGCATTATATTAGTCAAGTAAAACCCTCTGTGGTCAACTACCACAAACATTCTGGGGCGTTCAAAATATAGACTACTTGCTTGGACGACCCTCCCCCGACCTAGGGTCGGGTCGCCCTGCCCAGACCGCCATTTGGACTCGATACCTGAACCACGCCCAAATAACGGTCTGGCACGCCTAAACAAATAAACATGCGAAATACGCATTGGCTAAACAAAGGATAATAATTGTTGAATAAATATAAAGATATCCTAAGCCAATAGATTTAAGTTAATAGAACATTAATAAAAAATTATACATCGGTTCATGCTCATTTAAACTAAACAAGTTTATTATAATCTCCGAAATGTATCAACTAAATGTAACTAGGATTCAAGCTACCCAAAGATCTATTTTAATTTTAACCCCAAGTTGTTAGTTTCAAAATCAAATATACATAATATATATACAAAAGCTCACATTAAGAGGAGACTTCAAGCTCGTCTCTCCCTTGCCTCAACCTAGCGTTGTCGTGGATACCTGAGATGTAAGTGGGATGAGCTAAAAGAACCAACGGAGCTCAGTAATGCGGAAAACCCGCTCAACCATCAAATATGCAAGTAATATCTAATAAGCATGCAAAGTCTAGTATGTATTTGAAAAAAACAAACAAGGATTCATTGAATTTTAACATGGTAGCAGGATTTCATAAGAAATAGACTTATAATGAACCATCAAGTACTATCATAGACATAAGATTCGTAAGTCACAATTAAATAGGAATTCATCCCTTCATAACAAATACTACGTATTCATAAGCCATCAAATTGTAACAACAATAATCATGAATAACATTAAAGAGATTGACAAATCATTTCATAATTTCAAACTTTCATACAAATGAGGGGGTTTCGCGAGATTATGTACTATAAAATATAATAATACGATAAGTCGATGTTCCATTCAATGCATACTAGGTATTGGCAAGAATCCGGTGACCGATTCTCCTACTCTCAAAGTGATGGAAACAACTAGCTAGCACACAGGCCTTATGTGCCCTCTCGTTTGTCCCATCAAATCAACAGTAAGTTCGTCCAAGCCATCACCGATGCACATCCCTATGTCTTAAGAGTACAAGAGAAGGAACTCCAACTTATGTCCCTACGTGACATACTTATAAATTCAATTAGTCAAGTAAAGCCCTCGGTGGTAAACTCCACACATCCTGGGGTGTTAACAACCCTCGGTGGTACTACAACATTCTGAGGTATTCATATAGATTTACTTGCTAATAAGACCCTCGGTGGAACTCCACACATTCTGGGGCCATGAATAACAGTGCATTCACATTCCATAGATACGTAGGTTCGAGCCAATACCATGACGCAACCCATAAATCTCAAGCCTTTAATTCAAATTATGAATCCTAAGCATAACTAATAATCATGTCATATTTGATAATTGAGCAAGCTCCCCACTTACCTACACTCGGCGCACCTAAGCCCACTTTTTGCTCACCGGGGCTCGATGTGAACCGTCGCGTGTCACTAAGACAATTCATACAACCTATCAATGTATATTCTATTACAAAGTCATTAATTCTTTAACTCATTTACTTTTAGTGTCCCATTAGTGCGGGTCCTGTGGGTTTCGTGTCGTTGAAGCCCTTGTCGAGTTCCTGATGTCGCATTGTCGAGGGTGGGACCCGTCGTCGAGTCCCTCGAAGTGCGCCCCCGATGAAGCCGTAGAGGGGCTGGAATATTTTAGCCCCTCATTTTACTATTGCAGTCAACTAGTAACCAGTTGACTGAAAAAAGGGGGGGAGCCCGTGCTCCCCCTTTTTGGGACCGTGGAGGGGAGAACTCCCCTCCATGCCGCCGCCCTCCTCACCTCCCTCTAGCGCGGACCCCGCTGGAGGGATCCCAGCGACTGGTCGGAGGGTCGTCGCCCTCCGGCCAGCCGTCGGGGAGGCGGTAGTAGGGGAGGAGAGGTGGTGGAAACCACTCCTTTCCCCCCTCCTCACAACCCATAGTGGTGGGGCTCCCTAGTGGGGCCCCACCTGCTGTCTCTGGCGGCGGCAACTGGAACGTCGCCCCACCACATGCGGTTGTCGCCGCGACTCCACCACCTTCCTTGGGTCATTTTCCTTGTCCAAACTCCATTTTTTTCAATAAAATAAACAAATAAAAACTTAGATGGGATGAGGGGAGGGTGTGTTACCTTCTTGAATGTTTAAATGCACTTCACCATCATCTTCTTCATCATCAACCCTCCTCCACTTCTCTCCCATCTCAAGTTTGGGGTTTCAACACAAAAAGGCTACAAACTTTATAAAAGATTTATATAGGTAGGGTTTTAGAGTAGGGTTATATACAACCTTGTTATTTTACCAAAATACCTTTATGGGCCTTCAAATCATTTACATCCACTTGACTCATGTTAGGCCCAATAATTATTTAGCCTAAGCTATACTTTTCACACTTAAACAATTCACAAAGCACACTTGCACACATTTAGTATTAAAAATTACTAAATTACTCTCGAGTCGGGTCAGGTAGAATTTGGGTCGTTACATTGCTAATTTGGCCTGCGGTGGAACTCCACAAACATTCTGGGGCATCGAATAACATGAAAGGCAAAACAGTGCATTTATAATTCCATAGATAATAGAGATCCAAACCAATATCACGACGCAACCCATACCCAAGTCGTTCTATTCAAAACATGAATTCTTAATTATCTAATAGTCAAACCATATTTAATGCATGAGCGAAGCTCCCCACTTACCTGGACCCGCCGCGATGCTTATACCGACTCCTCGTGCGTTTGGGGTCCCACGTGAACCGCCTCGCGAATCTAAGCAATTTATATAACTCTACATAAGAATTTCACTCAATTTAAAGTT
This sequence comes from Stephania japonica, assembly GCA_039657345.1. Classification (NCBI taxonomy): domain Eukaryota; kingdom Viridiplantae; phylum Streptophyta; class Magnoliopsida; order Ranunculales; family Menispermaceae; genus Stephania; species Stephania japonica. The sequence goes on from CM077557.1 coordinate 16,779,515, forward strand.
GAATATTTTAATTATTAATTTATATTTGAGGACCCAATGGTGTGGGTCCCACGTGTTGTGCTATTTAAGGGCTTCGTCGGAATATCTACGCCCATCGTAATTTTATCCTATTTTATTTTTTTATTTATTTGGCCAGGGATCAATTTGGTTCCTGTTTGGTTGGCCATGAACATTCCAGCCCCTGGTCAACCAGGTCAAACCCCACCCCCAGGGGTTGACTGGCCCCTGGAATGGTCCAGGGGCCTGTCGTCTCTGGGGCAAAAGTTGCTTCCCCCACCCATCCCAACCCTCGAATTTCGATTCGAGGGTGGTCCCCAGTGCTCGCCGGCACTGGGGACCCCTCCACCGCGGTTGACTAACCGCGGTGGCGGTGGCGGTGGTGATGGTGATGGAAGAAGTGGGGTGGCTATTGCCACCCCCTTTTTCCTCACGGTTACAAGGGGGTGACAAAGTCCACCCCCCCCCTCTTGCTGGCGGCGGCGCCACTACTCCCCAGCGACACCGCTATCCTTCTCCTAGGGCGCCGCCTCCTCAGTCCGGCGGCTCCACTAGGAGCCGCCACCCCCTTCTCCTACAAGCAAAGAAATCAAACAAGAAGAAAAAGAAAAGAAAGAAGAGAGAAAGAAAAAAAAAATAAATAACAAGAGATTACCTCTCCTTGGTTGGTGTCTCCTCTTCCTCTCCTCTCTCTCAAACTTGTTGAAACAACAAAAGGGGTGACTATGGTTTGCAAACTATACTTATATAGTTAGGGTTTTAAAGTAGGGTTGTATACAACCTTGTTATTTTACCAAAATGCCCTTATGGGCCTCCAAATCCCTTACATCCACTTAACTCTTGTTAGGCCCAATATTCATTTTACCTAAGCTATACTTTTCACCCTTGAACAATTCACAAAACACACTTGCACACATTCAGTATTGAAAATCACTAAATTTCCTCGAGTCGGGTCAGGTAAAGTTTGAGTCGTTACATTCTATGTGTTCAACCCATTTAGGTTCTAATCAGCATGACCAGTTAGGTTTGTCCACACTTCATTAAAAATGTAATTATGTAATTGCTCTACTCAGCTTGTAACTGAAACAAAAAGGCTCTGTTTGGCATGCACAAACTAGTTTATTAGCTAGTTTATCAACTAGATTATAATCTACTTTCATTAATAAGTTGTGTTTGGTTGGCAACTTATTTTTAAAATAAGCTAGATGATAAGCTAAATTCACAAACGCTATCTCTACTAGCATTTCGATTTTAAGACATCGATTTTAATTTTTGTCACAGTTTTGTCCCTCCGTTTTGCTTTTTGGCTTGAAAATTGCCGGTGTGCACTTTTTATTTCGGGAAACAAGATAAGAATACTTTTTTTTTTTAATGAAATACAATGAATACCTATCATTTTTTTGATAAGAATGATGAATACTTATCTCTTAAAATATATTTTTTTTTTCGTTGGTGTAATTTTTTTGATGCAAGGACATGACATAATCGGAATATTGTTTTTCTCATATTTTTTTGAGGACTATTTTCTCATTAAAATATATGAATTTATTTTCTGAAAGTAAAAATATATGAATTAAATATATACACAATCTAAGAAAACTTCAATAATCTAAGCATTATGTTATCCTACTTACATATGGAACAAACTATTAATTTAAATAAAAAAAAGCTTTGGCGGGCAATTCAAATAATTTTAATATATATTTAAATATATGTAAATATATTTAACCATAAATCTTACATAAATTCTTAATAATAGTTAATTTTTATAGTTAATTAAAACATTGCTCTAGTACCAAAGTAATAGAAATGCAAATAATAGTTCATATAGATATGGTTTTTTAATAACTAAGAAAAGTCGTTTTATGTCATTTTGCATTTCTCAGCTACTCAATCAACTATTCGTCCAAACAATTTTTAGTTGATCGACTATATTATCAGTTGTTCGCTGCCAACTACTCGATTATTAGCTATCAGTTAGATTATAATATGTCAGCTAGATTATCAGTTGTTGTCAAACATAGCCAAAAAATGCTCTTAAGGGGCCAAGTGCTTCCCTTGGTGAGCTTGAAACAAAAAACGATAAGTAATATTTGCCACAATTGTTTTTCATCTTTATTCAATTCTTTAGCTTCCATAGATGCATCAGAGTTCCAAAATATATATTTACTATCTGCTTGTTTATTTGGCATGCTCTTAAACAATTCTCTCGAGGTTTTCTACACGGTTCTTGTTTAGATATGAATCATACTCTTCTTTATAATTTCAAGATTAGAGTAACATTCAAACATAATTTTATAGTTGAAAATCACATTCTACAATGAGTAGTAGTCTGTGTTTCATAGAAAATTTAGTAAATGACACCCAAGGCCGGCTCTAGGCTTTTAGGGGCCCTAGGCGAAATTCAAAATTCAGGCCTCTTGAAGAAAAGCTTAGCTTATTTTTTCATTAAAAGAATCTCCGATAGATCAGTAAGCAAAGAGTGACGTTGAGGTTCTACCGTTTCACGTTCTACCGTTTCACTCTTCTTTCTTGATTTTTGTGATTGCTTTTCTCATTAATTTGATATTTTTCACAATCGATATTAATGTTAGTTCATTGTTAAAATAATTTTACTCTAAAGTTCGATTAATTTGTTGCGTGTTTGATAAGTTTTTTTTGGCTAGTTCATTGAAATAAAATCAAGAGTAAATTTTAAATAATACCTAATCAAAACGAAAAATAAATAAATAAATAAATAAAATAATAAAAATTTGCAAATGGAATGCAAAATCCATTGCCGGTCTTAGAAAAAAAACTTTATAATTATATATCGTCTATCTTGCGCCTTTTAAAAAATATTAGCAAAACATACTTTTTGGTCCTTGAACTTTGAGCCTTTTATGTTTTTAGTCCCTGAGCTTTTATTAGTGTACATTTGGTCCCTAAACTTATGAGTTTTTATGCTTTTGGCCCCTAAACTATGAGTTTTTTTATGTTTTTGGGATAAATTAAAAAAAATTCAAGTTTTTTTGGTTGATGTGAGTCGTCTGGTTTAGTAATATAAATCACTTTACTCTTCTTGACTAGTCACATGACACTTTTGTTACTCGCATTGACGGAATTTAACACTTTAAATGATGGAGGACTAAATGTAGATCTTTGTAAAAGTTCAAAGATCAAATGTGTAGTAATAAAAGTTTGAGGACCAAAAGCATAAAAAACACAGAGTTCATGGACCAAATGATGGGTTTTGCCAAAAATATTTGTTAAACACAAGCTCCACTTTTTTCAGGAGGCTCGAATTTTGAATTTTACCTAGAGCCCCTAAAAGCCTAGAGCAGACCCTGCCCCTACTCACCCCAATCGAACACACACTTGACCAATATGTGCATTGTGAACTCTGTACGTCCAATATATATATATATATATATATATATATATATATATATATATATATATATATATATATATATATATATATATATATATATATATATATAATTTAAATATAAGTGCTCGAGTCCAAATTCGAAGCTAAAGCAAAATAAATTTAACGACTGGTTATCAATTTTACTTTACTCAAAGGAAGTGGCAAGAATAGTATAGTGCCACATTGATCGGATATGAATATTATTGAATTCTCACTTGGATACCTAACTGATCGATGTAGGGACTACTCTTAAAAGGAAGGGTGAGTGATCATTTGATGCAGCTACTTAATTGGATCCCTCAAAGTTTGGACCAACTAAAGATCAATGTTATTGTTGGTAAGAGCTAAAGATCAATATAGGTGATGGGACTTCTACTTATGCTGTTGGCAATCAAGCGAGTATCCGGATTGAGTCTTTACTAAAAGAATGGCATACGGCGTGTGCGCAGGTCGGTGCCCAAACACGGAGCGACAAAAAGGGTCACTTGAGCATTCCATTTGAAGTATATGTCCTTATAAGTTTTATTAAAATGTATATGTTGGTGTGTCCTTATAAATAGTTAGGGTGCCTTTAGCACGTCTCTAATTTTAATATGATCTCAAAAAAAAAAAAAAAAAAAAAAAAAAAAAAAAAAAAAAAAAAATGTGTAGGTAGTATCAATTGGCAAGAACTTAACAAAACAAAGCTTGCATGCATACCATCAATTGCGTATAATATTTTCCAACTCTTTATTAGATACTTTATAAGGGCATATACGTCTCTCTTGCAAATTGCATTAGGAATGATCGAATTTTGGCCATATATATCAAAAAGATCAGTAAAAAAGGTGGCAACTCTATCATCTCGTGATCAAACATAATACTATATGTTTTAGGGAAGTGATTAGCGACCCCTCTTTTTACACTTATGTTCAACACACAGTTGTTTAGCGACCCCTCTTTTTACACTTATGTTCAACACACAGTTGTTGTGGGCGTTTGGATTGTGCATTAAGATCTGTGAGCCATATGTCCAAAGGACCTCAACAATTGTATCAAATGCAGGAGTCAAAAAGTATATCACCGTAACATTACCATCTTTTTAATGATAAAACAAAACAAGTCGTTAGACTTCGATTTCTTTTGAGAAATTAATCCGAATTTTATTACAACTAAAAGTGGGGGCTGTTAGAAAATAGAAAGTAGTAATACATATATACGCACACTCACAAACTACTTAATTCAAACTTCTTGTTCCTCTTCTACCTATTTCTGCTTTCTCTTCAACTTCAAGTTTAGATTACTTTCAGGATACCCGGATCGAAGCCTTGCCCTGACTAACCTTAGACTCAAAGAACTATAAGGGCCGCAACATCTAGCCAACAGTTTTAAAGTTTTTTTTGTTTCTAAGGCTCGAACTGGTTAAGGGAGGAAGGATTTGTGCATCCATCTTGTTCTTCAACTTCAATTCAATCAATGGCGTTTGCTGCTGCGAAGGTGATGAGATTGATCGTAGTGTTGCTTGCACTGGTGAGTCGTAGTGCTGCTTGATGAGAAATTTACTCATTATCACATCCCACAATTTCGCAGGGGTTACAACAACAACAAAGCCTCAATCCCAAATTAATTGGGTCGGCTACATAGATCAAACTCTTCCATCTTCAGAAGTCGTTCTCAAAAAAAAAAATCTTGCATAAGAGAATTTTAAGGTACATTTTGTTGAAATTAGATCTTTATCATCATTCCTAAATATATACATCTTGAGACCTAATGGCACTTTTTTATCTGAATTACAACTATAATACAAAAGAAAGAATAGTATCAGAATTTGTTCGTCACCTGAAAACTTGAGAGCTCCTCCTATTCTCTGTTTGCATGCAAATTAGGATGACCATTGGAAGTGATCTTTTTCTTGTGATGTTTCTGCCTTGTGCGAATCCGCTCTCGAATGTCATTCTCCATTGAGATTGCTTCTTGGATGCTGTCGCGAACAACTTTACAAGTTTCGTCGAGTGCAAGCATTGGAAATGGCTCCTCAATGAGAACTCCTACCTGTAAAAGAATAGCTCAAGTCAGGTGATAATACAGAGATGGATGAATCAATTATCTAACTAATATTGGTTGGACAAGGAAGTGTGAAAGAGAAACATACTTCTTCGATGCAGAACAAAGAAGCAGCACTAATGAAAGTAGCAGGAACAACTATCCAGTGGCAATCATCCCACAGTATGATGGGAAGAGTGAGGTGCCAAAGTACAAGAAATCTTGAGGTCAAGCGAGTATATGACAGAGGGATTGGGATCCCAACGATCTGTTCGCAAACAGCAATGCCTTCGTGGAAACAAGAAATCTTCGACTCCTGCAGTCCAACACAATAAAGTCAATAAGCAATTTTCAAAAAGAATATTTAGTTTTTGTTCTTTTTTCGATTCATTTAACCAATAGGAGTGATTTCATTATGCACAAAGTAACATGCTATCTCTACCGCTATATTTTCTGCTATAGGGGAAGAAAGGGGAAAGAAAAAAAGACAAAAAGACGAAAAAGGGCAAAAAAAAAAAAAAGTAACCACAAGGAGATAAATAATGACTACTTTTTTCACATCACTTCCTATCACTTCCTAAATGGAATATATTGAAATGCCGATCTTCCAAGGGATGTCTTCCCAATATGTCAAAAGTCAAAGCTGAAAATAATCATTTGATTATGCTTGGAAGAACTGGATTAGTATCATGGATTCTCTGAACTGACTAATCTTATGCTGGGGTCTGAAATAATTGTGCAATGAATTCAATAGGGGATGGTAAGGTATCAGCACTCTTTAAGATTAGATTCCTACAGTAAAATAGCATGCATGAAAACTTTATTAGGCATACAATTCAAAGAGATAAATTACTTCAAGGAAATACCATGACATGCTTCTTTGACTCCTCCAAGGGTAACAGTTTGAGGCTTTGAGAAATGAATTCAATGATGCAGCGGGGCCGATGTTTTGAACTAAGAACAATATTTAGATCATCTTCTTCAAGCAAATTCTTCAAGTCTTCGCCAATATCTGAGCCATAAGTCAAATGACACTGCACAGAGCAGGAAAGAATTAAAACGTTAGTCGCCTTGTCTTCTTCACTTCAGACTCAGAAAAAAAGACCACATAACATTCGTAACAAAACTATGATTCACATTCCTCGCAATAAATCCATAAATTTTGGTTCCCTATAGTTATTTTTTCTACTATTTACCTAGAAAAGAAAGTTTTAAGATTTGACAATGATTGATAACTTGTATCCATCCAAGTGGGTAGCTCACCGGTTTGGTATGTGGTCACTTGTGTTGGAGGTTGGGGGTTCGAGTCTCAATGGAGGCAAGATCGTTTCTTTCTCTTAAAAAAAAGAAAGAAAAGAAAAGAAAACCAGTATCTTTCTCCAGTTTCATATGAGTCTCATTGTGCATTGGGCAAGACAAAAACCACAGAGCATACCTTCTACGACATCTCTCCCATCCAGAGGCAAATTGGAATATTTTGAAATTTATGGAGTAACACTAGTTTGGTTTGTCCTTACCTATACACGGGGTTAGAGTTTTGAGTCCCCCATGTGAGAGTTTGGGTTGATGTAAATATCAGGTTCCTTATCAAGAAAAATTATGGAGCAACAATCATAATTTTATTTTATTTTTTTCAGAGCAATATTTTTTTATTATTTTTCATTTGTATTGAAATGGGAGTAAACTTCATGACTCTCCAAAAAGCTGCAGGCTCTTCCCTAGGTGCACAAGTCCCTAGAAGTAGTCTAGAGTTTGTAGACCACCCCTCCCGGTAGTATTCAACTAAATTGATGGTTCTCTCTAAAGTCCAGAGATGAACTTTGTAACATACTTACATTATTTGAGATACATCAGGAGCTCCTAAAACTCTTAATCTTAATCTTAATCTCGTCATGCAAATCTCGTTTCATCTTAATCTTCTCTTGGTTTCAGATGCCAAAAGCCTAAAACTCTTAGAAGGTGTCCAACAAGCACCCTTTTTGGACTTCTTCACCCTGCCATTAGATGCAATTCAGAAGTTCTGATTGAAGTTGCAGATCATATGCATATAGTCTTCCCACCAAAGGTAGGTCTGCACCACCATCTTTCGTTAAAGATAATGACACATAGACAATGCAAAGGAAATTCATTAAGCTACACTACGAATATTTCTAGTCATCCCCTTTTAAAACATTCCCAAACCGCAGTTCACTAGTTTTTTTTTGTTCCCCCTTTTTCGATAACCTCAAGACTTGCAATTTTTAGCATAGTTTGTATGGAATTGTGGTCTGTTGTAAAAATAGACCGGATAGAGCAAGACCACGACAAATAATTTGGAATAATAAAAGTGAAGAAAAATGGACACAGAGATTTTTACGTGAAAAACCCCCAAACAAATTAGGGTAAAAACCACGGGCAAGGATAGAAGAATTTACTATGAGAAAAATAGTAGGTGTTACACTATCTCTCTATTTATAAAGGAGAAACACTGAAAATATCTCTCTTTATAATAGGAGAAACACTCACTCTCTATTTGCTCACAACAGAGCACACTTGCACATTGCACTGCTATCTTGTGCTCTGAGCTTCTGCTTACTCTACATGTTGTTCTAACGCGTTGGGCCTATTTATAGGCAACCAAAGACGCGTCAAAGACGCGTGAGACGCGTTGGTCAAAGACGCGTGAGACGCTCCACTGATAATGGAGAAATTTATGGACGCGTTTAGTGCATTTTCCTTGCATGTGGGTCCCACGTGTGGGGCCCACATGTTTCTTCACAATCTCCCACTTGAAGATTTGATTGAGAATCAATCAGATCTTCATACCATTCTTTCTTCCTTGCTATTTCCATGTTGCTTACATTTCTGTCAAGCCGCATGAGGATCGACACCAGATAAATTTGTCAGCATTGATCGTCTTCGTCAGAAAATCTGCTAGGTTGTCTGTAGTATGAATTTTCTGCATGTCCACGGTTCCTTCTTCCACTTTCTCACGAACGAAGTGATACTGAACTCGTATATGCTTTGTTTTTGAATGAAAGGCTGGATTCCTTGCGAGATGCAAGGCACTCTGACTGTCACAATACAAAGTAATTTTCTCTTGTATGTGCCCGAGTTCCTCCAACACCATCTTCAACCATACTGCTTCTTTACTAGCTTGTGTAGTTGCGACATATTCTGCTTCTGTTGTTGACGTAGCCACAACTGATCGAGCTTTGAAACCCGCCTTCGTCCCGCCAAATAAGTGTGAACACATATCCAGTGGTGGATTTGCTTTTATCGAGATCTCCTGCATAATCAGAATCAACATATCCACTGACAATAAAGTCTGATCCTCCGTAACATAATGCAACATTTGAGGTACCCTTGATGTATCGTAGGATCCTCTTTACAAGACATTCCAATGCTCTCTCGCCGGATTCGCCATGTACCGACTAACTACTCCCACTTGCTTGTGCAATGTCCGTCGTGTACAAATCATCGCGAACATTAAGCTTCCCACCGCTTGATGCATACGGCTTTCGAGACATTTCCATCCTCTCTTCTTCACTTGCTAGGACTCATACTTGAGGATAACTTGAAATTAATAGAAAGTGGGGTAGAAATTGGCTTACAGTCTTGCATGTTGAAACGACGCAAGATCTTCAAATAATTTTTCTGAAAAAGCCAAATCTTTCTATTATTTCTGTCTCGATGAATTTGCATCCCTAGAATCTTGTTTGCTGGTCCCAAATCCTTCATCTCGAACTCCCTAGCCAACTGAGCCTTCAATTCTTGAATACGATCTTTGTTGGGGCCTGATACCAACATGTCGTCTACATACAACAGCAAAACAATGAAATCATTGTTACCAAATCTCTTGCAATATGCGCAAGGGTCTGCATTTAGTCTGTTGTAACCAAGGCTCATTATGAAGGAATCAAATCTCTTGTACCAACACCTCGGCGCTTGCTTTAGACCGTACGAGAGATTTGTTCAACCGACAAACCAAGTTCTCCTTTCCTTGTTCTTCAAATCCTTCGGTTGGAGCATATAAATCTCTTCTTCAAGATCTCCATGAAGAAAAGTTTGTCTTAACATCTAGTCGCTCTCTAGATGTAGATCAAAAGTAGCACACATCGCTAGAACTACTCGAATGTTGTAAGTCGAACCACAGGGGAAAATATCTCATTGAAATCAATGCCTTCTTTCTGAGCATATCCTTTCACCACCAATCTTGCACGATACCGCTCCACTTGATCATCACTGTTTCGTTTGATCTTGTAAACCCATTTGTTGCCAATGGGCTTCCCTCTCTCCCGGTAATGGCACTAGCTCCCATGTTTTATTTTTATGGAGAGCTTCGATTTCTTCCTGCATTGCTGCCGTCCACTGAGATGCTTCCGAGCCATGCATTGCCTCTTGAAGAGTTGATGGTTCTCCTTCCTCGGTTAGAAGACAGTATGCAACATTGCTTTCCATAATATATTCTGAGTGCCAGTCTGGTGCGTTTCTCGTGCGAGATGATCTACGAGGTTCTGGAACTTCAGGTTCACCTGGTTCATTCTCCTCATGTTCTGTACAGCTTCAGAAGAATCCTTTCGTTCAGATTCACATTCCACCCATCTTGTTGTAGTTTCGAAATGCTATCATCTTTCTCTATTTGTTGTACCTTGTCTTCGTAGAAGAGAACATCTCTGCGACTACAACCTTGTGGGTAGTGGAATCCCACAGAGCGATACCCCTTTACTCCGTCAAGATATACCCCAAGAATAAACATTTCCCGGATTTTGGATCTAGCTTTGTAGTTTCTTGGGCATTGTACATAGCGTACAATCGGACTTCCAAATACATGGAGGTTTGAATAGTCAACGGTTTACCGATCCACATTTCCATCGGTGTCCTCAACTCAATTGCCGTTGATGGAGCCCGATTTATCACGTAACGTGCGGTGTTGATTGCTTCACCCAAAACTTTTTTCTAAGCTGCGAGTACTCAACATAGCTCTTGTTCTTTCTAGTAGAGTTATGTTCATCCGCTCTGCCACTCCATTTCTTTGAGGAGTGTATCTTTGTAGTGAACTGTCTTTTGATGCCTTCTGTTTGCAAAAGCTATCGAACTCATTGCCGTATATTCTCCTCCATTATCGGTCCTCAAACACTTGATCTTCTTCCCGCATTCAAGTTCAACCCGCGCTTTGAACACTTTGAAGATTCCGAACACATCTCGCCTTCCTCTTGATTGGATACACCCAATATCTCTGGAGTAATCATCAATGAAGGACACAAAATAATTTGCTCCTCCTATTGATGTGATCGTGGTGCTTGCCATACATCGAGTGGACCAATTCTAGAATAGCCTTACTTCTAGAATTTGATGTGTTAAACTTCAACCGATGTTGTTTGCTTGTTACACAATGCTCACAAAAGGGTAGTGACACCTTTGTGAGGCCCGGAAGTAGCTTCTTCTCAACAAGGATTTTCATTCCTTGTTCGGACATGTGTCCAAGTTTCGGTGCCGATCATTGCGATCTCTCACTTGAACAACTTGAAGCAACGATGCTTCGCCTTCCCGAAGAGTCTCTCCCATGAGCAGGCAAGTTTGCAAAGAACCTTTTCTCCCTTCATAAGTACAAGCGCTCCTCGATCGATTTTCATGATCCCTTTCTTGACTTTGATTTCACAAATCAAGATCATCAAATCGTCCCAAAGATAGCAGATTCTTCTTGAGGCCTTCCACATGTCGCACTTCTTGGATAGTGCGAACAGATGCCGTCATACATCTTCAACATGATGGTTCCGATGCCAATGACCTTTAGAGCATGGTCATTACAAGCTGTACCACGATCCTCCTAAAATAGGTTCATAGTGATGGAACCATTCTCTTCGAGAGGTCATGTGATACGTCGCACCCGAGTCGATAATCCGGACATCGAGAGAATCTTTTCCTGCTTTTAGTTGTTGTTGCCGCTCGCAACACAATGCGACTCCATCATTTGAAGTGCTAGCCACATTTCCTTGAGGATCGGAGTTTTTCAAACTCCAACAGCTCTTTCTTCAAATGACCCTTCTTGCCACAGATTGTAGCATTTAAAATTCTTCTTGCTTTTTGACTTTGATCTACCATGATTGTGACTCCCACTGGGGCCACGTTCGTTGATCTTCCTCTCATCACACGATCGGGGCCTCCACTTGTTGTGAATCGGCTGCCTGTCTTCTTTGTTCTTGCGCCGATTTTCTTCTTCTAGAACAGCCATTTGCAACATCATCGAAGGCTAAACAATCCGTTAAGAGATTATTTGTCGATTGATAATGAGTTGATCATACGAATCCGGTAGACTTTGAAGCGAAAGTTCAAAGACGTTCTTGCGATTCTATTTTATAACTCAATGATGTGAGTTGAGAAAATAGTGTATTCATCGCATTGATGTGCTCCGTCATCAAGTAGACTCCGCCATCCGTAGAGTGTATAATTTCCTCTTGAAAAAATTTTGTTGTGGAGTGACTTAGCCTCGTACAATTTTCCAAAGTGATCCCGAGATCTCCTTGGCGCTTTTCTTCTCTTCAATGCTTGACAATACTCCATCAGCTAGTGACAGATGAAGATTTGCAATAGCATTCTCGTCCATCTCGTTTCATTTGGCGTTGTCTTCGAAATCAGCTGGCCTTTCGCTGATGGCCGCCAAACAATTATCCTTTCTCAGGATAGCCTTCATCTTTAATTTTCACAGTGAGAAATTACTCCCGTTGAATTTCTCAATCTTGAACTTTGTCGCCATTGCTTCTATCACAAATTATCTCAACTAGGCTCTGATACCACTTGTTGTAAAAATAGACCGGATAGAGCAAGACCACGACAAATAATTTGAGATAATAAAAGTGAAGAAAAATGGACACATAGATTTTTACGTGGAAAACCCCCAAACAAATTAGGGTAAAAACCACGGGTAAGGATAGAAGAATTTACTATGAGAAAAATAGTAGGTGTTACACTATCTCTCTATTTATAAAGGAGAAACACTGAAAATATCTCTCTTTATAATAGGAGAAACACTCACTCTCTATTTGCTCACAACAGAGCACACTTGCACATTGCACTGCTATCTTGTGCTTTGAGCTTCTGCTTACTCTACATTTTGTTCTAACGCGTTGGGCCTATTTATAGGCAACCAAAGACGCGTGAGACGCGTTGGTCAAAGACGCGTTGGTCAAAGACGCGTGAGACGCTCCACTGATAATGGAGAAATTTGTGGACGCGTTTAGTGCATTTTCCTTGCATGTGGGTCCCACGTGTGGGGCCCACATGTTTCTTCACAGAATTGTGGTCAATTGAAAGGGGGAATTAAATTCAAAACGCCTAAAACATGGTTGTCTAAGTTTTACAGTTTCCATAATATAGTTTCCATTGCTATTAACTCCTGCAAAATGTAGCATTGAGAATATGAGATCATCTACCAGATCGCAACAAAGCAGCAACGGAAAATATGAATAAATATGTAGTCTCAAAAAACCAACCTTGCAAAATGTTTATCAACAAAAATCTGAAATTGGTAACATTAGTTGAGAGTAGAAAGAAAGAATAAGAAAAGGAAATGATAAGAGTAGAGTAGATTTAGGGTTACCTTGAGCGCGAGGGGAAAGGCGATTACGTAGCGCAAGAGCATCCTGTTCCCGACGTCATCATCCTCGACGGAAGAGGCGGCGGCGACGAACCTGGCAAGATCGGCGGTGGCGGCGGTGATCCTGGTCCAGGCCTTGCGGCCCTCCTCGAAGCGGGAGTAGGAGGCCTCGGTGCGGAAGACGAGGAGGAGGGCGAGGGCGGGGGCGGTGAGCTGGTAGGGCAGGGAGGAGGCCCTGAGCAGGGGGAGGCAGTCGGGGGCGAGGGTGTTGTAGGCCGCGATCATGGCGGCGAAGGAGGTGAAGGCGATGACGGGAGGGATGAGGGAGAGGATGACGCGCGACGAGAGGGAGGAGAGGAGGTGCCGCAGGTGCCGCAGCGAGCTCCTGTGCTCCACCCAGTTCTCGTGCCTGTACAGCGACCTCCTCTGCTGCATCCGCCGCTCCTTAATCCCGTCCGCCCACTCTGGGATCGCTCGAAGAATCGCTGGCAGCTGCTGCTGCTGCTGCTTCTGCTTCTGCTTCTGCTGCTGCTGCTGCTGCTGCTGGGGTCGCTGGGATTGAGAGATGATGGGCTTCAATGAGGAGATGGTTCTGGCGAGGGGCTTCGGAGTGGGAGTTGGGGTAAAGTAGTAGTGGGCAGTTGAGGCTTTTGGCATGATGATGGTGGTGGTGGTGGTGTTTTGGGGGGGAGGCTTGGATTTGGCTTCAGGTGAAGACGAGCTGGGTTGGTGGTGTGGAACCGTTGGGTGGTGGGTGGTTGATTCATCTCCAATCAACTACTGCTCACCTAAAAAGATCGACTAATATTACTTGCTACCCCAAATTCAAATTTCAATTTCTAAGTGCACCCCGTATTTTTACTAAAGCACCCAACTTTAAAACTTTGGTCGAGACATCTATTTTAAGTTTGACGATATGTAGTCTAGACTTATCCACTAGGCTCGATGTTGTCTAATCGAGCCTCTTTGATAAGATTTAGTTGACAACTGCTGACCTAAAGATTTGATAAATTCTCACTGACTCTTTAATAAGAGATTCGAAACTTCGAGGCCAAACTTCTTGGTGATGCCTACAAATCACAAAGAAAAGAGTGTAGGGATGCACTTAGAAATTATAGTGGGTGCACTAATCGCAGTAAAGAACATAAGGGTCATTTTGTAATATGATTGATTTTTTTTAAGTTTGACTTTTTCTGAGGTGTACTTAGTAAAAGGTGAGTTACACTTAGTCAGACTCAAAAGATTTGAAACACTCCACTCACCAATAGATATTCTAACCATTACAACAACTCTTCCTTATTTGTTTCTATTCACTTTTTACAAATTATTGAGAAGCCTATCGAAGCCCCGTCCACATGAGCTTGAGCACGCTTGTACAGGGCTTTGAAAAAATATGTTTGTCAATTGCAGTGGTCTACTCACCTTCGATGCATGCATTTTTATTACCCAAGTACCAAAGGGCAAAGGTGGCTTTTGACTCCCACCCCCACATATGTTGTGAGAGACTTTTTTATAGAAAATATCGTGGTGCCTTAGGACATACAGGCACATTAGTGCCATTAATTTTAAGGTTGGCCCCTGCATCAATGATACTAAAGATGTGTGTGTCTGCTTTAGAGGACGTTAGTATTTTCTTTTCTTTTTTTTATTATTATCAGAAAACACGAGACGTAACCTTAACTAATTCCAGACTAAAAAACGTAGGAATATAAGGGTCGCGCGATATTGCGGAAAACTTTAAAGAGCAACTCCAGGTATTTTTCGAACTGCTCAATTTTGTCACACTCATAGGTGTTCTTGCGGGCATTGTTTGCCTTGATGTGGACGATTTTTTGAAGGACCGCTGCAAATGAGACTTCGGTGCCCGAATAGTTGAAGACACAAAAAAAATAATAATAAGATTAAAACCACGCCAAAAATAATAAACAACCCAAATTGTATCAACTCTCGCATATCCCACCACGTGGACACGACAACATCCACTTCCATCTTCATCACTCATCTGATTTGAAAAATTCGTCCCTAATTTTAGTCCCTTCGCCCGACCTGGAGACCGAAATAAATTTATCTTCATGGCTAGTCTTGACAGACTTATAAAGAAAAACGAGACAACTGGGATGGGTAGACGCTAATGCCTTTACTCAACTCATATACACTTAGGTATGTTATTTTTTATTTTATTTTATTTTTTTTGTTTTTTTTTGTTTTTTTTTGTTTTTTTTGTTTTTTTTATATGCGAGGGTGTCTAGACCTTTGACCTAACTAGTCCCTCGAGGTCAACTGCATGTCCCAATACGGTTGACCAGTCAATCCACCAGAAATGGAAGGGCCATGACTCAAACTCGTGCCAAGG
The DNA here is from genome assembly GCA_039657345.1 of Stephania japonica. Classification (NCBI taxonomy): domain Eukaryota; kingdom Viridiplantae; phylum Streptophyta; class Magnoliopsida; order Ranunculales; family Menispermaceae; genus Stephania; species Stephania japonica. The sequence goes on from CM077557.1 coordinate 16,794,875, forward strand.
TGGTCACAAGCTCAAGTCCTTACCACTAGACCACCCTGGCAGGGACACTTAGGTATATTATTTATTTAAGAAAATGATAATCTAACATATTTTGAGCGCACATTTTATTTTTAAGTCATTTATAACTATTTCGTATTTCTTCAAACTGTGAGCTCCACATCTAACAAAATATTATAAATAATTAAAAAAAAATGTGTTATGTAAAATTATTATTTTCCATTCGTAAATCCGTGCACTTGTCCATTGCTTATAGGTTGGTTACTTTTTATTTTTTCGGAATAGGGTAAGTTACCTTTGGGTAACCCATACGCGTGGATCAAATTGAGGAGTATCTATGAAAGAAGGCAAAATAAAGGTAAAGAGAAGAAGAAAAAGCAGTCAAGCGGGTACAGCCAGAGCGTTGAATCGCAACACTGTACACATCATACACTCCTTTTGTCTCTCTCTCTACTCTACTTCTTAGATTGGACTATATTTTCTGATTAAACAAAATCTCTCGAATGACAGATGTGGTTTCTTTAATCGTGCCTCAGAAGAACTCAGAACATTCCCACATAGAGAGAGATCTGGCACAGTGCCGCATCACTTGAATTGCTAGTGATTGTTATGAATTGTGCGTAAAATGGGCAACTCATGAGCAGCTCAACTGGGTCCTGATCAATTGTGGGCACAATATGCATGGGAATCAAAGAGATTTGAATGATTGCTACATGGGTTTGTGTTTGTGCGGTTGATAGACTGAGAAGGTACGCTCACTGCTTGCTTTCTATTCTCTACTAATGTTCTTTCACTGCTTTGTTGAGTGTCTGATCTGTATGTTTGGAATTATCAAATGTAGTATACACTTATTTTTTTTTTTGCATTTCAAGGCTTAGATGTAGCATGAACAAAACATCTTTGTTGTTCCAACAAGACCTCTGTTGTAGTTCAAACAATAAATAAGAGTTGTTTTATGCTATGACAACTTATGTAATTAAATTTAGGGCATGCACAACAAGAGGTTTCCAAATGTGACTTATATGTTGTAAGACAACTTATGTAATTAGATTGAAAGTTTAGGTCAAAAATGTAACCCAAAAAAAAAAAACATTTGCACTTAAAAAGGCCACACTGAAGCCTCAATACGAATTGAGGCTTGAGCCTCACTTCATTATACGCAGTGTGAAAATTCCAAAAGTAACTCGTAAGCCTCAGTTAACTTTTTTAAACATTGGTAGAGATCAAGATAATGGAGTAGGAAAATCAAGGGAAATAGAAGTTTCCCATATGAGCCATTTTGGATATTTTGGATCAAACTCTTCCATTGTGCTCAATTTAGTGCAACTAGGTGGGAACGCCCCAACGTTTATATATGTTTGATTCATTTCATGAAGAGTGACAAAAGTTTTATGCCGGCTGTCAACCTATCGCAACCCTCCTCTATTTTTCAGGTATGAAAAATGGGTTTGGGACCTCCCTCCCCCATTTTCAATGTGGAAAATGGGCTTCGGAGTTCTCTTCCTTTATCCGGACTTAGGACCGGCTATGTAGCACATATAACGTTCTACATAGGTGGAGTTATTTTGGATATTTAGGATCAATTATACAAATTGAGGATGACATTACTTATAGAATTCAAGCCGGATGGAAGAAGTGGGTGCAATAGGTGTAATATGTGATTGAAACATTCTTGTTAAGCTAAAATAAAAGTTCTGTTAGACCGCAATTAAACCAACTATGCTTTATAGAAGTGAATGTTGGGCGGTAAAGAAACTATCTGTGTGTGTGAATATCAGAAAATAGGTGATTTATATTACGGTATCTGTTAGAACCGTCGCAATTTTGTTAGGTAACCTACAGTTAGTTTTATCAGTAGGGCGTTACATGAGATGTGACATGGCAGTATAACTGAGGATGACCATTGTAAAGAGTATATAAATTTCATAGGTAGCATATTGTACATTATCTAAAAAATATTATCTGAGGATTACCATTGTAATCTCCGCTCTTCATAACTGAAATTAATTCTTATCTCTACTTCTTTTCTGATTCTAAGGATAATTTATCTGGATTAGATCACTCCACAATCTCCATGATTATTTCAAATGGTTAATAAGTTTGTCATAAAGCTCTTTAAAACAATTGCTCAGATCCCCACAATCCTATAAAGGTTCCTAAGGATTGGATTATTGAATGGCATTTTCATTAGATTCACTTGGAGGCTAGAACTCAATTGAAGATTTTATCAGTTAGAAACTAGAATTACAATGCAGGATTATTCTACTGTTTGAGAAAATTTTCGTTATGGGGGTGCATTTCCTGGTTAATATTCTATTTGATCAAAGAAGCTTCTAAAGATAGAGGTATATTTTAATTAAAATCTGAAAATGAAGGATTTTCAAGTGACTGATTGTCTTCAATACCTATGCAAATCCACTTAACCCAACAATGTTCCATTCTGGTACATGATCCGTGGAGGTTGAAACTTTTATGACAAACAACTGCACTTATTATAGTCTCACCTATGAAGCTTTGTTCCTTATCTATTTGTGTGATGATGCCTTTATAATTATTTCCTGTAGTTTAATATCGTATGAAATGATTCGGTGTTTCCAATATGTTGCGTAACTTGGGTCTTGATCAAGCAATTCACATAGAAAGGAGGTCTGGACGGTCATTTTTCTTTCAAGAACTTGTTTCTAATTGCAGGAATGTTAATATTTTTTCCATGAAGGTGGATAATTGATCATATGTTCAGAATTCATATGTAAATATATACAATGATGGGTTTTAAAACCGCAATTGATGGGAACCAACTGCATTTTTCATGTTCACACTGAAACTTCATTGTAACTTGCAGGATTATCGAAATTGTGTATATAAACTAATTTCTATCAATTTGTTTTGCATTTGTACCTGTGTGGTTGCAGGTGTACATCATCCTGTAGCTTTTCATGAGCATGTGTTTTCGGTTTTCTCTATATGAATTTAGATGACACGTCATCTACTTATTTGATGTTTTTTTTTTGAGGAAATACTTACTTATTTGATGTTGTGTGATTGTACCTTTTCTTTTCAATCGCATTTGCAAAATCATGACTTGTTTGCTTCTGGATTCTTTCAGTCCCCACTTCTTTGATGGGCTTATACACAGAGTTCGGATACAATGATTTCATTTATATACCTGAAGACTTCCATCCTTCTTTCTTCTGTCCAAAAGCAGAAGTCATGAATAGCAATGGAAAGTTCATCAATCAAAGCTACCTTATAAGTAGTCTGCACGATGAATTCATAGAAATCAGCTGTGGCAACCCACTAGCTTCTTCTAGGGTAGCGCATGATCCTGCATTTACAGACTTGAAAGCACCAAGTGAGCGATTGATATATGTTGAGGAAAGAAAAAAGATAGACATGTCTCATAATGGAGACATAACTTCTTTTAACATTATGGGCAATCTTATCAATGATGAGAGTGGACCGTGTTGGGAGAAGAAGAGACCATCATTGATATCTTTGAACATGGATGCGAATCTAAAATCTGATAGCAAGACTTCAACAGCTGCAGCTTCTGGGGGATTCCTCGATTTATCATTCTATCGCTCATCCATCCAAGGTTGCGTTACTGATATTTCTGTTTCTTCAGATGGCTACATTGATATCTGTACGGGCATGAAGAACATAGAATATAACCCTGGTGAAGTTGAATCTGAAAGCCCTTTAGAACTGAAATTTGAATGCAATAAAACCTTTGGTTGCCTAGATGATGACAACGCTTTGATGAAAAAGGAGAGAATGCTCATATCACCAAAATTCTCATTAGAAAGAACAGAAATGACTCTTTTGCCTTTCAAATCAGAACAAATGGAATCCAAGGTAGGCCCAAGAACTCAGTTTTTGAGCCCGTTCAAAAAAATAGCAGAGCGACTGGAGCCCTTTATCAAGTCTAAATCTCAGCAGAGCTCACCAAAATCTATGCCAGAACCAGGAGATGCTGTGTCTAAAGGATTGCGAAACATGAGGAAAAGGTCACTTAACAGACTTTTGTTGAGCGACTTTTTGAACATAGAACACCAAACAGATTCTGGCTGTCAGTGTATTGCAGAAGATCGTAGTTCAGTTGCGGCCTCACCAACTCACTTAAGTGGCCTTCTTAAGTTAAAAATTGAGCACGGTGTGCCATTTTTTGAGTTTTCATTGAAAGATCCAGAAATTCTTCTTACCGCCAAAGTATGGAAGACTGGTGATTCCTTCAACTGTGCCTATACATTTCATTCTTTGGACAGTAGGATGACTGACTGCAAACATCATGCAAAGTTACAAAGAAAAGATAACTCTATGCTTGGCCAGATGCAAGTTTCATGTCATTTATGTCCAAAAATGAGAAGAAATGGGACTTCTGGTTATTCCATGGTTGCAGAATCTGTCTTGTATGATGTGGTTCGTGCAAGAAAAGACTTGTGCACTAAAGAAAGCTCTAATTGTTCGTGTTCGACTAATTCCTTGAATCCTACTGATTGTTCTTCCGAGCAAAAAGAAGCCATACCTGAAGATGATGATTCAGATGCTTTAAATAATATCCCTTGGGCAACCTCACTTTTGCAACGAAACATACAGACAGCAGCTGTTTCTGTAGAAATTCCATTTGATGATGCAGAGAAAATGGAGAACAAGGCTGGAGTAGAGAAACCTTTCAGTTTTTCTGATATGTCCGCGGTCAGTTGGAAAAACAAGGATGTAATAAATTGCATAAATCTGTCAAATGTGAAGGTAATTACCTCATCTGGGATCCATGGGGTGCCAAGTACTGATGGTAGTGTTGGTCCTTCATCCATATTAGATCGATGGAGATTAGGTGGAGGTTGTGATTGCGGCGGTTGGGACATGGCCTGCCCCCTTCTTGTTTTTGAGTGTCCAACTATTCAAGACATTGAACAAAAGCCATTCATGAAGAGGTCTCGGCCTTTGGAATTCTTTGTAGAGGTATACTTCATCTGATGCATGTTCATCTTGCTTTAATCTGGTTGCTTACTGTCTTATTGCTTAAATTTTCCATGGAGATTGTTTGAATTGAACCTTTGCCTTTACAGATATTCTTGTTGATTAATGATTATTCCATTTGCCTCATCATTATACCATTTATATATAAGCGTCCAAAAACCATAGCAATGAAAAGATTTTTGTTTCTGGACTATAATTCTTTATTTCATCTGGATTCACAGACCTACCCTTTCTTTTAAAGAATAGCATTGGAGCTCATGTGCTTACTGTTTGATATCCTGGTCCTGGAGCAGTATGATGATTTTATGAATTAATTTACCGCGAAAGCGTGTCCTTATCTTTTATGATGTTGCAGCGTGGAAGGACTTCTCTACTTGTTTTTTTTTATTCTGATACAACAAGAGCTTTTTTGTGTTTTAACTGTCCAATGCTATACATTTTTTTTTGGCTCAACCAAAAGAGAAGTGCTATTCTTTTCCATTATTTTTCTCTGTCATATGCTTTCTTTTTATAGTTTTTAGAGAAGCTAGACTTCTAGATTCCCAATAAAGAAAGTTTCTTATCCTGCCCAAGGTGATAGTGTAATAAAATGTTCTCTCTTCTTCTTTTTTCAGGGACTGAAAGAGGAGATGCCTACCATTAGCATAGAAGTTATCGATGAGGGTTTGTATTCCGTGAAATTTCATTCTCGATTGTCTATGCTGCAGGCCTTCTCCATTTCTGTAGCCATTGTACATGGTTCGGAAATCTGCTCTTTGGTCAGGAAAGAAAGTGATGGGAAAGACTTGCATTGCAATTCTCCAAAACTGCTCCTTGAAGAGGAGGTGAAGTTTTTCGTTGATGCATTGGCACAAGAGAAAAAGAAAGTTGGGAATACAACCAATGCCATTTTGCAATCTTCCCTGCTCAATCCGCCCTTCTCCCCATATGCGAGATCGTAGTTCAGGACATACTCTTTTGACATGGATTAACTATAGCTCTCATGGAATTAATTTCAACACTGATGGTTATAACTTGTGCATCACGCAAACCGGAATTTTCTGCATGGAGAACCATTTTAATCATGAGATGCCGCATTTGACGTTCAGTCATTATTCTTGAAAGTGTAGTATTTTGTCAGTCCAAAACTGGCGACCATATATTAATGTCCATTGTATTATATGTCAGAAAAGGAAGGCATATCTGAAGATCAACCGCTCTTCCATTTTTTTTTAGTTTGTATTATTATTAAGTTAGCACATATGAAGCATTCATTTGATGTTAGCATAGTGCATGTCTTGTAAAAACCAACATCTGTAGCATATTTTGCACACTCCAAGGGTATTCATTTGACCCCCAAAGAATTTACCATTGCAATGAAGTGAACTGGTGAAGGAACTACTTTTCAACCAAGGCTTTGTTACGTTACTTAAATAGCATATTTATATTCGCAACATTTACTGTCAAAATAATAAGGCTCTAATAGGCCTTAACAACTGTGTCAAAAAAATAAAAGATCTTAGCAACCGAATCAAGCCCCAAAGGAAAATCATTTTGGTTGAATTATATTTATTCTCAATTTCTTTTTTATCCGAAGAGATACAGTGTTTCATTTCATTTAATTCATAAAACGTTGAGGCACTTGGGACTTTGGATTTAGGGTTTGGGTACCTTTTTCTATAATTTTTTTTGGAGCATTTTCTTTGATGATTTTTGTGGTACTTTTTTTGTCAAATTTTTGGGGTACTTAAATATAGATCCAAAATGGTCACATGGTGGTAATATTTTTCTCAAATTGAAACCATACATTGTGGTAAGAACAATGACATATATATTTTTTTGAGTAAATAACAATGAGATATATTTTATCAAAAAAAAAAGAACAATGAGATATATATATATATATATATATAAATATATATATATATTATTTTTATTTTTTTGATAACTATGGGTATCTGCACCATTTGAGTACGACTAATCCCATACGGTTAAGTTGGTCCCACCAAACCCATTAACCGGGAGAAACCACCAAGAAATGGTTACATTGTCGACTCAAGGACTCGAGCACGCGACCCCCTTCATGTGAAGAAACCCTCATATATATGGTACTTGTGCCACTAGGCCACCCTTGTCGGGTGGTACAATGAGATATTTTTTTTGTAATAAAAAAGTGAAATAGAGAGTTATTAACATATGCGGATTTCATACTGAATATATAATTATTCGGACAGTAAGTAAAAATTGTATGGTTTGTCAATTGTCATATCATATCGTGCAACCAAATTTTTCCTTGTCGTACCAAAAGTGTTTTTGTCAAAGAATATCTTTGTAGTTTTTTTTTCCTGACCTAAAGGTAAGACCTGGAGAGATCGTGATTCGATTCTCAAGTTAAAAATAAATCAAATTTCGTAGTTATAAAGTTTGCATCTTCATTATTGTTTGGACACGAAAGTGGTTTTGTGTAATGGCTAATTCAAATCACCTCAGTGGTGTATGAATGTAATGAAGCGATAACAAATTATCAATCTCTCTTGACAAGAGAAAATTCCCAAGATGACATAACTACATTATTTTTGCTGCAGATGATCTAGGGCTTTTCAATGAGACAGGGCAGATAACGTAGCAATGGTGGAAGAAGGTGAGATCAGGCAATGATATAAAGACGAGAGATTTTTGAATTTTATGAGGGGTTTAGGGGTTGTTGATGGCCCTCAACAGTGCGCAGTCAACGATGAGTGTGGGTAGCAACAAAGCAGATGGAGTCTTGATAGCAATATTGCGGTGGCGGGGTTCATCTAGAGATAATTAACAATCCATTATATTGGCATAGTGTTTCATGTGGTCTCCTTCTTTTTATATAATTCTTCTTCCGTTAAGATTTAATTTTTATTTTGTTTATGGTTAATTTAAGTTTTGCCTCCTTATGTGAATGTTTCGTCTAATTGAGATAGGCTCTTTGTATTTATCCCTTTTTTTAAAGGCAAAACATATTTTTTAGTCCTTAAACTTTGAGTTTTTTATATTTTTGGTTCCTGAACTTTTATTAGTGTACATTTGGTCCCTTAACTTTTATTGGTGTACATTTGGTCTCTGAACTTTTGAGTTTTTATGTTTTTGGTCTCTAAACTTTGAGTTTTGTATATTTTCAACTTTTGTTGGTCAACGTGAGTCACCTAATTTAGTAATATAAATCAATTTACTCTTTTTGACTAGTCACGCGACACTTTCGTTACTCACGTTGGCGGAATTTAACACTTTAAATGATGGATTAAATGACCTTTGTAAAAGTACAAGGACTAAATGTGTAGTAATAAAAGTTCGGGGACCAAAAACATAAAAAAAAAAAAAAAAAAAAAAAAACATAAAGTTGAGCCTTTCTTAAACTTATTTGTATATATGCATGATAAGTACAAAAAAAGCAAAGAAACAAAAAAAAAATAGAAAGTATGTCTATCAAGTAAAAAGAAAAACACAATCCCACCAAAAAAAAAAAAGAAAAACACAATGGATATAGTTTATAACTAAAAAACTCAATTAGGTAATGTATATATTCCGATTCCCTTTTTTGTGGCTTTTTGTATTTTTTATTTAGTTTTTCATGAGGTGGCATAGCTCATCCTGTCTATCATGCCCTCTAGAAATAAAAGGGCGGGTAAACAGTGTGAACAGTTATTTGTTTTACATCATCTCTACAGTGTGAATCCATATTATCGTTGGAGAGAGTTTTTTAGTTGGGATGTCTATTCTATCCTACGTGTTCCACATTGACCCCCAATCCACGTCCCTATTAGAGATGTTCTTACCCTATTGGGGTAAAAACGATAAATGTGCCTTTTTAGGCTTCAAAAAAAAGATGGTTATAGTCTCATTTGTATTCAATTGGAGGAATTGAGAGGATTTTAAAAGAGCTTTGAGGATTTTGAAATCAAGGTGTATTTAATTTGGATTTGAAAAGATTTTAATGGACTTTTGAAGAGTCAAGGATTATTCATTTAAGATTTCAATAGATTTTGATGGATTTCTAAAAAAATCTAGGTGATTCAATTTTTAGACACCAATAGGATTGGAAAATGATAAAATGATTTACTTTCAACACTCATTTTAGGCACACACCTTTGTCTTTTAGTCATTTATGATGTTTTGTCAAATGTTGGGGCCCACGTCTGGGGAGACAAGAAAGAGCAATAAATGGTTAAAAGACAAGAGTGTGCACCCAAAGTGTGCATTAAAAGTGAGTCATTTTATCATTTTTCAATAGGATTTTAGTGGGTTTTGGTAAATTTCTATTAGATATATGTACATAACCAAATCTCACCCCTACCCATAAAATTTGGATGGATTTTAGATCAAGTCCTTCCAAATCCATCAAGTTTTATGAAGTCCATAGAAATCCATCATTTGAAAAAATTCATAGTTTTGTCAAATTGAATACACCCCTAACCAGAAATGAGATGTGTATGTGATGGTGCATGCCTTTTTTTCTTTCTTTTTTTTCACTTGCTACAATGTTGATACGTTGAATTGTTTTGAGGCTCCAATTTGCTGCTGATCGATTATTGTTGTTGGAAAATGTTTCATGGTTATTGGATGTGTTTAGTTGACATAAGTGTCTTTTGATTGGGGGAAGCGCACTGAGATTTTTGCTGGCACTCCTCGAAAGTGCACATCCTTTAGTATTGACAATTTCCCTTCATAAGAAAGTGTGTGTACTGTGGCGGATCCAAGAAATTAAGTTCCTAGGCTGTGATTAAACTAGTAACATTTCTATTTTTCCAAAAAAAAAAATAGTGACTATTTTTCTTTTTAGATTATTTTTTTAATAAATTCACTTTTAATTGTGCATGCTAAATAGACAAATACACATTGTGAAACGTCAAATCAGCATGTAACTAGACTATTTATACCAAAACATTATAGACAAATCTCAAAAAAAGAAGAAAAAAAAAGCTTTATGGATGGAGTCCCCTTCTTGAGAGAGCTAAAGCTTTTTCTAAGTTAATTAAGTATAAAATTCGAAGTAGTCGATTAATTTTATATACTGAGGTGGGTTCAAGCGTGCACGGGCAAAATTACAAATGCAAAATAGTTTTGATAAAAGGTATCAATTTGGTTAATTAGTAGTTGGAGTAGAAAAAGATTAACACATTTCAATATATATATATATATATATATAGAGAGAGAGAGAGAGAGAGAGAGAGAGAGAGAGAGAAAGAGAGAGAGAGAGGGAGAGATTGTAAGGTATCCATTTTTTGGGCAGTTGTAAGGTATGAATTGGTTAGTCAATGAAGAGGACAAATATTGAGTAGCAAGTTTTGACACATACATTAATTAGTTACAATGTTGTTTGAGTCATATAGAGTTTGCATAAAGATGTGTGCATTCACATCTTGATATATCTTAAGAAAATTCAAAATATTGTAGCAAATGTATGGAACAAAAGTACTCTATGTCATTAAATCGTTAAAAGTAGTGCCACTTACAACAAAAGCAAGTTGCTTGTTTTTTTACTTCAAATACCTGTATCCTCTTTTTTTTCCCTTAAATTTAATTGTTGGACTGGTCTGTATATTTTTTTTTTGGGCTAGGCTATTTATGTCGATTTGGGGCAACTAACAAGTAAAAAATTATGAAAATACCAAACTTGCCCTGAGTAAGCAATATGTAGATTCGCCAGTGCTCTTGTGGAGAGACATAACATACTAAATAGTGTATCTATTCACATAAGTTTGGAAACTTAATAAGTTTGATAGTGAATCATACGAAACCATCAAATTTCATTCAAGAACATACAAACTTTGTAATCCCATCTGTTTTTTTCTATTTTGTTTGACTTGAGAAGTGATAAGACGTCGGTACTACCTTAACCATATTAATATCTAGAGCTAACGGTCACATGACCAACACATACTGACCAATGTGTTGCCCAATTGTTCTAGTTCCTGTCGTGCTCAGATCGGCCAACATGCTAAGCCTAGTGCCCAGCGCACTGGTCGACTGCACGACTGCAACTTCAGCACATTTGACATCTCTAAATTTGATCCAAACGGAGTCCAAACACCCTGCAACCTCAGAGAGGGCCCTAATGAGAATTTACAACATTCATAGCCATCCAACAATCATAACCAAACACCACCCACTCCAACCTAGACCACAATAACAACAACAATAACGATAACTTCAACCCAACTCACCTCATCCATCATCTCGGCCTCGACTCCATGAACTCACCATTGTTCCAGCGAGCTCCTCAACTACTCATTCCCTCTCCTCTCTCTCCCTCTGTTCTCTTGTTTTCTCCCTCTCTCTCTCTCTCTCGGTTTTAAGGAAGAAATAGGCGATGTAAATTTTTAAATAATTAACTGCCTCGAGATACACATCATGTCATCTCGAGGTTCCCTTATACTTATCTTTTTAACCATACTGTCCAGCGCGATACCTCACTGTCCAACACATTTATTCATTTCAGCTAATAGTAATATATATTGTATACACTTATATATAACTTAATATATAAATATGTATATCAATATATATATACAACCATTACTTGACCACCATTTCTCGATCCTCGTGCACGCCACCGAGTTCACTCGGTGTGCACGCATACTCGCGACTCCCGCGGCCTATTCATGATTCATTCACGGTGTCTAATGCCCCATGATCTATCAATTATTTCCATATATATATGTATGATATACTCCACAATATATATAAATATATATACATGCTTGCAATTATGCCTATAATCATGTAGTACACGCCTACGAGCATACTCGGGCATAAACGCTATCCCGCGTCTCATGTGTGTCATCCGTGACCCACAAATGGTATTAAGCGTCCCATATTTTATCCAATTATTCATTTTATTTCCATTCATAAATACTAATACAATCCATACAAATACAATACAACACACAATTCCACACACACGCTAATCGTAACTAATTGGGCTTAACCATGAGCCTAACTCAAGTTAATTAAGATTCGGATTAACATTAATCACGTGCTTTAGGTAACGGGTCATTACAAAAAGAGTGTTGAATCATTCAATTGATTCGTAGACTAATGATTTTGGGGTGCTACAATCGCACTCCAAATCATTAGTATGATCGTTGTATCCTAGGTGTAACGGCCCCAAAACCATTGGCCGCTACGGCGTGCGCCGCGAGCCCACAACCTAGCCAACTCACACTCCTAGTTGTGTCCCACGAGCACTCAAATCTTAATATCAATCTAAGTCTTGCTAACTTTAGCTTATTTATAAATAATCATTGATTCGAGTTAGCTTAGGGTTCATTATTATCATTTAATCTTAAAATACGTTACAGATAATTTAAATCATCAAAATAAATATTCACAATGTGTTTTATGAGCATTTTATCTAATGTGGAAACCATACCAAAATATACAACATATACATATCAGGTGTGATCCTCAAAATACCAAAATATAACCTCCAAGTCATATACAGGTCATGTCTGTCTCTCACATCCTAACACCCAGCATAAAACAAAGAAATATAAATAAACGTATGAGTAGGGCAAATGCAGTCAATCACATGTAGTCCTCAAGCTTGCCCTTCCCTCTGCTCGTATTATGATCTGTATTCAAACCATCACAAAAAAGCAGATGACGAGTCCAGAGTGAGTAACCCCAAGGAAATTCACCAAGTAAATACATAAATAAACTGTTGGAGTCAAAATACTATAAATAAACATGCGGAACAAAAAAATACAGACAACTGTAGAAGATCATCGCATGAATATGAATAGTGGAGAAAACAAAGTGCGTGCACAATCAAAGTCAGACTAGAGCTATACTTCGACCTATCCGCTAGGTACGACCCGTGAGTATACCTCAAACGGGTGACCCTGGACCCTCTAGGTGACCGACGTAGACCACGGTGCACCCACACATGCCTAGCACACCTGGGTAGCATATTCACCGACGCATTACTAGAACATATGCTATGGCCTGGTGGACCATATGCCCCGCAATGAATAAACATCAGGTGGGAGTAACTCAACCACCGTAAAGTAATAGGAAATAAAAATTATTGAAATAACAGGACCGTATTCAAATAAATCAAACAACAAGTACTATAGTGAATTTTAGTTGGGTTACTACACACCTCAAACCACACTCCTCGTCCCGTAAAACAAACTCTGGTCTGACTCCTCCAAATCCCCGATATCCAAAATATTACCCGAATTAACCTATTACCATTTATCATTGATTTACTATCAATTGTTTGTATTTTAGGTCAATTAGTATATACATTATATCCACAATACTCAAAACAGCAAAAAATGGCTATTTGATGAACACCCAACACGCTGGTGTTCATGCTGCTCATCTTCATCATTAGCCCAGACTGTGTAGCGCACTTGGCAGTTTTTCCAGTAGTTCAACAGAACTTAACTGCTGGAAAAACACCACCCAAGCCTTCACTAACGCTGTCGACCCCATCCTCACCTTATAGGGGAACAAACAACACTTTCAAAAAGCCAGAGATATAATAAATTATATCAAACATGCATCAAATCCAGGATCCAATATCAAACTTGAAAAACCCATTTTCATGAAAACAACCCAAACTTGAAAACCAATATCCAAAACTCATTCATCCATATCCACAGCACTCGACAAACTCTAAAACTGGACAAAAACAGTGGCAAAACCTCAACACTTGAATTCCCCACCATCGCCCCCCAAAACCACATTCAAATTGAAGAGAATGGAGAGTAGATCATATAACTCATCTTACTTTGATGATCCAACACACAAAAGCACTTCAAATGTCCATGTTAGGAGCTCCAAACCTTCATTTCTTTGTCTCCATTTTCAGATTTCATAGGGAAGAGAGAGAAAATATGGTAAAAATGAGAGAAAAATTGGTTTTTATATGTAAACCTTCATTACAACTCACACACACATCTCCATGTCTTGTTTGATGGTGGAGATGAGGTCAAATAGTCCTCCTAATGAGACAAAACTAACCATATGGTTTTCTTTGACTTTATACACATAGCACCAATTATTTGCACTCCCAGACGTTCCTATACCCGGCTCTGATCCTCGACCGATTCCGTTCGAGCACAACGACGATACCAACTGTCTTAATATCATTTTATATTAATTATTTAATGAATTTTATTATTTATTGTGTGTATTTAGTTCCCCGTCCTATTTTACTAATTATTCACCACTCGGAATACGCGCCTATGCACCAGTCGCGGCGAAAACGCGTCATATCATCTCACTCGTCAATATTCAATATAAGCACACATATTGCGATGCAATTTAACTAACTTAAATATATATATATATATATATATATATATTGCAACTTCACAACAAAAAACATACAAAACGGATTATATACCTGATTTGGACATGCTCCGACCTCGCTGTGGAACCCACGAACGTCTCTGCTGACGTCCACGTCTGCAATGATGTCATAAATAACGGCAATTATAATTGGGCCATTACATTAGGAGACTACTGCCATTAGACCGTAAGCACCACAACGGGGTGAAAATAGTGTTCAGAACAACAACAACAACAACTACATAGCCTTAGTTTCAAATTAATTGGGGTCGGCTATATGGATCAAACTCTTTCATTGTCCTCGGTTTAATGCAATTGATGGTGAGCTTTCCAAACCATTAAAATCCCTCATAAATAATGTATCACAAGTTAACTTCGGTCTACCCCTACCTCGTTGAATTTCTTTAGTTCCTATTAAGTTAAGGTTTCTAGTCAGGGCATCTGTAGTTCGTCTTTGCAGGTGACCAAACCACCACAACCGCCCTTCCCTATTCTTTGAGTCAATCGGTGTTATTCCCACTTATCTTTGAATTTATATATTTCTTATCCTATCTTTAAGAGTTTTACTACACATACGTCTAAACATCCTCATTTCTTCTGTGTTCATTTTATGTAATTGTTGCTGCTCTACTGCCCAACATTCACTCCCATAAAGGATAGCTGACCTTATTGCGGTCCTATGAAATTTTCCTTTCAAATTGGTAGACATATTCTTATTACAGATCACAACAGTCACACTCCTCCAAAAATAGTCTTCTGAACATTGAGTATAATTTAAGTCTCTATCGATTGCATTATGTTATTCTTCTATTTCGCATCAAGTTTTATGAAATTTCACCATAAAAAGAACAAGATCACTCCCATTATCCACAATGTCTTCAGTACTTTCACTACGTTTTAAGGGCATTGTATCAAACCACATTATACACAATAATTCTTTTGATTATCAAATCATAATTACTTTTTTTTAACAAAAATATTTTTTTAAACTTTTTTTTAACCAAAATATTTTTTTTGAAAACTTTTAACAAAAATATTAAATTCTCAAGAACTAAAAATCTCAATCAAGATTCACATTAAAAAAAGATCTCAATCAAACATACAGTGATTTCAGCATAAGTGGCTATTCCCACAAAATAGTTTTGAAAAATTAAGTTTGATAAATGAATCAAACGAAACCATCAAATTTCATGTAAGAACATGTCAAATTTATTTATTTATTTTTGAGAAACATACAAATTTATAGAAAAATAATAATCTAACACACTTTGGACACATACTTGGAGTGCATATTTTGTCGTTTAATCTATTTATAATATTTTATTAGATGTGAGTCCACGCATAGGAAAATAAAAAAGAGTCATAAATATGTTAAAAGACAAAGTGTAAGAATTGTGTTAAATTATCATTTTCCAACTTTGTAATCCCATCTCTTTTTTCTTTTTGTTGACCTGAGAAGTGATAAGACGTTGGTACTACCTTAACCATAATATCTAGAGCTAACGGTCACGTGACCAGCACACACTGAATTTCAATCCCAAGGTCCACAACCATATAAATAATCAAAGGTCATTTCCGTCATTTTTCACCACTACATTTCACGCACGTCCATTCGACAACTTCGAAACATGACTATAAGAATCTCGATGCAACCCAACAACTTTCCACATACAAAACAGTTTATATCTTAAAACAAAAAAAAAACAAGGAAAGTAATTTGACGACTAACACAAAACGCGCGAGATCGAAACTCAGTTGTTGGAGTCCTTGATATCTGCATCAATATTTCCTAAACGCAACTCGATGTATATCTAAAGGACATAAACAACTCCGTTCCGATCCGCGTGTGAAAAATGAGTTGCCGTGTCATTCAACCTATAAAGAGTCCCTCGAACGAAACCACTCCCCACCATTTCAACCGCCGCAGGAACCTCCCAAACGACTTTCTCTCCGAAATAGGTACGTCCTCGAAACCCTAGAATTCCCAACTTTCATTCCCACTCATTCACTACACTGCACTGCACTGATCTCCATTTCTGAACCGCTTAGAACGTTCTAGATGTGTCGTGATTGGATTTGATCGATGGGGAAGGGCAGAGATAGGGCAGTGGAAAAGGGGGTTTTATTAGGGCAGAATTCCGGTCCAGTTTCGTCATCTAGGGCACTGAGTGTCCCACAGGGCCCCGTGTATTACCCCACGGAGGACGAATTCAAGGACCCTTTGGGGTTCATTGATAGGATTAGGGCAGAGGCGGAGCCTTATGGGATATGTAGGATTGTTCCGCCGGAGAGTTGGAAGCCTCCGTTTGCGTTGAATTTGGACACGTTTACGTTCCCGACTAAGACGCAGGCGATCCATCAGTTGCAGGTTAGGCCGCCGGCTTGCGATCCGGATACTTTCGAGTTGGAGTATAATAGGTTCTTAGAGGAGCATTGTGGGCGGAAGTTGAATAAGAGGGTGGTTTTCGAAGGGGAGGAGTTGGATTTTTGTAAGCTATTTAATGCGGTTAAGCGGTATGGGGGGTATGAGAGGGTTGTTAAGGAGAAGAAGTGGGGGGAGGTTTTTAGGTTCGTGGGGCCGGTTGGGAAAGGGAAGGTTTCCGAGTGCTCGAAGCATGTTTTGTGTCAGTTGTATCGAGAGCATTTGCATGACTATGAGAAGTATTACGGTCGGTTGACTTGCGGGAAGACGGGGAGGAAATGTAAGAGGGGGAGGAGTGGAGACAAGGATGAGGAGGCGGGTAGTGTTAGTTCAAAAAGGAGAAGGAAGAATTCTAGTGCGGCGAGAGTTAAAGATAATGAGTCGGACGGGGAGAAAGAATTCGATCAAATATGTGAACAGTGCAATAGTGGGTTGCACGGAGAAGTCATGCTTTTGTGCGATAGGTGTGACAGGGGTTGGCATATATATTGTCTTTCACCGCCTCTAAAGCAGGTTCCGCATGGTAACTGGTATTGTTTGGAATGTGTGAATTCCGATAAGGATACATTTGGTTTTGTGCTTGGCAAGCAGTTTTCATTGGAAGCTTTTAGGCGTAGAGCTGATAGGGCAAAGAAGAAATGGTTTGGATCAACAACTGCATCTAGATCTCAAATTGAGAAAAAGTTTTGGCAAATTGTGGAGGGGATGGCGGGTGAAGTTGAAGTGATATATGGAAATGATTTGGATACTTCCTTGCATGGGAGTGGCTTTCCTCGTGCCAATGACTTGAGGCCCTCATCAATTGAGTCTGAGGCGTGGGACAAGTATTCTTTGAGTCCATGGAACCTTAATAACTTGCCAAAATTGCAAGGTTCAATGCTCCGTGCAGTTCGCGATAATATAAATGGTGTTACGCTTCCCTGGCTGTATATCGGCATGATGTTCTCGTCCTTCTGTTGGCATTTTGAAGACCACTGCTTTTATTCAATGAACTACTTACACTGGTAAACATATTCTGCTATCTTCATTATTTGTTTTTATACTATTCTGGCTATCATTGTATTCTATGGGGATTTTTATTTTGAAGCCGTATAGGAGAATTTACTTTTGGAACAATAGATAGCCTTTTCTTGGGATGGGAAAAATAAAAGTGAACTTAATAGACATTTCGTGCTGTGCACTGCTGTAGCTCTTTGTGAACGCAAGGATTTCTTGGAACATCATCACTGTGTTCAGGGTAAAGGAAGGGCTTAGATGCTTGGAGTGCCATCTTAGTATAATTCAGTTGAGATTTATAATATCACACTGTTCTGTTTTATGCCAATGTACTCTTGTTATTGAAAATGCCAGTAGTGAAAATCTTGTGAATTCTAATCAGTTGTTCTTGTTGGCATTATCATAATAAATTAAAAATAATTTAGTAATCGAGAAAAAAAGTTCATTTCATTGCCGCAATATTTCTACTTGACTCAAAATGCATAAATAGTTTACTTTGTGGGTTCAAGCTTTTGAAAAATATCAGTCTTTTTCATATTCCTGATGTTCGAGAATTTTACGGCAATAAATAAGAAGGAAATCTGTATTTTATAAACATTAATTCATCGTTATAGTTTGATATCCAAGTATTTCATAAAGAACGCAACTAATCAATGTCTAACATATCAAAACGGTGAGTGTGTGGTATTTCTAAAGTTGGAATGTATATACATGTATTTTTTTTTATAAGAAAACAACTTAATTATAACACCCTTGATTCCAACATGAGTTGAACTCCCAACCTTGCCTTTGGCAAATGGTGCCTCAAAAGTACCTTTTCAAATTTAAATGTATTCAAAATTTTAAAATGTTTGCTATGTAGTGATATTAATGCATTATATACAATTGGACAACTAAAGCCTCAACACTAATTAATGCAGTTGGTGACGTGACTCAGTAATCTCATAAATCTTTTATAATTAATAAAATAATAATGCATAAAGTTAGTTTAGGTCTACTCCCATCCCTTCGAACTCCTTTCATTTCTAGCACGTCAAGCTTTTCTAATTGGAGTGTTTGTTGGTTGTCTTTGGATGTGTTCAAACGACAACAATTGCACCTATTTTTTTACCACTACTGGGACGACTCTTACTAACTTTATTGAATCTCCATAGACGTTTTACCACACATCCACCTAAATATTCTCATTTCTATTACACTCATTTCACTCTATTGTGCATAATCTTTTTTTGCCGTGTAAATTATTTTCAATTTCTCTAAATTGAGCGCAATGGAAGAGTTTAATCCATGTTACCGACCCCAACTACTTTGGGATCGAGGCGTTGTTGTTTTTGTGTAAATTATTTGGTTTCTTTCATCGAGGAGTGCTTTCTTAGTCAAAGTGAGTCTCCTTTCCATTGTCTCTCTTTGGTATCTACAAGGCTTTTGACAGATGTATTCAATAATTTAAATGGTAAAGATATGTTTTGCCTTTGACTTTTTGAGCTTCATTTCCCTATTGATGATATTCCTATCAAAAGAAACCTTATCAATGATCAATCTATTAATCATCATTAAGAATTATATAGCTATCAATTCGTATTCTTTATTTTTTTCTTGGAGCAAGCATTTACTAATGCTATGGATGAATGTCCATGGATAGTGGCTTTTCTTATTAGTTATGTGAGTTACTTAGGCCCTGTTTGATTACATAGAAAATGTTTCATAGGAAAAAAACATTCTCAAGAAATTTTTACCAGATAAATGTTCATAAGAAAATTTTCCTACATGTGTTTGATTGCACATAAAAGAAATTTTTCCTTCAAAACTCACCAATAACAAGTTTTGAAATAAATATGAAAACTTACCTTATATATTAAATATATTAATTTTCATATTTAAAATATAAATTTAATGTGTCTTAATATGGAGACTCATATTTTCTCTAAAGAATACTCAATTCGCCCACCATAATAGGTGAGAAAATATATGGGTCTTAATATGAAAAATTGGTAATCGTGAGAAAATGTTCTGCGAGAAAATATTGGCTATGAAATGCAAGAATGTGTCATTTTCCAACATAATTTGTCATTTCCTTTAGAACATTTTCCTTTTCTATTCAATCAAACAGGGCCTTAGAGTTCTATTACTTCTTAGTATTTATAGGGTGAGAATTGATGGTTATTCATTTAATATGCAAACTGTTTTTGTATTAATTTTTGTTTCATCTTTAGGAGGTCATCTTTTTAGATCTTGAAAATCTCCTTTAAGTAATTATGGGTAGGTCAAGTCGTTACTTGTTAGTGTAAGTTCAAGTGTTGAAATGAAAAAGAAGAACCTAGGTTTTGAGACAATGTTCAAGTGTTAAAAAGAAGTGTGGTTTTTAGAAGGGAATGGGTCCATTGTTTGGGATTGAAAGCTTTATTAAAAAAATGAAAATAAAAAAATTTATTGGTTACTAGACTTGTCCAATACAAACTAGTTCATTGGCACTTGAATCATAGGATTAGACAACAAATTGGGCTATTTAGACCGATTTGGGATTTCCTTGGATCGAATATGTACTTTGGGATTTATTTCAATTCTTAAATTGCAAGATTTTAACAATTATATCATGCTCCATTGATAGCAAATACTACGATAGTCTCAGATCACATATTAGATGTTTGGTTAAGTAATTTGAGTTAATTTAATGTTAAAGATTGGCGTAAGGGATGGCAGTCTTATGGAGAACTGCTGGTCCTTATAAGGAAAAACTTTGAATTTGTCATACTTTTATATTACAATGGATTCAGTTTCTTCTATGATAAATAGAAAACTAAGGCTTTCTTTTTCCCTTCAGAAAAGTGCAATGGTTTGAATTCAGTGTGCCTCAATGTAGCTTGAGGGAGGTACAATGAGGTGCAATATTACACACCATTAGGCGCAAACCCATGTTTTGTACCAAACAGAAAGGTGGATGCAAACCAGTGTTGTTAAGATGGTCCTTTGGTCGTTTACCTTGCCATATAAATAGAAACATATTTAATTGGAGGCCCTTTGATAATCATACTAGAAGTTACATGCTTCCTACATTTATAATTTTGCATGCACAAATTATTTCACATACATAATCATCTATGTAGAGATTATGTACAACATAAAGAAGGATGCCTATGAATCACATTATATTCTTGTTTTGGTGATATAATATCAAACATTTGTTATTTTTCTTTTTTCAAAAACTAGAATATACTCTTTGTTTTCAAGAATGTAGACAATGGCAATAAACTTGAAAATGACAATAAAATATAATTCACACAACGATAGATTGCTAATATTTAGTTGTTCAAACAATGATAGGGCATGATCTAGATGAAAGTTGTGGAACCATGGTTGTAGGAACCCTACTACGACCTGGTTTCCACAACCTATTTAAGTGAAGAGGCTAAGGCTTTGAGAAGAAAAATATCAATGGAAGTCGTTTTAAAGCTAAGATAGGCCATCAGGGGGGTATTAGAGACTAGAGTTTGGGTTTTAATGAGACCCATCTATTCTCTAATTATTTTTAAATGCCCATCTTCTGCTTGACTCATTGCCTGGGCGGTGACTGCAAAATGCCCAAGGCAACTCCTTAAAAGCATTGGCACAAACCATTTTAGGGTATGGGTCTATGTTTTTAGTTCATCTGTAATAGTTTAAAATGCCATTCTCATATGAATTTAGAGGTTTTATAAATTTGTTAATTTTTTTTTTTGATAAACAATATTGTTATAATTACTATTTTATTGGGCCCACCGCCTGGTCTTAATTAGGCAGATAGTGAGCCTAAAAATATTGTTTAAAGTTTTTTGGAAGGTCTATAATTTTCAAATTTTTTTTGTTTTTCTTTTATTTTCTTATTTCACAATGTGTGGGAAAGAGTGGAGGTGAAAATATATTGATGAGAATGTGTAAATGAAAAAACATGCCCTTACTGTTAAGGGTCTCTAAATAAATTAAATTGTTTGTTAGAGATGTCTAAGTAAATATTTTGTTGTCCGCCTAGATATTGCCTAGGCACCGCCTAGACTAGGCGGAGCTAAACCGCCTAACATCGCCTTGCCATGCCTTGAAAATGAGAGTTTTGCTAGAATATGACAATATTTTTAGGGAGAAGCTAAATGGACCACACTTTTTGCTTAACGTACCCCAATTGATTTTTTTGGGCATTCCAGTTTTACCCCTGTGCGAAATGACCTTAATGCATTCCTTATGAAAGGGCTTTTGCTCATCCATACCTCGCTCACCTCTTCTCACCCATAACCCAGTCATTCAACTGTCTATCCCTTTCTCGAATCACACTATCACCTTCGGCCCAAATCGAACGAAATTTGAGCAAAATACATCGATTTGACATCGTGAGTGCATTCCCCACCTATTTTCATGTCGAGTTTTGAGGTTTTTGATGTTTTTAAGTCAATTTGTGTTGTGAATGTTGGGTTTAGGGCTTTGATTTGGGGCTTCAATCTCGCATTTTTGGCACGAAATGTTGATGAAATCGAGATTATCTTGCGATTTTGAGCAAAACATTGATTTTTGGTTGTTTTCTTGTATGTTTTTGGTGTTTTGAATCTGTTTTTGCTCGTTCTTGTCGGACGTTGGTTTCGGATACAGGGCTGAGGCCTCTGAGGTCTCGGCTGACTCCCACCTAGACCTCTAAAGAAGTCTCAACCAACTCTCACTTAGACCATTAAGGAGGACCCGGTCACGGTGAGAGGCGTGTGAGACCTCTTCAAGGGTCTTTGTGGGAGTTAGCTGTGACCTTTAAAGAGGTCTTGGCTCTGTGTCCGAAACCCACAGGCGACGCTTTCTCACTTTAAGGCATCGACAAGACTATTCGACCGTGTTCAAACAAAAAATTCCTATGACACTGTCTTATACAAGTGCTTTACAATGGCCAAAATCGATAAATTGAGAGGATTGAGGGGTGATAGGGTGGGGGTGAGGGAGATGGGGGTTTGAACGTTGGAAGAGAAGGGTATTTTGGGTATTTAAAAAAAGTGGGGTACGTTTAGCAATTGGAATTCAAAATTGGGGTACGCTTAAGTAATGGGGTACGTTAAACAAAAAGTGGGTCCCTTTAGGCGCTCCTTTTTTAATTGGTGCTCACTACTTATACATTCAAATATATAGTTATCTAATCTTAATTTGTTCTAGAAATGTCCCAAAAAATTTGTATTTTTATATATTCAATGGAGATATATATGTATAATTCTTTTTGTATGTGTGTGTCTATATATATGTGTGTTGTGTACACATATGTTTTATACTCCACTTGGTTTTGTACTTTCTCTTATTTTTTAGCACATTTTTATTATTAATTACGTGCTTTTTATCTTGTTCCATCATTATGTTCTTCCATTCATTATGACCTTTATATTTCTAATTTTATAAGTAACTATGATGTTAGAAAATTATAGTGTTGTTTGTTTGTGTTTTCCCCAAAGAGCATTGACAAGTTTACCACCTTTGTCATTACTAATCTCGCTTGCCCTTTCACATACTAATGCACAAATACATAAATTACTTGTTTTACAGTTATGAAACAAAAGTTGTTGTTTTGGTTGATGTTATCAGTAATTAAGTTAGGTTTGGTTTGTGAAATTGTAGTTTTACAACAACAAAGCCGCAATCCCAAATTAGTTGGGATCGGCTACATGGATTGAACACTTCCATTGCGTTCATTTAGTGCTATTAATGGTGTGCTCTTCAAATCCTTTAATCCTTCCTATTAATTGTGTCCCAAGTTAGCTTTGGTTCTACCCATACATTGTCGAATTTCTTCAGTTTTTATTGAGTCAAGTTTTCTGATTGAGACATTTGTCGGCTTTGGAGGTGTCCAAACCACAACAACCACCATTCCTTATTTTTTGCGTCAATTGGTGAAACTCCTACTTTTTTTTTTGAATTTTTGTATTTCTTAATTTATTTTTACGAGTTTTACCACAAATCCACCAAATCATCCAAAAACTGTAGTTTTACATTTTTATAATATTGCATATTTTTATTCTTATTAAATTGTGAATTCTGTATGATGCGTGTTGTTTCATGATATTGTTTTTCCTGGCCAAAAGGAAATGTGTTGTTTAATTGAAGGAGAGTTTTTAGTAGGATGTGATTATCAATTTTCTTTAAACCTTTTTTGCGTGTCCTCTTTTTTGGTAATGTCATGAAAAACATTATTTTGGCATATGCTATTTTGTTTAGTTTGCAACTATAAATTTAATTTGTAAATGGTACTTAAAGATGTGACGAACAATAAAGATAGGAGGATAATTTTTTAAATATTCAACTTAAAATATAAATATGGTAGTTATTTAAATATCATTAGTTAGGCAAAATAGAGATACCGTTGAAGTAAATCCTACAAAGTAGTAATTGAAGTGGATTGTTGGTTTAAAAGTTAAAAGTGATTTGTCTTACTTATTTATGATCAAATATGTTTAGTTTTAAAATTAACAGTAAATTTACCTTTTTATAAATGAAATGAACTCTTAAAATGTGATTGTGATTTGTCCCCAACTAATAAGGGACTAGGGGACCACTAATGCAACAACAAAAGTAGGAATGAGTTTGTTGATACTTTTAGGCAGGAAGATGCTAGCATGTATGTTGGTGTGTCTGTTTTGGGGGGAAAGCGGGAAGGTATAAACAGATTGCGAGAGAAGATATAGGCATTTCATTTATAGAATCCTTTATTGGGGGACTGGGGTTACTTTTGTGTTCTTCCAATTTTCTCTTGTTCTTGTTCTTCACTTTAAATCAAGAGTTCCCTAATCTCTTTGAAATGATCTTGTATTCTTTCAAGTGAATTCTATTGAATAGGAAAAAGGTTCTTAACAGATTCATAACGAAAATCCTATTCGGTAAAAACATAGAAGAGCAGTAGTTAAAAAATAACATTGATACACAACGAATCAGTATCTATTCTTTTCACTAATCAATCTGTAAATATTATCCAGTCACATATGGAGTAAAGTTTTAAAATACAAATTGATAATAAATGTCATCACCTAGTAGTTGTACTATTTTAGTGCTTAATTTGAGTTGGGTGGTCATAAGAAATGTCTGAATTTACTTGGTGATGACATTTTTAAAGTTCGTGAATCTCTTGACAATTGTCAAAAAAGTGGAGAACAATAATATGCATCAATGTGCCAATGGTGCCCTTTGGTTCATTTGGTTAGAACAAGACCAACTAGTATTTTAGAGTTCTAATTAGGAGCAGACTTGATAATTTTTTTAGATTTAAGTATTACTTTGAATGCCATTTGAGAGTTTCAAGGAGCAGACTGTTCGGACTTACAAGAACTTTTTATTTCTTATATGAAGTTACAAGAGCGCGGTCGTGTTTCCTTTTTTCTGGATGTATGGTAGTTGTTGGACTTGCAATTTGTTGTTAATGTCAGGCAATCTTAATATCTTAGCTTCTAACTATTTTATTCTTGTGGTGAATCTGGTGATATAGTTTGTATCTTATGAAAACAAAATCTTTTTATAATCATATTCATTTTTCTTTTTGCTATTGTTATGTATGCATATATATGTTTGTATGTGTATTGTAGAACTCGATGAGTCATGTATAATTATTTTCGTGTGCCCATACCTCATTGATTCATTCTTTAGGAGTTGTCTCTCCTTGTACTGAAATTTCGTAGCTTCCTTGATGCCTTGAAACTCTGCCATGTAATGTTTATGCTCATAAGATGTGTCTTGACGGTTAGGCATACTCTTACGGAGCCCCCCATTCCTTGTGGCTTAAGCATTTGAGGTTGCTTGTCGTCACCTGCTCTAATCCATGGCTCTACGAGCACGCCTCTTAAAGATAGTGATTATGATAACACCTGAACTGAGATGAACGAGGGGATCGCCTCGGTAGCCTTTATTGATTGAATGAAAAGAGGGATACAAACCCAGAGAGCACCCTAATTCCCAGAGAAGCAAGGATACTCTCTTGTTCTCACCAGACCACAATGGTTACCCAAATTACAATAACACTCGAAATGCCTGTCATTGTGAACGGTACACCTTTTATACTAACTCACACACACACCCCCACCCCTTACTTGCTCTTACGCGTGACTTGACTACAAAGTACTCTAGACCTGACACGTGTGTAGAAGTGAAACCCTGCTAGTGAACAACTCCCTGAGCCACTTGCGCAGGAGATGTTCCTGTGCTCCTGAGTCGCTGCCTATGATAAACCCTCAGTTTGGGCCCATTATTGGGCATGGAAACCCCTTGTTGGGCTGGAATGCTATTAGTGCTGCCCCCCCTGAACATTCACCTTGTCCTCAAGGTGGAAAGCCGGAAAAGACTTCTTGATATGCTTGACCAGCTCCCAAGTCGCATCAGAAATGGGTAGCACATCCGACTTTATCAAGACTTCTTGGCTAGCAGATAAACATCTATATGAGAGGATTGACTCATGCTCGACCAAGCCAACAACTTTCTTCAATTGGGAAACGTGGAAGACAGGATGCAGAGAGGAAGGAGGGAGCTCCAGTTTGTTGGCCACAGTCCCAATGCGGGATAACACTCTGTAAGGGCCAAAAAAATGAGGATTGAGCTTTGAATACGACCATCAAGAAAAGGAAAGTTGTCGGTAAGGGCGGAGTTTGAGGAAAACCATGTCGCCAAAATCAAAGACCACATTCTGACGATGTGGATCCGCGCACCGCTTCATCCTATTCTGAATAACCAAGAGTTGCTCACGTAATTCTGAAGAACGTGATCACGAGATCGTAGCATGGAGTCGAGATCAGAGGGAGCAGTAAGAGAGTTGGAGGCATGGCGAATTAGAGCAGAAGGGTCTCGCCCATGCACAATTTTGAAGGGGGAGCAGTTAAGAGAAGTGTGGAAAGAGGTATTGTACCAGTAGTCTGCCCAGTGAAGCCAATTCGACCACTCTTTGGGACGCTGGGAGATTAAGCATCAAAGATAAGTCTCCAAACAACGATTCACCACTTCTGCTTGCCCATCGCTTTGGGGGTGGTACGCTGTACTTCGATTCAATTGGGTATGCTGTAGGTGGAACAGTTCACACAAAAAAATGACTATGAAAGACTTTGTCTCGGTCCGAGACTATACTTGCTGGAAACCCATGGAGCTTCACAATTACTTTGATAAAAGTTTCGACCACTGTTTTAGCTGTAAAAGGATGTTTCAGGGGCAGAAAGTGTGCGAACTTACTCTGTCGGTCCACGACCACCAATATTGAATTGTATCCATGAGAAGGAGGTAACCATTCAACAAAATCCATTGAGATATAAAACCAAACAACCACATGAATTGGGGGCGGTTGAAGAAGACCGCCTGGAGCCATCGTTTCAGATTTGTTCCATTGGCAAATGTCGCACGCTTTGACGAAGAAGTTGACATTTTGTTTCATACCAACCCAATAAAGCTCAGCTGATACTCTTTTATAGGTTTTGAGGAACCTGCCGTGACCCCGTACCGGACTGGAGTGAAACTCAGCCAGAATGCGTTGTTTGAGGCTGGATGAGGCAGAGAGAACCACATGATTACGGAAACGCAATTGACCATGAACAACATACCTGTGTGGTTTGGCATTAACATCAGATGTTACAGATGTGAAGATAGGCGCAAGCTTGGGATCCCCTTTGACTTCTGAAGTGATTATTGAATCTTCCTTAAATGATAAGATAGACAATGAATGGCAATCCACATCGATAGGGTAGCGAGAGAGGGCATCGGCTACCACATTGGAATTTCTCGGTTTGTCGTGAATGCCGAAATGGAACCCCAATAGCTTGATTAGCCATCGCTGATACTCCGGGGCAATGACGCGTTGGTTCAACAAAAATTTCAGGCTCCTCTGATCGGTACGCACCAAGAAACGACGTCCTAAGAAGTAGTAGCGCCACTTCTGAATTGCTAACACAATGGCCATGAGCTCTCTCTTATAGGCTGATTTGGTGTGAGCTCGTGGAGACAAGGCTTGACTAAAAAATGCGTTGGGTTGATCCAGTTGGGACAACACCGCTCCCACTCTGTCGCGTTAGTCTCAACAACAAACATTTCTTCTAAGTTTGGCAGGGCTAAAATCGGAACCTCCTTCATGGCCTGATTAAGCTTATTAAAAGCAAAGGACGCCACATCAGACCACTCAAAAGCCTCCTTAACAACTGTGTGAGAGGAGTCGCAATCTTTCCATAATCGCGAACAAAACGACGATAGTATCCCGTCAAGCCTAAGAACCCACGCAAGTCCTTCGGGGAGGCAGGCAAAGGCCACAGATCCATCGCCCTAACCTTTTTGTGATCCACCATGACACCTTCTTAGGAGATGATGTGGCCTAGGCAAAACAACAATTCTTGAGGTTAATGAAATGAGAATTTGCTTTAAGGAGAGAAAGGACCTGCGGAAGGTGAGTGCAATGATCACTCATCGACTTGCTAAACACCAAAATATCGACAAAGAACACAAAGACTGATCGTTGGAGTAAGCCTTTGAAAATAGAGTTCATGAGTGATTGGAAGGTTACTGGTGCATTGGAAAGCCCAAAAGGCATGACCAAAAATTCGTAGTGCCTCTCATGCATGCGAGAAGTTGTCTTGGGAACATCCTCAGGGTGAACACGAATTTGATGATAGCTAGAGCGGAGGTCCAGCTTAGAGAAGTAATAAGCCCCATGAAGTTCGTCCTGCAGCTTGTCGATGTTGGGGATGGGAAAACGACCCGGAACAGTGGCATTATTTAGTGCTCTGTAATTGACAAAAAATCGCCAACTATCATCCTTTTTCTTAACTAGTAGAACTGGGTTGGAGAAAGTGCTATTGCTAGGCTGGATAATTCCGGCCAGTAGCATCTTCAAAACCATCTACTCTATCTCGGATTTCTGAATTTAAGGCTAGCGATAGGGACGAACACGCACTGGCTCAATCCCATCCTTGAGCACGATGGCGTGATCGCAGTCACGAGGAGGTGGCAACCCTGTTGGAGTCATAAAAAGGTCCTCAAAAGTAATCCAGGATGGACTGAATGCACGTCTCGATCCCTGTGCAAGGGCGACCGAATCAGTAGCCAAAACAGGGAAACATTCGACCAAGAAATAGCCAAAGGATATCGTCATGGGAATGTTGCACTGCCTTGCAAGAAACAATTGCTCGAAAGGTGGGTCAGATCCCCTCGCCAAATCACTGGCTTCCCATTCCACTAGAAATGCATGTTAAGATTTGGCCAATCAGATGCCGTGATGCTTAAAGAGTTGAGCCAAGCTATTCCCAAGATCAAATCGGAATTTCGCATCCCAATGGGATAAAAATCAACTGTGAATGAAATCCCCTGGAAAGACACGGTCACATCCTTACAAACATCTGACCCCACCAATCGAGCCCCGCCCCTGAAGAATACGCCATACTCTGCGATAGGAGATAAAGGCAATGAAACTGCAGAAACCAAGACATGCGAAATAAAGTTATGTGAAGCACCACAATCAATCAAAATCACCACAGGCTTACCTTGGACTTCCCCCATGAGCTTGAGTGTGCGAGGAACTGGAATGCCATTCATTGCGTGGCGAATAGCTCCATGGTGACTAACTCCGACTGTTCATCCGAACTTCCCACCAGAGAATCAGAAGAGTCCTCCTGATCATTGCCGACGAGCATCAAGTTTAACATCTTCGGGCTGCAGCGGTGACCGACGAACCATTTGTCATCGCATCGGTAGCATAACCCCAACTGTCGAATGGCTTGGGCCTTTGATTTGGTGAGACGTTTGACCTTGGGGGGAAACTTGGTGGGTGTGGTTGCAGTAGACGAGTTTGGGCTTGAAGACCCAGAAGAAGCTGGGCTTGGTTTAGCTGTTGGGCCCACTGAGGAAGTGGGCTTACTTGAAGTGAGTTGGGGACTGTGGTTCGGTCCAGGAATTGTTTGAGACACCCACCCTGGTGAACGGGATTCGGGCTTGCTAGTTGTCCCTGAAGTTGTGGGCCCTTTTGCCCTTTGGGCCAGCCCAAGCCCATCTCCTTCATCGAATCTCTTCTTGAGACTCTTGACCCTTTTCGTCACCGTCCTCAACGACGCCGGCTGATCCACCATCAGCTCCAGCCACAATTGATCCTTCAGGCCGTTAAAGAATACCGCCATCTTGTATGGTTCATACAACCTCGGTAGATGTAAGGACAGAAGCTCAAAACACTTCCGATATTCTGCCACCGATGTCTCCTGTTTGACAGAGAAAAACTGTTGATACATATGATTCAGATCGGCCTCCGTGAAACGCCGAGCAAGCTGCGCTTGAGTTCTTGCCAACTTTCAAATGGCTTGACCATCTCCTCAGTTTCGAAATAATGCTTTGCCTGGTTTAACCACACAATAAGATCATAACCATCACATTGCAACATCTTGATCTTTCAAAATTCAGGACTGGATCTGTATGGAACGAACGCCTGATCTGAAGTATCCTCCATCGTCGACTCCGCCCCGACCACCAGATCTGGCGGATTTGACCATTTCGTGCCACTGGTCTCACCGATCTGATGAGATCCACCTATCACCGACCTTTGCTGAAGGAGCATAGTCTTCATCTTCTGTGACAGAGCCATGAGCTGCGATTCCATGGTCGATCTCTGTGAATTGACTGCAGACCGCAACTCCCCCATCGAGATCTTTGTCTTCTTAAGCTCTGCCTCCAAAGCCTCTACTCTATTGTCTGCTTTCAAAGCCATGACCGACACTCGCTTTGATACCAATTTGATAACACTCGAATTGAGATGAACGAGGGGGGTCGCCTTGGTAGCCTTTATTGATAGAATGAAAAGAGGGATACTAGCGCAGGGAGCACCCTAATTCCTCGAAAAGCAAGGAGACTCTCTTGTTCTCACCAGACCACAATGGTTACCCAAATTACAATAACACTCAAAATGACTGTCCATTGTGAACAGTACACCATTTATACCAACTCACAAACACACCCACCCCCTACGTGCTCTCATGCGTGACCTAACTGCAGAGTACTCTAGACCTGATGTGTGACTTGAAGCAGAACCCACTAGTGAACAACTCCTTGATCCACTTGCGCAGGAGATGTTCTCGTGCTCCTGAGTCACTGCCTATGATAAACCTTCAATTTGGGCCCATTATTGGGCCAGGAAACCCTTTGTTGGGCTGGAATGTCAGATTAATCATTTGCTTGTCATAATAACTTGCACAGTGAGGTGCTATGATGCAAAAAAATATATTGTGTAATTCGTCCTAGTTTGTCAATAGCTGGGATACCTAGACTCGACACTTAATGCCGGAGTACCCGCGTGGACACAATCTGACTTGGATCAGGACACGAGATATGTGTTGACGTCGCAGATCTAAGATAAATCTAAGGAGAGATGTAGATATGAGGAGAGATGCAAATTTGATAGAGAGACACATATTTGAGAAAGAGAGATGCGTCGATGGAGGGAGAGAGATGCAAATCTGAGAAAGAGGGATGCAAAGATAAGGGAAAGAGATTCAACGACAGAGAGGGAGTCGAGCCGCCATAAAGTTGTAGTCGGTAGTGAAACGAAGGGGAAGCCCTAAACCATCACAAGAGAAAGAGAGGAGTCAGTTTTGTCTTCAAGATGGACCCACATGCTTATTCATAACAACACACATGTATGATACGCATGAGCTAACATTTGAGCCCAAATACCATTAATGATTCAATGCCTTTTCTTTTTCTTTTTCTCTTTTTTTTGTTTTTCTTTCATAACATATGGGTCCACATTTGCCCCTCCTATCCTTAAATAAAAACTTCAATAAAAGAAATATAACAACTATCTAATATGGTTTCACAAAGACAAAAAGGGCAATGCTACGGTGATCTTTTGGGAACACTCGAAATAGACATCTAGTTGTTGGTGCCTATTAAATACAACATTGATTTGTGTGTGCACAAACATCAATGCGGAAATCAATGGACAACCAATCAGGTGTCCCAAAACGGGTCACCAAATCATTTTCCTGAAAACAACTATCTAAACTACACATTACCCATGATAAATTAATTTAATACATCAAAATTATGGTAAATTGCAAATTGGTCCTTGTGGTTTATTATAATATGAACTTTAGTCCTTGTAGTTTTAAAAATATGCATTTTGGTCCCTGTAGTTTACTTCTAGTTAGTTAAAAACATCTTTGAGTTAGTGTCAAATTAAAATATTACTATTATATTATTTTTTGATGATGTGGCCTAATTATCTTACCGACAATACCTTTTACGTTTTTCCAAATTATCTATTTACTAATCAACACTATTTAAAACATTATAATCTTAGTCCCTTAACTATATGTACAATTTTATTTTATCTTTTGATATCAACTATATGTACATAAGTATATTTATTTATTTGTTCAAGAATTATTCATATATTTTAAATCAATAAAAATCATATTTTGCAAGAAATAAATAATAATAAAATGCAAGTACGTTTATTATTTAATAATAATAAAAAATTAGCAATCTATATTTTTTGAAAGGAATTTGGTGATTAACAATCAAAATTGTAATGCCATGTTGATTTTCACATTAAAATAAAAAAACATGCAAAGGTGTATAAGTTTATGTATATCCAAAAATAAAAAAAACTATTAATTAATTTGTCGCGTTATTTCTCAATTTACACCTTTCTATAATTTATAAAAATAAATACACATGATATTCTTAAAGGCTATAAAAGTAGTAAATAAACACTAAAACCAAATGCTACTCTATTAATAATAATTTACATAAGTTCATCAAAAATAATAATTTACATATATACATACAAAAAGTTTATCAAAAAGGTTATTTTAAATAAGATTTATAAAAAAGTCATGATTTATTTAAAAATATTTTGGATCCTTAGTCTTTGTGTTTGTCTCTTTGTAGTGGTAAATTAGTCTTTGTACATTAACTCAACCATGGTTAAGAAAAAGTTAGCAGGAGGGACCAAAGTGCATATTTTTGAAACTTCAGGGACTAAAGTGTATATTATGGTAAACCTTAGAGACCAATTTGTATTTTTGCCTAAAAATTATAAATTTATGTAGGTATGTTTGTGTATATATATATATATACAATGACTCACTATGGACATTCCTATGAGCACGCACCCTCATTTATTTTTATTTTTTTTTAACAATTTTGTAGTCTTAGTGAGTGTCCGTAGTGTGTGACCTTAGCATTATCCTCAAGTACAAAACCGTAAAAACAGTAAAAAAAAATAAAAAGTTAAGGTGTGTGATCTTAGTGAGTTTCAATAGTGGGTCACTTTAGCATTTTCCTATATATATATATTAGTTGGCTATATATATATATACACACACACACAACAACAACAACAATGCCCCAATGCCAAATTAATTGGGGTCGGTTACATGGATCAAATACTTCCATTGTGCTCGATTTAGTGGTTATATATGTATATATCTCTATTTTTTTGCCTTATCCAAGCACCAGTGTCCAAATATTTGGACGCTTAGGTGTTGAGTCCTTGTATCCTTTGACTCTAAGAATCAAAGGTCCGAACTCTAGATGTTTACCCGTATTGATATCCATAGCCAAGTCTAGGTAACCTCGGTCAATAGCCATAACTAATTTTTGTTATTTTAACTTTTTTTTTTCCAAACATTTCTATTTTTTAAGTAAAATATAACTTTCATCAATCATCAATTGCTCAATATTTTTAATAGAAAAGGACCAGTTGTAGAACCAATTACCGTAATAAATTAACCTCCAACACACATCTAAAACACAACAATATGCAGACACACCAATAGAATCATATGGAAAAAATAACCTCCAACAAGGGAAGACAACCCCCAAACTCCCTACAAGGGAAGAAAACCTAAAACTTTCATCAAGGGAAGACGACCGCCTATTAAATAAAATGACCAAATGAAATGAGTACCAACCCAACAACCGTAAGCGCAAATCCACACACAAGCCTAGAGAAAGATGCAATTGTCGAGAAGTGAATGCTGCTAATGGTGAATCTGATAACTGTAGCAAAGATGAAACTAATCATCTTTAGATATGAATAAATTTGTGTTTTATTATTAGATAAATAAGAAAGTAAACTATAAAAGATGTTATTAGAACCACAACCGATTAAAAGAGATGATCGACTATTGTTCAAAAACTTGATTTCAATATTGATGTGAACTAGTGGAGAAAGAGTAGAGCTTTTTAGTGTCGAGGCAGAAAAAATTTGCATTGCTATCTTCATTGTCCAGTCCTTGTATTAATAGGTCTTCTATATCGATTACTTTTGAATAAAATTGGAGATCAAGATAAGAATCAAAGGTGATCCTTTCAAGTGAGAATGTGGAGGGAACACTCAATGTGTACAAAGTGGTTCTTTTTTTTTGTGGGGAGTGGGGGTAGTTAAAAATGGTTCATATTCCAATATGCACTAAGAGCGAGTTAATGCGGGTTTTTTCACATGCACATTTAAAATTTAAAAGCTTTTATAGGGCTTATTTTGTTAATGTACACCAATGTCTTGAATTAAATAATGTGTTTTGTTTTTTTCCCATGTATGTTGTCCATGTTTGTAATATAGTCTTTTGGACCTTAGCAATTCAAAATGTTCCTCTTTGCATCGATCGGTATCTCTTGGAAAATGACTAGCGAATATGTATTGTTTTATTTCGTTCAATGTTCATTCTTACCTTGAAATTGGTCTTGTTTTAAATAATACTCAATTATCCCAGGGGAGAGGCAAAATGTTGGTACAGTGTCCCTGGTAGCGAAGCCCAAGCATTTGAACAGGTATTGACTAAAGATATTGTACTTCCATGTATATTTTGCTTTTTTCTTAGCCTCTAATAATTTGGATGGTTTTTTAGACCAATAACGTTTTATGTGGTGAATTTGATGTGCTTTTTCGTTTCAAAGAGATTTCGCTTTCTAGTTGCTTTGGCTTTGATTGACACCTCTTTCCTTGGATATTTAAGGGGCTTATGTTTAATTTATCATCTTGTCAATCTTGTGAAGGAATGAGACTTAGGATTTAAGTTTCGTGAGTTAGACACTAGTTTATCTTTGAGGAAACCATCAAATCAAGGTGAAGTTTCTCGGTAATTGAAAACTTCCAGAAACTTAAATAGTAGTTTCAATTGGTGCTACTCCTACTTCTCTTTGAATTTCTTATTCTATCTTTACGAGTTTTACCGCACATAAGATAAAATAAGAAATACATAAGCACCATTATAGAAGTATCATATATATATATGTACGTATTTGGCGCTTTTACCCATGTCTAAATTTTTTGGTAGTTCTTGCCGTGTCCTCATGTCCTAAAATTGCAAAATAGTAAAGTCCTATCCTTATATATGTATCCATACCCGACACCAACACCCAAGTTTGCGTAACATTGATTTACATTGGGCATATAATCTTTTATTTGAGCTTCTAGATATCTCACGATTAGGCATTCAATTTCTAACTTTTTCCAGGTCTTTTGTGATATATTCCTACAAGAAATATCTATCAAGAGATTGACTTATTGTCAGGTTCATTTGCTTATTTACAAGGAGCCATCAGGTGTTTCACTCTTGTCATATTAAATTTTATAAAATGAAGGAATTCATCATTGAACATCTTGTTTTGGGAAAAACCGCTGGAAGGTTGCAGAACTCAACAGTAATACTTGGTCTAAGTGATTTTCTCTCGTTAGCTGATGTCTGTTTTGGTTGTTCCATTGTTTGTTTTTGTTCTTTTATGGTGGTTAGTCAAAAAATGGTGTCCTTTTTTTTGTATCTATGCAATTTATTTTTTGAGTGATGACTTTTAACGTGCTTATTTTGTTCTTTAGTATAGTTTGATGCATGCTTCTGGGTGTGTTTTTTTAAAGGATTAGGCTTTCATTCTTGTTCTGTTCTTGATGAGAAAATTTTTAAAAATTTCTTCTTTGATGTAGGTTATGCGGAACAGTCTTCCAGATCTATTTGATGCACAACCAGATTTGCTTTTTCAGCTTGTCACCATGCTGAATCCATCTGTTTTACAAGATAATGGTGTTCCTGTGTACACTGTATTACAGGTTCGATGTTATGGAGGTTGAATATTGTTTTTGTTATAATTTAAAACTAAAGAAATAAAAAATGAACACAATGATTTACGTGGTTTAGTTCTAGACCTACATCCATGGGAGAAAGGAGAGAGTATGATTTCATTCACGCTCTAGTTACAATAGCTCCATATTTATAGAGTTACAGGGACAGTGAAAATTATGAAAACTTCCAACAAAATCTTCAATCAATCAATTATTTCCTTCTTTCCAACACTCCCCCTCAAGCTGATGAATAAAGGTTCGTCATTCCCAGCTTGAAAACATTTATTTGAAATGAAGAACTGTTCAGACCTTTAGTAAGCACATCTGCAAGCTGATTTTGCTTTAAGACATGAGGTAGACAAATAAGCCCACTATCCAACTCCTCTTT
Organism: Stephania japonica; assembly: GCA_039657345.1. Lineage (NCBI taxonomy): Eukaryota > Viridiplantae > Streptophyta > Magnoliopsida > Ranunculales > Menispermaceae > Stephania > Stephania japonica. Next base: position 16,831,016 of record CM077557.1, read on the forward strand.
AATAAAATGTCTATCAATCTCGATTAGGGATGCAGGTAAGGTGGGTTTGGGGCGGGGAATGCAGTCCCCGTTCCCATTCCCGTCCCCGTCCCCGTCCCCGTCCCCACTTATGGCGGGGCGGGGATTCCCCGCTTGAAATTCCCACTGAGGAAATTTTGACCCCCATGCCCCGCCCCGCCCCGCGGGGATTCCCCATCCCCACGGGGATTTCCCACCCCTTCACTTTTTCACATAAGTTAACTATAATATAAGGTGAAATAAAGTAGCAATATAGTTACTTACTATTGAAATGCATTTATAAAAGCAAGTTTAGCTAAAAAAATAAAAACTAGTTTGGTTTATTAAAAAAAAAGGGTTCTAGTTTGGCGTGATGGTTAGTCTAAAATGGAAGAACTTTTGTGGACAGAGTTCAATTCCCGTCACCTCTCATTTGCATTTATATGTTATGTGGGAATCCCAAGGGGAATAGGAATCCCCATGGGTAATCATGGGGGAATCCCTACAATGCCCCCTCGCCCCCCCACCCCCGCATGGCAAGGATGAAAGTCCCCCCATCGCCCACTCCGTGGGGGCTAGTTGGTGGGGAAATTCTAGTGGGGGAATGGGGATTCCCCGCCCCACCTGCATCCCCAATCTCAATGTGCTTGGTTTGATCATGTTGCACCGGATTAAGCTATGTTGAATGTAGATTTGATATCACAATTAAGTCTCATGGATTCATTCCACTTGATTTTTAGATCTTCTAAGATAATCTTCAACCATAAAAGTTCACAGATTCCTCGAGCCATTGCCTGAAATTCTGCTTCAGCACTTGATCTAGCAACCATATTATGCTTTTTACTGTGCCAAGTCACCAAGTTTCCACCAATAAATGTGCAGTATCCGGTAGTTGATCTTTTGTCAACCACTGAGCCGGCATAATCAACATCTTTATAAGCTTCCAATACTATCCTTGTAGTTCTTTTAAACAAAAGACCTTGACCTGGAGTTCCTTTCAAATATTGCAACACTCTATATGCATCCTGTAAATGGATTTCTCCAGGATTGTGCATAAATTGACTAATCACACGCACTGCATATGCAATGTCGGGTCTAGTGTGTGAGAGGTAAATTGATTTTCAAACCAATCTTTGATACTTATTTCGATCCATGACTGTAGCTTCTTCTGCTTCTCCAAGTTTGTGATTTGATTCAAAGGGTCTACTAGCTGGTCTACTAGCTAGTCTGCACCCCTGTCTCCGTAATAAGATTTGTAATATATTTTTGTTGAGATATGAAAATACCCTCGTTTGAATGTGCTACCTTCATTCCCAAAATATATTTCAGCTTTCCTAGTTCTTTGATTCCCAATTCTTTAGCCAAAGACTCTTTTAATTTATGCTTCTCATCCTCATCATCCCCAGTTACAATGATGTCATCCACATAAACTAGAAGAGCCGTAACTCACTTTGAAGACGAGTGTTTGATGAACAGAGTATGATTTCCTTGACTTTGTTTATATCCCATATCGGTCATCACTTTGGTGAATCTACCAAACCATGCCCTTGGAGATTGATTTAGTCTCTGCAACGCCTTCTTTAACTTACACACCTTCTTGGTAGCAAGTCCTATTTGATACCCAAGGGGCACCTCCATATAAATCTTCTTCCTCTAGGTTACAATAGCTCCATATTTATAGAATTACTGGGATAGTGACAATTATGAAAACTTCCAACAAAATCTTCAATCAATCAATTAATCAATTATTTCTTTCTTTCCAACAACTTTGGTTATCTACATAAATCTTCTCCTTTTGTTAATTCCCTTTCTTGTGTGTTGTGAAGTTTGTTAAATATTTTGTTGCATGTGTTACAATTGTCTCTTGGATAAATATTTAACTCTGTTCTTTGTGTATTAAGAAACACCATGTTCATGTTTCAATATTTTCTTACCACTAATTTTGTTATTTTTCTCTTGGTGTTAGAAGCCATTATTTATTTTTTATGTTCTATGTTCTATGCACTTTGGTGATGGCATCATAATCTTTATTTGCTTTAGTTTTGAGATGTATTACTTGAATGTGATATCTTTTACAGGTGAATAGATACATGCAGCGTAAATTTATTTTCTTGATTTGTTTGAAAATTATGATAATCATTGTTGTCTGGAAAGATGATAACAAATAAAAGGAGCTACATTAATTTTTTTATTTTTTTAGTTTTGTTAAAGATGATTTTTGGGTGATTTTGATTAAGCTGTTTTATGTGTTTTTTTAACCAGGAGCCTGGTAACTTTGTCATAACTTTTCCCAGGTCATACCATGGAGGGTTCAATTTTGGTAAGCAAATTGATAAATTTTAAAATCTATTTATAACGACGGTTGCACATTTGAAATTTTCATGACCGTTTATCAACCAATTTCAAACTTTTCTTTTCTATAGGTTTAAATTGTGCCGAGGCAGTTAATTTTGCTCCTGCTGATTGGCTACCTTATGGAGGGCTTGGGGCAGAGCGATACCGTTTATATCATAAGCCCGCAGTTATATGTCACGAGGAGCTACTTTGTGTAGTTGCAAAGGTTGATGGCTCTTCTTCTTCTTCTATTTTAAGTTTTGTGGTTTCATCCTAGTTTCTTTTTAGAGGAAAATTCTCTTATGAATGTGACTTTTTACCATTACTTGTGTTTGATACTAATAGTTTGCAAATCGCAGGATCCGATTGGGTTTGTGGTTTCGCTTCTTGCTAACCGCAATAAACCAAAATGAACCATATTTAGATAAAACAAACTTAAACTTGTTGCTATACAGTTTGAGTTATGGTTTATTTTATTATAAACTCACGGTTTTTTGTTTTTTTTTGTTTTTTTTGTTTTTTTGAATCTAATAATCTTAAGTTAAAAAGTTAAAAATGGAGAGACAGTTTTTGGTAGTTTTAACACGTTAAATTTTGTTATTTTGATTTAAATTGAATTTTTATCTATGAATAATGCTATCTTACTTGAATTGTACGTGATATTTTGCATATGAAAATTATAGGTGACATGTTGCAGAAAAAACTGTGGAACCAGATCATCCAAACTGGTTTTGTGGTGGTTTGGGGCTGGTTTTAGAAATGCCCAAACTGCAAAGTGTTGTTTATACCAAGGTTTCTGGATGTACTCATTCCGATTTGATGTTGCCAAGCCTTTTTGGGTGGTGTCCCAAGTAATTTGTAGAAAATTGAGATGATACCTACCTAGCATCAAAGTCTTAACACTAAAGTGTCCCATAAGGACCTAAAAGCTTTTTAGTATTCTTGCAATATGCATTGTATATGGACTGCATTGACAAATAGACGATGTTATTTAAAGATTTATAAGTGAATAAATAAATCATTAAGGAACCTCTAAATAAATATTTTTTATCGGCAACCTCTGTTACTTGGACTCGGGTGCGAGTGTTGGGTACGGGTATGAGTCTAAAGGTCAGACCCACCTATTCTCTAATTTAAGGATACGGAGACTCGGCAAAAAGTGTCTAAAACTTGCATAACATATGCTTATATATATGTAATAACATATATTACATATATGCAATAGCTTATATACCTATATTTTTTCTCATTTTTCATTTCTTACTCTATACTATAAAGTTCTTGTTAAGTTTTTTTCTTTATTCTCTTACATTTTATATCTTTTTATACAAAGAGCTATTCAAATGGAGTATCCATGTCTTTTTAAGTGTCAGACTCGTTTCAAGTGTCCGACACGGGTACTTTGGGTTAGTGTGAAGGGTCCGGGTAACATAGTCGGCAACGTAAGCATTGTGTTGTCAGGCACTACCTCACCTAGGCAATGGAAGTCGCCTTGGTACCTTCAAATTCTTGGTTTGAGAATTGAATTCTTATATCTTTTAGCTGGAGTTGTCTTATGTCCATGCCAACTATGTTTGGTTAATCTCAATTGTATTTGAATTTTGTCGCTTTCACTTTGTTAATGTGGGTTGTCAGTTTTGTGACATAGAAGATAGTGACCAAATGATCATTCAATGTGTACATATCTGTAATTTCTGTCTTGTCTGTGTAAAATGAAATGAATTGTGCATTCAAATTTGAACACTTACATTTGTTCTTATTTCTTTTTATTTTTTTAATTTTTTTTTTCACAAGATAGTATTTGAACAACTTCCCATCTTGGTTGCCACACTTGATAGTTAGTTTTCTTTTTTTTTTTTTTAATTACTAGACCTGAAGCTCTTTCTAATTTGTTGTTGTTTGCTGTCTCCATATTTCTTTTATTGGTGTGAACTTTTGAGTTATGCAATTTTTGTCCTCAAAGGGTGAGGAAACATTTAGGTGAAATATTTCATTTTATGATTATCTGACCCTTTTGTTTGTAGAGCTATTTTGTTTATCATCGTTTTATGTTGTAAACATGCCTGTAAGTATACTTATTTTTTTCGATAATAGCCCATAAGTATGCTATTGCAACTGATGGCTGCAATTTTATATTGATTTTTATAGAACGAGTACTTTAAACTATTTGCGTTATGTGAGTTGAAACTTGTTTTGATTCTTGCATGCATGGAGTGATGCTGATGTACGTAGCATACGAAATGAATTCTTTGGTTATGTATGCTATTGCCATCTTCTACTTCATTGGATGTATATTTAATATTTGGTTATCTATGCTATTGCCATCTTCTACTTCATTGCAATCTTTGGTTATGCATGCTATTGCCATCTTCTACTTTTTGAGTTAAATTTCATCTTCTACTTCATTGGATTAATATTTGAAATTTTCTTATGATGTTAATGGATTGCATTTAACAGACTGAATGCAATGAGAAAGTGTCACCTTATTTAAAGAAGGAAATGCTTAGAATATTTAATAAAGAGAAACTTTGGAGAGAGCGTCTTTGGAGAAATGGCATTGTGAAATCATCACAGATGTCTTCTCGTAAACATCCTGAGTATGTGAGCACTGAAGAGGTATTTCATGCAACTTACATCCTTATATGTCTCTGACATGGGTAAACTTTTGTGTTTATAGTTGTTTTTTGGCTTGATTTTGACTTGTGCAGGACCCTACATGCATTATTTGTCAGCAATATTTATATCTTTCTGCAGTTGTTTGCTGCTGCAGGCCGTCTACTTTTGTTTGTCTAGAGGTAAGATACTTAACAATTATGGAAGCTTATATTTTTTCTACATCGTCATATTGCAGATTCTAGCTGCTTAAGCTCTGGTAAAGCAATTTTGAGTATTTAGTGGCATACATATATTTTAATTGGAACTATATAAAAGATTCTGTGTGTGGATCCATTTTATGTAGTTAGAAATCAACTTACTGACAAGAAAATCTGCCATGCAAGGGGAACTAAGATTTGGACCAATCTCTACCAAGGTGATCTAGTGGTTTGTTCGGTTCGTGCATTAGGGTATTAAAGCCCAGGAATGTGTTAATACCCGTGTCTATTTCACGCAATGTTATTGAGGCGCACTCAGGCGCACTTTGAGGTGAGGCGTTAGGCGCAGCCTCTACACCTCAATGTCACCCAGGCTTGGGCGCTTCAATGAGGCGCACACCTTAGTGTGCCTCTGTGCGCCTTAAAGCAGTTTCAAGGTACACAAGGCATGTGCCTTGGTGAAAAGTGCATATTTCGGAATAAAAAAACCCGTTACTTCATCAATGTTTTCCTCCTTAAACATTGGCATAAAAAATCGAAAGAGAAGTCAAACATCACTCATTTAGTTTGTTTTGATGGCCACATCCCCTTTTATTTCATGTCACTCCTCAAAATACAAGAAAATTGGTGATATGGTCAAGCTAATCACGTTTGTGGTTGGATTTCTCATGTAAAGGTTGCATTATGCATCTTAAGAAGTGGTTAGAAGTCATAGCACCAACATAAATTGGATGGTTTGCAATCCAAAATTTTAGTTTGCGCAACATAGTCTTTTTATTTGTGCGCGCGCGTGTCTGTGTGTTGTGGTGGTGTTGTGTGTATTTTCATGTGGAAGAATGTCAGCTTTGTTAGCATTGGGCCAATGGCATTGTATAAGTCACATGTCACAGTTCTTGAGTGCACGTTGAGGCAAGCCTCAGCTTCTTTGGGAAGTGACTTTTCTTTTGGTTGGAGGATGTAGAAATGCTTTGATGTCAAAAGACTGAACTATTGACATGGCGGTGTAGATAGCATTGACCATCCTGCATACAATAATAATATAATAACTTGCTTGACAATCTTAATTTATTTCTCATTAGATGTAGCAGTTGAGGACTGTGATGTGTACTTTTTTACTCTTGTATTGTTTTCATGAATCCTCTGGTTATTACAGCGAGAATACTTCAGTACTCTTTTTTGCAACTTAAATTCAAGGTGGATTGACCACATCAATGTTGGTCATAGGTGTATTGCAACTTCAGTTTAAAGTTTATTGGCTGCATTGAAGTTAGTCAATAGATGTTGAAGGATTTCATCATCCTGCCTGTGAGGACTGTGCATGGATGAACTAGTTTGGTATCCTTCATGATGAAGTTTTATTGTACATTCTTTATTTACGCTTATAACGTATTATATTCTTGCTACTTAAAAACAAGGTTCTTTGTGAGTTCAAGACGCTTATGACATATTATATTCTTCTTAAGCTTTTATTTAACTGAAGGTACTAATTAACTCAGCTCTAATTTTAGTTGAACCAAAAAAATAAGAGCTATTTTTTAGATTTTGTATACCAAATGCACCCAAAGTTTAGTTAAGGTTATTCTGAACTTGGTTTCTTCTTGATATGAAACTATTCAATGCCTCATTTGAATTTTTACTATTGCTCTTTGCTATTCATGCAGCACTGGGAGCATTTGTGTGAATGCAGTTCCAGGAAACGCCGTCTTCTTTATCGTCACACTCTTGCTGAATTGAATGACTTGGCGCTTTCAATAGAGAAGAGTGATCAAGAAGAGGCATCCATGAGTAGAACATGCCGTAGGCAGTTGTCATCCTCTAGTAGTTCAAACGCTATTACGAAAAAGGTTCTTTCTACTCTTCTGCTAAATTTTAATATTCAAAGTTGGTTTTCTAATATCTATTTGTGTTTCTTCCTTATATTTATTGTAGTGCATCTTGTGGATCAATTTGATGTCATAGACCATTATAAAATAAAGTATGTACTTCGATTCAACATCAATTAAAAATCTATTTAGAAAAAAACATATGATAGGGTTCCTAGAGATATTCTTTGGTGAGTTCTGGAAAGAAAAGGAGTGTATACTAGATACATAGACACTGTTAAGAATATGTATGAGGGAGTAGTAATGAGTATAAAGATATTTGGGTGAACTACAAAAGAATTTTCCATTAAGATAGGACTACATTAAGGATCAACTTTCAGCCCATATCTCTTTACCCTAGTTATGGATGAACTAACTAGGCATATTCAAGAGGATTTTCCATGGTGTATGTTATTTGTAGATATTGTCTTAGTGGACGAAACAAGAGATGGAGTGAATTGGAAATTAGAACTTTGGACGAATACATTAGAATCTAAAGGCTTTAAGTTGTGTTGGACGAAGACCGAATACATGCACTGTGAGTTTAAAAATACTAGAGATCGAGATGATGAAGTGGTAAAAGTAGGCGAAGTAGAAGTTCCTAAGGTGAACCACTTTAGATATCTAGGATCAATAATACAAAATGATGGGCAATATTGAGAATGATGTCATACATAGAATTCACGCTGGATGGAAGAAATGAAGGAGTGCAACAGGTGAGATCTGTGATAGAAATATTCCTACCAAGTTAAAAGAAAATTTTATAGGACCGTAATTAGGCCATCTATGCTCTATGGAAGTGAATGTTAGGCGGTAAAACAACAAAAACTACATATAATGAACGTAGAAAAAATAAGGATGTTTAGGTAGATGCGTGGTAAAACTTGTAAAGATAGAATAAGAAATACAAAAACTCAAAGACAAGTATGAGTAACACCAGTTGACAAAAGATTAAGGAAGTGATTGCGGTGGTTTGGTCACCTGCAAAGATGGCCTACAAATGCTCCACTAGAAAATGTAACTCAATAGATACTAAAGAAATTTGATGATGTAGGGGTAGACCGAAGTTAACTTGAGACGCATTTATTAAGAGGCAGTTGAATGGTTTGGAAAGCTCACCATCAATTGCACTAAATCGAGCACAATGGAAGAGTTTGATCCATGTAGCTGACCCCAATTAATTTGGGATTGAGGCTTTTTTTTTTTTAACCATAAGTGTTCGAACCATTTTTCAACCCCAACTTACTTTGGTTCGACTAATCCCATGGGAGTTAGTCGTGCGCCCCAACCCCATAACCAGGGAGAAACCAATGAAATATAATGTTGCTGCCAAAAATCAAACCCATGACCTCTACCTTAGTCAGAGTTAAAGTGCTTTTTTTTTACCACTACACCAAACCCTCGAGGCCATTGTATGTAGTACTTTTGGGATTCGAGTGAAATTTTTATGCACATAGAAAATACGAAAAGATTTAAAATCTTCATTTGACAAACTTGTTTATGGAATTAGTTTTTTGTAGTATTTTGGGGCTTCTTGAGTCTTGACGGTGTATTTGGAAGTTCCCAAGAAATACATTAATAGCATACGATCTCCTCTCTCTCTCTCTCTCTCCCTCTCTCCCTCTCTTTTATGTTGCACGTTCGTGAAACATTGTTTTCTGATATAGGGTCTGCACTTGGTTGTTAGAATCCTATGACTTTCTATTTGAACCTCATATTGAATAGAATGAGAATCCTACACCTATCAATGATTTAAAGGTGTCGCCTAGGGGCACTTAAGGTGGGTTGTGGCCTTATTTCTAAGTAAATATTTAGGGCCCTTATTATAAATAGATAACTCCACCTATGTAGAAAATTATATGCGCTTCATAGCCGGTCCCAAGTCAAGACAAAATAGGACTCCGAAGCCCATTTTCCTTACCACAACATAGGGGAGGGAGGTCCTAAGCCCATTTTCTATTCTCAAAAATAGGGGAGTGTTGCGATAGGTTGACAACTAGCGTTAAACTTTCGTCGATCTTTGTGGTATTTGACTAAACAAGGCTAACTAATTGTTAAACTTATGCAGGTAAAAGGTGGCCGTGTTACTCATGCCCAACTTGCCGAACAATGGCTTTTAAATGCATTTAACATTTTTCAAAAGCCATTTCATGATGCTGCTTATTCGAAGGCGATAAAAGAGGCTGAGCAATTTCTTTGGGCTGGTCCTGAAATGGAGCCGGTATAATCATTATTTTTCTCGTATTGTTTGACCTTAACAATTTTTACATGTGACCATTTGTAATTTATTTTTTGATTGATCAATAATCTACTATCCTCATCTTATTGCTTATTTCTTTTGAAGATACATGATATGGCAAAGAGGTTGCTTGAAGCTAGAAAGTGGGCACTAGATTTAGGGATTTGTCTCAAAAAAATTGAGGCATGGTTAGTTCATCGTGATCAAGATATTAGCAAGGTGGCTATGGTAGATGTTGAGATTTTGCTTTGTGTTGATCCTCCCTGTGATGAGCCTGGCTACCATAAATTGAAGGTTAGATAAGACAAGTGATTTTGTTAATTGTTAATTACGCCTCATCTACCGTCAATTTACAAATACACATTGGAGTCTTTTTGACATGTTGTCTGCAGGTTTATGTAGAAGATGCGAGGACAATACTTTTAGAGATAAAGTCTGTTCTTTTGGAAGGTTCCAGTGTCTCGGTTAGTAGTTGCATGAAACGCAATCACTATCGTTTAGTTTTTGACTTATATTGAGAAATGAAATTGATTTTTAGTATTCCATATCTCTCTGTTTATGGGATTTGAAGGAGCTGGTGTGATTTACCCAAGTCCTTTGATTTTATGGCAGGCATAGTAAATTTACTGTTAGATATTGATCTGCGCACTACATGTTATCCAAAAAGTTATGCATACGACCATAATGGATGAATATGAAATGATGTGTTGCTTTTATTTAACGATCTTAGTTATTTAGGTGTCCTTATTTTAGACTCTTTTTTTTTTGCTTTATTTTCGAGGAAAACATTTCTTAGTTCATTTGCCTACTTTTTGCTATATTTCAAAACTGTCCTGAACCAACCAAAACTATCCATGGCACGCTTGCTGAAAGCTTGTAAGCCTTTTCATCTCTTAATCCTGTCCAAAAATTTACTTTCTATCTCCTTGCTAAAGGCCTAGGCAGCAGGTCCCCTGAATGGATCATTTTTGCAGAAATAAAGTTTAATTGAAGTATTAGCCTATAGTTAGTGAACTAACTTATATTTAACAACTTTCACTTAACACTTTGCAAACTCATTAGCAATTTTTTTGTTTCAAAACTTATATTAATCTAAGTTTGACATGATTTTCTTACTGAATACTTAATTTGTTAATGAACAACAATGCTTGAATCCCAAATTAGTTGGGATTGACTACATGGATCAAACTCTTCCACTTCGGTGAATTCTACGCCCTTGATGGCGTGGTTTTACAATACTTTAAGTTTGTTTTGCTGTGGTTCAAATTAATTAGTAGAGTTTGAGTTGAAGTAGAACTCATAACATACAAGGTGACATGAGACATGTTTGATTGTGTCAAAGTTTGGGTTCGGTTTGAACTTTATGAAACATGAACATTATATTTGGACACGTGTCAAGATAATTGATTTGTATAAGGAATCAATTATGGGGAGTTTTCGTTAAATATGAGTTTGCACATTGTAATTGTTGGAGATTGTTGGTGAGCCGATGAGTTGTAGGCAAGTGTTTGGTTGAGAGTTAATTTAAATTTGTCATTGTGGTTAGCTATATGCGTTTGGATAAAAAATGGTTTATCATTTGTGTAGTGCTAAATTTTGATAGTGAAATACCTCAGTTCCTGCTCGTAGTTTTTTTTTGTTTTTTTCTTGATTTTGGGTTTTTTCACATTACTTCTGTCGTTCTTTTCATTGTGTTTGTTTCCTTTGGGTTATACGTGTGACAATGTTCTTGAGATAATCTGTGTGGTTTGTCACAACTAAATGGTATCAGAGCGAGACTCAGTTCGAGGGGTTCACACCATCACACCATTAAGGTGTGCTGGTGAAGTAATTAGAGATGACGTTTACGACCTCAATGTAGTTTGAAGTGGAGAAGTTTGATGGGACGATAAATTTTGGCTTGCAAAAAATTCGTGTTAGAGATCTAGAGATCTATTAATTCAATTTGGGCTACATTAGGCTTGAAAAGATTGTGGAACGAAATGTGATGAGGATTGAGAAGAATTGGATTTCAGAGCGTGAAGTGTGATAGAGTTAAGGTGACAATGAATAACCTTTCAAATTTGGGGAGGGTTTCTTCCGCGAAGAGTCTTAGGGAAAGTTGGACATTCTTAATCATATCATATCTTAATAAGCCTGCCTTTGTCATTTTTACTTCGCTATTATTTATGCTTACCTAAACGTTCTACCTTTATGATAAAACCTTATGTACTTTGTCGACTGGGATTTCTAGGGAATCGTAAATGGATTTATTGTTTTGCTGTGTAAAAAAGTTGTTTTTAGGTCAATATGAAGTATATGTTGCAACTTGGAATATTGAGTTAGATCTCATATATTTGGTATTGATCTCCTATAAGTCAGAATACGTCAGAATTAACTTTATTAAACAGTACCTTTGTTGGATGTTGATACTTGTGATTAGAATTGATATCCTCCTCCATAGAGTTCACTAACCTTGGAGTTCTCTGCACCCCAAACTTGATAGGATGGATCATCCATTGTTGGCTCCTTTTTTATCACCAGAAAGATGCCCAATCTTTCCTCTGCCTCAGTTGTAAATGCACACAGATTGAGGCCAACTCAAGAAATTATCTCCATTTAGAAATAAAAATTCAAAACATTAAATGCACAACACATTTTAAGGGGTTTCCATGGCATGGGTATATATTTGAGCTCCATGGTAGAATTTCCCTATATATATATATATCGATGTATACAACACAAAATAGACAACTATGAAAAAGGTAATATACAAGTACGACTGTAGTATGTTCCTAATCTAGAATTCCTATATTTGCAACCTATATCACAACAGTAACATCCTATTTACTACCATGGGCCTGAATACATAAGTTGCATATTCCCACGGAATATGAGAAACTTTCTTGTATGACTGAGGATGTTAAGTTTCAATTGGCCAAATGATAAGTGATGGAAATTTCAAGGTAGTGTTAGATTGATCTAATTGAAATCGGAGATCTTCCCTCTCCTTGTTACTATTTTGTTGGCTAAATGTAGGTAATGATTGCTTAACATCCTTTGGTTGTTTTTGTTACTTTATGTCACTTTACTTATGGTGTAGACTTCTTACAGTTCTTTTACTTTTTTGCACTCACTGTATATCATTGTCAAACTATCAATTTTAATTTAAAAAATTGTTGTTCCAACTGCCGACAAGTTGTGGATTAGACCTGGTGTCAATATTATTTGCTCTTCAACACTTCAACACTTCAACACTTCAACTAAGAATAATTGATAACTTTGAAATTCAATGCAATAGATACTACGCTAATGATATTCTTTGCTGAAAGCTAATATCGAATTTCAATATGTTTTTTCTTTTTGGGTTTCCCACGTAGCATTCAGTGCCAACCGTGCCGATTAATCTCCCAACACAAACATCTTTACTTTTTCACTATTGACTGCGAGTTTTCTTGGGTGATTTTGAAGTTTTTTGCACCAGATATGGCTTATTGTCATTCCCAATTTTAGGTCAGCTTCGTTGTTGAATTGTTTGGCCTATTCTTATTGCAGCTTGACCAGTTGGAAATATTGCAGTCTAGGGCGTGTGAATTGCCAATATGCCTTGAAGAATGCAAATTACTAGTGGAAAGGATTTCCTCTTCAAAGGTATACATAGCAATAAAGTAACATAGATTTATGTCCTGTTTGCTTGGAAGTTAGGAAGTCATTAGTTTAAGTTGTTATGACTACTGCTCCTTTATTCTCTTAATCAATAAAAATGTTGTACGGAGTAATTTGTGATCGATCTTTATGGATCTGGCATTTGCTATTGTTCGGATCATTTAGAAAGAAAGAACCATATAATCTTGGAGAACATAAAGAATGGCAGTGATCGGGTTTGGGGGATGCTAGATGGTTAGTTCTAGATAGGTGTCAATTTGTAAAATAAAAATGCTATTGTTACCCACGTAGGGCACGCACTTATGCACGCCCCTTGATTTTCCTCAAGATGTGGGCGTACACACATCCCGAGGTGCATCGAAGGATGTGCACAAGTGCGTGTTCTATGTGGATAACAGTTTTAAGGTCCTTTGTAAAATCATGGTTTAAAAAATCGACGAAATTCCCCGAACTTCATGAAATTATGTGGATTTCAAAAAAAGGGAAATGGAATCTATGTGTAAGAAGAAAAATGTCGAGTTTTTAATTTTCCAAAATTCGACATAATTCAAGGAAGTTTGACATAATTCGGGAAAACTATCACCAAAAAGTGAGAAAAATTTCAAAACTTTCATCATAACGCGGAAGTTCGATGGAAGTTCCAAGCAAATTTTTTAGCATGTACTGAAACCATTTTAAAATGAAACCTTCTCACCTCAAAAGGGAAGTAGTCGGCGAATTGCATATTGTATTAAAAAATAACTATTTTAAACATTTGTATCGTTACTCTTATGCATTATAATTATTTAACTGTGTGCGTTTTTAACACCTTTAAAGAGAAATTTGAGTTTTTAGCAGTTGGAATTAAATTCCATGAACTTTCTTATACTAACGAATTTTTGCACAACTTCCCTTCATCGGATTCAACTGCAGCGAATTATTTCTGAATTTTAAGTTGGCGAATTACAAGGTGAAGTCGAAGTTTTAAACCTTGTGTAAAATAAGGTAGGGTGGTCTAGAAAAGACTTGGTAGATATTATGTAGTAGATGGCTAGGATGGGGGATGTTTCTTGGTAGAAATTATGAAGTGCTGGTTCCACTTAGAACAGCTTGGTTGCTCACGTAATGTATAACTGTCAATATCTTCTTGGAAAATACGGAGTGAGAAAATTAAGAAAACTTAGGTTATGTTGCTCAGGTAGGGTTTCTCTGTTTGCTAGTACTGATAATCTTGTCCTTCCATGAATGATTCAATGCGTAGATTTGAGTAAATCTTTGTTTATTCAGCCATTTTTATTTCTTGTGCTGCTAGGCTGGGCTTGTTTATGTGATTCGTTGTATTTGTTATCTTCTCTTTGGTTATTGTACACATATACTAATGTAATGGATGTATTTGAAATAGGTTATGGTGTTACACACTTAACTACCTTTTATAAAGTTTTGAAACCCCCAAAGTTGTTTTAGCTGTTTTGAACCTTTTAATAAACAACAACAACAACATATCCTTAATCCCAAATTAGTTAGGATCGGCTACATGGATCAAACTCTTCCATTGTGCTCGATTTATTGCTATTGATGGTGAACATTCCAAATCATTTTAATCCTTCCAATTATGGCATCCCAAGTTAGCTTCAATTTACCCATACCTCCTCGAATTTCTTCAGTTTCTATTTATTCGAGTTTTCTAGTGGGGGCCTTTGTAGGCCGTCTTTGGAGGTGCCCAAATCACCGCAACCGTCCTTCCCTAATCCTTGTGTCAATTGGTGCTACTCCAAATTTTCTTTGAATTCCCGATATTTCTTATTCTATCTTTACAAGTTTTACCACACATCCACCTAAGCATCCTCATTTCCGCTACGTTCATTTTGTGTACTTGTTTTTTGCCGCCCAACATTCACTTCCATAAAACATAGGTAGCCTAATTGCGGTCCTATAAAATTTTCCTTTTAACTTGGTAGGAATATTTTGAATTACAAATCACTTGTTGCACTCCTTCATTTCTTCCATCCAACTTGGATTCTATGTGTGCTATCATTCTCAATATTACCATCATTTTGTATGATTGATCCTAGATATTTAAAGTGGGTTATATTAAGAACTTCTACTTCCCCCAATTTTACCACTCCATTATCTTAATTTCTAAACTCACAATGCATGTATTTGGTCTTTGTCTAACTCAACTTAAAGCCTTTAGATTCTAATGTATTCCTTCAAAATTCTAATTTCTTATGCACTCCTCTTATTTTGTGCGCAAGGACAATATCATCTGCAAATAACATACATCAGTATATCCCCTTGAATTTGCCTAGTTAGTTCATCCATAAAGAGATGTGGGCTTAAAGTCGACCCTTGAAGTAGTCCTATTGTAATGAGAAATTCTTTTGTGGTTTCTCCAAATGTCTTTATACTTGTTACTACTCCTTTGTAAATATCTTTGATAGTGTTTATGTACCTAGCATGCACTCTTTTTCTTTATAGTACCCACCAAAAAACATCTCTAGAAACCCTATCATATATTTTTTCTTCTAAATATGAAAATATCATTTGAAGATCCTTTTTCTTTTCTCTATATTTTTTCCATCAATCTTCTTACAATGAAAATCGCCTCCATAGTTGACCTTCGTGACATGAAGCTGAATTGATTTTCTGATATTGTTGTTTGTTCGAAAGTTTCATAGTGTGACTCATAAGTTCAATGCGTTGATAGTTTGGACAATTTGAATGTCTCCTTAGTTTTTGAAGATTGGTATAAGGGTGCTTCTTCTCAATTTATTGACATTCGTTTTTATTTTAAAATTTTGTTAAAAAGTTTTGTTAACCAACGCAATCTAATTTCTCCTAGGCATTTCCAAACCTCTTAGTATTTCATTTTGGCCACATGCTTTTCCTATTTTCATCTTTTTCAATGCCTCTTTAACTTCTGAGACCCTAATATTGCGTGTGTAGTTTACATTCCTCTCTTGGTGTGGGGTTTCATCGGTTATGATATCAACTTGGCCATCATTAAATAAATCATCAAAGTAGCTTCTCCATCTCTCCTTAATGTTGTTGTCTTTGCTTGTTAAGACATTTTGATTTTCATCCTTAATGCAACATGACTTGTATTTTTTTCTTTTGTCTTTTAATTTTGCTAGCCTATGAATATATTTTCGCCATTTCTACTAGCTTGCTTTGTATATAAATCCTCCGTGAAGTTTGTTTTAGCTTCACTAACTAATTTTTTAGGTTTCTTTTTAGCTTCTCTATAATTATACGCATCTTCATCTTGACACTTGGGTAATTTCCTATATCTCTCTTTTTTTGTCTTGATTGCATTTTGGACATCTTTATTCCACCACCATGTTTCCTTCTTAGGGGTCCCAAGCCTTTAGATACGTGTAACACGTTTGATGCTACTTTCCTTGTGCAATTACTCATTTCTAGCCACATCGTATTGACATCTACATCAAGGTTCCAAATGTTTTTCTTTAGAAACTTTTCTCTAAATTTCAGTTGTTTGTTAATTTTTTAGATTCCACCACTTTGTTTTGGGGTTTTGTCTATTTTATTCCTATTAAGTCGTTGTTTTAGCTTAATACAAGTACTACTAACGTGTGTAGTAAGCGCTTCACCAGGTATTACGTTGCAGTCTCCTATCTATTTTCTTGTTAAAAGAAAATTTATTTAACTCTTGTTATGTCCACTATTGAAAGTAATCACGTGCAACTCCCTTTTGCCTAAAACTAGTATTAACTAAGCCAAGATCGTATGTTGAAGCAAATTCTATGATGGATTCTTCGTCTTATTTTTTATTACTATAACCATATCCTCCACGAACTCTCTTGAACCCATCATTACTTGCCCCTACATACCCATTTAAATTCACTCTTCTAAAATACTATTCATCTAATGGTATAACTTGCACAAGTCCATCCATATTATAACAAATTTATGTTTGATGTTCTCATTTAAGCCTACTTGTGGTGCATAGGTGTTGCTATGTTAATTTTGTCTCCCATAATTTATTTAACTTTGATCAATCTCTTCCATTCTTTTAACCTCTAAAACCCTATCCTTATAACCATTATCCACAAGTGTCCCTACTCTGTTGCATTTTCTATTTGTGCCAGTGTACCAGAACTTAAACCCTATGTTTCCTATTTCCCTACTCTTTTCTCCTACCCATTTTGTCTCTTGAAGGCAAACAATATTGACTTTCCTTCTAATAATAGATTCATAGTAACTACTAATTCCATTGGCTTCCCTGTAAGTGTTCGTTCCATGTCTCTAGACGAATTTTTCTTCCCTTTGTGTTTGTGTCTCTTTTTTATTTCTATTTCTTCTAAAAGATCTAGTCTCATTATCTTAATTTAGTTTTTGTTTTTTGTTTTGAACTAGCTTCTTTACCCACACCCATCCTTTGTGTTTGAACCCCTCCTTATTTTTCTTCACATTCAAGATGCGATGTGAAGGGACTAGCTTTTTTACCCACGCGGCCCATGTGTGGTTTTCCTTGCTCTTTTTTCTTCACACTCAAGCGACAATGTGGAACATACCCTTGCTCATTTTTCACTATACCCGGGCTTTGATGTAGCGCGTTGCTAAGTTGGAACGTCTCAATGTTTATCTCATCTGTTTGATTCATTCATATAGAGTGACAAACGTTTTACGCCGACTGTCAACCTATCACAACCTTTCCCCATTTTTGAGGAATGGAAAATGAACTTGAAACCTCTCTAAACCCCATTTTCTGGTATGGAAAATAGAGTTCGGAGTCCTCCTCCTTTATCCGGACTTGGGACCGGCTATTTAGCATATATAGTATATAATGTTCTAAATAGGTGGAATTTTTTGTACCTTTTAATATTGGGGATTAATCTGTGAACTACCACTTAAATTTTGTTCTTTGTTTTATTATTGATTATAATGCACCTATAGCTCCAAATGCTTTTGACCTTTAAGGCTAAGTTTGTCTTTTTCCAATTTTCCCTCTTTACAAGTTTATGCCCTTTTTTCTTGTACATATATAGAAACCGTTTCACTCTGCTAAGTGGATTTGAATTTTTTTTAAAATAAATATACTGTGCTTATTTTACTGGAGCAGTTAAATAGTTTTTTTTTTTTTTTTTTTTTTTTTTTTTTTTTTTTCTGGAATTCTTAAATATTGAATATCTTTTGTGGATATGCTTGCTAGTTTCAACACTTGCGCTACAGACTACCATGTATATGTTTATCTTCTGTGTTTATGTTCTGGCTATGTTTTTAAGGTGTTTTGATTCATTGCTTTTATTATTTTTGTTATACATATTATATGCAACAACAAAACTTTTCATTATTTTATATATTTTTTCTTTTAATTGTTCTTAGAGTTGGAAAGCTACTTTGAGGGATTGTATCGTAGCAACGGGTCCGGAGAAAATTGAAATTGATATTCTTCACAAGCTGAAATCAGAGGTAAGCTATTAAATCAGGTTTTGCTGTTAATTCTAATTCTGTTATCTATCATTAATACTTCAGTCAGTCAAAATTGTTTATTTTCCACTTTTAGCAGGTTATTATTATTATTTGCAGTTTTTCACTTTTGGTCTTTGTTTATATGTAGATGTGGAACCTTCATGTTGAACTTTCAGAAAAGGAGTTGCTATTGGATTTATTAAATCAGGTGGATTCATGGAAAATTCGATCTGGTGATATGTTGAACGGTCCTATAAATTTGAAGGTTGCGCTTTTTAAAATATTGAAGTTTGTTTCCTTTTCTGATATTTGTGCAAGTTAATCTTGCTTTTCATTTGTCATTGATTATAAACTGTCATGTGTATTACTTCGGCAGGAACTTGAAATTCTTTTGAAGGATGCAGAAAGTTTCCCTGTCAACCTTCAAGAATTGGAACTATTGAGGCAGTATTATTCTGATGCCATTTCCTGGGTTTCGGACTTCCAAACTCTGCTAATGAACATCCAAGAAAGGGTGGACCAAGAAAGTGTTGTCAAGGAGTTAACTCAAATTCTCAAAGATGGAGAGCTGTTGAGAGTACAAGGTTCCTTTCTACTTGTTTATTTAAGCCATTAATTTGATTAAACGAATTTGGTTCTCAATTGCCTCTGATGCTCTGTTCCTTTCTTCCCAGTTAATGAATTGCCTCTTGTTGAGTTGGAACTGAAAAAGGCATCTTGTAGGGTAGAAGCTACGAAGGTAATTTGCCTCTCTTTCAAAAATCTATAGGATGGAGCTTGCCTTTACTTATCTTGTATTGGTTGTTAAACCTCAAATATTATGTTTTTAACATTCTGTTTTCCACTCTTATCAAAAAGCATTCTGTTTTCCACTACATTCTTTCCTAATTATTACTAGAAATGAAGATAACACAAGCCGTCAGGTTTGGAGTGTGCTGCGTTCTTAAGTGCAGAATAGGTACCAAATTGTAAAAAATGGGGAAGGATACCCTTTGGTTAATTGGTGGATTTGAGCTGATACTATGTAAATGTGGGATGGCATAGGGGACAAATGTGGGGGATGTTTTAGGAGAAATGCCGGTTCTCCTTAGGCTACCTTGTTTGTATAAGTTGATGTCGTAATAGGAATTTCACTTCCATTAATATGAAGTAATAAGTATCTTCTCAACAGAAAAAAAAAAAAAGGGTTGACAAGGTGCCATAGGTATCTTGATTTTTTGATAGTTGATTTCTCATGGGTCCATGCCCTCGTTATGTATTTTTGAATCCTCTTGCTTTGATCTGTTCCTTTAAAGTTTTTGATTTTCGAATATCAATTTTAGTAGAGGATGTAAAAGGTTTTTACTTCATTGGGATTACTCCACTCACATTAAAGGACTGGGTAATGAGATGAGACGAGTTTAATTCTATTAGAGGATTCGGTTTTTTTTTTTTAATAAGAACGAAACCATAACTTGCCTACTATTAGAGGCTCGAACTCTCGACTTCGTACCCAAGTAACCCCATACCAAACCAATGAGCCATCCACTTGGTTGGTATTAGAAGATTGGGTTTTTGAAAATATGATTTCTGTTCTTGGGCATTTTCAATTTTTTTATTGTTAGTATTAAAATGTGGCATTTTGGTACAGGTACTTGGTACTCGAATGCCTTTGGATTACATTCAGAACATAATGTCGGAGGCTATCATGTATGCTTTTCTTATCTTAATTACTATGCAGTTGAAATATCATCCATCTTGGAGTAATATGCTGGCAGTGTTTCAAGTAAATGATATCTAATTTGAACCTTTTTTTTCTTATATATATATAGGCTAAAAATTGAGAGAGAAGAACATTTTGTCAAAATTTCTGGTGAACTATCCGCTGCTCTCTCATGGGAAGAGAGAGCTTGCAAAGTTCTTGGTACCATGGCTCCAATATCTGAGTTTGAGGAAGTTACAAGGTCTTTAATATCTTCTCTATACACTTCAGTCGGCGCTTAATAATTAAAATTGTCCAAAGGCCTGGTTTGAAGTTGAATACCTTTTGGTTTCCACCAAAAAAAAAAAAAACCTTTTGGTTATCATTTGTTATATTGACCCATGCACTTTAAATGTCAGGGCATCTGAAAAAATTTTTGTAGAACTACCATCCTTGGGTGATGTACAAAGTATATTATCTGTGGCTCAATCCTGGTTGAAAAGATCTGAGCCTTTCCTAGCTCCAGCTGGGGATGCTTCAAAGTCGTTGCTGAAAGTTGAGGCACTTAAGGTTTTTACTTTTTACTATTAAACTCAAATTATGATTTTCTCAAAGTGATTGCCTCAGTGTAAATATATTTTAGTTCACATTTTGTAGGATCTAGTTGATGATTCAAAGCTTCTTAAGGTGGTTATAGAAGAGCCAAAATTGCTTGAGGCCATTTTGAAGAAATGCAAGTGTTGGGAGGATCATTCCCATGCTCTCCTAGAATGTGCTGAGGACTTAGTTGATTCTCATGATTTTGAAGATGGATTAACTGATGGTCTTGTCTTTAAGTTAGAAGATTTATGTAATAGGATTCAGTCCACCATAGAAGCCGGGATATCCTTGGGTTTCGACTTCTCTGAGATCCCCACACTTGAAAGTGCATTCTCCAAACTTAATTGGTGCTTCAAAGCTCTCTTTCTCT
This sequence comes from Stephania japonica, assembly GCA_039657345.1. Lineage (NCBI taxonomy): Eukaryota > Viridiplantae > Streptophyta > Magnoliopsida > Ranunculales > Menispermaceae > Stephania > Stephania japonica. The sequence continues at coordinate 16,851,969 of CM077557.1, forward strand.
GCTCTGGAGCTCCATTGCTTGAGGTGACAATTCACTCTTTGCTTCATGAATATAGGTGATAGGGCCTATGGTTACGTTTGAACTATTCTGTTGGACATCTATTTGGGGATTTATTCTGGACACGTACTGTTCATGTGCAGTTATAATGCTGTTTGTTAATTTAAATATTGACAATTCACGGATGCAGTAACTGCATCAACAATTAAGATGAAACCTTTTATTGCTTGGTCTTCAATTGTAGAATTACAAAATAATAGAATAATTATTGTACTAGCAAAGTAACAATAACAAGAACTTCAATAACTGTGATGGAAATGAGATTAATGGGGATGCACTAAAACAAAGAAAATAAAAAAAAAAGGATTTATAGCAAATGTTGGTGGAATGTTTATGTGATGTAAATTATCTATATTCTGTTTGGTGTAAGGATGAACTTATCTCAAAAATAGTAATAAAAAAGATGGATTCTCCTATGTCGTTGGAGCGTCGACCTGGATTGCATGTGAAAAATGTCAAACTGATTTTATATATAATGCTTATATTTCCTTGGTAATTGAGAAGATATATCTGTTTTCCATTAAGAATAAATATGTTCCTGTCAAACATCTATTATTTGCTTGCATTCAACTATTTATGCAATGAAAACTTTGAATTTGGTGAGCTAACTTTATTCCTTCATGAATTTTTTATTTTTATCTTTAGTTTTACTTTGAATTATATTGTGTTCTTCACTGGACATTTGTCGCTCTACTTGCATGGAAAATTGAACATCTTAGTGTTTATGAGACATGTCTTTTGATGCGTTAGGAAGTCAAGATCCTGTTGGAAGATGCAGAAAATTTATCAGTATCATTCTCCAATAGCTATTTATTGAGTGTGTTAATCACTGGGGTAAAGTGGCTTAAGGAGGCTTTAGATGTGTGTTCTATGAAGAAACGGTGTAAATTGTCGCACGCGGAAGAAATTCTGGTTGAGTATGAGGTATTCATTTGATTTTTCTTTTCATTTCCTCTTTCCCATTTTCCTTGATAAACAGTTCAGAATTGTTTTGGCATCTCATATGTTTGATTCCATCAGCTTTTACGTTTCTTTCCCTATAAGATAGTGCACCTTCAAACTTGTTTAGGTTTCTTATTATTGCCTTTTAATGATTTCAGATGATCAAAGTACCTTTTCCTGTGATGAATGCTCAACTTGTTGCTGCTGTCAAGAATCATAAGTAAGTTTCTGGTGAACTAATGAAATTAGCCTCTTGTATGCTTTGTACGAGCCTAGTAAATTAAATTCTTTGCTGACATAATTTTTTTACAAATTACTAGATTCATCATGATTGTAAGTATTCATTGGAACATTTGTATTAAAAGGTTATACTTACTTGCAATATTATTTTTCAAAAAGGAAATGTTTGAAACTTTTATCTTGAGAACACAAGCATGAGTTGGATTCTGGGTTTGGTTGGTTGGCCTGGAGGCTGTACTGGTTAAAAGCAATGAACTTTGTTCTACTCTATTGACATTTCATGTGCCTACATTATGAAGGAAGGTTTATTTTTTATTTTTTTTATTTCTTTAAAAAAATAAGAGAGAAGAAAAGATACAAGGAGAAAGATATGGACAAGATAAAATGAAGTAAAAAGGAGAAAGATGTTGTACAAGATATAAGCATTGCTGTCCTAGAACTTTCTAAAGTTTTTGTCGCTTTTTCAGCCTGGTACCTATGTCTTCTCACTTTCTATGTGATATGCTGCTTCTCCTAGCTGCCAATATGCTAAATATGTATTTTGGTTGGCGAAAATTTGGATAAAATATGAAAAAAGAGATTTTGTTGTTGTCTAGTAGTTAATTGTACATTTTTACTAATATAAAATTTGGAAAAAATTGTTTAGAATTTAAGTGCTAGGGAGCAAATTATTTGATATGATAATAACATTCAGAAACCACCTCAGTTTCAGCTAATGGTCTAAATTGTTCGATCTTTCATTTAGCACTAGGAAGCAATTAACAACACCTTGCTACATTTAGGCATTGTTTATTGATGATTTAAAATGCATTTACAAACTGTTGTTGAAAATTTCAAATTATAAAACATAATCTCTTATGGGCCATGATGGTTAGTGTTGTGGGGAGGAAAGTAATACGTTATTAGAATCCAGAAAATGTATGACCTTGTGAAACCTTAAGCTGATATGTAGCCTTCTTGTACCACTAATTGTAAAAGTACTTTGTCGAAAAATAACTTTTTGTTTCGTATTTGTCAATAGAAGCATGGAAGTGAATATATTGGGTTGTAAAAAAGCAACTCATAGTGATGATGCTTAGGTTAATTTGTAAGTAAAATTTGTAAAGATAGAATGAGAAATATGTAAATTCAAAAGAAAAAGTAGTATCTCCAATCCACACAAAAATTAGGGAAGGAAGGTTGGGGTGATTTTTGACATATCCAAAGACATCTTGCTATTTGCTAATGCCATAGTTAGAAAACTCGACACAGTAGAAACTGAAGTAATTCAATTGCATAGGAAGGTTAGACCTAAATGAATTGCGATGCATTGATTAAGAAGTCGGATTTTGAAAGCACACCATCTATTGCATTAAATTGAGCAAAGTGGAAGAGTTTGATCATTCAAACAATTCAGGATAGTTTGGAGAAGTTTGGGAATTTTTGATGCCTTTGTGAAACTAAAACACGTGTAGTTATTCTGTTATTGTGCATAATGAAAGTCTTGGCTTAATTATAGTAGGATTGTGATAAGACCTCGTATTAATAAAGGGTTAGTGGAACCACAACAACAATGCGGTTGTGAGTGCAAGTTAGTTACAAGGGAGGTTGAGTGGGTAGTTTTGGATTGGTTGTATAAATAGATGTTGTAAGGTAGTGAAAGTCATCTTATTGTCTTGATTGTATTTGGGAACTCTTTTGAGTTTGGGTTGAGAGAGTTTTAAGACTCTTCTTTGGTTTATAGTTCTTGTTGTTTCGTTTGTCGATTAAGCAATAAGACTTCAAGATTCTATCAGTGGTATTAGAGCACACCTTCAAACATGGAAGCTCAATTGGATCAATCGAACGTGAGCTTTGGAGGTTTTCACCGATGGTGGAGTCGATCGAGGTGATGAAGAATCAAATACTTGATTTCAATTCGGAAATGAAGGCTGCGATCAGAGGCTTGGCACAGAGATTCGACGAACTTTCCTTATTCACTATGTGATTGCGTTGTCTGACACGGGAGAGCGACAACTCGGATAGTCAAGCGATATGAAAGCCCCAGATTCGCCTGATCTGCCAGATTTGGTGGCATCCAAGTTGATTCGGATCGTTGGTGGCCTATTTCTGGTGAAGAAACAGTCGCTCGGTCACAGATTTGGGGTGGAAGCAAAGATCCGAGGGGAGGAGTTGCATTGTGAAGATCTAGAGCATTGAAGACTGGTGATCTAGAGTTGTTTAAAGTGTTACTTGCCATTGGTGAATCAGATCTGTTGCAACAACCACTTTTGGTGCAAGTTCCGTCAACCCCCACACCAGTTCCAGATACCAAATGTTTCCGACCACACTTAGCTGCATCGGTAGTCAATGTCTCTGCATTATTAGATCTACCTTTGTTACAACCTATTCTAGCAGATTTGCACAGTTGTGTCTGCGAAGGGGTGGGATCACTCCAAGATAGTGAGCCCAACGCCATGGCCTCCGCCTTTTTTTGTCATCAACTACATTGTTGTGGACATTGACACGAAAATCTGGTCTGTGTAATGACGTGTCCATATCAATTGTTATACGCTACATTGTCATCATCTTGGTTGTAGCTTTTTGCTACGAATGCTTCGCCTTCATGGTCTCGATCTCCGTCCAAGCCAACGGCTTTCGTTGTTCCCATACTTTTTTTGGTCGTTGAACATGAATCATTAGTAGAAGCTAGGTTGGGGACAATAACTAAGATGATGCGATGGGGTAGTGTATTTGTTCCCAAGTTTTATTTTGTGCTCTTTGATCATTTTCAATCAACACACTCTCCATCACACTTAGGGCCCGTTTGCTTCAATGTCTTGCATCGCGAAGTGCCGCTTGGGCCTTCAAGCCTTCGTTCGAGTCGGGGTGGGGCAAAACACGCGGTCTTCGTGAGGAGCTATTCGTTGGCTTCGCCAAATACCCCTCAAACCCTGTCTTTGGCCAAGCCCGCCCTTGCTATTACTAAAACACCGTCGATATTTAATGAAAAACGACGACTCGACGCTCTCAATTTTCTCTCTTCACGAACGAATCCCTACATATTCGACCCTCTCTCGTCTTCAGGAAGAACACATTGATTTTGATTTCAAGTTGGAACCGCAATCACATCTCAATCTTCGCACTCGATTTGTTGATGTTGCTCGATCTTGGGTTTTGAGTGCTTGTGATTTAACTGGTTTTTTGTGTGATTGTAGATCTGTTGGTGTAAATTAGAATTTTTATGTGGTTGTTTGCGGTTTGATTTACAAGTAGAGGTTAGGTACTAGCTGCAAAGTTGATAATTGATTTGATTTTGAATTGTGCACTGGCTGCAAAGTTGAATGTGATAATGGATTTATTGAGGATGGTTATCTTATGATGGGTCTTTTGAGATAATTTTGAGGCAGATCTGGTTTTTTAAATGTTTAAATCTACCGCAGACCCTTGATCAGAGAATGAGGTGGGTTGTGAGAATCAATCGCAGAAAAGGAAAGAGGTGGATTGAAAGAACAATGAAGGAAGAACGAAGAGATGTGGGTTGTTTCTTTGTTTTAAGTGAAGGGCATTTAAGTCATTTCGCTCTAAATTAAATGTGATCGGCCACTTGTAACGAACAACAATTCAATTTGCAATAACTCCTCGTCACACCCCGAGAGACCCCGCGCGCTCAAGACCCCATTCACGATTTCGTTCCATATGCGAAGCCAACGGCCCCTTAAGGTGGGTGGATCTCTTCAATGACTCTTGGTTCGAGATTAATCTCATGACATTTGTTTTGTCTTCAACTTTTGGGGTTTCTGCTATTCAATGCTCCATGGGTCCTCATGATGATTTCCTTCGCTCGAATTTGGTTGATGTTTCGTCTCGACCATCATATGCCTTATTTCATCTTTCTCTATGGCTACAACACATGGGTTTTAACTTCAACATTTGGGTTTTAGTTCTGATCGACAAATCGCTATCTCCAACGACCACACCATTGTTCAAGGTTTTCTCTCGCGGGATGGATTCCGATCTATGGTCTATGGGTTCCGACATCAATATTAATCAAATGGACTCACTAAAGGCTTTTGATGTGTTCCCATTGCTCACATTCTGGCTGGTTAGGCTAGATCCTATTCCTTGTCCCAATATGAGATTGATACGGGTTCTTGCATTGTACTCATTTTCAGCTGAATCCCATGACAACCTAACTATCACCCCGACACTGAGCAGTGTTCCTCATTTTGTTACTACGAGGTTTATATGAATCCTAGCATGGTTTGATTACTTTCGGCTCACTTCCGTTTCTCTCATCTTGTGGGTTCATGATCCTGGTCTTGGGGTTCCACTCCATGCCTAAATTTTTGTTCTCCACCTTGAGGACGAAGTGGTTGTTAAAAAGGGGCGGGGGCGGGGGGGGGGGGGGGGGGGGGGAGTAATGATAAGACCTCGTATTAACAAGGGGTTGGTGGGACCACAATAACAATGTGGTTGTGAGTGGAAGTTAGTTATAAGGGTGGTTGAGTGGGTAGTTTTGGATTGGTAGTGTAAATAGTTGTTGTAAGGTAGAGAAAGTCATCTTATTGTGTTGATTGTATTTGGGAACTCTTTTGAGTTTGGGTTGAGAGAGTTTTAAGATTCTTCTCTTGGTTTTTGGTTCTTGTCGTTGTTTTGTTTGTCGATTAAGCAATAAAACTTCAGGATTCTATCAGATTGTTTCTTTTTTTCTTTTCGTTGATAGATTTTCTATTAACTACTTAGTGTAATATTGACAATGTTAATTGTAAATTTAGAGTAGCCAAACTACAAGTTTGGGAATTGCGATTATTCATACTCAAGGTAAATGATCTTAAGGATTTGATAATTTATGTAAAGTGGATGCATTGTTCATTAAGACAGTGAAATAATAGATTCTTTCAACTAGATAGAGGTTGGATTGAGTGTAGTTTCTCTTTTGTCTTTGTTTCTATATATTGGATTGTGTTTACTGATTTTGTGACTTTTGTTTATTTGTTTGATTTTATTTCTATATGTCCGGAGCAGTTTTCTTCAAGTGTACCATAATATCAACTTATCCCATTAAAACAACAAGCATGACTAACCCGTATGGGTTGCCACAACGGTAAGGGCGAAGGCGTGGTTGTGTGAGATAAGCGCACGACCTTAGTTTCGATTTTCCAGTGTGGTAAAATTGTTTAGGTCACTGGGTCTCACTCCCGGTCGATAGAGCCAGGGCCTCGTGTGTGGATTAGTGAGGATAACCTCGACACCACACACGATTATTGAAAAAAAAAACAAGCATGACTAATTTAAAATTAGTTAGGGTTGGCTACATAGGTCCTACATTTCTATTTAGCTTTATTTAATGTAGTTGATGATGTACATTGGTACTCTTTTAAATCTTTCATAATATGTATCCCAAGTTATGTTTTGATGTGTCTGAACTAGCGCATCCGCCATTGTTTTGCTTTTTCTCTAGTCATGCTACTCCTGTTTATTTGAATCTTTATCTTTCTTATTCAGTCCTTGTGCATTTTCATGCAAAACGATCCGAGTTTCCTCGTTTTTTGTTGTGCAACTCACTTTATAGATGTGTTGTTTCTTTTCTACCCAACATTCGCTTTCATGAGTAGCTGTCTAATCACATTTCTATATAATTTCCTTTTAGTTGGCTAGGAATATTGTTGTTGTTTTATTACATTGTTGCTCTCCACTTATTCCGTTCAGCTTAATTCTGTGTGCTTTTCTTCAATACTTTTATTTTCTTGTATGATATCTTGTATGTTTAAATGGTCCACCTATAGAAATTCTACTTCTACTAAGTTTAGTACTACATTATCGCGATTTCTATTGTTCATGAACTCACTTTGCTTTCCTTAAAAAAAATAAAAAATCTCACAATGCATACATTCAGTTTTCGTCTGACTCAACTTAAAACCTTTGTACTCTAACAATTCATCCAAAGTTATAGTTTCCTATACACGCTATCTCTTGTTTCGTCTATTAAAATAATTATTTGTCCACAAATAGCTTCCCCTTTGGTACACATCTTGAATATGCCTAGTTAGTTCGTCCATAAATAAAGCAAATGCTTAATGTAATAATCAAATTGAAAATAAGGGAACAACATGTTAATAGGCTGTGTCAAGGAAGGATGTTCGTAGTTTAAACGCGTGCTTGATAAAATACTGAAGTCATAAATATATTTATAGGATTAATAAATTAAATAATCCCAAACACTAAACGATTTTCTAATCTATCCTAAACAAAAAGCCTTGTCTGAAATATCTAGATCTACGTTTTATCTCTGAATTTTATCCCCAACAAATCAAGGTTCGTGCGTGCGAGGAGGGGGGGGGGGGGGGTTTGATTTGGTTCGACTAGGGCTTAGGTTCGGGTGGGATTAGGCTTCAATTTGGAGTGTGTTCTTGGACGTAGTCCTTGACAAATGAAGTGGTAGAAGCAAATTCATGTCGCTGATCCCACAGTTGGGAAGAATGCTTTGTTGAGTGGAGTTCAAGATAATCTTTTGAGCTAAAAGTATGGGCTGCCTAGAAGTTCGGTAGTGTCCTAGTGGCTATGAAGCAAATACCAATGCTGCCTTCTGTATCGTACCCAATGTGGAAATGAAAAAGTGGCTTAGTCTGTAGAAGTCTCTTGTTGAGGCTTTTGGTAACCATCTATTAAATCATTATTTAGGTAGGTTGTCTCTGTGTGTTTCTCTCAGAGAATGTTCTTGTTTCAAGCAAATCTCTTTCCATATTATGTTAAAACTTGTTTCACTTAAACTTAATTTGTTCAACTGGTTCCTCTGGTACATTGATTGTGGAATTTACTTGGTTGTAAATGTAGGTCTTGGCAGGAGCAGGTTCATGTTTTTTTCAATTCTAGTGCCGAGCAACGTTCATGGTCTGCATTGTTGCAGCTTAAGGTATATAATCTTTCTTCTGTTTGTTGTAGCTGCTCAGTAAGTGCAATGTGATACTATCCTCAATTTGTCCGTTTGAGACTCATGAACCTTAGTACACTGGTTTGAAGTGGGCTTCTTCATTGTTTATACTTTTTTGGAGCCATTTATACCTTACTTGTTGGCATCCCGCGCTTCGCGCGTGGGTAAGACGGAGAGTATCAATGCATTAAAAAAGTATTTGCTCATAAAAAGAATATTGAAAAAAAGTATGACTAATAAAAAATTCAAAAAATAAATTATGTAATATTGAATGGAGTCAATGGACTGTCAAAGCCAAGGACATTATCTTTCGCTTGCCAAAAAAAAATGACAATATCATCTAATTTTTTCGTAGAAAAAAAATACAAAATAAATAACTCCATTGTTTGGAGAAACTCAATTTCCTCCAAAAAAAATGCCAAATTGCTTAAATCAACTCGAAAACATTACAAGACACAAAAAATAACACTTAGTAACACACTATTAGAGCAAAAAACACGAAGAAAACTACCCAAAGCATCCAAGAAAACCTTGTTACAAACTCGACTCGACAATATCTAATGTAGTTCATTTTAGGAACTTCTACTTCGCCTAATTTTATTACTTCATCGTCATGATGTCTAATATTCATAAAATCATAATAAATATATTCAATCTTAATCCTACACAATTAAAGTTTATAAATTTTAACTTGTTTGATTTGGTAAGCGCGTAATTTAGTAATTTCTATATTATTGATTTCATATTGGCGAGAGATTAATTAGATGGAAAGACCGATTGAGTATCAATATATATTAGATCAACAAAAAAAATATGCCAATAAAAATGAATTCCATGATGAGGAATAAAAAGTGAAAAGAATACTTGCTGTATAATCTTCGATTGACTTGAACTAATAACAATATCCTTCAATATTTCTGTAACTCTTCCTAATTATTCTAATATATTACATATATGTTTTTAAAATTTGAAATCTCATAATATCGTCAGACCATCAATTCCGTATTGTAGTAGGGATTTACAACTTACATATCTTGCAATTCTAAGGCAACACCAAGTAAGATCACATTAATGTAACTATCCTAATATATAATCTTTAATTTCTTAAAGTCAGATAATTAAAAAAGAAAAATTTAAGTCGGATTGTAAAAAATATGACTCGCGTTAATTCCATGTACATATGTGAGGGAAAATGTAACAAAAAGTGTAAACTTCCATCAATAGGATATAAATTATATATAAAATTTGCAGAAGATGCTACCATGACACCCCAAAGTCACACCAAAAGTTACATGAGGGTGATGTGGCGTGCGCGCCACACGTAAAAAGGTTGTGTGCGTGTATATAGTTCTCGATGCATAACACATGAGTTTGTATCTCGGCCGAAGCGCGTATGGACGACTTCCAAGGATGCGAACCTGCGCGCCATGTTATTCGATGTGACTTTGGGGTGTCACTGTAGCATTTTCCAAAATTTACCTTGACGGTTTCAAATCTAACATTTCAATTACAGTATATAACATGTAAAACAAAGCTAAAAATAAGCAATGTTTGTACTTTTTATATAGTTTTTTAGATTGATTAGTGTATTTAGGCTAATTCTTAATTAAATAACCCAAAAAATAGCTTATACATAGAACCATATCAATGATTGGGCTAATGAGGATAATTAAGAGATCCATAAACAATGAAAAAATTGAGAAATTAGCTTAAAGATAGACATGGAGTAATATGTACACAATTCTAAATGTAAAACTGCAAATCGTGACTAACTAAAATCACGAAAAGGAAAAACCCGAAAATTGCGACTAACTACAATCATAAATATAAAAAATGAAAATCGTTACAATAAGCATCCACGAAAAAAAAAAACATGCACACTCAAAAAGAAAAAAAATATAAAGTGCGACATCTATAGAAAAATAGCAGTAAAAAAATAGAACACTCCACGTGTTATCACTAAAAGAGTACAAAAATTAAAAAATAAAAATAAAAACAGAAATTTATGCATACACAAATTGTTTTTGTGAATCGCATAAGATTTCTATGAAAAAGGAAAAAAAAAAACAGAAAATTAGAAAAAAAAATCCAAAAAAATAGGCTTACCGAATTAAAAGAATAGAAAAAAGGCTTAGGATTCTATTAAAAGTTAAAAAAAGAGTACGAAAATTAAAAAATTAAAAAAATATGTAAACAAAAATTAAAAAAACATAGCTTAAAAAACTAGAAACAGTGACATCATCATGCCATGTGTCAATCTGTGAGTACTTCTTACGTGCTACATGTCAATTCGTGAGTGCTTCTCACAAAAACAGTTCCCTTATATATTATTGTTATTACAAAGATTACATTTATTGTGAAATAAAAATGCAATTTTATTGTTTTATAGCATTTCCTTTTTAATTCAAGTGTGATATGTTTATTTCATTTAATATTTTAATTTTCAAATAGTATTAATGTTTCTTTAGCTATTATTTAAGTTTCTGAAATGTAACGAGTGTCATTTAGGAATTTAACAGTCTGCAATTTAGGCAAACCAATAGTTTCGAAAATTGAATACAAAATGGTTCTTTCTCCTTCGGCACAATACTTTGCTTTTAATGTTTTATCATTTTATGATTTAGGAACTTGGAAATTCAGACGCTTTCAATAGCTTTGAGTTCGATAGGGTAACTTCAGAAATTGACAAAGTTGAGAAATGGATTCTTCGTTGCAAGGATGTTGTTGATCCTCGAGTTGGTGAGGCGAATCCATTATTTAGTTCTTTGGTTTTGGTGAGTGTTGTAGAATGTCTGCCTTCTCTTCCATAGTTGCATTGTGTTTTAAAATGTCTGCTTTCTTTGTTGTAAGGATGTTCTTTAAATGCGTCACTTTTGGTTATGCAGATCAAAGATAGACTGGATAAATGTCTACGACAGTATCAAGAATTGGAGAGCTGGAAAATGGAAGGTTCGATGTTATGTTGCTTGAGTGAATCTGAAAATCAAGGAGTGCTCACTTGTTTAAAGTGCAAGGACCGGTAAAATCCCAAGTTTAAAATATGCTGGCATATTTTATTTTTTTGGTGTTCAATTCAATGTTATTTTTAGTCCCTAATTAGTTAGTCCATGTTCTAACCACCCCCCCTTAATTGTTAGTAAACTCCCCTATATACCCCTAGCTTATGTTTGCCCCCCCTCACAAAGAGGAAAAGAACCCTTTTTTCCTCTTTGTGACCCCAACACCCAACCTTCCTGTGCATCATCTTCTTCTTCACTTACTTTAATTTGCTCCATATTGCATTCAAAATTAATTATTTGATCCTTGAAAGCTAAAACCCAACACAGATAAATGTCCTAACCATTCAAGAGTGTAAATCAAATCTCTAACAATTAAGATGTTGCATTTGGTGGTGAGTTGTTGAGTGTAGAGATAAAGATGGGAAGGGGTGTAGAAAGTGGAAATTAGAAGAGGAAAAGCAAATGGATTTAGGGTTCAATTTGAGGTGGGGGTATAGAGAGTGAAAAATAGAAGAGAAGTGGATGAGTTTAATTTGGGGTGGGGTGTAGTGAGTGGGAAGAGAAGGGGATGGGTTGAGGATTAAATTTGAGCAAGGGTCTAAAAAGTGAAAAATAAAGTTGAGGGAGGGGTGTAGAGAGTGAAAAGTAAAGGGAAAATGAAAAGTAAAGGTTAATGTTTTAATTTGGGGTAGGGTTATCTATGTAATTTTACCTAGGGCCATTTTAGTCTTAAAATGTATTTAACTAAAAGAGGGGCTGATATAGCGTAGAGGGGGGCTACTAGTCACACCCAATTTTCAATTTCTTATTTGTTTTTTCAAAAGCTATACATAAACCCTACCATTTACCTGGAGAAGGTGCTCGACATATTCAGCTGAAAAGGCCTGACCAATGACTTACAAGCCTGATATATTTAGTTTTTGGTGCCAATGAGTAACATGATAACATCCAAGAAGAAAATTTGGTAGTTCGATATATATTCTAAATTTGTGCTGAAAACATTCTTTTCTGATGATAACGGTAAAATGAACTTCTGTCATGTTCTTCCTTTGATGCAAGTGTTCTTTGTTTGCCCAGGTACCATCTTCAGTGTGTGTCATCAACAGTTGGTAAAACCAATGGTACAAAGGAAAATGTATGCCCCTATTGCCTCTGTATCGAAAGTGGAGTCCTCACTAGAAATGGATGCCTTAATCTGGTAGAGATTGTTTTCAATTAGTGTAGGATATAACAAATTGAATTTTGATACTTTGTTCTAATATTTTCATTACTTATTTAGATATCCAGAAGAAAACGGCCTGAGTTGAAGATACTTGTTGAGCTTCTCTCTGCTGCTCAAGGCTTCTGCGTACGGTAATAAGTTCAAAAACTGACCATATATGATCAAAATTCATCCAATATTTATGTTTATCTTTCTAGCTTACTTTATGAGAATTTCTTCAATTGAGCACTCTTTATTTTTCTGTGTTGACTTGTGAATTCACCATTCACTTCATTTGATTTTTTTTTTTTTAGGTTTACTCTTTTGAATTTCAATTTTTAACCACGTAATCTTAGTTAGTGGATGATATATGTGAGCTTTGGATGTCAGCATGGAGTGTGTTAAAATCTTTCATGCTGCTTAAAACTACACCAATAACGTGTCTAAGTATTAGCACAGGTTACTGGTTACTGACACATTAGACTAATCTGTGTAGTTCAAACATAAATGAATAAATTGAAGAGGTACGAGAGTTTAGGTTACTATTTTTGTGGCTTCCCAGTGCGGGAGTCCCTAGTGTTCATTTAAAAGTTTATCCTCCATGATCTTGTTAAAATGACTCATGACATTTGACAAGGTGATTCTATGGCGAACAGAGTTCAATGGACACACATATATAATTCTTATTTTTTTACTTTAATGTTAAAAACTTAGAATTGAAGTACAGCTACCGCTGCCAAAAGTATCTATTATGAAAGCTCAGAAGTTATTTTTCTTTTTTTCTTAGACTTGGATGAAAGTGAAAAAGATAGGTTATAATGCTATAAAATGTACAGAAATTCACATAGAAACCAGGAAGAAAAGAAGATTGATCCTTGGCCATTTGAACTCATTTAAAATTATGCATGTCATTTTACTCAAATCATATCTTCCTGTTAGATATTTTGCGATCTTATGCTTGGATCTGCCTCATCAATTCTTAGTTGGTTACCTTGGTCTTTTTTAAACCCATTTCTTTTTAATCCTTTTTTCTACAAATCTTGGAGTAGGGAAGAATAGGAAATTCAACTTTGGCCTATAAAAATTTGGAACTAATTTTGGGAAGTTCAATTCATTATGGACCATCGTTGTGAAAATCTCCTACCGGCGGAAGCTTATAGAATCTTAATTAGTATGTTTTTTGAGCAATTAACTAATATGTTTTGGATATCCTACAATTTAATAAAAAATTATTGTCACAAACTTTTAATGCATCAAAATATCAGTATGATCGATATTTAGGTGCTTTATAATATGTTACATGAAATACATAATTTAATTATGTGCATAAATCATTCTTCTGTTGTGTTATTATTTTTTTTTCTTTTATTCTTTAATGTTGTTTTGCTAATGCCGATAAGGCTGACATATAGATTAGATGTTTAATGATATTCACACCGATGACCAGATATTTATGAACTGTGAAAAAATTTATTTGCTCCCTTGAGTTTGTCTCTTTATTTGATATTTCTGTTTTGACTACATAGAAATTTTCTATTTTTCTATTCAATAATTTCTTGAAAAAAGGGAATTAATTTTGTAAAATTTGACTAACTTTGATGAGATTCTTCAAATCTTGCATGCAAAACTTCTTGACAACCATACTATTCTTTTGTGATTTTGCAATGCTTGTCTAATAATTCTGATGCCTAATTATTATATTCTCAGGCTTGAGTTAGATGGGTCTTAGAACATAACAATTGTGACTTGTAATTGGTGGCTGAGCCTGGTGTGGAATTTAGCTGGCAACTTGGCTCAACTCATGGGCATAATATATTATTATACAAATAGTGAGGACCCTTTGATTAGGAGGGATTTAAATGATTTGGAAAGCACACCATCAATTGCACTAAATCGAGCGCAATGGAAGAGTTTGATCCGTGTAGCCGACCCCAACTAATTTTCGATTGAGGCAATGTTGTCGTCTTCGTCGTCGTCGTCGAAGACGACAACTAATTTTCAACATCCCAACTAATTTTCAACATCCCAGCACATTCATTCCCTAACAATGTTCACTATAATTATTATTTTTAAAGTTTCCCGTTGAAACTTGACTTCATTAATTCAGAATTCTAAGTGAAAGGAGTGTGGAGTCGAACCGAATTTTGAGTTCTGGCAACCTGTGGTTCTATGTCTCTTCGAACATATTGAGACTTTTAGCATTAGTGTGAACTTTTATTGTTCAAGACTTATTTGTTAAGTTATTGGTTTTCTTTTTTCTAAGGATGTTCAGATTTTGTTTAGCTTATGCACAATAGAAATTTGTTTGGTTTTCTTAGGTGTTGTACGTCATTCTCATTTTATAAAAGAACTAAGGTTTTACTCATTAGAATGACTGTTGCTTGTTTTTAGCAGGATCGAAGAAGTGGATATGGTGCAGAATATTGTTGAGCAAGCTCTTTCATGTAGAAAGTACTTAACAGAAATTGTGAATTCTGCACTCGCTTATGTCTATCAGGATGTCATCTCCATCTCCCAGAAACTATTAATTGCCATAAAGGTTCTTGTTCTCTTTCATAACATGTTATTTGAATAGTTTTGAATTCTTAAAGTTACGGTTCCAGTTTGAAATGGCTTGTTACATCAAATATTTGTAACTAGCAATATTTTGTAACTAGCAATATTTCCTATAACTATTTTCATCGTTCTTATTTGTTTTTACCAGGCTCTGGCAATTACTGGTGTTCATGACAATGAGGCTTTCTCCATCCTTGAATTGGCATTAACAAGGCATTCGTGGAAAGTCAGAACTAAGAAGCTGCTTGAGGGTTCACAGAAGCCTCTGATCCAGCAGATACAGCGGGTGCTTAAAGAGGTTTGTACCACCAAGGCTTTGATATAACTGTAAATAAGAACTTGCATTCAAATGACAGATGCACAGTAGAAAACTAAACACATGAAGTCCAATGATCCAAATTATTCAAGGCATTCAGCTAGTTTGTAACATCCGCACACTGATTCTTTTATATTGGTGAAAACAACAACATGGCCTCAATCCCAAATTCGTTGGGGCGGCTACATGGATCAACTCTTCCATTGTGCTCGATTTAGTGCAAGTGATGGTGAGCTTTCCTACCATTTAAATCCCTCCTAATTAAGGCATCCCAAGTTAGCTTCGGTCTACCCCTACCTCGTCGATTTTCTTTAGTTTCTATTGAGCCGAGTTTTCTAGTGGGGGGGAAATAGAATAAAGCTAAGTCACATTAATGTTATCATTCTTCTAGCTAAGACTCATGACTTAACAACTGAAGTTCACACCACAGTATGCATATAATTTGAAAAAATTGATACATTACATTCTCAATTGTCAAGCTAAAAGATTTAGGCTTTATCATCTAGCAATTTGTAGTATGTTGACAGATCTACTGGACCACTGTAACTGGATAACATCCTAAGCATAGAAGAATTCTATAAGATGTTTCTGTTAATTTTGATTAGTATGAATATATGTAATAGAGCTAGACAGTAGTCACTTGTTTGAAAGGAATTGAGAAAATTGTTATTTTAGTCGGTTCCCAAATGCTACATCCTGGCACAACAGTTGACTTCTTTTGACATAAATTGCTCTTCGGCAATTTTTCTTTATCATAGAACTTTGCTAGATGTGACCATATCACATCCTTGGGAAGTTCAGTTATATGTTCTAACAGAGAACTTTTCTTTGATTGCTGAAGGAGTAAAACTTTCTGTCCGCTTTAAGCTCAAGCAGTTATTATATCTCTGTTGTTGCACATGACCTGTTTTGCTCTTTCTGGCATGTAAGAGTAAGCTGTTCCTGAAGCGTGTCCTCTGACATTCACAAAATGACTCCCCAAGCCCCGATATATCTGAAGTCAAGGACATATATATTGCAGATTTTTTTTTTTTTTTGATCTTTATCATAAATTGATACACTTCTTTTTCTTCTCTGTAAGTTAAGCAAAGAATACACCTCCAAATACGCAAACTTTTCATCATCTTCTCGCAAACGTCTCACATGTGGAAAAACTTTGCACTTGGTTTCTTGGGCTACGAAACAAGTACAAAACCCAAATACATTTATGAGTATTTTGGTTGTGGACAGTAGGAATCTGTAAATGCAAAATCTAGGATAAGCAGACAGGAACAGAGGAAAAGAAAAACAAACATGATATTTAATGTGGTTTGAGAGGCATTTTTGTATTGACTGCACCAACACTCAATTCACTATAAAACGGATGTTACATTCTTGCTTTCTGAGTCTCCTAAAGTCAGCTGTCTCAACTCTTAACCATTGATGATACACACACACTCAAACAAACACACACACACACACACACACACACACACACACACAAAAAAGAAATGATTGAAATGTTTTATAAATAGTGTCAAGGGGTTACGTCTACAAATTTAATGAGACAAATTTTAGGACGAAGGTGTTGCTCTCTAGTGGGGATCTCAACTCCCATACTTTGAACAATGCCCAAACTTTTGATTTAGGTTTCACATTCTAGCACTTTTGAACCAATCTAATGTTTTGAATTATCGTAATGATCTTGAGTTACACTTCCTGTGCCTCAATCATGTGAAACTTTTTTTTATATAGTTTCGGATTCGGAAACTAATTTTTAATAAATATGCTTGAATTCCTCTTCTGAGAAATGTATCTTTAGTGCAGACAATAGGATAACTCTTTCATCTGATGCAATTTCTCTGAAATCTTGAAATTACTATCTTATGGACTACAAGTTGGCTTATTACTATTTACATCCAATTTTTTAGGTGATTGACTCCCGCCTAGGGGACAACTGTTGATAGTTGGTTGCACTTGAGTGATGCTTAATCATTGCTTTTTTTTTTTTTTTTCTAAAAAAAGGCATTTCCTTAATATTTTAGCCTAATAATAAAACATATCCTAACCTTTACAAGTTGTATCAATTATATCCTAACCTTTGGAATTTAGGATCAATTCTATCCTCAACTAATTTAGACCTTTTTTTCTCCCACACATCATTTTTTTTTTATTTTCTTATTATACCATTTAAAGATTTATTCATACATGCGTTAAAGCTTAATATTCTTTTTTTTTTTTATGTATCCATGTATATAATACACATATAGTAGTGTATGTACATATGCTACTCAATCATATACAGATAATCTAAGTACATAATTCTTTTGTCAAATTAAACAACTATGAGTACCTTCTAATAAGTTTTATATGTTATTTTCATATGTATATACATATGATTCAACTTACTATTTGTGCTTTATGAATAACTAAAAAAACATTAATTAAGGTATTAACGTACCATTGATTTATAAATTATTTTTTTTTGTGAGTTCTCGTACATTAATTCAAACACGAGGCTTACACATTAATTCAAACACGAGGCTTACAAAATTTCAATGTATAAATTGATCAATATGTATGATCATGAAAAGAAAAGTTAGAAGATTATGTTGATTTCAAAGAAAAAGTGTCCAAAATTAGTTGAGGATAGAATTGATACTAAAACGAAAAGGTTAGGATATAATTGATAATTTTCAAAGGTTAAAATAGAATTGATACAACTTGTAAAGGTTAGGATATTTTTTATCATTAGACCTAAAGTAATTAGTGTTGTCTTCTTGCACATGTAAATGAACTTAGCTTAATCTTAGAATTAAATGGGAGTGACTTATGTTGAGAGATTCGACATACGAATATATAAACTTTGTGTACTCCATAAGATCAAAATCGGAAATAGAAATAAACTATTCCTTCCGAAATATATGCAAAATGACAAGAGAACTATTGAGGCTATTCTACTAGTAGTTCTGATTGAAGTAATGAAGCAAATATTGGAACTCTCTGAAAAGAATTTTAGAACGCTTGTACATAAATTGATGGATTCTTTTCGGTGAAAATTACTGTTTTATGGTTTATGTTCAAACCAGATCTTTTTTCGAAGTTTTCAAATGATCCCCCTTAAGTAAGACCTAGGCAATTAAGTTGTTAGAGCAAACGCAACAAACAAACAAACAATCACACACACACACAATCGACACAGAGAATTACGTGGTTTGGTAATATACCTACATCCTCGACAGAGAACACAAAGATTTTATTAATTTAGAAGATTACTCCAATGCTATGTCTCCAACTATCTTATCCTCAAGAAGAACATTAAGAACCCTCAAGACATTAACTGAGACATTCTTCCAAATTAATGGTCTACCCTACTTGTATAGTCTAGGGTTTCAGAGGTGTACTATGAGACTAACCATGTTGTATTAGGAGTCTACTTAACTTAGTAATTGGGCTTTACTAATCAGGTAAAACTAACACAAACTTATCTAGGTTAAGTTCCGACCCATATTCAAGCCAATATCAACATTAGTTGTAGTGGCATAAGTTATGAACTAGTTGTTGCTTATGTGAGGTTTTGACTAAAATGTTTGAGATCATCACTCCTAAGAGTGTTTTTTTTTTTTGTTTTTTTTTTCTTTAGGAAATTGATGTGGTTTCAACTGTATCCAGTAAATACGTCTTTGTAAATATTTAACAACTGATGCTTTTTCAACTCGAAACTTTTCTTTTTGTGTGTGGCTAGCATTACTTGGGAAGCATGTTGGGGGTAGACCATGGCTTACTTGAGATGCATTGATTAGGAGGGACTTAAAGGATTTGGGAACCACCCCATCAATTGCACTAAATCGAGCACAATGAAAGAGTTTGATCCATGTAGCCGGCCCCAACTAATTCGGGATTAAGGCTTTGTTGTTATTGTGGTTGTGGGGCTAGCATTACCATCAAACCCTTCCAAGTCTTATTCCCATGTCTTCAATGAAATGTATTTGCACCCACACTCATTGGATTGTAATAAAGTTTTTTGTCCCAATTATTCAAATGTTGTGTGGTACTTGCATTTGGGTTTGTACTTCTTATCAAATAGGTAGATATATCTTTGTGCAGAAGACCCTAATATGTACAAAGTTAATACTTGGCTTAGAAAAAAAGCTATTAACGGTTATTAAGTATGTTCCTCCCTTCTTGCCGCCTCCTTTTCTCTTCTCCCCATCGTTTTTCTTCTTCCTTTCTTTTACTTTCTTTATTTTTCCCTTCTTCTACAAGTCTTGTGTGTTTCTTACACTTGTTTTTTTTTTGTTTTTTTGTTTTTTTTTGTGTGGAATACCTTGTTTTGATAACCGCAATTCCAAAATCTGCACCAGTAGTACTTCTAAAAAATGTGTTCAATGAGCAGGATAGGTGGGACCAGTGTGTCTTGCTTCAATTTTCATGACTATAGTGAATCAATGTTTGTTTTTACATTGCAGATAATGTTGGGAATTTTAGTAGTTGATTTGATTGTAATTTCGATGCACTAAATTGAGTGCAATGAAAGAGTTCGATCCATGTAGCTGACCCAACTAATTTGAGATTGAGGCTTTGATATACTGATAATTACAAAATACGTGTTTCACATTTTAATAATTGAAAATTGTGACTTTGAAATGCTGATGCAATATGATCGAAGTTCTTATGGCTAGCGTTTGTTTGGAAGGCTATAATTGAGTAGAATAGTTTTCTATATTTGATTTTACACTTTAAAAAATTATGTACTGACATTAGTATCAGCAGGGCTCGGCAATAAAGGTACGGTCTGATGACTATTTCATGCAAAAGCTCACAGAAGTGAAGCAAATTGGTTTGCAGTGGGCTGAAACTGCTAAGAAGGTTGACGACGTTCCAGATCCTGTTGATGCACATACCGCAGCTTAATTTCACTGATTTGCTCTGCTAATTAATCAGTGTTTCTTTTTTAGGTTGCTTGTGACTCAGGGGCACTTGGTTTGGATGAAGTTTTTGAGCTCATTGCCGAGGGTGAAGATTTACCTGTTTGTGTTGAAAAAGAAATCAAGGTACCTGCCTCTTTCAGATTCATATGATGGTGGTGTTATTCAGTTGTTCTGATTTATTTATTTATTTTCATGTTGCAGTTACTTAGAGACCGAAGTGTTCTTTATTGCATTTGTCGAAAGCCCTATGATCAAAGAGCAATGATTGCTTGTGATAGTTGTGACGAGTGGTATCACTTTGACTGTGTTAATCTTCAAGGACCACTTCCAAAGACTTACATGTGTCCTGCTTGTACGCCTTTGGCCGGAGACATGCTGAATTCCTCACCAACAGTAGAGAAAGAAGAGAGGTAAGATTTTAATGTTTTTTCACTTGTATTAGATTTGTATAGCATGGTGGCTTATTTTAATTCAATGCATGAATCTGCAGTCTGCAATATATGTTATGAGAGCACTTCCGTGCTTTAGCGTGGACAAATTTTCAGTATTATACTCTTAAACAGGATTTTGCATTTTGATTGCGTTCAAGAAAAACTTATATGCATAAATCTAAGTTGAAGTCCGAAATTGAAATTATATATGGGCAGAACAAATGGTAACAGATTTTGATGCTTTTCCTTGTTGCCGAAAAATGACCTTACTGTGGCAGATTTTGAGAACACCCCCCATATACCAGTTTGACTAGTTAGTGGGAAATGCAGCTATGGGCTGTTATTTTTTTATTTATTTTTCAGTGCACTGTTAAAAGATCATAACATCTAGTCCTATACCTATTGCTACTGTCCCATGCTTTTATCTTTCTCCCATGTTCTCTGTGTTCGAAATATTCCTACCAAGTTAACACAAAGATTTTGTAGGACCGTAATTAAGCTTGCTATGCTTTATGGAAGTTAATGTTGAGTGGTAAAGAAAACACAAGTACATAAAATGAATGTAGTAGAAATGAGGATGCTTAGGTGAATACCTGGTAAAAATCGTAAAGATAGAATAAGAAATAAAATTTAGAAATTCAAAGAAAAGTAAGAGTAACACCAATTCACAAAAAGATTAGAGAAGGAAGGTTTTGATGGTTTGGACACCTCCAAAGACGTCCTACAAATGCCCCCACTAGAAAACTCGACTCAATAGAAACTAAAGAAATTTGACAAAAAAAGGGGTAGACTGAATCTAATTTGGGACACATTGATTAAAAGGGATTTAAATTATTTGGAAAGCACACCATCAATTACATTAAACCGAGCGCAATGAAAGAGTTAGATCATATCAAAACTAATTTGGGATTGAGGCTATGTTGTTTTTGGTCTTTGTGCCATCCTTCACTAGTTTTCTTTTTACATGTAATAGATTCGGAACAATTTTCTTTGTTGGTTGCTTGTCCTCTCGTATGACATTATTTTCTTTTTTGCAACAGTCGAAAAACACCCATCTTTTTTTTGTTTTTTGTCTACTCCTTTAAGCAAGGACTTGATATCCCTTTTGGCAAAAAAGGAGAAAATAAATTTATAGAATGTGATGAATATTTTCTAATTTTCTTATGTGATTTAATCGATTGTTTGGCCTGTCTATAATCTATATTGTCCCATTTAAATTAAAGAGTAGCATTTGGGTTTGGGCATGAACTTAGTAACCACGGAATGAAATAGGGACCCAAAATACTTTTCGAATAGGCAAAGAATAAGTTTTATGCCAAGTCTAATATACATTCAATACACCCAATTTGCCCATGCATACGTACTTTAAACCTTTAGAGGTGTTACAAATATTCATGTCACACTAATATCTGCAGGGAGTTTCATATGATACTAATGAGACCCCAATTACATAAAAGGCTACAACAATGCTATAGGTGTGAGTAAAGAGAGTCAACAAGTTAGTCACAATGATGTTAGTGTGTTTGAATTGCGACTTGGTAGTATAAATAAAGGTTGTAAGGTAGAGAAGGGTATCTTGGAATTGAATTGTAATTGGGAAGACAAAGTATCATCATTCTGTGTGGTTTTTTATGATTTAAATCAGATGGCACTTGTACCTATTTATATTCATCCTAAAAACAAATTGACCGTTTGATTTGCTGTCAAATTGTATTATTTGACTGTTGAACCTATCCAATGACCCAAAAGATAGATTTTCTTAAAGTTTAAAATAATCCTTATATAAGGCATCTCCTATCAGAATGATTCTCTTATATAAGCATTGTTTTGCTTCGCTTGGCTAGGACACAAAATATGCTAAGGCTAGCTACTATAACCAGATAAATGGAGTTCCTTGCTCTTGTGAGAAATTATTGGGATAAGAACAAGAATTCGATCATGGATTCGAGTCTCTGACCCTAATTAATGTGGGATTGAGGCTCTTTTGAGAAATTATTGGGATAATAATGATGGTGCCATTGTCTCAATTTGGGCTCGAGTATTATTTGCATACCATTTGATAAAATAATGTCCTGAATAGGCTTTTGAAGAAATGATAAAAAAAATTTATGCGACACATTGAGCGTGTACATTCTATATTTTTTATTATGTTGTTTGTAGCTGCTAATGTCTTGAACGCTTTGTTACTTATCAATTGTTGTCTGCTCCTAATTTTCTCTTGTTTTTCAGCATGGATGGCAAAGAAGATGTGGGACCTCAGACGCCCTCCCCTCGCTGTGCAGAATTTAAGAGATTCAAGAAAAGGAAGTCCAGACGCCATAAAAAGAAGTTGGTTATTACAGATCTTAGTGAAGTATTGAGGCATTGTAGTGGCACTAATCAATTGTGGTGGAGTGTCCGCAAACCCTTGCGGAGAACATCTCGTAAACGCGCTGAACTACATAATCTCTCACCATTTTTCCGCATGCAATTGTAGGACGCAAGTATCAGTCATTTAATTTAATTTATTCAATTAATTCTTATGTGATTCATCATAAAATTTTCTGGCCTTCAGCTTAATAAAATTCCTTTTTGATTTATTATTGATTTCCTGGCTGCCATGGTTATCATACTTTTAACTGTACCTCTTTCTTTGCAGCTAGCATTATTTCTTCATTCATTGCATGTAGCTTGCTGACCTTCCATTAGGGATTTTGTTGTTATTGTTGGTATATTCGTGGATATTTTTTTGCCAAGGAACTTGCTATTGTAACCCAACACGAATATGCAGGACCGACACACTTGTTGGCGTCATGCGATACACATCAAGATGAGTGTTGGCGCCTCCCAATGCAAAAATTAAGGGATGTTAGCATGTCCAAGCTGGGTTTCAATAGTAAAACTGGAGAGATTTTTCATTACGACAACTAAGCCTAGATCTCAAACTAGTTGGGTCGGCTATGCTTGATTTCATGTTTTAGATGACACGCTTTTTAAAATCTTTTTTAATCAAAGCATTACAGTTTGTTTTAGGTCTTGAATTTTTTTAGTTTATATTGCGTTGTGTTTTTCAACATAGCATTTGCAAGAGAGAACTGTGGGTTAATGAAAAATTAATATATTTCCTTTTATTTTTTCAGAAATATTTCCATATTGTTTACATTTAGAGCTATCCATCCCCTCTTCCACCTAAAAAATAATCATAGTAAATATTTTGTAACAAATCACTCACTAATATTCTATGATGTAAAGGGAAAAAACAAAAACAAAACGAGGTAACAAACACTCACTAGTCACTACCATTCTATGAACTAGACAATTGCATTGTATTCACACGATGGAACATATTGTTAATTGATATCGAGAAAGCATCTTGAAACCTCTCAATCTCTGAACTCAGATCTCCATAGACCAATCCAGGCATCAACTCATAGACAATGTACCTTCTCATGAGCTCCCTCTCCCTCACACTAACCTTCATAAGCCTCTCGACAACGTCGATCTTCATGCCTTTCACCTCTTCTTGATCGATGAACATTGAGTACAAACTGTGATCTTCCGGCAAGTGCCATGGATATTGATAGTAAGCTGTGAAGGGACTAAACAGCACAGGAATGCATCCCGCCACCAATGAATCAAAGACCGACTTTCGTGTGGCACTATCGCCCTTTGGCTGAAGGCAGAACTCGGATTTCATGAATAGGTCAACCACCGTTTTCCCGTCACTGCATCCGCCTAATTTGCAGTCTATGAAATGACAGTATCTCTTCTGATGATCTGTTTCATTAGTCCTTAGTGCAGTACATTGCTTGATCAACAATGACCTGATGTTATTTGGATCCCCAGGTCTTGCTGCCCCTGCGAAGCTAATGTAGTTTTCGCGTTTCGATCTCATTACCTTGAGTTGCCATTCGATGATATCGTTGTCTGTGTGCGGGTGAAAGAAGGTAGGATGAGGGACGCCGACGTCGTTGACATGCCATGGTTGTCTTTCAATTAAGAGCTTTAAGGGGTTCTGCATTTGATGAAGCTCTAGCAGCCTTGTTCCCCATGTTATGTTAGGCCTTCTCCTGAAGTCAAATGATATTTTTCCTAGAACAAACACATGATCCTTTCCTGCATTTCGAGCCCATGTTGGTTGTCGATCGAGCCAATTCATCAGGTCCAACGCCAACACATCCTTGATTTCGATGCTTACATTCTTGAAGTGCCATCTCAATACGTCTAAACCGCCATAGTAAGGCACATAGAAAAGCTTGGCCTCACTTACATTGTGAACCCTACAAGGGTGCTTTAGGATCCTTGAGTGGAAGATTGGTTCAAGTGAGTATTGGTGAGTTTGGTACCAATTGTTACCAAGCTCGGGAATTTGCGCGCCTAACCCGTTGTTTTTGAAATATTGGCAGAAATCCATCCATGGAACCATGTCGCTGCAGAACTCGAGCAACTCTGTGTTGAACTTCGAGGGCATATCATAGACGAAGACCCCTCCGCCGTTGCAGTTGGTATTCACATTCGAGTCCGCCATCCTCCACGAACGGTGAAGGTCTAGCTGCTCCTTAACCATCTTGATTTCCTTGAAAACATTCTCCTCCCTTACTTCATTGTTGTTGTTCGAATTGTTGTCATTGGTGTTGTGGTTGCCATTAGTACTAGTAGTAGAGATTGTAGGAACTTCAATATGATCTGCAGTGCTGTTGGAGTACTCAACATTGTTGTTGCTGTTGCTACTACTACTCCTATTGACAACATTGTTGTTGGTGTTGATTGCGAAGGGATCAATCGGGACCTCGAAGTTCGGTTGAGTTCCCGCAGAGAGGCAATAGAGATTGTTGAACTTACGGTTCGAGATGCAGACATGAACGATGGACCCCGACATGATTGTAGTCGAAGACGACCAGATGAAGATAAGCAGTAGGAAAAGCATAGCAACCGGAATTCGATACGGACATAGGAGTCCAGCATTGCTGCTTTGATGATTATCTGCTTTTGCTAACTTTGTTGATGATTTCTTCCATTCTCTGTACTTCACCATTTTGATTGCCTTGCAATTTTTTTTGGTTTCTAATGGATTATCACAGAAATTAATCTGGCTTTCTCATCCATTGTATCAACCAGTTTAATTAAGTAGTGTGCACAAACCTGATGGCACGTTTATATTCATGATTGCACGTCTTATATGTATGTGTGAAATATTTTTAATTAATTTTTTATCAAATGATGGAGGTCAACGACTTATTGTAACGTTGACTTGTGTACATACATAATGCATGGCTACAACCATTATGCATTGTGATTATTTGCATCTTGAGATACGTAACATAATGAAGGGTTCCTGTTTCTCAAGATGCAACGTTTGATCAGTCATATCTACCTAACCAGACCCTCTAGCAGTAGCATCCCTAATTTGGTTAATGATAGGGTGACATAGTTTTGATAGCAGCTAGCATTTGCTACAAATTGTTGGGGTCTTTCTCATGTGTGCACATACATTTTTTTTATGAACCCATCATGATATATATATATATATATATATATATATATATATATATATATACATCTAACTCTCAAACCCCATACCAAATCATTAGGTCACCCAATTAGTTGGTATGTATACACACATCATGATAAATATATATATATAATCTCGATAGTCGCGCCGCACACGTGTGCCCATAGATCTCCTCTGCTAGCACCGATACTGTTTCCAACTTAACCACCTTCAACTTTAGGTGTGAAGTTTTATCTCAAAAGGCCTCAATACTAGCTAAGGAGAGATCATCACTCATATACTTCAATATGAAGTTTCACTTATCCTATGTGGGACTATTATTTCGGTCCACACATCTCAACACTCCACTTAGCTTGGACCGAAAGAAGTTTTTTCTTGACAGGTCCTAACCGAACTGATACCATGTTAAATTTTCACGACTGCGCCGCACACGTGTGCACTAGTCCGTAGATCTCCTTCTTTAGCACCGATACTGTCTCCAACTTTACCACCTTCAACTTTAGGTGTGGGGTTTAATCTCAAAAGGCCTTGGTACTAGTTAGGAGGAAACAATCACTTATGTACTTTTTTATGAGTTACACTTAACCAATGTGGGACCATATTTCAATCCATACATCTCCAATACTCCTTCTTGGACCGAAATTCATGGTTTAATGTGTCTTTTGTCATCTCGACAGGTCCCGACCAAATTTACTGCTCTGTTACAATGTCAAATGTTCACGACCACACTGCACATGCGTAAGTGAGCCCGTGGTTCTCCTCCACTAGCACCGATATTGTCCCTAACTTAACCACCTTCAACTTTAGGTGTGGAGTTTTATTTCAAAAGACCTCGGTACAAGTTAAGGAGACATCATTACTTATATACTTCAATATGAAGTTTCACTTATCCGATGTGGTGCTATTATTTCGGTACTAGCTCCAAGGCTTTTTGAGATAAAACCTCAAACCTAAAGTTGAAGGTGGTTAAGTTGGGGCAGTATCGGTGCTAGCGGAGGAGATTCACGGACTTGCACCGGCGTGTACGGCGCGACTGTGAGAATTTGACATGGTATCAAAGTTGACGATTCGGTTGGGACCTATCGAGATGACAGATGATACCTTGGATCATGAATTTTTGTCCAATGGGAAGTATTTGTAGATGTGTGGATCAAAATATAGTCTCAAATTGATTAAGTGTACCTTCATAAAGAAGTACATAAGTGATTGTTTCATCCTAACTAGTACCAATGCCTTTTGAGATAAAACCCTACTCCTAAAGGTGAAGATGGTAAGGTTGGTGACTATCAATGCAAGTGGAGGAGATCCACGGGCTCGCGCACATACATGCTCGACCGTGAGAATTTGACATGGTATCAGAGTTCATAGTTCGTATGAGACTTGGGAGAAAAAAAACCCCTGGATCATGTGACTTTTGGTCCATGGGGGAGTGTTGAAGATGTGTGGACCGAAAGTAGTCCCGCATCGATTAAACATAACTTCATAAAGAAGTTTATATGTGATTAATTCCTCCCAACTAGTACTAAAGCCTTTTGAGATAAAACCCGACACCTAAAGTTGAAAGGTGGTTAAGCTGGTGACAATATTAGGCTAGGATCTAATCTACACTACTTATATACCACACTAACTCTTATTATATTTGGAATTATATACTCCAACACACCCTATGATCCTAGAAATATATACTACATATACATACATACATATGTATATATAGGGAAATTCTACAATGGAGATTAAATATATACACATGCCATGGAAACCCCTCAAAATGTGTTGTGCATTAAATGTTTTGTGCATTTATGATGTGCGACGGCCCCAAATTCCGAGGCCGCCCCGTGGCTTCCCGTTTCCCCTGCTCGTGCACCGGAAACACCTGTCACGTCACTCGTCTATCCAACTAATTCAAAACTCTTAAGTTCCCTGCCATTTAATTTAGTAGTTTACAATTTACAGCGGAAGTTTTAATATATCACCAAAAGAGCATTATATAAAGTAACTTATTCAACCTATTGTGGAAAACCCTAAGTACTCGGTATATAGGCGACAACGCCATCCGTGAATGTTTATATACCAAGATCGAAGATGTAATAACCACAAGTTCCCAATAATAATATTCAAAACAATTTAATACTAATACACATACCAAGAGGTCCTCGACAAATGGGCAAGTAAAGATTTTGTCGCCCGTGATCTCCTTGCCCCTACTGATACACAAGGTCTGCGCTCAGCCACCACAAAAAGTCAGATGGCGAGCCCAGTAAGAAAAATCCCAAGGAAAACCACCGTGCATTATAATTTAAGAATATAAATGGAACAAGTAAATAGTGTTAACCAAACATGCGGAATATAAGGTAAATGCAGACAACTGCTCAAAGCTCATCGCATGAATATAAACACAAGATAAACAAATGAGTGTGCACCAGCTTATCCAAGATGCGTACGAGGATCAGGAGCCCTGTCGTGGTCTGTACCATCGACTCTATCACTGTCCTAAACCACACATCTAGCAAGCGACCGCACAACCCTCAGATACATAGACGGAAATCTCAACCGTCCCAGTAAGATTTGACTCGAAGATTTTCAATGAAAAATAGCTCAAATGAATAACAATAAGTAAATGCAGTAGTGGTGTTCAATTGGGTTTTACGTACTCGAAAATACGCACTCCGACTTTCCGGACCCGTCCGTACGCCCCACCTAGCTCTCCAATGTCCGAGCTATGGTTTCCCGGTCCCTGAAGTCCATATTATAGTGTTTTATACTTTTTGAAACATATTATATCATTTTATGATATTATATTATATTTTTAATTTTTCAGTTGTGGTAGCTCTCTCGGTTATGTCGGGGTTCCAAAAATACCCGAAAAATCCCGAAACCACTTTTCTACCTTTTTCTAATTTTCTATATTTTTTCTAGAATTTTTTCCAATTTTACTGATATTTTTCCCCTATTTTTCCTATTTTCCAGAATTTAAAACTGTTTTTTTTTAAATTAATAAATAAAAATATTATTTAAATAATATATGGGTGGGTCCCCCGAACCGGGTCGGACCCGACCCAACCGGGTCGGCCCGGTTCGGCCCATCTCGGCGGGTCCGGACGGCCCGGGCCCAGCCCACCCGGGTTGGGCAGGGGCCGGCCCAGCCGGGCCCAGGGTGCACGCACGCACGCACGCGCGTGCGTGCCACCCCCCCCCCTTCTTCCTCCAGAGACAGTTTCGTCTCTGGTTTTAACCAGAGATGAAACTCGTCTTTTTTTTTTTTTTTTTTTTTTTTTCAATCTCGCTCTCTTCTTCTCTCCTCTCCATCTCTCTTCACTCTCACTCCATTAAAGACCTCTAAAACCTCCAAATTCCTCCACAAATTCATCAAAACAACCCCAAATTCTCGGATAAAAAATGCATGCAAATAACCCAAAATTTATCAAATCACCTCAATTTTCCACAAATTTGAACCAAATCAATGTAAATCATCAAAACCAACTTCAAAGTTCACCAATCTAGTAAAAACAGTGGCCAAATCTATCAAAAATGAAATTTCACTCCAACATCCATTTTAATGGAAAATCACCAAAAATAAGGGTAAATTACCTTAGATCCACACTTTGACGCCTAAATCGCCTTTTCAAACTTGAATTCACCTCTCCCCAACACTGGATCTCTCACTGATCTCCCTAACAAATTTTTGGGAAAAATTGTTTAGTTTGCATGTTCGATCAATCTATCGATATTTATATGCTTGTTCTAATCCCACGTGCCCACGCATCTCGAGGTTAATCGGATGGCTATTGATCACCCTGCGTCACCAAAGTTCTTGACACCTTATCATGACAACATTTGCCTTGAATTACCTTGTTGTGCATCTCAAGGATTATCCTATGTGTCGAGAATATTAACATAATTATTAGGATTGTTATTTAGTATATTTATTTTATTTGAATTAGAAGTAATTAGCTGTATAATAGGTTTTTAATAGCATTTACTCTGTAAATCAATTAGGATCAATTAGGATTAATTAGGATCAATTAGTTGCTAATTTTATGTAAAGCATTTACTCTGTAAATCAATTAGGATCAATTAGTTGCTAATTTTATGTAAAGCATTTACTCTGTAATTTTCTATTTAAACACGCCAAAATGGCTGAATAAAAATTATTCCATTCTGTCATTCTTTTCTGACTTTACTATGCATGCTAATTTTTCCTATCAAACTATAAGACTTAAATTAATCTATTAATACATTAATTCAACCTTAGGTTAATTCACCTTAATAAATCATATAAAATTCATAAGTGCGTTACACTACACTAGCACTCTTCCACGGCAACCTATGCCCCGTACCCCGGCTACCCAATACCCAGTACTCGGTCCCCGACACGCACCTCGGGACATATACCCGACTCGTCGTCTTGCCCGATGTCAACTTACACACATGTGATGTTTATATTATATAAATAAATAATAAATTATCACATCACAATAATAGACATACAACATACACAAATAACATAATATAACCTGGGTACTCATATCCGAGTCAACCCAGCTGTCCACGTAACACCCGAATTACCCGTTAATCCTCGCGATTAACACTAATCCTAATTAAATTAATTTGGGCCGTTACAATTCTTCCCAACTAGGAGAATTTCGTCCTCGAAATTAGAACACTTCGCGTACATTCGATTCATCAGCTTATATATTGTGTGAACTCTAACATTTTATTGAACTCACTTCCAATGCGTCAGGACTCCACCAGGGTGTGTATCAATTGGTCCTTCACTCAGAATCATTTCCATCCGAGATTCCACCAATGTGCGTATCAATTGGTCCTTCACTCGAATCTTTTCCGTCCGAGATTCCACCAATGCGCGTATCAATTGGTCCTTCACTCGAATCTTTTCCATCTGAGATTCCACCAATGGTACACCCCACCAGCCCTTCACCCCACGCATGTTCTATCTTGTGTGAATATATGTCTCTGGTGCTCTATCTGATCGTCGCTAATATCCGCAACTGTCTTGATTTCAAGATAACTGTACCTTTTGGCCATGCCAACACTACAGCCTTAGACTTCCGCGGTATCTATCTCGCATACTTCTTTTGCTTGTCTTGTCTTTGCTTCGAAAACTCTGACGAATTTGTCGAATCTTCTCTGTGTGATCAACAACTATCTCCGGCCCAATCGTAACTGTATCTTCCGGCTCTGTTCAACACGCTGGTGACCTGCAGGGCCTCCCATACAGCGCCTCATAAGGTGGCCTCTCGATACTAGCCTGATAGCTGTTGTTGTAGGCAATTTCACAAAGTGGTAAGTAATCCTCCCACGAACCTCCAAACTGCAGAATACAAGCCCAACATGTCTTCTAAAATTCGTATCAATCTCTCTCTGACTGGCCATCTGTTTGAGGATGATACGCCGTGCTAAACTGCAACCTAGTGTCAAACTGCTCCTGCATCGCTCCTCAGAATCCCGAAATAAACCTGGGATCCCTATCAAATACAATGGAAACCGGCACCCCATGCAAGTCTAACAATCTCCCGCTCAAACAGTCTGCTTTCAATCGAGGAAACGTGTAACGCATCGGGCCGGTATGAAGTGCGCCGATTTAGTCAGTCTGTCTATCACCACCCATATCGCATCGTGTCGCCTAAACGTCTACGGTAATCCACTGACAAAATCCATGGTAAGGTGTTCCCATTTCCATTGAGGAATGGGTAACAGGCCGCAGAATCCGCTTGTCGCCCGTGCTCGCCTTTACTCGCTGACATATATGACACCCTCGAACATATTCACCAACATCAGCCTTCATCCCCGGCCACTAAAACAATCACCGCAAGTCATGGTACATCTTGGTTCTGCCCGGATGAACTGTGTATCGCGACCGGTGAGCATCCTCTAATATACTGTCTCGTCTCTCTGACACGGCTGGTACCCATAGTCGACCTCGATGCAGCAAATATCCATCAGATGTCTCCGCCCAATCAGTGCACTCGGGATCCCGTGCCAATCCACTGAACCGCCCATAAAAGCCCATTAGCTCTCTGACACTCTGATACCCGTTCTAGTGACACTGTCGGTACCCTCATCTGACCACAATCTGTAGATGCTGCATAACCGAAAGGTCTGACATGCTTATAACTGACACCATCTCCAACAGTCCCATGTGTCGAGTCTCGGTCTGACTGTCAACCTCGCATCTGCTAAATGCACCAGCCACTACATTAGCCTTTCCGGAATGATATTCGATCATGAAGTCATAGTCCTTCAGCAGCTCTAACCATCTCCTCTGACACCTATTAAGATCTTTCTGTGTGAAAATGTAGCGTAGACTCTGATGGTCAGTGTAAAGCATAAACTCTTCTCCGTAGAGGTAGCGTCTCCAAGCCTTCAACGCAAACACAATTGATGCAAGCACTAAATCGTGTACAGGGTAGTTACACTCATATTATTATGTTTGAATAAAACAACCTTCTCAATAATATATCTATCCCATACATATATTTTATAGCAAAAATCCTTAGGCTTCATTTAATTATAACCAAAAACAACTTGATAGTTTTCATACATAACACAACTCGCACGTTGTTTTTACCATAATTTAAACAAAAATATAGTTGACACTTTATTGTCAGTGCCCTAACTTATGGTTCAGGTACGATCTGAACCCGGAATTCGAACACGCAACGGCTCTACAAATGTCGGTGCCATCAAGATCAATGCGCACTCCCAATGTATATGTCCCTCAACTCCACAGTGAGTACATCTCTGAACATGTCGCGGTCTCTCCTGTGAACCACCGCTACCTGATGTAGCAAAACTAGGCGCATATGGTGTCCTCATCGTGGTCGCTGGTCGCTGCATGCTCTCACTCCTCACCGGCTCCTATTGTCCGTCCCGAACATCTCTAAGTCGTGACTTCTTTGTAGCTTGTCGTCGTCGTCTCCTTTGATACTCTGCAAGCTGCGCCGCTGCAGTGTCTGGCAAACAACATTCAGATGTCCTCTCTGTCCACATCTATAACATTTGCGCCTCTCTCGCCTCCCAGTCTGCCTTTCACTGGATCTCTGGCCCTGACTCCAGTCCCTCTGACCCCTATCCGGTTGCTTTGCTGCTGATGCTGTTGTCGCTGCTGCTCGACAGGTGCGGGTGCAGTAATATACACCACATGCCCCTCATCTCCTCTCTCCTGCCCTGGATGCCTATCCTGTCGACCTTGTTGATCCTGTCTCTGTCTGTCAAACTGGTCTCCCTCGTCTCTAACTTCAGTGTGCCTCGCTCAGTCGCTACTGCTCCCGAATTTTGCTCGGTCCTCTCTCTCTACTCGCGAATCCCTGTCGACCATTTCCCTCATGTAACCTCGGGTAAAGTCGTTGTCGCTCTAGTGGCTCAGTCGTGAGTGATGCAGCCATTTCTGAAATTGCGGCGCCGTGGTCCCGTAATATTCGGAGTACTTCTGTCATCTGAACTTCCTGGGCTGTAAGTCGATCCTCCAAGCTCACTGTAGCTTGCGGACTCCTAATAACAATGCCAGCTTGTCTCGTCTCTGAGGGTATTGTAGACCGTCCATCCATGCTGATCTGCACCGAAAAACGTGCGTCATATGTAATCCTCCATGATATACGTATACATATATAGTACACAGTAGAATGATAACACATATATAGAGCTCTATTAACTACCCATTTCTTATTGCTTCCCAACTAAAAGTTCTAGGCAATTCATCGGGTTTCCACATCTAATTTGTTTTAAAGTTTATGCTCTTTTATTTACTTTATTTAATTCAGAGCCCTATCGACCTTGCTCTGATACCAACTGCGACGGCCCCAAATTCCGAGGCGGCCCCGTGGCTTCCCGTTTCCCCTGCTCGTGCACCGGAAACACCTGCCACGTTACTCGTCTATCCAACTAATTCAAAACTCTTAAGTTCCCTGCCATTTAATTTAGTAGTTTACAATTTACAATGGAAGTTTTAATATATCACCAAAAGAGCATTATATAAAGTAACTTATTCAACCTATTGTGGAAAACCCTAAGTACTCGGTATATAGGCGACAATCGCCATCCGTGAATGTTTATATACCAAGATCAAAGATGTAATAACCACAAGTTCCCAATAATAATATTCAAAACAATTTAATACTAATACACATACCAAGTAGGTCCTCGACAAAATGGGCAAGTAAAGATTTTGTCGCCCGTGATCTCCTTGCCCCTACCGATACACAAGTCTGCGCTCACCACCACCACAAAAAGTCGGATGGCGAGCCCAAGAAGAAAAATCCCAAGGAAAACCACCGTGCATTATAATTTAAGAATATAAATGGAACAAGTAAATAGTGTTAACCAAACATGCGGAATATAAGGTAAATGCGCACAACCGCTCAAAGCTCATCGCATGAATATAAACACAAGATAAACAAATGAGTGTGCACCACTATCCAAGATGCGTGCGAGGATCGGAGCCCCGTCGTGGTCCGTACCATCGACTCTACCACTGTCCTAAACCACACATCTAGCAAGCGACCGCACAACCCTCGATACATAGACGGAAATCTCAACCGTCCCAAGAAGATTTGACTCGAAGATTTTCAATGAAAAATAGCTCAAATGAATAACAATAAGTAAATGCAGTAGTGGTGTTCAGTTGGGTTTTACGTACCCGAAAATACGCACTCCGACTTTCCGGACCCGTCCGTACGCCCCACCTAGCTCCCCAATGTCCGAGCTATGGTTTCCCGGTCCCCGAAGTCCATATTATAGTGTTTTATACTTTTTGAAACATATTATATCATTTTATGATATTATATTATATTTTTAATTTTTCAGTTGTGGTAGCTCTCCCGATTATGTCGGGGTTCCAAAAACACCCAAAAAATCCCGAAACCACTTTTCTACCTTTTTCTAATTTTCTATATTTTTTCCCAATTTTACTGATATTTTTCCCCTATTTTTCCTATTTTCTAGAATTTAAAACTGTTTTTTTTTAAATTAATAAATAAATAAAAATATTATTTAAATAATATATGGGTGGGTCCCCCGAACCGGGTCGGACCCGACCCAACCGGGTCGGCCCGGTTCGGCCCATCTGGGCCGGGTCCCAGTCGGGCAAGGTCCAGGCCCACCCGGGATGGGCCAGGGCTGGCCCAGCCCGGGCCCAGGGGTGCACGCACGCACACACGCGTGCGTGCCACCCCCCCTTCTTCCTCCATAGACAGTTTCGTCTCTGGTTTTAACCAGAGACGAAACTCGTCTCTTTTTTTTTTTTCTTCAATCCCGCTCTCTTCTTCTCTCCTCTCCATCTCTCTTCACTCTCACTCCATTAAAGACCTCTAAAACCTCCAAATTCCTCCACAAATTCATCAAAACAACCCCAAATTCTCGAATAAAAAATGCATGCAAATAGCCCAAAATTTATCAAATCACCTCAATTTTTCACAAATTTGAACCAAATCAATGTAAATCATCGAAACCAACTTCAAAGTTCACCAATCTAGTTAAAACAGTGGCCAAATCTATCAAAAATGAAATTTCACTCCAACATCCATTTTAATGGAAAATCACCAAAAATAAGGGTAAATTACCTTAGATCCACACTTTGACGCCTAAATCGCCTCTTCAAACTTGAATTCACCTCTCCCCAACACTGGATCTCTCACTGATCTCCCTAACAAATTTTTGGGAAATTTTGTTTAGTTTGCATGTTCGATCAATCTATCGATATTTATATGCTTGTTCTAATCCCACGTGCCCACGCATCTCGAGGTTAATCGGATGGCTATTGATCACCCTCAAGGTCACCAAAGTTCTTGACACCTTATCATGACAACATTTGCCTTGAATTACCTTGTTGTGCATCTCGAGGATTATCCTATGCATGCTAATTTTTCCTATCAAACTATAGGACTTAAATTAATCTATTAATACATTAATTCAACCTTAGGTTAATTCACCTTAATAAATCATATAAAATTCATAAGTGCGTTACACTAGCACTCAGCCTACGGCAACCTATGCCCCGTACCCCCGCTACCCAATACCCGTGCACCTGGCCCCGACACGCACCTCGGGACATATACCCGACTCGTCGTCTTGCCCGATGTCAACTTACACACATGTGATGTTTATATTATATAAATAAATAATAAATTATCACATCACAATAATAGACATACAACATACACAAATAACATAATATAACCTGGGTACTCATATCCGAGTCAACCCAGCTGTCCACGTAACGCCCGAATTACCCGTTAATCCTCGCGATTAACACTAATCCTGATTAAATTAATTTGGGCCGTTACATGATGCCTCGATTAATGTATTGGATTATAATCCATTGGTTGTAAATAGAGTACCCATGACATGAGTGTAGTACCCATATATATATACATACCTACATTAAATTTAAAAAAAAAAAATTAAAAAAAAAACTATAAATTTACTTTAATTTATTCAATGCTTTGTTAAAAGTTGATAATTAAGTAGTACGAATAGAGGGTGTAGATAGTGGAAAGTTGAAGGAGAAGAAAGGGAAGTGATGAGAATTTGGGCTGGCAGATATATGGTAGATATTCTGATGAAAAAAGATTGGGGTAACATACTTTTGATATATACATTTGCTACATAGTTGTTTGACAATTTAATTTTGATTTTGCATTGAAATATGTACGTATTTCAATTTTTCTCTCCAAAAAATTTCAACCACTGCGTAGCATTTTGTATGTATATCCAAATATTTTACTCAATTTCTTACTTAATCACTTCTTTTATAATTTAATTAACTAGCTAGTTCTTGAAAAAAAAATTGTTCCACTGCTTAAAAGTAGAAGTTGACGCCTGTTTGGGCCTCAAAAAATAAAAGAAATTGATGATAGGTTTTGTTTTTTCTTTTTTTTGAAGAGACTGATAATAGATTTTGTTAATCAGAGCTTATGCCTACTTCTTTGTAATGAGTTATTGGCAAGTCACTTTAGTTTATACATCAAAAAATCTTGATAGTGGATGCACGATTCCAACTCATATTCCACCTTGGGATTCCTTACATGCATTAATTAAATTAGTCAAGAATAAATTTGAAATAATGTCAAAATGCAGATATAATATATGCATTTTTTTTTTTAATCTTTTGAGGAGGCAATTGCCTTGTTTACATACGTGATACGGCATACTCTTGGGAACGATACTCCCATTACATCATCTCTCAAAATGAAAAATAGTCCCACCAGACAATGCTGCAAAATATGCACTCCTATCGAATGTTGCGCAACAAACGTAGCTATCCAGTCAGCATCCCGATTCCCTTCACGATGTTTGTGAACAATCCGAATATTTCAGTCCCATTGTAGCAAATTTCTAATTAATGACACCAAATGGTGATGTTGATTAACCGAAATACTCTCACCATAAGTAAATCAACTACACCCTTATTATCCATCTCCAAGATAGCTTGTCAAATCCCACTACCCCAAGCTAGCTAAAGACCTTGTAGAACACCCCAAAGTTCGGCTTCAAAGACCGAGCATCTACCAAGATTCAATACAAACCCACCCTTCCAATTCACCACTAGCATCCCTTATAAGTCCACCTGCACTTGCATCCCCATGTTCCCTTTTAAATGCACCATCAATGTTAATTTTACACCATTGATACGGCGGGCACTCTCAACTAATAAAACAATTCACCTCTGGTGCCATGAGTAGTTTGGATATTCACAAAAGTTTCATTCGCGAACTGAAAGACTTCTGTAGGCGACACCACTTCATTACCATAATAATTCGGTTACGCCTGTTCTACAAAAGCCAACATGTAGTCGCAAACAATGTCGGCCATTCTATTCCCATAACTTTAAGTGAAGAGCGAAGATTCAAAATAAGCCATTCTTCTAGTGGGCTAGAAGACAATTCAGCAAAAGGCTCCAGAGGTAGGAGTCTGTTCCATACCAGCAGTGAAGGGGGGCAAAGGCGAAGGATATGATTAAGACATTTGGCGTCATCACCACAAAGCCACAACATACATCGGCCACCATGTGTCTACAACATCTCATCTCATTTGTAAGGAGAGCATCATGGCATGCCAACCAAAGAAACATGCAGATCTTCTCAGGCACTTTACATTTCCATATAGCCACGTACTATGGTACCTTCATCACCCCAGTGGTAGGAGAGAGAGCCTTATAAGCAGAGGCAGTAGTAAATAATCCGAATTTTGACAGAGACCAACATAATCTGTACCTATCAGAGCTACTATGATCTGGCAGTGGAATCGCTGCAATTTGGAGAATGACTTCATTAGAAAGGAAGCTATGAAAGTCAACCCAAGCCCAGTCACCTACATCAGTGACATAGTCTATGATGATAGTGTTGGTAAGAAAATTTTTAGGAACTGGTACAATGACAAGCTCAATAAGAGGAGTAGGGAATCCATCATGAAGGCCTTATTCATAAGAGACATGCTTCGGATACCGAAGTCCCCCTTTCTTCTTAGATTGACAAAGCTTGCTCCATGCCACTAAACTTGATTTCCTTTGGTTAGAAGTAGAGCCCCATAAGAACCCTCGGCACACTTTATCAATATCCTCTCACAAGCCTTTGGGGAGGGTAGAAGTTTGCATTGTATAAAGACGAATAGAAGAAAGTGATGATTTGCAAAGCGTAGAGCGCCCAACAAGTGATACATTCATCGGATTCCACTTCTGAACACGTTCCTGTACCTTTTGTTTTAGTTTCATATAAGTTGTTTTCACCACTTTCCCATGTAGTAGAGGAACACCCAAATACCTGCCTAAGTACGAGGCGATAGCACCTGCTTGGTGGTCGGTAACATTGGGAGATAGTGTTAGAGTTGTAATCTAAATTACATTAGTGTTTGAGTTTAATTAGGATTATGAGTTATTAGTGTTTGAGTTTGATTAGGATTTCGAGTTAGAGTGTGAGTCTATTTAGGGTCTCCTAGTTGGATTAGGAGTATGTTTATGTGAGTCTATAAATTAGAGTTAACCCCCGCATTGTAATTAACGAGTTTATTAGAGAGATTAATAAAGTGTGTCATTGCGGTGTCTCTAAACCTAACATAGTATCAGAGCAATAGTGAGATCTTGAGATCTATGGCTTGGTTGTGTGAGAGTTCTTGAAGATTCAAGAACATAATTTGGGCTTTAGATCTATTGAGAGATCGAAGCGTGCACGTTTCTTGTTTTGGAGAAGAAACGAAGATTGAATTGCAGCGTTCTATTGCAAACAATTTGAAACAGTTACGTTCAATAGATTATTCATGGCTACAACTGGAAACGGTTAAGTTCAACTGACACTACCAGTGTTCGATGGAAAGAAGTTTGGTAGATGGAGCACTCAGATGAGACTCTTGTTCAGTTTTCAAGACTTGCTCACAGTCGTTGAAGATCGGTTCGAAGACCCAGGGGCCACCGCTACCTCAACACAAAAGGAGTTTCGCAAGAAAGATCAGAAGACACTTTATTTTATTTTGCAAACGCTTGATGATGTGGCGTTTGAGAAAGTGCAACTGGCGAAGACATCAAAGGAAGCGTGGGACACTTTAGAGACGTCCTACAAGGGTGCACAAAGAGCCAAGAAAGTTCGGTTGCAAACTTTGAGGCGGCAATTCGAGTTGATCGAGATGGATGACTCAGAAGATATAGAGAAGTACACTAATCGTGTTCAGACAATCGTCAATCAGTTAAAGATGAATGGCGGAGAAGTCGCTGATCTCGATGTGAACGAGAAGATTTTGCGCACCTTGACCACAAAGTTTGACCACGTAGTCGCTGCTATTATGGAGTCTGGGACAGATCATGAGACCAAGTCAGTTGAAGAAATCATTGGTTCGTTACGAGCACATGAGCAACAAATTAATGAAAAAAAAAGTGAAAAAGTCAAGCATACTGAGCAGGCATTGAAGACTACAATTGTCCCGAAGCTAAAGAAGGATTATGGATTCAAAGACCGTGATCAAGTCAACAACAATGGCAGAGGTTCGAATAATAATCAGCAGCGGTGGGAGAGAAATAAAGGTCGTGGACGAGACAAAGGTCGCGATCAACAAAGAAATCAGATTCAGTGTTACAACTGTCGCAAGTTTGGGCATATAGCCAGAGACTGCAACACTAAAAAAACATGCAAAATCTGCTGCACATGTGTCTTTTGCCCAAGGCGATGATTGTACCTAGACAGTCTTTATGGCTTCGTCAGGCCAAGAATGTTCACAAAACTACACGTGGTATCTTGATAGTGGATGCTCCAACCACATGTGCGGTAATAGAGACTTGTTTGACGATTTAGATAAGTCAATTACGACGGAGGTCAAGTTTGCTGATGATAGGAAACTTCCAGTCAAAGAAAAAGGAAGAGTTCTAATTCAATTGAAGAACGGTGATCATCAGTATATCTCTGATGTTCTTTATGTGCCTACAATGAAAAACAATCTATTGAGTCTGGGGCAGCTTATAGAGAAAGGGTACACAATGAATTTGAAATATGGCTATTTATCCATGTTCGAATCTAGAGGTATTGCCATTCTTAAATCTCCTTTGGAAAATAGGTTATTTCATATTGAGATTAAGACTGGATCTTATCCGTGTTTTAAATCCATTGTTTCTGATGAGTCATGGTTAGGGCATCTGAGATATGGTCATCTGAACTTCAAAAGTTTGACGTTGCTCACTCAAAAGAGATTAGTGAAAGGATTGCCTGCTATTCGACATCCTGAGCAGTTTTGTGAAGGGTGTATTTTAGGGAAGCAACAAAGAAAGTCATTCGCTTCCGACATTTCGTGGCGTGCCAAATCTCCATTACACTTGGTTCACTCAGATCTTTGTGGTCCTATGCAGACAGCTTCACTAGGAGGGAGTAAATATTTTTTGACTTTTATTGATGACTACAGCAGGAAGATTTAGGTGTATTCTCTTAAGAACAAGTCAGACGTGTTTACTTGTTTTCAGAAATTCAAGGCGTATGTGGAGAAACAAAGTGGACGTTACATCAAGATTTTGAGAACAGGTGGCGGTGGTGAATACAAGTCCTCCATATTTTCTGATTTTTGTGATCATCATGGGATCAAACATGAGATCACTCCACCACATACACCATAACATAATGGTGTTGCAGAAAGAAAGAATAGGACTATTATGGACATGGCTCGTAGCATGTTGAAAGCGAAAGGTTTACCTAATTCTTTCTGGGCTGAAGCAGTTGTATGTTCAGTTTATTTACTGAATAGGTCTCCCACAACAGCAGTGTTTCATCTTACTCCAGAAGAGGCTTGGAGTGGTTACAAGCCAGGTGTCAGACATTTAAAAGTGTTTGTATCCACTGCGTATGTTCATGTTCCTGATGCTAATAGGAAGAAATTGGATGACAAAGGCGTGAAGGTCATTTTTCTTGGCTATGTTCCAGGGCGGATTGGAGCATACAAATTTTATAACCCGATTACCAACTCTATAATTGTCAGCAGAGATGTATTGTTTGATGAGGCAGATGCATGGACTTGGGACACAAAAGGCAAGGGAATTGCTCAATCTGCTGCAATCAGGTTTAATGATGAGGCATCTACTTCAACAAGTATTTCTCCTACCACAGACACTGTTTTGACTAGTACAAGTATTAGACTCCAGAATACAAGTGATAGACCACAAAGGATTCCTAGGCTACCGGCTCGCCTTCAGGATTGTCAGGTTACCTCTGATGATGCGGTTGAAGATGATGGCATTTTAGTTCATTATGCCATGTTTGCAAATTCAGATCCTATTAGCTTTCGTGAAGCCGTGCGAGATAGATTTTGGGTTGATGCTATGAATTCCGAAATCGAGCCTATTGAGAAGAATGACACTTGGACCTCGTTGATATTCCTCAAGGTCACAAAGCTATTGATGTCAAATGGGTTTTCAAGACAAAAAGGAAATCCAATGGAGACAAAAAGGAAATTAAGACAAAAAGGAAAGCTACCTGTGAGGCTGAGTACATTGCAGCCGCCTATAGTGCATGTCAGGCTATTTGGTTGCGAAAATTATTATCAAAGATTCTTTTTCCGTGTAATGGCCCTACATCAATCTATGTTGATAATGTTTCGGCCATTGATTTAGTGAAAAACCCAGTTACATATGGTCGGAGTAAGCATATTGATATGCGATATCACTTTCTACGTGATCAGGTGGCGAATGAAGAGATAGAGCTAGCATACTGCAGATCAGAGGATCAAGTTGCAGACTTGTTTACCAAGGCATTGAAGATTGAGTCTTTCATGAAGTTTAAGGCTATGATTGGGGTTTGTCCAATCTGAATTATGGGGGGATGATTTTTAATTTAGATAGGTAATTTAGATTATGGGAGGATGTTAGAGTTGTAATCTAAATTACATTAGTGTTTGAGTTTAATTAGGATTATGAGTTATTAGTGGTTGAGTTTGATTAGGATTTTGAGTTAGAGTATGAGTCTATTTAGGGTCTCCTAGTTGGATTAGGAGTATGTTTATGTGAGTCTATAAATTAGAGTTAACCCCTGCATTGTAATTAACGAGTTTATTAGAGAGATTAATAAAGTGTGTCATTGCGGTGTCTCTAAACCTAACAGATAGGAGGAGCTGGGACTTCTTGTGACTAACTTTATGACCAAAATGGGCACAAAAGTTATTAAGAATGCTTGCAACTACCTCCGTTTGTTCCACAGAAGCTTCTGGAAAGAGAATAAGGTCATCGGCAAAGAACAAATTTGAAATACAATTTTTTGTGCAAGTAATAATTGATTTAATGTGAAAAGACTACATTGTCGCTATAAAGAGAAACACACAAATTAAAAATAATAAATACCCTATTACACTTTGTTCCCTACACACAAATCATTAATTTTTTTCTTTTTTATATAAAAATGTTTGGGTAACCCACCATGGATGCTTGTTGCCCACCTAGATTCTCTTATGTGCATATATCTTGAGGTCTATCGAAGGACGGTTGAGACAAGTCCGTGTCACTAATGGGTTATTAATGCAATCCAAAGAAATAGCTAGCGCTTTTTTGGGTAAAATATGACTGATTAGCGATTTCATAAATTTTGCAAGGTCTTACAAAATTTCCTTTTTATTCCAAATTAGGTCGTTTAGACCTTCGTTTTATTATTTTTCTATTTTTAGTAAATATTGTAACGACCCGGCTATGTGCAAATCACAAATTACTAAGGGCAAACCAAGGATGTGGGCACCCCACCTATGGATGAGGGCGCCTAAAACAACTAATTATTTCCCAAAATACCCTTTCCCTTGTGGACTTCTAAGTTGAAAATTGAAAAAATCTCAACCGACTTGACGACGAAGAAAAAGGAGAACACAAGCACAAACCCTGCTAGGTTGATCTTCGCGTCACTCCACACGCACAATGTAGCGGCCCAAAATCCACATTGGTTCGCCAATAGAGGCTACGCGGGCCCACAACTGGCCACGTAGCTGCCAACTATGTCCCACGCCCAACGAACCATAAATATTCCTAATTCATCATAGTACT
This sequence comes from Stephania japonica, assembly GCA_039657345.1. Classification (NCBI taxonomy): domain Eukaryota; kingdom Viridiplantae; phylum Streptophyta; class Magnoliopsida; order Ranunculales; family Menispermaceae; genus Stephania; species Stephania japonica. Next base: position 16,895,510 of record CM077557.1, read on the forward strand.
TAGTTTTTGTAATACTTAAATATTCATGCGGAAGCTTTAAAATATGTAAATTCCTCAAGTCAGAGAGCATCAATCCTATGTGGAAAACCCAGTAAAGTACATTGTATATAACATAACAAAATGTGATACATACATGTATTGGTATCTCAAACAGTCCCCATAAACCCAAAAATAATTCAATACAACAAAATAAAAACATACAAGTCGAACTCCGTCGGTGACAAGGTCACAAGTAGTCTGCGAGAGTCTTCTTGGCCTTGCTCGTAGTAGACCCTGCACTCAATCATCACAAGAGGTAGGTGACGAGTCCAGTGAGTAAAACCCAGAAGTACACAATCCAATATTTATAATAATGGAAGCCAATAAACTGTTATGGAAGCCAATAAACTGTTAAACAAACATGCGCAGTAAAACAGACAACTGTAATTAAGACGCATGCATACATAACACCGATAAACACCAATAATGGATGTGTGTCGTGTAACAGGACTAACCCTAATCCAGACATCGACATTCCCCTGATGGCTTCTCCAACCCCCTCACCGGTCCGAACTCTTATTCTATCCTGATTGTCCAGTCTACCCAAGTCCGCCCACATATCATAGAGTAAACCAGAAGATCCGGTGGTGAATGACAATGCCAACTGTGCAACATGAGTAAGCACATGGAAATAGAGTAAACAACGATAAATAATAATAGCTGGAATAAAATGAAATCAAATAAATAAACACTCGAGTGTGTTTCTTAAGGGTTTTACTTACCTCAACCGCACTCCAATCACCCGGTATTCGTCCTGATCCGATCCCGCTCTCATCTCGGGATGCACGTCCGACACCCTACTATAGTGTCTAAGTCCCCAGTGTCCGAATAAGTCATTTTATGTGATTTAGTGTCAAATTAATTGATTTTATATTGCAACAACAAAAATTAGAATTTTATTCTAATTTTTAGTTGTGGCACGCTTTTCGGGTTACACCGGGGTGCCAATCTCCCGAAAAGTCTCAAAATCCACTTTTTCAACCCTTTTCTAATTTCTCACATTTTCTCTGATTTTTCAGAATTTTTTCATGATTTTCTAGCTATTTTTCATATTTTTCAAAATTTAAAACTGTTTTTTTACTCGATTATGAGAGGAGACGACATGGGTGCCAATTTACTATTTTGTCAAATTTATTTTATTTTTATCGAAGTAAACCCATTCCTCGACCTAGTGTTCTCGTCGCTCGCCCGTCTGGTTCTCGCGTCCACACGCATTTTTAGGCGAATATCCGACACACAATCTCACTCAGTCTAGTCAATATTAAACCACACATGCGATGTAATGAGTCATAGCCTAGTCATTATCATCACAGTTAGTCAAACAATCAGTCAAAAATGATATTTTTCGATCGACCAGGCGTATCTTTGCCGGTCCGTGGCGCCTCCGTGGACTTGAGCTAGCGTCCACGTCTGAAAATACGTGAATAACGACCTTAATAAAATTTGGGCCATTACGCACAAATCCTAGGTCGATCTTGCTTCCACACTGTGCGAAGAAGAAGGAGAACGCATAAATACACCCGATTCTATTGGGGCATGTGCCCTAGGTCAATCTACAAACATTGTTTATCTTACAGTTTTTAGTTAATAAAATAGAAGTTTTTCATTTGTTATTTTATTATAAGTGATTGCATGTTTACCTTATAATAAGATCTATGGATATTTGTTGAAATATCCTAAATGTCCCTAGTCGGTCATTATACTGGGAACTATAACGAATTAAGACTAGTGTAAGTCTTGATTGATGTTCATGTGATGATCATACGTATAAGGATACGAACCAGGATCATGAGTACTTGTTAAGGAACAAGGTACTGGACTGACCAGCTATGAGAACACCACATGGATTAAGTCATAGGTGTTACTTTTAATAGGTATATCATTTAGTCCTTCGACTTGAGATTACCATAAACTTCAATATTATGAGCATGGTAATTTGACACAATCAAACGTTGTTTTTAACCGGACGATTATAAAGATTGTGATTGGTTATCATGTGAGCAATATGTGAAGGTGTGTAATCAAGAAAGAATTTGTCGTTCTCGTAAAGAGAGAGATATCAGTGGATCCCTCGATGTGTTAGATTGTTAAATGGTCAAGTCCAAGTGAATTGATTTGATCAATGTCACTTGGATGTTTTCAATCTATCTAAAGATCGAGACTAGTACGATTGAATATTAAAGGTGACTTTCCATACCTTATATTTAATCAAAGGATATCGCACGACAAAAGGATATGATATACGTTATTCATTAGGTTGTATCGATTTTGATATTTATACTACTTGGGTAATCATAATGTCTTGCTAGAAACCGCTTATGACTTATGTACCAAAATGGTTTTGGTTCACTATTAAAGTCACATGAACCTATTGGGTCGCACACAAAGAATGACTTTGCGCAATTTCAAATGGTCCAGAGTATTAAATTTTATAAGATAAAATTCATAATATATAAGCCCTTATGATTAGTTATATGATAACTTATTAATAGGGGTATATGTGTAATTTGCTTAAACAACGTAAATACAATAGTTGTATTTTTAATTTACTTAAACATCGTAAATACAATAGTTGTATTACGAATAGGATTTAAGTGATAGTTTATCTATACATATAAGTAAAGGGTGATACCCAAAACGTAAAATAAGAATTTTCGTTTTTCCAATTTTCGAACTCTCTGGATTTTGGGAGAGAAAGAAAAAAAATTTCAATCTCTCTAGGGGCTAGCACTCCAAGTTGTGGTCACCGTTCGTGTGTGGATTTCTGATAGAGGACGCATGCTTGTACGTCTTGAAGATCGAACAATTAGATAAGGAAATCACGAATCAAGGTATGATTTACTTTTGTAGATCATGTTTACTGAAACTTATTTGCGATCCTGTTGGGTTTTTTCAAAATTGTTTTGAATTTTTTGCTGCGTTTGAACCCCAAAACCCTATAGGTTCATTTTCGCATCAACTTAACTTTGTAAGATGAGATTTTGCTTATTTGTTCAAGTTTGTACTATGGTGGTTGTGTTTGTGTTTTTTGTTGTATAAGGTCGAATTTAATAATGGTCTTGTGTGGTTTGTTGTTGGTTGAGGCTCAATCGGTCCTTGCACTGTTCGGTTGAAGGTGACCGAACAAAACATATTCAGATAGTTAAGTGTGACCAAACAAATTGTTGTTGCTCAATCATTACCAACTGAACAAGCCCTTTTTTTGCTTACATAAATTTGTTCGGTTACTGTCACCGACTATTACCCTTCTGGTTGGTCGGTCGAGGCTGAACAGACTGTTTGCTCAATCCTACGTAACCGAACTAGAGGACATCACATAAAAAATACAAAACAAAACTAAATCGAAGGAAAACTCAAGAGATATCTCTTCGTCTTCCACATTCACACCCCATTGACGTTCGTCCTCCATGTTGTAAGGTCAAGAAACACCAAACAACAACAACAAACAATGCCCTATAAAAACAAACAAATTTGTTCAAACCCATTAAAATACACGAAAAACGAGTTGAAGTTCCGTAAAAAATATGAAGAAATCGACTCTTACGATGGTAGTGGCCTCCAAAATGCAAGTTCGTGTCACCGATTGTTGCTGGTGGTCGAAGGGGATCGTCGAAGACGAAGGTGGATTCTTTTGAGTTGCACTAAGGTGTGAGAGAGAGGGGCATGTGAATGATTGTGGGGGTTGAGAGGGGTAAATAGGTCATTTCATTTGAGGGCAATTGTGGAAAAAGAGTAAAATGTTTTTTGTGGTTTGCCCTTAGTAATTTGTGGTTTGCAAATAGCCGGGCTGGGAGTTTTTCGTTTTTTATGTCGTTTGTGACATTTTCTTCTAATTTTTGCCTAATTTCTATCTTAGAGATTTTTAAAGCTTTTTAATATTTTGCTATTTTTTTTTATCTTTTTAGAGTTTCGTTATATAAGGCGTCTTATTTTTGTTTCAGAGCCAATTTTTTTTATTAAAATAAAGAATTTTAAACTTGTTTAAGTTCTTGGCCTATATTATTCGTGGAATTAATCATAGTTTAAAAAAATCCTTGTTGCCTTAGTTATCTAGCAGAGTCCTTTTTGGATTACTTTCATAATTTAATTTCTTGATAAACTTTTTGAGTTGAATTTACTCATATTCTTTTTTTTTATTGAAACCTCATATTCTTATTAATTAACAATTAATTTCAGTTTTTATCTAACTCCTAGCTTGTATATACTTTAAAAAAAAAAAAAACTACTTGTATAATCTTTAATGATATCTTATGTCTTTTCGTCAAAATAATAGAAAATTGTAAATTAGAAAAACAAGGTTTTTTTTTTTTTTTTTTTTTTTTTGAGGACAAAATTAGAATTTAATTACTGATTTTTTACTTTTGGGTATAGCCATAGAGAAGATCACGCACCGTGTGATTCATCATGAGATGTGCGCGCACGTATTTTAACTTGTATTGCACTGTCTCCAAACATGTGTGTCTTCAATTGCGTTTTGTAGAGTAGAACTGTCCTCTGAAATTTGGCCTATGTAATACTATATCATTTGGTCAAACAACTTGTGATGAACCCAGGTGCTTGAGAGGGACGATACTCACCCCTACTCTCTGTAAGTTCAATTCCCTTCTTACCCACATGAATTAACACTCATAAATAGCAAGTCTTTAGGAAACCTTTATAATATTAAAAAATTCAACCACATAAAATCAACAATAGGTCATGTGGTGGTTGCTTGACAATTTGCTTGTACATTGCTAGAGACATACCAGAGATTATAATCAAACCAACATCTGAATGTCATTTGAAGTTTTTTTCTTTTTTTTTTTTGGTTTCAATTATATATATGCTGTATCTGGATTTCACTAAGAACACCACAGTAGTTAAATGAAACCCCCCATTAATTAAATACAAATGTGTACATTTTTTCTGGGCTACTTAGTATTGAATTTAGGGCTTACAGGATTCTAAAGATGGATTTGTAAGTATTTTGAATCGACTCGCAATTGAATTATATTTGTTTATTTCTTAGTATGGAACCTGTGGAATATATTCTTTTTTTTTTCTTTTTTTTTTTTAACTTCACTGTGGAATATGGTTATGCACATTATGAACTAGTTTTTTTTTTTTTTTTTTTTTTTTTTTTTTTTTTTTTTTTTTCCTAGGGAGCTCCGATCTGAGAAATCAAAGGCATTAAGAATTGAAATTTTTGTCTTAGTTAGTTGCTTAAGTTCATTTTTTTGGGAATAATCTCGAAGGTTATCTCTTGGGCTTTACACCAGAAGAAGGTATGCCGGATGTTCCTGATGGTTCAAAGCGATTCTTATGCTTAGTGCCGCTCCATTAAAAGGGGAATTTCCCCATGATAAGAAGATTAATCTGTACAAGTAGATAATCCATTTCCTATTTTGGTGTTAGGTGGTGGGAATGGAAGAGAAGAGTCAATTGCAATGTAAGACCTATGCCGCTGATATCTCATCTATAAAAGAAGCGCAAAACCGGATCAAGCCTTTCGTACATAGAACTCCAGTCCTGTCTTCAGGGCAGATAGATTCTATTTCAGGAAGAAGGCTCTACTTCAAATGTGAATCTTTTCAGAAGGGGTGAGAAATTGGAGGTGATTTTGTTATGTTTGTTAATTTTTTATTTTTTATTTTTTATTTTGTATAGAAGCTATTCTAAATACTCAATATTTTACTGTGCTTGCATTTATGTAATATAAAATGCCATGGCTTTGCTTGACAGTGGAGCATTTAAGTTCAGAGGTGCTTGCAATGCTATATTTTCACTTGAGGATAGTGAAGCGGCCAAAGGGGTTGTAACGCACAGCAGGTTTTGTTTTTAAGATGTACAAGCTTTGCTGTTTATTTCTATAATTGTGTTGATGCTGTATTTGAACATCTGTGTTCCATGTTAGTGGAAACCATGCAGCGGCTGTGTCATTGGCAGCAAAGCTTCGTGGAATCCCAGCTCATATTGTAATACCAAAAAATGCGCCAGCTTGTAAGGTTGAAAATGTAAGGCGATATGGTGGAAATGTTATTTGGAGTGAAGTAACAGTGCAGTCAAGAGAGGAGGTTTCTGCAAAAGTGGTGGAAGAAACAGGTGGAGTTCTGATCCACCCTTTCAATGATGGGCGTATAATAAGGTAATTTTATTATTTTCTCCCAATCTTTTTGAAGCAGCATAGTTCGTGTTCAATATCTTTACTGGTGTCTCCAAGTTATTGCATATGAATTTTGAAGCCCAAATCTAGGGTTCATATGGACTGAAATTCATGCATAAAACCCCTATGTGTTGTATTGGAAACAACACACATATGTTCACACAAAATAAGAATTTAAGTTTTAATTTAAGCTTGAAAGTGCATGAAAATGGGAGATCTGACGAATCATGGAGTGCTGCAGGAGGTTTAGCATTTGTCGTGCAAATGAATCTTTGCTGAAAAATTGAAGCTACACTAAAAAACCTACAACTTTTATCTTCTTGTTTAATTTATTTGGAGGGTTATGGAAATGGATGATGTTGTTGTTTAAGAGCATAATGTTTATGAAGTCCAACCAACATGCAGAATCGTCTTCTTCTTCTTCTTCTTCTTTTTTTTTTTTTTTCTTTCTTATTCTTTTACCATGATGCAAGCTTTATAGCTTCCTATCTCGAGTTTTTCCTGCCAAATTAACTAAAAATAATTAACGAATAAAAATCTATTTGCATTTGATGGCTGAGATGTCTTTGGTAGAAGGTGAACTTTTTGTATGTGAAACCTAAGGCATACTGTAGGAAAAAAATTTGTATTGGATTGCAAAAGTGTGTATATTTGACAAAATGCATCTCCAAATTTAAAGTTTCGATGTGCAAGAAAATTAGTTGCTTAAGTCAGTTTCTATTGAATTATAGGCACGAACCATGAGGATATTCCCGCGTTCAAGAAAGACCTTGGAATAATGAGAGTTGAAGATTCATTTTACGTATTGTTGCATCAAATAAGTGCAACAACATTTCTAATGGTGGTTCATTCAAACTTTAAGGTTTTGACCTAAGGGAAATATTAAATTAGTTTCCAAAATGTAAACATAAGAAACCATTGGTAAGGGATGTGGTGTGGACATTGTGAATGCTGACAAGATACTTTTGTGAGAGAAATTATATTAGCATATATCAAGATCTGAAGGATATGATTCCAAATGAATCTCGACTCTTCAAGAAATCAATTAACAGTGTCATAAGCTAATCACTCCCTCCTAAACCCAAATATCAATATCAGATATGACTCACAAAACCTAAATGAACTTCCACTTGCTTTAATTTTCATCCAAGTATGCCCCTGAGAGAATGATTCGAGGTATTCGAATCAGTAAACCAACAAACTTGAGAAGCATTTTTCGTTTGCCAATCTCTCACCTAACCACAAATAGAAGCCTTTAGACACCATCTTTTGAGTAGCCTAAGCATTGCCTTGATGCCTTAATGATATTATGGCACCAGCAGGTCACATTTATCTTTGGAATCAGTAATGTATATCCTTCCCTGTTGTTAAACTAATTTACTTTATTGTGCTATTCTTGATCAGCTCAACTTTCAAGCCCTTGTCTACTTGAATGAGACTGTGAGGTGATGTTGAAACACCTAGGCTGTTTTTGCGATGTTATCTTATATTTTTCCTTATAAGCTTAACTTAGACATACATATTACGTGCCTGTGGGATTTTATAATGTCTAGTTATATTGCTTCTTAGGTATTTAGCGCTCAATAAATTACTTTTGTTTCTGTCATATATGGGCATGTTTTGTTGCCTCTCCTTGAGATGCATCTATGAATCCTCCTCTTATCTTATTAGTTGGCTATTTCTTACGGAAAAGGAATATGATCTACTAATATGAGCTATGAAGAGTATTCTATGAAAAAAAAATTAAAAATTGATCTACTATTTTACCTGTATGTTTTGTATTTTCTACTGCTCATTATGCATTTCTACATTCTCCTTTCTTTTGATTTCCAAAGCATAGTCTGATTTTGCTTTTGTTTTGAAAGGTCTTTGTAAACTGTAATTTTTGATGTACCATTAAAATATGGGGGAACAGTAGCTACTTTTTAAGTTTTCTGAACAGATAATGCCCATTACCACAGGTACTGAACGGATTTACCTTGAAAATTCAGATAGGTGAGTTTCTTTATTGAGTTTTTTATGGCGGATGCCGCATTGTTTTGTCAGCTGACAGAATGAAGGCTAATTGTTGAAATTTTGACAAAATGAAAGTCACAGAGAAAAAATAATCTAATATTGAGATCTAATAATAATCAGCCATTAAGGCCACATTGATTTTAACCCACTTCTTTCAATAGAACAAATACAACCTACTTATAGGTTTCTCACTATGACCATGTCTTGTGTAACTAACAAATAACTGCACCCACTACTCCACTTTTATGGCAGTTAATAATCACACAATTCAACACACGTCCCAACTTCTTTCTCCACTAACTTGCTCACTGCATGCCCAATTGCCCACGTTCACACTACTTGACTTCACATACACATATTAAATTAAATGATAGACTAAACTTTAAAATATCTAAACATAACCTTAAATTTGAATCACATTTCCAACACTAATTAACTGGCAAGCTTTATCTGTTTTGGCAGTGGGCAAGGTACTATATCGCTAGAGCTGCTAGAAGAGTTTCCACATATTGACACTATTATAGTCCCTATAAGTGGTGTGACCAATCTTTCAATCTTTTTCGTTTATGGAGTTTATTATTCGTTTTCTTATGATCTACCTTTGCTTTTGAAATTTTCTTATTCTTCTATTGGTGAAAATATGTAGGAGGGGGTTTGATATCTGGAGTGACATTGGCTGCCAAAGCTGTTAACCCAAATATTCGGATTTTGGCTGCTGAACCAAAGGGAGCTAATGATTCCGCTCAATCCAAGGCAGCAGGGAAGATCATAAAATTGCCAGAGACCAAAACAATTGCTGATGGTCTTCGAGCTTTCCTTGGAGATCTTACTTGGTCAGTACAAATTCGCTATTTCTTAAGTTTCAAAACAACCACTTCAAAACAATCTGCTAAGAAATGAATCTCATAATTAACACTACCATAAAAATAGTGAATCCATAATTCCATATTCGTGGGAGAAAGACTTAAATGTGTTTAAGAATTGCGTTGAAAAATCTGGAGGGAAATTATAATGAGTCAATATTATTTTTCTGCAGTTTATGAACCAAATGAAACATTGGTGCTATAGTTGCTTTTAAAAATAATAACCAATTACGTAACTTGAACAGCTTTCTCTGCCAACTAGTGTTGCTTCATCTTTTCTGGCCCTTTGATTTGAGGTCAGACTGTGGCATTCTATTACATGATAAATATCACATAGAATAATTTTATTTTATTTAGGATATTTTTTGTTATCCTTTCCTTATTTCTTGTTATCTAGATTTATTATGTAATCTTTTCTTTATTTCTACTTATCTAGATCTTTCATGTAATCCTATATATATGTGCAAGTGCACAAGTGAAATTAACGAGAAAATAAGAGTTTCTTCTATTTTTGATTTTCTTACATGGTATTAGAGAACTCTGTTGCTCTACTATGATTCGTCATTCTTTCTCATTCCATTATGGTATGAAAGCATTGAAAACTAGAATGTTATCCTTTAATATCCCAAAACCATATTTCATAGGTTTTGGTGTATCATTCTTATGGAATCATTTTCTTTTCTAGTTGCGATGCCTTACGGCTAACCAATATTCAGTTAGTTGTTGTTAGTTGTGTTGAACAGCTGATTGTTAATCATTCAATGTTTATCTTCATCTCCTAAAACCATATGATCACTCTGGTTTTGGCTTCTTCCGCCCATACAAAATCAAGTTATCTTTATTCAATCAAAGATCTCTCAGTTGGTCCAGCTTGAACAAGAATGTAATGTGAAGCCATCAGCTGCTTGAGCACCACTCATTTTGAGCCAAAGTTGACGATTTGATCACACGAGCACATGAAGCCAAAACAAGTGAGAGATCTTCAATTAAACAAAGATAACTTGATTTCGTATGGACGAAAGAAGCGAAAACCAGAAGAGTGATCATATGGGTTTGGGAGATTAAGGATAGCATTCTAGTTTTCATACCAGAATGGAAAGAGAAAGAATGATAGTAGAGCAGTTGAACTCTCTGATACCATATTTGAAAACAAAAATAGAAGAAATTCTTCTTTTTCTCATTAGTTTCACTTGTGCACTTGCACATATGTAGGATTACATGAAAGATCTAGATAAGTAAAAATAAAGAAAAGATTAAATAATAAATCTAGACAACTACAAATAAGGAAAAGATTAACAAAAGATATCCTAAATAAAATAAGATTTATTCTATGTGATACTATTTATCACGTAATACATTCCAAGACAATTGTCAATGTTCTAAACATGAGATGAGCGCTTTGAGATGACTAGAAGGTCTACAACTGTTGTGTAATGCGGGGATTGTTGAATATTATCAAAACAAAATGTTTAGTCCCACATGGAAAGTTTAGGCCCACAAAAACAAGATAAAAGCTTTTACACTTCTACAAGTGTCAAAAGAAGCTCCACTGGAGTTATGCCACGTGAGCCACATGCGTGTGCAGCGCATTACAGGCGCTTTTATCACTAAGCACTTTGCACATGCGCGTGTATGGGTGGCTAACCATGATTATATTTTTGCCAATTTTTGGATATGTTGAACGTGGGTGGTTAATTACCCACTCAACAAGAAAGTTGGCAATTAATAAACTCATTCAACAAGAGAAAGTGGAGCTGTTTATCAACTGACCACTAAGTTGATAACTGCCCGCTATCCCACTCTCTTCTCCAACTCCTTTGATTGGAGTTCTTATAAAAATAGAGGTTTGGAAGGAAGAAAATATATAATGCAAGTGCAAACTGGATCTTCATCGTATTTAGAAGGATTTGCTGACTCTTGCAGTATAGAGGGCAAATACTTCCTTTAGGAAAGTGGCAAAGATACATGCTTTGAAGTCATTGTTGATTCCTCTACCATAATAGACATCGTACAAGAACTATGAACACCCAACCTCACTGTCGCAATGCCACATGCCATCCTATATAAGCACAGCTTATGAAGTCTCATGTTAGCTATATCTGATTTTGCTCACTTGGAAACCTTCTGAAATGAGTATCTCTTGGAGATGATAAAGTGTTCAGTAAAGATAAACAAAGAAAAAGAAAAAGAGAGAATGAAGAAAATGAAAGAGTGACATTTTCTGAAATTGTGTTCTAAAAACTATAATGGATTTGTAGGTTGATTTGATCGATCTGAAAAGTTTTCTTGTACGTTAGCTTTTACACTTCTACTTGAAAACATTTTTAAAAAGTTATGAAAAGCAGATGCTTAATGAAATTAGACTTAAAACATTTATTTTTTTACTTTAGAGGGATTTGAACCCACGACCTCCCTAAACCTTGTCTTCTAGCAAGTGATGCCTCATCCATCTCACTGGAGATGCTTTGGCACTTGAAACATTTTTTTAAAAGTTATGAAAAGCAAAATGCTTGATAAAAATTAGATATATCATTAGCTTAATAGCATCATTCAAATCTTATAAAAAAAAATAGCATCATTGAATCAAAATTTAGATCAACTTGAAAATGCATATTAGTCTATTAGATATGCCATAAAATTAGCATATTATGGGAAGTGAAGATTACCAAGTTTAATTTATAGTTTCAGTAGGTATGCACAATGTGAATTTTGTGCCTTATGATGTGGCTTGCGCCTTAAATAACTTTAGAACATTGCATTTTTTATGTTCAGAAATGGAAAAGTTGAAAATGTTTCCATTTGCAGGCCCGTAGTTCGAGACTTAGTTGATGATGTCATTGTCGTGGATGACAAAGCAATCGTCGAAGCCATGAGAATGCTCTATGAAATTCTTAAAATTGTTGTTGAACCTAGCGGTGCCATTGGACTCGCTGCTGTTCTGTCAAAATATTTCCAGGAAAATCCTGCTTGGAAGGACTGCAACCACATTGGCATTATAGTTTCAGGAGGTAACATTGACCTCGGCGTTCTTTGGGAGTCATTCAAAAATTAAAACATCTGTATATTTGGCTCTCAATCTCTTTGTGCTGTTGCTAGAGCTAAATTTATTTAATCTACATTTCATCTGATTGAACTATTGTTTTCAAAAGTACATTTGCTTACTAGTTTGGGAGTCTTTTGGATTGTGCATGGAGATGTGAAGTAAAAATATGCAGGAATGCACTAAAATAAGGTATTCGATGTCATACTCTAGGTACTTAATTTCACCTTCAAGTTCATCTAATTTCGCGTGCTTTGGAAGATTATTAGGATATTTTGATCAGACTAGCTAAAGGTATATATTCCGCGTTGAGACTTAATTTTTATGGAGAAGGTAGTATGAGTTGCGGTGGTAAAATTACTATGATGTACGTGATGATCAAAAGTTCATGAAATTAAATCTGTCATTCAACTCTAAATATGCTAAATTCCCTTTAGTTATGAAGTTGGGTATTAGAGGTAGGGGTGCACACAGATTGGATCCAGTTCAATTAAGGTCAATTCGCAATCTAATCCAATTATTACGGATTGAAAAAATACAGTCCAATCCAATCCAAATAATTCATCAATCCAACTCAATTTAATTTGCAAAATGCGGATCGGATTGGATCAAGTTTCACGGATTGACGTTTTCCTATTCAAATATTCATGAAATTAGACTTAATCAAATGAATCACAAGAATTATTCATTTCATGAATGACAAGTTTACAATAGATATTCTATAAATCTATATATAACATATTTACCACAAACTTGTCATTACAATAACTTTCAAAATGCAAGTTACCTACATAAATAAATATGTCATCCACAAATCTTCACCATACATTCTCACAAAAACACAAAAAATGTCCACGTACATACAACTTACAAAAAAGGTTAAAAGCATAATAAAGACTTAAGAACAAACATAGTCTTTTAGATATTATAGTTTAGAGTTAATAGTTTAATTTGATGATATTTAAGATACTAAAGTACATATGATCATATATGTAAATGTGTTGATGTGCTAAACGGACTGGATCAGATTGGATCTGCGGTTTTTTAATGTAAGATCCGTAATCCAATCCAGTCTAGTCGGATTAGTGATTTTTCAATCCAGTCCAATCCAATGGATCAAAAAATTGATCCAATTAGTGATAATTGGTCCGAATTGGATCGGATCCACGGATTAGTGCAATCCGTGTGCACCCCTAATTAGAGGGGTCCATGTGGGACCAGTCGAGCTTATGTAGGGAGAAAATAAAATAAAATAAAATAAAATAAAAACTAAATAAGTTTGAAACAATTTAATACTAAAAATTTCATTTAAGGATTTGACAGATACTAATCACTAAAACACCATTTATTTATCTTTCTTTTGGTCCCACTTATTATAAGAAAGGAGAAAACCCCCCTTGAATCATGTCTCAATTATTCTAAATTGCGTTGTAGCCACGGCACCAAATTATTGGAGGCAGCTAACCTTCCATGGTGATAGTCAAAATACACAACAAATGGACGCTCACACTGCCTAATCATCATTCGACGAACATCGAAAAACACATTGAAGCATCTCGAAGCACCGTCCAAGAGACTACTCACAAGAGCTTCTGTTGCTACTGTGTGGGGTCAACCCACCACTGAACGCCAACATGTCCAAAAAGTGCAAAAAACAAAATAATCAACTCAGTAGTCTCATAAAATATCTTTAAAATGAAGCAATTTTAATTAACGCTCTCAAGCACACACCTCCTTGTGATGAACATCTAAAAAGGTGAAAACGCATCTCAATGTGTACCGCACGGTCCTAAGACAGGCAATGTGACTTTAGAGGGACATTCTAGCATTGTATCTGTCCAATAATTCTCCAAAATATCTATCTTATCTACAGCATTTTATCAAGCTGGGCAACACCATACAAATCATGCCAAGTACTCCTCAAAAGTTGGAACCAATCTCCCTCAATAGAGAGAGAGTTGCCACCATTTCCAGTATATTCACACTTTCTACTTCAAATTCTGTCCCATAACTTGGGACGCTTTAACCAGAATCTGCACTAATTAAAGGTACCCATAACAGAATTTCAATCAAGTTTGGAGTTTTAGATTCCATGGCTTCCAATTCTCTCTCAAGCATTGCTTCTCTGCCTCATCAGACCCCTGTAAGTGTACTACTTATCAAACAGTGCTAGCTCTCATGTCTTCTATGTACAATATATTAATTTCAATTGTACATTTTTTTTTAGTACTTTTTATCTATTTAATTGATACATACATGACAGTTAAAGCAAGTAGTTCAAAATAATGTGAAGAGGTCATCAGCAATGTTGTTGTGTGAGAGCCAGAGAAGGGTGGTACTGTTTGATTCTAATGGTACTAGTAGTAGTAGTAGTAGTAGCAGTAGGAGAAGAGGTGGTGCTATGAGGATAGCTGCAGAGAAGAAGGACAGATGGGGCGGCCTCGCCTACGACACGTCAGATGATCAGCAGGACATCACTAGAGGGAAAGGAGCTGTGGACTCCCTTTTCCAGGCTCCAATGGGGGATGGAACTCATTTTGCTGTCATGAGTTCTTATGACTATGTCAGCACTGCCCTTCGCCAGTTAAGATATATACTCACTTGTTAATTGTTTGGGACCATATCAGCACCTTAGTCTATGCGGCGCAGAATTATTAGATGCCCGCGAGATTCTATCACGACTAGTCGATGTATGAGTGTGAGTTTGAGGAAATTCTAGTGTGGTTATTGATGGATTCTAATTAAGTAGTGAGATTGGGATTTTTGCAGGTATGCAATGGACAACACAAAGGATGGTTTCTACATTGCTCCAGCCTTTATGGATAAGTTGGTCGTGCACGTTGCGAAGAATTTTATGACCTTGCCCAATGTCAAGGTAATTGTAAAGCTACCACTCCATTGCTTTCTATCTATTTCAAAAGGGGCATTAGTACTACTATCCACTTTTTACTTAAATAGAGTTTAGTTTCAAATGCAATGAGTTGTATACTTGTATTGATGTAGTCTGATTTCGAAAAGGTAAAGTCTTCGGATTTGCAGTTAGGTAGCATTAAAATTAAGGTTTTGTTCATGGAAGAGCTTGATCCATGTAGCCGACCTCAACTATTTTGGTATTGAGGTTGTTGTGTTTGGTTGTTGCGAGGACAACGTACAGAAGCACCAAAATTGCTGTTAAATCCGTGTCAGTACATAGGAAGGCCAACGCCAGGAATTAATTATTCCCTCATAGAGCAAACAAATAGAAGGTGTTCCCAACCACCACTTAAAATAATCCAATTCGAACGGTCTTCTCTAGAACTGGGATAAGGTTCTCTGTATGGAGATCCACATGAACACCTTAACTTTTTTGTTAAATTTCATTTTCCAAAGAATGCTTCTAGTTTTAGATATGTAATTTCAACTGTTCAAATGCTTGTAGCTAACTTAGGCTTCATGACATGGTTAAGGTACCCTTAATATTGGGCATATGGGGAGGAAAAGGTCAAGGCAAATCTTTCCAATGTGAGCTTGTGTTTGCCAAAATGGGGATCAAGTAAGTTCCAGTCTTCTAATGCAAAATAATGCATTTCCTTCGTTATATTTAGAAAAATTATGGTAACTTTAGAAAATGTTTAATAGTTAATTAAACATTTTCCAGAATCCGTTTGATGTGCGCAGTGAAATGCACTGCTGATTATCTTTAGGCATATCAGGAAGTGATCGATTTGGGCTAGTGTGTATATGTAATCTCTATTTAGCAGTTTATGAAGTTGCTCTTGTTTTGAAGCCCAATCATGATGAGCGCCGGAGAACTGGAAAGTGGCAACGCTGGAGAACCCGCAAAACTTATCCGACAAAGGTATCGCGAGGCGGCAGACATCATTAAGAAGGGAAAGATGTGTTGCCTATTCATAAATGACTTGGATGCAGGAGCAGGAAGAATGGGAGGCACCACACAGTACACAGTTAACAACCAAATGGTGAATGCCACACTGATGAACATCGCCGACAATCCAACAAATGTGCAGTTGCCTGGAATGTACAACAAGGAGGAGAATCCTCGCGTTCCAATCATCGTAACTGGAAACGACTTTTCAACGCTGTATGCGCCTCTGATTCGTGATGGGCGTATGGAGAAGTTCTACTGGGCTCCAAATAGAGAAGACAGAATTGGAGTGTGCAGTGGCATCTTCAGAGCTGATAACATTCCCAAAGCTGATGTAGTCAAGTTAGTTGATGCATTTCCTGGCCAATCCATAGGTAAAGCTGCAAAAACATGAGCTTTAACTGTCCATCTCGACAAATTATTCAATCAAACTAATGGAGAGTAGATCAACAACAACAAAAACAACAACAACAACAACAACAAAGCTTCAATTCCAATTTATTTGGGATCAGCTACATTGATCAAACTCTTCCACTTACTCAATTTAACACACTTGATGGCGTGCTATCAAAATCCTTTAAATCCTTACTAATCAATGCGTCCCTAGTTATTTTAGGTATACCTATAGCCTCAAGTTTCTTCAGTTTCTATTATGTCGAGGTTTCTGACTGGGCATTTGCAGGCCGTCTTAATGGAGAGTAGTACATCATACATCATGAAAATCAAGCAAAATTAAACTAGTTTCATAACTTTTGGGTTGTGTTTTGGTTTCTTTATTTTCTGAAACAATCAATTAATTTATTGATGTAGATTTCTTTGGAGCACTTAGAGCAAGAGTGTATGATGATGAGGTGAGAAAGTGGATATCAGGGTTGGGGGTGGAAAATATTGGGAAAAGGTTGGTGAACTCAAAGGAGGGGCCTCCTGCGTTTGAGAAGCCTGTCATGACCATTGACAAGCTTTTGGAGTATGGAAACATGTTGGTTAAAGAGCAAGAGAATGTCAAGAGAGTTCAACTAGCCGACAAGTACCTGAACGACGCTGCTCTTGGCGATGAAAATCGCGATGCTATAGACTCTGGTGATTTCTTCGGTATGTGCATCTACACTTCTCCATCTTCTTTACATTTATGTTGTAGTTTGATATTCATTGTAGGAACTTGGACCTATGCCTAACTCATGCAATTCTTGGTAAATTATTAGTCTAACATGGTATCGATGCTTTGATTATGAGACTACGCATTGAAGAGCCTAGCATTTGATATTTCTTTTTTTTTTTAATCTTCTTTCCTCTTCGTTTGTGCCGTCGAAGAAGATGGAAAGTTGAAAGTCTACGAATTGCTAAGAAGTTTGTGTGATGGTGGTGAATGCAGGACTTGGTGCTCAACAAGTAGATTTCCCAGTACCAGAAGGATGCACAGACCCAGGCGCTGGAAACTTCGATCCGACTGCGAGAAGTGATGATGGTTCATGCTCATATCAGCTCTAAGTTTTAGTTCATTTGAATTGTTTCTCCAGCTGATATTCTTATGTAGATATAATTTGCAGAAAATCAACAAACAATACAGAACATCTATCCTTACAGCCAAACTAGTTGATTTTGTGATCTGTTATGTATGTATATGAGCTAGTTTTGTGTGAAGAAGATTATTTATTTATTTTTTTTTTCGATGCTTGTCTTAGTTGTCTATTTTGGGATGACGGTATTAATAGGATTTAAAAAATTAGGAAAGTAATATTTAGGATTAACTGGAATTTTTTATGGTAGTTATTAACTAGAATTTTCAGTTCTTAAGGCGCTTAATGTGTCTTACAATTTTAGTTACGTTATTTATTTATTTATTTAATAAAAGCATCAAGTATGTTAATTTTAATGGTTGAGTTTTGGTAATTTGATTAATGAAAATATAGTTTGAGAATTGGTGAAAATCAATTTCTTTATTGAGTGGTTGTGAAGAAAAAAAAAAGCCTAATAGGTAAACATATCCTAACATTTCAAGGTTTTGGCAGAAATATCATAACGTTTTCATTTCATGCAAAAATCCTTGTCATTTTTTGAGTGTATTTCACTTTAAAATGTAATAAATTGTGCACATACACTTAGGAATATTATTTCATATAATGCAATGAGTTCGTAATTCACGTGACCCTTCATCTTTTTTTGGTTTGACACATAATTATGACAAGGATATAATTGGCAAGAAATTAAAACGTTATGATATTTTTGTCAAAATTAAAAATGTTAAGATATATTTACCTACTAACCTTGAAGAAAAAAGCAAGTAAAAAAAAAGAACTTGAAGAATAACCAAACAAAATTGTGTTTTTGTCCCTTAATAGTGACTCAAGTTAAATGAAAGCTAGTTGTTATCATTTAACTAGTGACTCGAGTTTGAATCATAGAAATAGAAAAACTAACGTTGAAAACTCCCCCCACCTATACAGTACGCGACTCAAGGCAATCTCGAAGTAGTCGGATAATCCGAATACCGGGTGGCTTAGACCAAAAAAAAGTCATAACGACTAAAAAAATGAAGAAGATTGTTTAGGCGACAAACTATTACTAAATCGTTAGGAGACCTCATACATATGCCCACTCTTCCATTTCATTGCATTAAAATCACATATGAGAACTGTATTCGAGTCAAGAACTGTATGAGAACTGAGTCGACATCGAGAAGCTACTCACGAACGAGGAATTGAATCCAGCATGGGACCGAGAGATTGCAACAAGTTTTGACATTTTTCAAAACAAACGACGCCATTTTTCACTCAATAGATGCACCTACCATCTTAGACGTCCGCAGTCCGCGGCAAGGCTTCGCCAGGCACCAGTTGAACAGAGAACAAGCCAATAATTCTCTTAGCAGGTTATATTCTCACAAATATCTAAAGAGAACATTACCTTATTCAAGCAAATCTGAAACAGTAGCAGCACTCAGCAGCAAAATATCCACATCTAAAAGAAGAATCTCCTCATCCATGTAAACAAGTGAAGAAAGTAAGAAACAACGAGACGACGCAAATTTAAACACTCAATTCCATGGTACATGCACCATTCAAACGCGCGATTTATATAACTAGTGTACAACTGTTCTAATTTCGCCATTTCCATATACTGACTCAGCGAAGAGCCTCCAAAAGTTTGCTTGAGGAACTAGAAAAAGGAAAGCACTCCAATAAACATGCATAAAATTAACATCCTGGATGCCCTAATTATCCAAACTGTGTTCGGACTCCCTAAGGGCACCAATCTCTGAAGATCAAGATATCAGCCGGCAAGTCAGTCTCAACTGCCTCAGAAAAGCGGACAGCCCTGTCCACTTGTACATCCGAAAAAATTACCTACAAACATTAAAGCGAACAAAATGAAACAGATATAAATACAAAATAACAATTGACAGTAAAAGCAATAAGCTAAAACTTACCTCCATTTGGGGAATAGGATTAATCATCTAGATAATAATAAGACCCAGCAGATTTTTGCTCCCTATCTTTCGTGGACTCTAATTTGTTAATCCGCGGCCGATAATTAGTGGGGTCCCGCCTGAAGGTAATATCCAAATGCTGTTCCAAAGATAGTAACAGTAAGATTTCATTTTGATACTGATATCAAGTTATCAACCAACAAATACTCTTGACCAAAAAGAATCTCAACAAAAAAAATATAAGGATCACATTTCCGGTGTGCTGTGTAAATAACACTACAAATAAGGCCCCAAGCACCCAAATAGCGATGAATTTGACAAAAGTATATAAAATCTATAAAAGTTAGGATATAGTAACAACTCTCAAAAGGTTGGGGATATAATAACAAAAGGTGTGTAAGGATAGGATATTTTAACCAATTTGGCCTATTCAAAAGCTTCAAATAGGTTACATGCATAAAATCAGTATGCCCAAATACAGAGAATTTTATTAAATTTTTATGCACTCCTGTTTTATGCACTCCCCTCATTCTCCCCAACAACACAAGAACAAAAAAAAACAAAACAAAATTAAGAATCCTTCACCACTCAAACTTGCCCTCACATAAGTTGTTTCAGTGAGTCAGTAAGCATGTTCTCCAAGACTAAAACCCATACATACACAATTTTAATGCAGGTAAGCTTTTTTAGTTCAAACCTAGATAATTCTTGAACAATTTAAAGCATCTAAGGGTTTGTAAAAGTGATTAGAAAACAGGATTACAAAAGAAAAAATAAAGCAACAAAGACTTACAGACAAGAAAAGATTCATTCCGGTCAACAAGGACTGAGGAGCATTTGCAATACAATCCACAGATGGATTGCCTTCGTACACAATCACACGATCTGCTAAGTAAGTGGCCATAATGAAGTCATGCTCAACAACAAAAGCAGTCTTCTTAGCATGGAGAATAAATCTCTTTATAACTTTTGAAGCAACAATACGCTGCTCTGAGTCAAGATAGGCACTTGGTTCGTCTATCAGATATATATCTGCAGGCTGTACCACATGATTAAATCAGTCCAGTTCAGTGTTTAATCCCCAGTATTGAAAACTTCTGCTAATTTATACTAATGATAAAGTACTCCAAAAGTAAACAACTTAAACACGTCAATATAAAAAGACAAAGAGGAGAAAACTAGGAAAAAAGAGAATAATAATGCATATAAAAAAAGGCATAGATGGACCGACCAGTCAACCACAACCATTTCAGTATCTGCTGAAGTTATTGGAAATGCCCTTAACACAGTAGTGGGAAGGCAAAAAGGAGAACCAAGGAACAAAGAGGACACAAAGGCATAGATGCACTGACCACTCAACCAACAGAACCACTCCACCAGCTACTTGAATTATCAAGCAGCAAGAATGGGCAATATTAAAAAATTGACACACTACTTTATGATTTTTTTTTTTAAAAAAAGAAGAAGTAATGCGAAAGCCCCCACCATTAACATGAATGAAATCAAAATAACTAAACAACCATGTCTTTAACATGAATAACATGAATGGACCATGTGACCTATATTCTATAAGATTCAAAATCAAGGATTCTCATGCATGCATACACGAGTATCATTTCGAGTTGAAAATTACCAAACAGTTGAAAAATGCATATAATTGACTTCTCAACCACACTTTAGATTGTCTAATTTACATCAATGTATTCTTCAACTAAGAGCAACTCCAACCGCAAAACTTTATTTTCCCCTCCATTCACATCAAACTCTATTTCTTCTCCAACCACAAACTTTATTTCTCCTCTAAAAAGGAATATTCTCTCTCTATTCTTTACTTGTTACATATAACTCCCTCCTTTTCCTTTTTTATATGCTCACTCGTAACCATACACAAATATATAATAATATTATTTAGCATATTACTTGAATTAATAAATTAATATATTAAGAATAACTCCCACCTTTTCCTTTTTTTAATTTTGTTGCTTTTTAATTTTGTTGTTTCAACAAATACATATTGATCATACATTTAAAAAATATGATCAGTATGTATTTTATTTTGGTTCCCACGTGGTGTCCGGCACCAACCGCACTGACTAATCCACGTTCGGGCACTGTCTGACCCCATATGACTCCCAACCCAGTTTTTTCCATTTACAAGACTCAAACTTGAGACCTTGCTTAAGGAGACCAAGTCCCTTACCACTAGGCCAACCGGTTGTTGGTGATCAATATGCATTTGTTGGACAATTTAATAAATATACATAAACTACTTCATTTTAAATCCATTTATATTCTTATAAATATCATTTCATAATTAGTTATACTAATTAATAACGTTATTTATTCATAATATATTAACTTATTAATTCATATAATATGCTAAATAATATTATTATATATTTGTGTGGTTAGGAGTGAGTATATAAAAAAGAAAAAAATGAGGGAGTAATAAGTAATATGTAAAGAATAGTGGCGAGGGAATTTTCATTTTTAGAGGAGAAATATAGTTTGTGGTTGGAGAAGAAATAGAGTTTGATGTGACAAAACTGTAAAATATGGGGGAAAATAGAGTTTTGTGGTTGGAAATGGTCTAAGCTTGACTCTAGTTTATTTATTTGACATCAATATATCCTCAATTTTCCAGATTTTGTTGTATTTCATTAGCCAAAAAAAACCATATCCTAGGTCACTACTACTAATAATTGGGCTTCATAACCACAAGAAAGCATTCAAATGGTAAGATTAGCAATAAACATCTATCATGAAACATTTGTGTAAGAAGATTGGTCAGCACTGTAGAAAAATGAATAATGAGCTTCAAACAAATGTTGGCAAATGAATCTTCAAACAAGCTACATCTATATTATACACTTGCTTAACATTCATAATTTGCATCCGACAAGACATTATCAATTATCAGAGCTTCAGAAATATATATTAGAGAGAGAGAGAGAGAGAGGGGGTACAAATATCATGGGTAAGGAACTTTATCCAAACCACCAGAACCAACAGAAAAGTTACATTATTCTAACCAATAAACTAATATATCACTTTACCTCATGCATGAATAATTGGATAAAAATGCATAATAACTACACTTTGTATTTTCGAGATTCAACACAATTATTGAATCCAGTACTTCAACAACTATGATCAAGCAATTGAAAAGAAATAAAAAGGCCAAACTGGTTAAAATATCCTAACCTTTTACAACTTTTGTTATTATATCCTAACCTTTCTAGTTTGATAAATTTGTATCCTGACTCACTTTTTGATTCCAAATTTGATGAGGTGGCACCTAAGTAATGAGTTTAAATAGTAAATCCAATAATTGTTTTAGTAATTATAGGTGATGAGGTGGCTTTTTAAAGTTATTTTTTAGGTGTCACATTATCAAATTAGAAGTTAAAAAGTGACTTAGGATAAAAATTTATCAACGTAGAAAGGTTAGGATATAATAACAAATTCAAAAAGGTTAGGATATAATAACAAAAGTTGTAAGAGGTTAGGATATTTTAACCAATTAGGCCAAATAAAAAATGCTACGGATGTAAGAAGCTATTCTTCAAGAAAAAAGTGGGGAAAAACACACAAAAAACAAGAACATCAAGTTTACAACAATAGAGCGTTGTAGAAGAAAATCACAGTTAACAAAATTAATTTTCAAAACATCAAATATGCACAAGGCCATGCCTACTTACAAATAAATGGCTTGGAAAATTTAAAAAAAAAAAAATACCTTTCCAAGGCATAGGCACAATGCAACTCTTTGCAATTCTCCACCAGATAGATTCACAACTTCTTGGTCCATTAATTGCTCAATTTGAAGTGGTTTCATGACATCTGACATAAACTGAGGATGCATGTACGAATCACGAATTTTTTGGTGAAGAAGGTGTCTGACGGTTGATGGAAACTTTGGACTGATCTTCTGCGGCTTGTATGAAACATTGAATTCAGGAACATCAACATCAGTACCCTCTACAACATCAGGCTTCAATAAACCAGCCTGCAATAGAAAACAAATTAGCAAGCAATGGCTAAAAGGAGTAATGTATAACAATCATTTGTCACCATAGATCAAACTGAGATTGTATTTTTCATTGGTACTGAGACTATGTTTTAACAATATAAAAAATGAATAAGAAACATCATGTAGCTAACTAAATAAACTAAACAGAAGAATAGAGGGAGACAATAATGATAAGGGCCTACCAACATGCGTATGAAAGTTGTCTTCCCAGTTCCATTCTCACCAAGCATGACAATGATCTGAGAATCAGTGAATTCACCCTCAATCACACGAAGCTTAAAGCCTCCTTGAGTTTTGCTCATGGTGGGATACCTACATCGCGCATATGTCTGAATCTCTTCTGCACTTTCTTGTGGAGTCTCTGCAACCTAGAGAAAGAAACATAACACAGTCAGATTCACAATGCTAAGATATTATATAAACTCACAAACAACTTTGGAAAGTCATTATCTAGATGATCAGTTAAAGAGAGGAAGAAAGAAATTGTCACCTTAAATGTGAGAGAGTCTTCTCGGAAACGAAGGTTTTCAGTTGGGACAAATCCAGCCAAGAAGATATTAATTCCTTCTCTAACAGAGAAAGGAAGAGTCACAACCCCATATGCACCCGGCTTCCCATATAAGCAGCAAATGAAATCCGATAAGTAATCTAAGACACTAAGATCATGCTCCACAACGATCACATAGCTGCCAAACAAAATATGACAGTTTAGTGTTGGCAGTCTCATGATACCATAAATGCA
Organism: Stephania japonica; assembly: GCA_039657345.1. Classification (NCBI taxonomy): domain Eukaryota; kingdom Viridiplantae; phylum Streptophyta; class Magnoliopsida; order Ranunculales; family Menispermaceae; genus Stephania; species Stephania japonica. The sequence continues at coordinate 16,919,677 of CM077557.1, forward strand.
AGCAACAATTAGGAACCGAAGATGTAAGACTTTTGCATGGTATAATACTGAAGCAGTCCGTACCTATTTGGCCTAAGCAAAGATCGAACAACTTGTGCAGCTTTAAGCCTCTGTTTCACATCAAGGTAGCTTGACGGTTCATCAAACATATATATCTCTGCATTCTGTATTGCCACCACAGCAATCGCAAACCTTTGCAGCTCTCCACCTGATAGGTCACCCACATTTCGATCTATAACCTGATTCAGCTGAAGATCAGCACAGAGTTCAGCCTTTATGTCTCTCTCATCTTTCTGGTCAAGCACCTGCCCAACATTTCCTTGAACTGCCTTTGGTATGTGGTCAACATATTGGGGCTTGATGATAGCCTGATTAACATTAAGAATGTCATTGGTGAGAAGAAAAAGGGGAAAAGTCAAATTTGGATATGCACATTGAAAGGTAAGCAGATGGTGAACATGAACACATGGGCGAAAGGAAAAAACACAAAATATCCAATCTAAAAGGATAGAAAAGATGTAAGTCACAGTACACAAGATAGTTAAAGAAGATATAAATACAAGTGACAAACTCAAACAAATAGCAGATACCACTACATGGAACCCACACCCAATACATAGGCAAATATAACCCTATCATGAGAGGGATGAAGTGCGGAGATGAAAAGCAGTAAAGTTGTGGAACTATAATTTGTGCAGCTACCATACCAGCAACAGAGACACACGAATTATGAATATACCACTAACATCTAAATACTCCTTCATAAATTATGAATACGAGTAAAGTAATTCTGAAACACACATTAGACTGCTCATTATTAGAATATTGAAATTGCATACCTTCAGATTGTCCTCAAGAATACGAGTAAAGTAATTCTGAAGCTCTGAACCACGGAAGTAAGTCAATATTTCTTGCCAATCAGGAGGATTCTGTGAAGGGCGCATCATTATTCAAGAAAAATTCGTAAGTTGTCAGGTTACAGGAAAGAACAAAACCAAAATAAAAAACTAAAGCTCAGATATGAGAATACTTTGAAGCGACCCAAGTTAGGCTTCAACTTTCCAGCTAATACTTTGAGGGCAGTTGATTTCCCAATACCGTTTGTGCCGACCAAACCCAGTACTTGGCCAGGCCGAGGAACTGGCAACCTATAGAAGCAAAACCTTTCAGGTAAATCCCACTAACAAGGAACAAAACGCAGCGGCAGGAAAAACTTTATGTGCAAATTTATACTGACCTATGTAATTTGAAGGTATTCGGCCCATAACGGTGAGTTGTATCCTTATCCAAATCTTTTGGCAAGTTGATGATTTGAATAGCCTCAAATGGGCATTTCTTTACCCCAAACAAGCACACAAAATCAATACATCAAATTTCGCATCATATGCTATCAACAATTAGCAATGTCTAAAACAAAACTTGATGAGTAATTCACAAACCTTCACACAAATACCACAACCAATGCACAACTCCTCAGAGATGAAAGCAATCTTGGATGCAGGAGTCACCTCAATACATAACTTGCCTACAACAGAATCCCACAAATACTAATTCAACAAAGGCACTAAATTTCCGATCTTTAGATTCAGTAAAGCAAAGACGAATCCGATATTCGACGATTTCGGCGAATTTAGGGCGATATGAAGATTACACAATGAATAAGCAAGAAGGAGCAGAGCAGATTCAATTCCACAACCTAGAAACCTAATTGATTGGGGGAATGAGATGGAAATCGTCAGGGATTGAAGAGGTGCGAATCGCGGCGAAAACGGAAACCTAATCGATTGATTGATTGATTGATTGAAATTACCAGTCTTGACGACGGGGCAGCTCTTCTTGCACTCCTGACGGCACTTCTTGGGCTTGCACTTATCGCCGCTGACGATGGCTATACGAGTCAATCGGTCCGCCATTGGAGCAACCTGCAAACCCTAAGAAGCAGCAGAACGGAACTCAGAGTGTTCGACCTCTGCTTTCGGTCGGCACACGCTGGAAACGGAACAACGTCAATATTCGGAGTGTTTTTTTATAGGAACACTTAAAAAGAGCATCTTAATGGTGAAAATGGTGAATGTGGGCTGTGGGCTGTGGGCTGTGGGCTGTGGGCTTATGAGGTTGACATTTTTTATGTAATTTTTATAATTACAAGGTGAAAACAAAATTTTAAATAAAATTAGTAAATATTTAAAAAAGACTGATTATCTAACGTAGTTGTCGATTTGAATGTCAAGAAATGACATTTAAAATAGACAATTATCAATCCACGTCAGATAAACATTTGATTTACACATTCCATTGGAGAGATTTTTTTCATCTCTATGTTTATTTGGTCCCAAGTGGCGCCATATTGACATTCAATTCACGTTCTTTTGGAGATACTCTTAGAGCATCTCCAATGAAACCATGGAGTAGAGTAAAAAGGGATCCACCTAGGACACAATTCACGTCCAGCCCAAAAAGTGTTTTCCAATGAAACCATGGATTGTAAATTTCAATCCCAATTCATGGTCTTAAATCGATTATCTATTAGAGATCATTTTGGAGTTTAATGTACATCTAATGTCATGTAGAATAATTATCTTCCCCACATCCATGACAAAATATCAATCTATGGTCTAAATCCACATTAGCATTGGATAATTATCTTCCCAGTCTCTCGCCCGTCCGGTTCTTGAGTCAGCACATATTTATAGGCTAATTTTTGACACACTATCTTGCCCAGTCTAATCAATGTAAATCACACCTGCAATATAATGAGTCATAAGACAATCATTAACATCACAGTTATACAAACAATCAGTCAAAAATTAAATTTTTTGCCTAATCTAGGTGTAATGCGACCTGTCCGTGGTGCTTCGTAGACCTGGGCTGACGTCCACGTCCGAAAATACTTTATAACGACCTTAATAAAATTTGGGCCATTACATATACGATATGATATTTTTCTCTTATGACTTGATATATTTAATGATGGTATACACATGCAGGGTTTCCACACTCTAGGTTATCCTGATGTGTGTCTTGTAGTTAATTCGGTTAGTTTGAGGTTTTAATTGCTACCGCTATACTTTGATAACTCACTAACTTGAATAACTCATTTAAATTGTTATAATAATGCTTGATTAATGGATCGTGGTAAGGAAGGTTGACTAGGCTTACATCGACTTAGAAAGGGTTGACTCGGGGCCACGTAAGTCTAGGCCGGGTGGGGCCTAGTTTAGGGTTATGGAACTGGGGCCCTCACACTAACCACTATCCAAAATAGTTTTTAAAATAAGCGTCTAAGGGGTTGTTTTGACTAATTGACTATAAAACCTATTTAAACAACTTGTCATCAATCCAAAACATATAAGATGGACTTCAGGGACTAAGGGACCATAGCTCAGGTACCAAGGAGCTAAGCGAGTCAGATTCGAGATTCGAGGGAAGTCGGAGCGTGTATTGGATTACGTAAAACCCTTAAGAATGCTTCACTTTATTCATGACGTGGTTTTTTATCGAATATTGTTTCATGTGTGACTGCTAGTTGTCACGCATGGGGTTTTCACTCTTGGTTGTGGCTAGATCTCTTATGCGAGTTTGCTTGTTTAGTGCTCGTGTCAATGGCAATAGAATATATCTATGATTGTCGGGAGGGTTTAGGGGTTCCCTTGACTTGAAATAGCACTGGAAGGGTTCGTCCGGTTACTGAAGTTAGGATTAATCACTGTAACCCTACATCATCTGAGCAGTGCAACGCAGAATTCCAGTACTTGTTTTATCGTATCGACTGGTTTAGGTCACAGTTTACTCGTGTACCTGGAATGTTTATTTAATTAACTGTTTTACATTTGAGCTCGCTTAATAAATGCTTTTACCTTTCAGTTTGTATTGTTGTTGGTTTCCTACTTATTCATATGTTGCCTACATTCATGGGAGTATGCCTTTATGTTGCCAGAGGTCATACTCGCATGTCTCATAGTTTATCTGTTTTATTCATGAATGTTGTGTGGACTTCTCTTGGGAATTTACTCAATTGACTCATCACTGTATTTGTTGGGTGGCTGAGTGTAGATCCTTCGACGAGCAAAAGCTAGGGTAAGGAGGTTTTGGGCGACTACTTTTGAGTTCGTTGCTACTACAGCTCGTGTTTGACTACAGTATGTATAAATTTATGTTTTTGTTAGGTTTTAGGGACGGTAGAATATTAAATATATGTATATGGGTTTTTGTTTATATTCGCTTTAGCTATATGCATGGTATTTTACCAGGTTTTCCACTACTTAGAATTGTTGAACTTTTCATAATCTACATACATAAAAGACTTTCATTGTATAATAATGTTTAACTATTAATTTGTAACCAAACTAATTTACCATTCAAACCATCATCAACTGAATCATTAGTTAAGTTAAGTTTTATTGGAAAACGTGTAAGCGATCAAACAAGTTTGTGGGTCGTCATCAATGGGATTGCAAACGTGGCAGATGTTGGTGATGTGTCCGGCAACCTGGCGGTGCCCCGGGGTTGCATTGGAGTTCGGGGCAGCCATATACATTATCTTTACTGCCACATCATCATTGTTTGTTATAGAAAATAAAAAAATCCCAATTCATGCTCTTAAATCGATTGTCCATTAGAGATCATTTTGGGGTTTAATGTATATTTAATGCCACATAGGATAAATATTCCCTCCGCATCCATGAGAAGACACCAATTCATGGTCTAAATCCACATTAGCATTGGAGATGCTCTTAGGACACCTACATCTGACACATGGACACCTATGTTTTATTTTTTTCGGTCTAGATCACCCATTAGCTGGACTTAACTGACTACTTCAGAAACTAGCTAGGTCGGCCCAATAAAGGGGGAAATGTCTTTCACTGTGATTTCTATGTTCGTGAACACTCGAACTAGAGACATTCTCTTAAGCCACTAGAGGTCCAACACACCAATTGTTGGTATAGACACCTATGTTTAACATCTAGTTATTGATGACCCTTCAAATACACTTCGAAATGTGTGGTACATATTTCAAAAACTATCTGAAGGACTTCAACGAACTGGTGTTAAGTGTAGGTATTTTAGGTGGGCTATTTTACCATTACGAAGTTATGCTTATATGTAATAATTTTATTTATTTTTTTAGTGGGAGTCGAACCCACAACCTTCATAAATCTTGTCTTTTGATAAGTGATACATCATCCACTTAATTTTAGTTAATTACGAAGTATAATAGAGCTTTTAAGAGACATGCAAGGATATCATTTAATTTATCCTTCACATTTTTATGAGAAATTATTTTAAATATTTTTTATTGATTAATTTTTTGGTAATTGTTTTTTTTGTACATGATGTTTTGATATTTTGATTTTATGTTTTTTATGGTATCCATACACTTTGTCTGGCTAGGCCCACGAACCTTGGGATTGCGGAAAGTGACCGCTAGTGGCCTGTCGAGGGGAATCGAAATCGAGGTCATGCACCTAACCTGCACAACCACATCTTTTCCCTTACCACTAGGCCACACCTGTTCGGGTTTATGCTTATTTGCTTTACTGTAAAATACCAACTCATTTATAACTCCGACAATGAAAATCATTGTTGATGCTTAAAATCGGAGGTAGGAAAAGGTTCTATCAAAATTTTGAGAAATATTAAAAATAAGATATTTGTTCAACAAATTAATTAAACACTTCATTAAAACATTTTTGGGGAGAGCCGCCACCAAATAAAACTCTAATTTTTTACTTTTGATTTTCTTTTTGTGATTCTTGATTTTGACCCACAATCGATCTTTTCTTTAAATCAACGATGGTTCCAAATATATATTTTCCCTTATATTTATCCAATAGACTATGAATTTGTTTTATTCGTGTTGCGGTACATCTTTCTTAGTGATCGTCTATAGATTTGTGCGACTACAGGGTTGGTCTTATCTTTGGTTTTTTTTTATTTAATAGTTAGTTTATCTTCCCTTGTTGTAAGTGTGTATTGTCTTCTAGTGGCATCCTCTAACCCAATTAAGCCAATACTTGACCTGAAACCCTAATTAAGCCCTGGAACACCAGCCAGACTTAACGAGAGCCAGCAGCAGCTTACCGACTATCAATAAACACAACCTGTATATTTTGATAATCGAATAATAAATAAACCAAAACACAGCGGAAATTAAAACTTTTTTAATAAAACTTAAGATATACTATAACCGGCATAAACCTCGATTTTAAAATCATATCCCATCCTAGTTATTACAAAAAATATTCAATATAATTACAAACCAGGAGAAAGATCACAACATTGTATAGAAGACTATAAACTCCTAATCTTCTCCGTTCCTCAGTTGAAGCGCACGTCAATAACCTGAAATGTCAATTAAGGATGACCGCTCCAACTTGTTCAGTAAGAGATGCTCGTAAACTGATCAACTATCATCTAATATCAATGAATCAATGAATAGTAATATGAAATTAAAACATATCTATTCAAGCATTGAGAATTGATATAAACAATATATAACGGAATGCAAGTCAAAGATAAAATGTAACCGTACTCATGACTTGTGATTTTCATTTTCAAAAAAAAGTTGTATACTCCTTTTACCCAGGAATACGATCCACAGAAATCACATGTTGGGCGACGTGTGATTCTGTCGATGTATTCAAGTATAACATAGCAGCCTACTGAAGATGAAGGGCAGAATCTATTTTTCACACTATCTTTTCCTGGTTATTAAGGTAAAGGACGAAATTCATTTTCTAGGCAAGCCTTTACATTCCTCAGTTCTGATCTGCCACATCATACATTTTTGATCATTTTCATATTTAAAAAAAAATAGTTAAGTTACCGTACATTGCCCCATTCCTAGTCGATAATACTAAGTGAACTAAATATACTAATTTACGATGCATAATTGATAAGAGTACGAGTCTCACTTACCTGTACCTAGCTTTCCTAACTTTGTACTAACTCAGAAAACTCTCGAAGTCCTCAAACTTGTTCTCGTTAGTCCATAACCTAAAACAAACCATTTGCTATTAAATCATGTATTTTGCGAGTCCTACATTGACTCTAAAACCCTAACCAAGTCTCATTTGAACTGAGTCCGAAACCCTATTTTTATTTTTTATTTATTTGTTTATTTACTGTCCCAACACCATGGGTGGCACTAGGCATTCAAGTCCTGGCAGCGTGAGCCACAACGGGAAATTGGGTAGCATGCTACCCAAGCCGCTGTGGGGTTTTACTCCCACGGTGCTGCTCGCGGTGCCCAAGACAGGAAACCTCATATGGGGTTTCCTCTCCTTCCCCAACTTGTTGCAACGTCTTCGACCCCTCTAAATCATCACCAAATACCTCCAATATTATCTAAAAGCGCCCAAGAGGGGTCTTACCTTGATCACAATGATCAAAAACATCAATCCACGTCAAATCATGAAATTTTATCCAAAATACCCAAAACTTCAAAACACCAAAAATCCATGAATTCTTGAATTAAAGAGGGTTCTAGTGAACCCTCTTGGCTCTCCAAACACACCAAAACCGATCACCACACTCCACAACACTGAAATCCCACCAAAACCACTCGATTTACAATCTTGAAACGAAGAAGAAAAAGAAGAAAGGAGAGCTCACCTTGATCTCCTTGCGCCAAACTCGGCGATTGCATCGTCGATCCGGGTGTTCTTCCTTGCCCTCTCTCTCTCTCTCTCTCTCTCTCTCTCTCTCGATCGAAATGTGAGAAATGGTGGTAGCGGTGGTGATTGTTGACTTTTATATTTCTGGGGTTGGTCAAATAACCATTTTACCCCATGCTTATCCACTATTTCTTCTTAGCCCTATACCCTTCTTGTTTATTTCTCATTATTCTGATTTTTAATATATATATATATAGTTATATATTTTATTCATATATAAATATATATTTTTCCCACTTTATCGCACGTCTAATTCCATCGTGCGCACCAACAACCACACTCAGATGTGCACAATACCGTACGACCCACGCGTTTCTCTCATGACCTTGTGTGTCACTTGATGCTCACTAATTTATTATTTATTTTCATTTCAATATATATATATATATATTTATATATAAACCACAATATATATATATATATATAAATATATATACGGCTATAATTTCACAATGCACGCCAACGAGCAAACTCGAGCGTGCACGTTACGCCACAACCCATGTACATCACCTTTGACCCACACACGGTATTAGATGTCCCATATTTGTCAATTATTCAATTATAGGTCAATTAATCTGATTATTTCTAATAAATTATTACACTCCATACAAACACCAAATGACACGTAAATTCACGCACACGCTAATCAAGACAAGACGAGCTTAACCACGAGCCTAACTTCGGATTAAAACTAATCACCTGCTTGAAGGTCGGTTGTTACACTTCCCTTGTTGAAAGTCCTAAGTTTTCATCTATTGTTGAAAGTTTTATTTTTCATCATGTGGTTTTAATAGTGTTTGTATATTATCATGTGTTCCAGATGTTTGAAAAGAGCAGTCTATGGATGTCACACTGTTTCAATATTGCAGTCTCATTCATAGCCAAATGGATGACAGTTCTTTTGAACAAATAGAATTAATGAATCAAAGTACTTTTATTAGGGCAATTGATTATAAGTCTAATTTTATATCGAGCCATTAATGATTAACCATTATTACATGTAAGAGGATAAAATTAAGGACCCCCCATTTAACCTTAGACCCTCAAAATATATTTAGGGTCAACCCTTATATAGCATATCTTACGAAGATAATAACTGGTGCATCATATCAATCGAAATAATAATTAAGTTTTTTTTTTGAAGAAATAGAAATTTCATGTATCATCAATGGCTCTTAATACATTCAATAGAACAGAACGAGACATAGAATCAATAACTGTAGCAAATTGATTCACTAATTCCAATTGTTTAAAAGAACATTCAACTATCACAAAAGTTGGCTTTTCAAGAACTATAATTGTAACAATAGAATAGTTTGACAATCAGTGATTGTTCTTTTAACAAACGTCGAAAATATGACAGTAAACAAATACATTACTCGAAGCATAACGAAAAAATAAAACTTTCGACAAGGGAAGTAAACATAAATCTTCCAACGAGGAAAGTGTGACGGCCCCAAATTTCACAACCCTAGAGTCGGGCGCCGCCCGGCCTGGACTCGCGCGAACCCCCGAACCAATCCCGACGAGTCGCACGGGGCCAGTGAGCCTATCCTTACCATTCAATCATTTGTTAATCATTTGAAAGTGAAGTCAATTAATTAGCGAGTTATCAAAGTAATAAGCGGAAGCAATTAATCTCAACTAATAAATCAACTTCGAAAGCTCTAAGTTAGGACAAAAACCTAGGGTGTGGGAACCTCGTATATCATATATATCATGTAAAGCACGGAGAGTATTATCCAAGTCTTAATATTCAAAAAGATCTCTCAACCCATTACCCCATGTACAAAAACAATATAAGTAGCTAATACAACAAAAAATGTCACCTATATCAGCAGAGGAAGGCCGCTCAAAGTAAATCACCTAACTGCACGGCCTTTCCTTTGCTGGACTGCGGATCTGCACTCGGTCAAACACAAGAATGAGGAGCCCAGGTAAGTAACGCCAAGCAGGAACAACAATAAATACAGTATTTCGAATTAAATAAATGAACAGTCAATTCATGCCGATAGAAAGAAAAGGACAGGGAGCACATAAATATATAAAAACTGTAAATAAATAAATAAGCAATCGAAATTGAGTGTCCCGGAATACAAGGGAAAGGCACAAGTGGTCTCGACCAATTAAAGTCGTTAAGCCGAGGACAAAATCTCCTCAAAGGCTAGGAGTCGAGGACAGAATCTCCTCTAAGACCACTACGCGAGTGCAGAGTCCCCAGCAATCTGGTGGAGACCCTCACCCCGTATATGTCATTACAACTAATCATGTATCCCCAGCCGTAAACTCCGGTATAATATACCGCGAGCCCGGAATTCTGCAAGGATCACGCTTGACACACTTGCCTTAGGACAACTCAAAAGGAATGGAATGACAAGATAGTATCAAAAAAATATCAATAAATAATTAAAAGCTCAAGAAATACTGTGGTGTTCCTCACTGGTTTACTTACCTCGATCGAAGCTAATTCGCGCTAACACGGACTCCGACACGTCCCTTACGGTCCCCGTGTGTACAATAATCCTGGTAATGCAATTTATATCAATTTCCTTAATTTCCTATGATTTTTCCAAAATTTTAGCTATTTTTGCCAAATTTCACGTTCTCCAAGGCAAAAACCCCGACATAACGTCTCGCAAAAATCCCGAATATTTCATTTTTCTTAGAAATTCTCAAATTTCTCTTTATTTGATGAAAATATAATTTTCTAGAATTTTCTAGAATTTTTCCTGAATTTTTCCCTTTTTTTTTGGAATTTATTTCAATTAAAACCAATTTTAATATATATAATCAAAATAAATAATTTTTATTAATATAATATATGGGTGGGTCGCAGGTCGGGTCTGACCGAGTCAAACTCGGTCTTCATCTTCTTCCTCTGTTCGTCCATGACAACAGGCCCCCCCCCCCCCCCTTTTTTTTTTTTTTTTTTTTTTTTTTTTCACAACAACATTAACGACAATAACTATCAACAACACCCACTTCACCATCATCATCACCACCATTTTCAACATTTAAATCCACAATCCCCTCAACGACAACCAATCTCGGAAACAACCACAACGACACACCAACCACGAAATCAATAACTTCTTACCTGGATATCGCCTCCACGTCGCGTCCACGCTCTCCACGAATCGTCGTTCTCCTCTCCTTGGTCTCTCCTCTCGGCCGATTCCTCTTCTTCTCCAATTTTTTTTTTTGATCGGCCATAGAGAATGGGTGGCGGTGGTGTGATGAAATTGGGTATTTTGGTCAAATGACCAAAATACCCCTAACCCTTATCCATGCTCTTTACAACTTTATTGCCCTTTTGGTCTTTTCACAATTTCACCTACCAACTTTGATAACTCACTTGGGTGACTTAGTTGACTTTTGGTCTTTTGATCTCATCCATTTCACACAACACTCAAAGTTTCCCTCGGGTATTCTCGCACCCGACTCATAATACTAACTTTGTTCGTCGCGTCACCACAGACGTACCGACGTAACAAACGGACTTTAAAACCTTTTAATTATTATTTATTTAATATTTTTTTTCAGTGTTTCCAATTAAATTTGTTCCCCGGACTATCAATGCTCGTACACGCCTTTACCCGTTTAAAAACTTAAAATTGCACAAATAAAATATAATATAATACAACCATCATACAAAACTAACATACCTCGGAGTCGACGTCCGAGAATTGATGACTGTACCACGGCGTGGGCCCACATATCACCTGTATTGACACGTGGCACGGGTTACATTTTTTTAGGGTCGTTACAGAAAGACAATCTAAACCTTCCAATTAGGAAATCAGGAAACAATTATCTATAAAATAAAACCTAATGACGAATACTAACCTCATAAACACAAATCTATGCACAGTCTTTAGGAAGGATTCAAACGTATAGAATTGACTGATGCTAATAATGAATCTGATGACCACAACGTAAACCTAATAATCTCATCATATCTTGTTAAAGTTTCGTTAACCCTGATGAGTATCACCAATGAGTGTGTCATAGTAAATTATAATAGATATTGCAAAGAACAATGATGTAGTAGTGTATGTGCAATAATGTAATTACAGAGACCGCAGAGAAGAGCATGCAGTAACAAGAACACAGAACATAGTAAAGAGAAAATAATTCACTATATCATCAATAGCGTTTACAATCTCTCTAATGAACCTCACAGTCTCTAAACACAAAGAAATTAGAACGATATGTACAAAGTGGCGTACATTGGGTGTTTATAGGAACTCACCCTAATCATTTATTAGACTTCAATCCTAACTAGAATGCAACTTAGAATCTTACCCAGTAACTTGTAGTTGTTGGATTCAACCAAAGTTGTTAGTAATGTAATTGAATTTGTATATTAATCAGGGCAAATTAAATGCAATGGGATGCTATTTTTTTTTTTTGGTAGGAGGGATGTTATTATTTGTGAAGCCTTACAATACATAAATAAGGAAAGTAATACCATAATTATACAAACTTTGTATAGTTGCCTAACAGTTGTGATTCACTAAGTCTTTAAATCCTCCTCGAACATTGACTTGTGATCTTCTTCTTGTTGATAGTTTGTTTGATTGTGTAGTTCACTTAAGAAACTACATGAGTGCTTTATTTTCTTGTTGGGTAATTAGTCCAACGTCAACATGCGCCTCAATCTCCTTTATTGATGGAGCTATAATTCATATTCAATTAACGTATTGTAATCAAGCACGTCTCAATAAGCTATAAATAGCTCGACATCCTTATTGTAGATCAACTCCAAGCAAACATGTCTCAATCCTCTTTGATTTAGATAAATTCTAAATAAGGAATTGTAGTTGTAGTGAACGCTTTCCAAAGAAATAGAGTTCTTCACAAGCAATGACAACAATTGATTAAGTCAATATAGTGCGGACTTAACAGATTGAACAAATCCACAATTTATTTGATAGATAAAAGGCAAAAGAAGTCATTGAAACCACGTCGATTAGAAGAGAGGATCAAATTAATTTAAGGTAGCGGCCAATTTTATGAAATTACCTAACTACCCCTCTATATAAAAGTTTTTACTCACTCATACCTCACTCACCCCACTCATCTATACCCCACTTGCCTCTCTCTCAAATAACACTCATCAACAACTAAACTTCGATGAAATCCAAACAAAACTACATGGATTCGACGCCATGGGTGCATTAATTATCTCTTTTAGTGTCGATTTTGAGGTTTTTTTGGTTTTTTTTTTTTTTTTCTTTTGAGTCGTTTTGTTTGTTAATTTATTTTTGAGTTTAGGACTTCGATTTGAAGCTTGAATCTTGCATTTTAGGTACAAAGCTTTGATGGAATCGAAAATATCAAGCGATTATGAGCAAAACCCACTATTTTTTTTTTACCATTTTCATGTATTTTTTGGAAGTTTTGAAATTTTTTTGTTCATTCTGGTCGCCTGCGGGTTTCGAACTTACAGGGTCGACATCTCTAAAGAGATTTCAGACACACATGGTCGACACCTCTAAAGAGGTTTCGGCTGGATCCCTCTGCCACCTACTGAGACCGAGTTATCTTCGCATTATCTGTTGGAGTCGGTCGAGACCTCTAAAGAAGTATCGGCTCTGTGTGTCCGACACCTTTTCAGAGGTGTCGTCTCGATTCGTTCGAAACCTACGGAACGACACTTCTTCAAAATTAAGGCATGAGTAATGAGGTGAGCAGGGGTGTTTTTGAAATTTTAAAAATAAAAGTGAGGTAAACTAAGTAAAAAGTGAGGAACACAAAGTAAAAATTCAAAATTGGAGTCCGTTTAGCTGTTGCCTTAATTTAATTAGGATTGTTTGTCGGGGAGATCAAATTAACCGCTAAAGGAGTAGGATTAGGAGTTCAGGGTGCGTCATATCTATCGAGATAATAATTGGCGCGTTCATCATGACCAGTTCACCTGTGTGTTGGTCAATATATGCATATACACATCAACAGGACAACAATAAGATACATTTTATTAATTGCATAACCAATTAATTAACATGAGTACAATAAGTCGAACCATACATGAATGAAAATGCACAATAATAATAATAATAATAATAATAACAATAATAATAATAAAGAAATTAAAACACTTATAGCAAGGAAAAGCACTTAGGGGGCCTAGTATTTCACACATACAATCACAAAATTGGTACAATTTTACAAGCATGGCACATTCGGATTGAGTTAAGCGTTAACTATTAGAACTCCACCAATGACAGTTTCTTCTATTAGTATTAATTAATTAAGACTTATTGTCACATTTAAAAAAGTTAAATAATCAATTTTTATTAGGTGGAGTTTTTAACGCTAGCTTAATGAAAATGTGTTATATATATCACGTGTACCAACTTTATAATTAAAACTAAAAATAAATAGATAGATCGATAGATAGAGGGAAATGCTAGAATGTCACTCCTAGAAATTCTAGGAGTGACACCGGAATGCACACGGACGGTTGGATAGGGTGTGTGCTTCGGTCTAGCTTCACCAAACGGAAAGATAAGATTTATGTGAGACACTCCATCTTAATGCTGGCCACCTTGATCGGATCGCAAGTTAGAACTGGTGAAGTCAGCAGTGAAAATGGTGTGCCCTGGCAGTCAGAAGTGCTATAGAAGGAAATAGCTTGTCCAGAGTACAAGAAGTAAAAATAGGACTGGAAATTAGGGAAGCCCGTGTTGGTGCAACCGCACTCTGAGTGAACCAGGGGTATGTCGACGCATCCTTCCCTCGCAAACGAAAACATGATGCTCGCATCGACGACTTCGCTCATGCTCATTACTAGCGTTGCCAATACCGCCGCTGCCGCAGCCATTGCTACGGTGGTAGTCATAGGCTTCGAGAACTTGTTGCAGCGTGCCATGGCAAAAGATAGGGAGTATGTTGATTAATAGAATGTAGAAATTAAGAGTAATTAATTAGCAGTACTATGCTTTATTATGTTTGATGGTATATAATTATATGATGAGAAGCGTGTTAGGGGTTGGCTTCTATTTATACACTTTCATCAACACAAGTTGATCAAAATTAATTAATAATTTTGGGTGGGAGTGAGTAGAACATGCAAGTATCGTGAGTTTAATATGTAATTTGACCTAAATTACTTAGCTTAATAAGAATAATTAAGCTCATATGAACTTCTCCACTGCTATACCAATATATATACATTAAAAAATAAAAAAATATTGTGCCGTGACAATTAATGTCATGGTCGCGCATCCATGCCGTTACTTAATGCTCATTGGAGTGAGTACAACATGGATTGGGATCATAAAGTCTTTCTTATGTGCACATATCCGGATGCACCAATGGATCAAGTGTGCCCCATCATCGGGTCATTCTAGTATTTTTGCTCTTCTCTACGAGTCTATGATCTCCATTCTTTTGTCTCCAACTTAACCACCTTTCAACTCATAGGTGTAGGATTTTATCTCAAAAGGCCTCAGTACTAATTGAGGGATATCATCACTTATATACTTTCATTTAGAAGTTTCACTTATCTAATATGCGACTATTATTTCGATCCACATATCTCAACAATTTTTTTTTATAAAGAGACTCCAAGTTCATAAAGGACACCGAGTTTAGGATTTATGGTTTTAGGTTTATTTACCTTTTCCGCTCAATCATATGCCAGTCTTCAAGTTCATCATGAGTAATTAGATGATTTGTCATTAACTTTTTTAATGAATCAACATTATATTTCCTTGATTTCTCTCGAGTTTTGGAGTTGGGTCACCCGACTAACTCCTATGTAATTAGTCGAACCAAAGTAAGGAGGGGCTGAAAAAGGTTCGGGCACCCATAGTTACAAAAAAAAAAAAAAAAAAAAAAAAAAAAAAAAAAAAAAAAACTGCAATGATTCATATATATCAATGTCTAAGTCTAAGAATTAAGTTCATCAAAAAAAAAGTCTAAGCATTAAAAAAAACCTTCAAAAAAACAAATAGTTCTAGTTCTACTTCAAATTAAGTAAGTTCGGATGTGAGGCAGAGATTTTAATAATGTCGACACGACCATAATCAACAACTGGATAATCCCCAACACAATTACCATCATTCATCTCTTCATTTCCATAGTAAAGTTCAATATCATCATACGGTCTAAGAATACCATCTTGCTCACACTTAACCATCAACTTCAACTGAGCTATCTTTGTCACTAAAGATGGATGGAAAAAAACAGATCTCTCAACATTTGTGTCCTTGTATCTGAAATAAAGCGCAACCGTGGAACGTAAATCAGATCGTGGGAAGCCATGAAACAACAGCGTAAATGTCTGTCTCCAAACGTGGTAATTGCGCTCTATGTGTTCCTCATCACCCAGAGTCCTATCATTGGACTTTATGGTTTGGTGTTGAGATGGAAGGTACAAGTACTTCTTAATCTTCTTTTTCACTTCAGAGACTGTTACCCGGCCATGGCAAAATCCAATGGTGAACCTGTCACCATATGTTGTCTCGAAAGTCAATAACATCACCATTAGTTCTAGCTAGTTAATTTGATTTCAACTATGTATGTACGTATTGTGGTTTCAGTTAATTCACAAGGCCTTGTATTTATAGGAGTTAATTTAACAAGTGTTCAAGTTCGATCAATCTATGGAAATGGTAACAATGGTTATTTTCCCAAACGATCATGGTCAAAATGGTAACAATGGTTACATTAGACGGTATAATTTGAGGAAAGAAATTCAACTATTTCTAATTAGATGAGATATATATCGTATAGTATATAGATTCTCTCACGACACCGCCACTATTGGTTTATGGGATTTGCTTTATACTTTATTGCCTAGATTTTTATTAAATCTTTCAATTAAGGCATTTTTCTTTTTCTTTTTCTTTTAAGACTCCAAATTAAATAAGGCAATTTTTTTTTTGGGAACCCCTAGAATAACACTATGACAACCCAACAGAACGCACACCCTCATTAGGTTTAGTGATAAAAAATGACCTAGGATACAAATTAGATGGAAATGTTAGTGTATAGTAAATAACAACTTAAAGAAAGTTAGAACATAATAACAAAAATCCTAAAAAAGGTGTTGCAATATTTTAGCCAATATGGTCTAAAGAAAAAAAGGCCGCCTTGTGAATTCATATTCACAATATGCCAATCATATGTATGACCTTATAGCAAAGTTGTCCATGAGAGGTAGAACTAGAGAAGAAATTGAGTGCCCAAGCTGATTTCGTATGGATTACTTGGATAAGAGGTTAGGAATTCAAGTCTCATAGTGAGCAAGTAGTGGTTTCTTTCCGATTAAAAAAATAAAAAAATAAAATAAAATAAAATAAAACCTAGGCATGCAACTGGGGGGGATTTTTAAAGGCTAGAAATGACTTATAAGTGTACAAGAAAGATTGTTTCACAGCGAAATAGGTAGAGATTGGTCTGTAGAGTCTGACACACCTTCGGAGAACAACACTAGGCAAAGTAAGCATTCCAAAATGAAACAGATTTTATTGTCAGGGAAGAAATACGTAATTCTATTATGTTTTGCTTCTACAGCAGGATAGTCCGGATTGTCAAAAATTTGGCCACCTTTTGGCCTCTAATCTACATTAAAAATAAAATAAAAAATAAAAAAAGGCTTGAAAAAAAAAAACAACCAAAAAAAAAAACTGTTTTAACTCACAGGTTCATTGAAGATGAGTTGCAAATGCATACCTACCAATCAATCATATGATCAGTAACAAACCTTGTAAGAAGGGCAAGATGGTTAGATTTTGCATAAATGCAGCATCAACTGCAGCAGAACCCCCCACCTCTAGTATTTGAAGAAAAAAAAAAAGCATACGCAGTGCTATAAAAACAAGTGTATATCGTTGTTTTTTTTTGTTTTTTTTTTTTTGAGTATATAATTCCACATTGAAAATATAATAAGAATTGGTGCAGTATATAAATGGTATAGATTAGATCCTAATACAAGCCAATTGGTATTGTACAAGTGGACTCCAACCCCATTTATATACCCACATGTCCGTGTGCAACCCAACACTCTCCGGGCCCATGGATTTCTATACTTATAATATACAAAAATGGCTACACACAGCTGGATATTTTACGTCGAGATCTCCTTGTTCGTTAATCTTTTCTTTTCTTTTTTTTTTTTTTGTGAATTTCGTTAATCTTTAAGCATGCGTATCATAGGTTAAGTAAACTGAAGGGTTTAGCAGGACCAAACACACTTCTTGCAATCAGCTAGACACACATTGAGATGCACACTACAAACATAAATGTGCACCTCATATATATCTTGATGCATCATCAGATGGGTGCCGACTAATTATTCAAAAAGAAAAAAGATCGTTAGCAACGCTGCGCTACTTTAGAAAATTTCTTATCTACGATGATTTCGTATTCAAATTCAGTAGAAGAGGTTTAATGATCAGAATCCCTTTTCAAAGTGCACAATGAATGAAAAACCCTAGCACACATGAAACAAAACTTCACATATTCCTTTATAAACAAAATCTCACTTTCCAAAACTGTTGAGACTTGTATAATACCCAACATGATTACATGAGTTAGTCATGCCCAAGCTTCCTAACTTGTGTTGGCCTTGCATTAGTTCCCATCAGATTGTGATTTTATTCTGCAAAAAGTTTAACATTCAGATTAGGGGTGGGCACGGGTCGGGTTCGGGTCGACCCGACCCGATACCCGACGACCCGACTCATTCGGGTCAATATAAAAATGACCCGCCACCCGACCCGCCAGACTCTAAACCCGAACCCGACCCGACCCGCCAGACCCTAAACCCGACCCGAACCCTATAAAACCCACAAAAACCACAAAAACCATATAAAACCCATGATGATACCCGGACCCGACCCGAACCCGACCCGACCCGACACTATTATGACCACACCCGAACCCGACCCGACACCCGACGGGTCGGGTTTTATGACCCGACTCGTTTGCTCCACTCATCCCACCCGACCCGCCACCCGACTCGGGTGACCCGACCCGAGTCGGGTTCTCGGGTTTTGTGCCCACCCCTAATTCAGATGCGAAAACATCTATGACACGAGGAAAAGGAAAAAGATGTGAGTACACACTAAAACAAGAGCAAATGTATTCCACAAATGATCTCCAAAAGCAAGAGAATTTGATAATTAATAAAATCAAAAGAAGTATATGATCTGGCAACTTCGTGCAGCAACATCCCAAGAATGGTGTGGATATAACTTCCTTGAACTATACACACAAAATTTGAGAACTCCTTCGCAAATGTATCGTCTAATTATTTATTACAAGTTATAGAGGGCTATAAATACGATTGTGTATAATGCATATACTTATAAGTTAGTTTATTCACTTCTTGTAAGGATAAATAGAATAAACAAATGAATAAGAAAACCGAAAACATTTATAGGTTATATGAGTGCTGGTTGAAATAAGTGCATCTCTATCATTTGTGAAGAGTATCAATAAAACATAAAAGAAAGATGTCACTCAACCTCAATCAGATGGAAAATACGCGAGAAAAATTCTCATAGACAAATGCCAACAAATTTACTACCTTAGAATAGTTGAGAGGGGAGCAGTGAGATGCACACTTCATAACCAAATGGGAAACTATTGAATGAATGGCCACAAAAATCCTTCGAATTTCTACTATTCTTTACAGATTATTTGAAAACAAATCTTAAAAGAACTTTATCAGATTCCTAAAAAAACAACATAATGAGCAAGTTTCAAAACAAATATATACTTTGGTTTTTTTTTTTTTTTTCAAAATGCAAGTTATAAAAAAAAGATAATAGATAATTTCAATTTTGTTCCAAGATGCTCCTAGAGAATAAAACATAAGAGAAAAAGCAACATGAGAAAACAATATCATGCATGAAGAATGATTTCAAATAATCGCTAAAAAGAGAAAAGAAACAAGAACCAAAAAGTTTCAACACTATTAAAACTTAGCTTAAGAAAACTTCAGATTGATATAAAACAAAAATGGATATGAAATATTATAAACTGCACGTGATCAAATTATACATAAAACCAATGCAGATGTTAAGAATAAAGCTGTAGCCTTGTAGGTAATTTGTTGCTTATAAAAGGTATGTCAAGCATTATTTAGAATGTAATGTTTACGATTTTTATTAGAATAGAAGATAAACTTTCTTCAAAACATTTTCTGCCTGATCTACCTTTTATTGTCAGCAAACATGCTTACTTAGTATCTTGTGACAAAATATGGATTCTCTAATGTCAAGATTAAGGTATTCATACTCATTTTAAAATTAAAATTTTAAACAAATCCCCAAAAAACAAATCAAACTTCCCCAAACTAATTACAAATTTTAAGTGAACAGAGTCCAAGGCAAAGTAGAATCTTTGATTCTTAACATAATGGTTTTGATAGTCTCAGCTAAAATTGGTTTAAACTTCATCTTGCCAGAGAATATGGATGTCTAGGAATGATAATGGGTCACAACAACTTTGGTCTAGCCAGCCATCAATTACTTAATATTGACATGGAGAAAGGTACATCTACACGAGAGTGGTGATGATTGTTAACTAATCAGTGATCATAACTAAAATACAATCAGTTTAATGAGCACTGCCAGCTGAAGAAACAAGAGGTACTAGCCACAAAAACTGCAACTTTATTATCTTAATACCGGTTCACGGAGGGGCTGTAAAGCTATATCAATCTATAAAATCAACATAACAACGATAACATATCCCTGAGAACATGCTTAAATTTCTGCACTAGAATAATTTGCTAATAGGGTGTATCGATTTTTTAAAAACAGACAGATCAAATAAAACCAGTAGAGTAAGCCAAGTTTGTTCTGGTTTAAAAAATGGGGGTGTGTTTTGTGGTCAGCAAATTAATATAAAGGGTGGGTGTTTCATCTCCAACATGCGGATGATAACGTTTTCTTGATGGAGAATCTAACAATGCAACAATGTGAAGCAAGCGACCTTCAGACTAATATGTCAAATAGTGAGCTTCATGGAGTTACACGGATCATACGTACATTTTGGAAATACTAATGCATCTGGGTTGTGTGGTTGGGGGTTGGCCCCTTTCCTATGATCTTATCAAGGCAAGCCATTTGAGTGGAAGCCTTTAGCAAAGCTTTTAGGGAAATGGTCCTCACCAACATTTTTATCAAAAGGAGGGAAGTTAACTCTCATTAAAGACGTTCTTAATGTTCTTCTCACTTTTTCCTTAGCAATGTTCAAACTGCCAGGAGAAGCACAGAGGAGATTTTTAGATGAAAATGAGGAATTTCCTATGGAAAGGAGATGAGGGTGGAACATTTTCCCGTGTGGTAAAATGGGAGCATTTGCAAAAAACCTATTGATAAAGGCGGCTACGCATAAGATAATTTTCAAAAGAGGGGTATGGAATTACCATGAAAATGGCTGTGGAGAGTGGCAAAGAAAAAGCGCTTTGGGTTGTAGGCATGGAAAAGATGATGACCTTTGTGGGGTGAAGGTTTTACCCAGGTGTACCTATTGGAGCCCCTTGAAGTTTATGACATCATTCCTCCTATCCTTTGAATCACCATGATCACCTCGAAATTGGAGGCAGTGAGTTTGGATGTTTTTGAGACGGATCATGGCAAGCTAGCTAATTCCCAACTCATCATAGAATTACTAAAACCGGCTTTAAACCTCTTGCCTATTTTCTTAGCTCACCCAAACCACTAAGTAATTCAAATTAGAAGTTACATTTTAATCGACATCATTCAATGAGAGAGATGGATGAGAATGACATGTTGACAATCTATCTTCACTTCATGGGAGGAACATTTTAGATATTTAGAATCAATCACACAAAAGAATCTAGAAATTGTCATACTAAAATGTTGCACATAGAGTTCGAGCTAGATGAAATAAGTGGAGGAGTGCAAGAGGTATGATATGAGACTGAAATATCTCCATTAAACTACCACAAAAACATAGCCTCAATACCAAATTAGTTAGGGTTGGCAATATCTCTATTAAACTAAAAAGAAAAAATTTATAACTCCATGATTAGGCCAGGTATGTCTTATGGGAGTGAATGTCAGGCGATATGATATAAAACTTAAAATGAGCATAGCATGTGGTAGAATTATGAATATTCAAAGAAAAGTAGGAGTAGCACAAATATATGAAGAATTAAGAGAAGCGTAGTTGCCTTGATTTGGACATCCATAAGTGACCTACAAATGCCCCAATCAAAAGACTTGACAGCTAGAATTGAAGGAATTTAATGGAATGGGGGAAGACCAAATATAAATTGGAACAGATTGATAACAAAAGGTATGAAAAATTATTAAACACCATGAACTACATTAAATTGAGGCTTTTCTGTAATCGTTGGCAACTGTTATTGTAATTGTAATCATCGTCGTTGGCATGTACTTATTATTGTTGAATCAAGAAATGAATGTGATAAACAAGAAAGAAGCTTAAGAGAAGCGAATGGCAAAAGCACTTCCAATTTACATGTATAGGAAACAAAGGAAAGGCATACAACTTTTTTGATAGGACAACATAGTACAACTTTTGTCTAAGTGCATAAACAAAGGTGATTTCGACACATCCAAAGGCGGCTTGAAAATGCCAGTCAAAAAACTCAATGCGCTAGAATTCAAGTAATTCAATGGCATAGGGGTAGACCTAGGATAATTTGGGACGTATTGATATTATAAACAATAAAACAACTACCAACCATGTTATCAACTACAGTAAATTAAGACGGATTGAAACGTTGAATTCATATTGCAGAACCTAACTTATTTGGAACCGAGGCTTTGTCGTCATTGTTGTCGTTGGAGCAAGAAATAAACATGATAGAACGAGAAAGAAGTGAACAGGTATAGGCACCTCAAATTACATGCTTTATTTTATTTTTAAAAGAAATACTACTTGCGTTCAAGTTAGTAACACCATGATAATAGAAACGAGACTTAAATCATGAGAAATAGGAATAAAAACTATTCCAGATATCATTAGAAAAAACAAATAAATAGGAAAACATTACTTTAGCAGCCAAAAATATGAAGGAATTAAAAGTTGCAACTATAAAAGAGTAGTTCAAACCTTTAAAATTCACCGATAGGTTGAATCTGTGGTACTTCCTAGTGTAGCACCATGTTTATGAATTATGTCCACAGCCTTCAGCAGAATATCTTGTTCTGTAGAGTATAATTCATCTTTGCTCTACGCCAGAACGACCAAAGTTATTAAAGCAATGGAAAAAACGTAAGAAAGGATTTTACTTGGAAATTGGAATGAAAATAATAGGTATCATAATAATTTGAAACTTGGCAAAGAAACAAGAAAATCCAAAAAGGTTCTAAATGCACACGATGTCATTTGACTTTAATATTTCAAATAAAAACCAAGACAATAAATTACTATCACCTAGGAAGCTAAGAATGCTGAAAACTTAAGCAAAAGACCACATTGGCTAAATTTTCAGGTGAGCCAGACAATTGATAGAGTGGATTGAAATCAGATTGTCACTACTCATTCCAACTGGATGTAGGATGGAAATCTCTAAATACTGTTCAGAAAATTCAACAAGGTATAGAGAAAGTTCACCATTTTTTTAAGGATGTATCCAATACTCAGTTCTGCATATGAATTTTCTATATGGGAAAGGAAACAATAAGGAGCATCCTTTCCCAAAAAAACTTTGGGCTCCAACTTCAGCATGGATTTTATTTCGTCGGATATCTGAGGAATCTTCTCCAAATGAATAGTCATTATAGGAATCTTGGTCACCATAGCACGCCATTGAGCACGTGACTTATTCACTATCATCTACAAGAATTACATGCCACACATTAACATCTATGTTTCAAGACAATAAAAGGAACATAACAACCTGAAATAGCTCCTGATGCAACAAAAAAACTGAAAATAGGAAGCTATAGCATCAAAATGCAGTTAGTAACCCATAAATTACAAAAATATAAGAGAAATGCTATCAAATAGTTTGTTCGTGTCAAAGCTGCCACAACTAAATCAGGTCTCTAAAATTGTACACCTCAAGCTAAATGCAATCTAAACCCAGGAAATGATCAACACCCTTGACTGAATCTAGAAAGAATTGAAAACTAGCCCACAAAAAGCTTGGGCCCAATTGATAAAGCAAGAGAATTCCTAACTCAAAGTATTAGTATAATAATTTTTTTGATTTTTTTGACACGAAATAAAGATCATAAGCAAGAATGATGTATTGTGTTTTCACTGGAACAAGTACTAAAGCAGTACATTTATTGAATATTTTATAGTGTCCATTAGATTTTTCCTGAACAGAAATTATAGGATATTAACGATTCCAATATTTCCATAATTAGAAGAAATATAAAGTGGTTTCCCTCAGTCCAATTC
This sequence comes from Stephania japonica, assembly GCA_039657345.1. NCBI lineage: Eukaryota > Viridiplantae > Streptophyta > Magnoliopsida > Ranunculales > Menispermaceae > Stephania > Stephania japonica. The sequence continues at coordinate 16,943,724 of CM077557.1, forward strand.
CTAGATGGTAAGACATGCATATTTGAGGGTGAAATTTGGCAAATACTGAATAGGACATCAATCTTAGTTTTCAAGGGATCAAAACTCGAAAGTAACTGCAAAGTAGATGAGGATATAATTTAAGTGGTCCATTCATTTTTATTTTTTTTTTATCTTTTATGATGTATTTTGCTCTTTTTCTTTTTTCTTTTTTCAATAACTTCATACTTAATTAAAATATCCATCAATACTAAGTGGCGGTGTTAGGCAATTTTTCCACCCCTAGCCTAGGCGGACAAAAAAATATTTACTTAGACCTCCCTAAGAAAAAGTTTAATTTATTTAAAGATCCCTAAATAGTATCTCATCAAATATTTTCACCTCCACACTTTTCCACACATTTTGAAACATTTTTTTTCCAATCAAATAAATAATAAAATAATAAAAAAGATTCAAAAAATACTAAGACCTCCCTAAAAAGTTTTAAAATGTATTTTCAAGCCAACGCTTGCCTAATTAAGGTCTAGGCAGTGGGCATTCCTAAACATCTAATGCGGCACCTAGAAAACACTGCTACATATAATGTGGATTCACAAGTCCTTGGCAACTAAAACAGTTAAGTGGTAACATCACAACATGAAGGCAATTTCATGCATGAGTGCGCTAAAACAGTTAAGTGGTAACATCACAACATGAAGGCAATTTCATGCATGAGTGCGAGCCCATACGTAGGCTAGGTGAATGGTTGATTGTAGATAATTTGACTTTATAACCTAGATAGAGAAGCAAAATGAGAGACAATTACCCAAAATACAATACAAACCTGACTAGAAAATAATGAATTTGGAACAGTGACAGGATATTTCTCCGCATTCAATAATGAAGTAGTCGTAAGCCCCATTTCTACCACTTGACCTTCTATAGATCCAGCCTGAAAAGTGATTAGGTTCAATATTACATAATTAAACATCACCTTTATTGAGTCAAGTATTGTTCATTTAAATATGAAAAAAGCGATGCACATCTTTTCTTAAATTATGCAGGAAATCATACTCTTTCAACAGAGAAGACTCGTGATAGGAATGAAACAGTAGAATAACACATCAACTCATCCATTAGTCAAAAAGAAAAATGCATATTATAAACAGCCTTTTACCACTCAAATAAAATTTTACTTGAATTAAAAGATAAAAATAGTGTAATGTTTGTGCTCTAGACGTTTATCAAGAGAACAGTCACTGATTGCCAAATTGTTCCATTGTTAGAGTTGCAGTTCTTGAAAGCCAACTTCATGACAGTTGAATGTTCTTTTGAACAATTAAGATTAGCAAATTAATGTACCAAGGTAATTGGTTCTATGTTTAGTCCCGTTTCATTAAATGTATTGAGAGCCATTGATGATTAATGAAATTCCTATTTCTTCAAAAAAAAAAAAGATAAAAAATACTAGAAAGTAGTAAACTAGTCGCGGCTATTCGCACCCCACTTTTTGCTTCTCCTACCCCACTCTAGTGAAATTACCAACTACCCCTCCATATAAAAGGTTTTTACTCACCAATACCCCAGTCATCCTTCCCTCAAATCACATTCTCACCACCAACCCAAATCAAACGAAATTCAAGCAAAACCACATCTATTCGACGCCGTGGAAGCATTCGTCATATCTTTTAGTACCAATTTTGAGGTTTTTTTTGGGATTTTTTTCTTATTTGAGTCAGTATTGCTAGTGGTTTTGTTGTTGGGTTTAGGGATTCGATTAGGGGCTTGAATCTTGCATTTTGGGTACAAAAGTTTCAATGGAATCGAAAATATCGAGCAATTCTGAGCAAAACCACTATTTTTTGTTATTTTCATGTGGTTTTTAGGAGTTTTGAAATTTCTTTGGTTGTTCTTGTTGCCCACGGGTGTCAAAAACACAGGGCAAACAACTTTGAAAAGGTGTCAAACACTCAGGGTCAACACCTCTAAAGAGGCCTCAGACACACAGGGACGACACCTCTAAAGAGGTCTCATTTGGATCCCTTAGTCACCCGCTGAGACCGAGTTCTCTTCACAATCTCGGTCGGAGTCGGCCGAGACATCTAAAGAGGTCTCGATCAGAGTCGACTATTACCTCTTTAGAGGTCTCGGCCCTGTGCGTCCAAACCCCGCAGGCGACACTTCTTCACTTCGAGGACACGAAACTACCACATCCGACCTTGTTCAACGAAAAAAACACTCCTACGACACTTGGTGACCCAATACAAGCGCTCTACAATGACTAAAACTGAGAAATGGAAAGGATTGAGAGGTGTTGGGGTGAGGGGTGAGGATAATGGTGTGAGTAAAGGTGTTTTTGGAATTTTGAGAAAACAGTGGGGTACGACGAAGTAAAAATTCAAAAATAGAGTATGAGAAGCAAAAAGTGGGGTGTGAGCAGTCGTGGCCTAAGAGAACACAACATAGCCTCAATCCTAAATTAATTGTGATCAGCTAAATGGATCAAACTCTTCCATTGTGCTCGATTTTGTGCAATTGATGGCGAGAGGTGGGAACACCCCAACGTTTATATTTGTTTGATCCATTTCATGAAGAGTGACAAAAGTTTTACGCTGGTTGTCAACCTATTGCAACCCTCCTCCATTTCTCTTAGCCGACCTAAGAGAAATCCATCCAAAATTTATAGCTAGTGGAAATGGAAAAATTTGAACGCCTTAACTCCGCAAGGATGGAGAAAGCAAAAATAGAAACATGCACCATAACCAACCTAAGTAGGTCCAAGTTGATTTGTCAAAATGTGAAGCTATATATCCATAGGGACCACATAAAAGCATAAATTCTTCAAAGGGAACACAATTCCATATTTTAAGATGCTTACAATTTGATGCCACATGCTCATAGTATAGACAAGGGTCATAATCAGCCATAATTTAGTCAACTTTGCCAACTTTTTAGTCACTAAGTTAAAAATTAAAAAATATTAAAAAAAAAACCCACAAAATCACCGAAGTCTTATCAAAATTATTTTTATTTAAATGAGTGAACTGAATGCCAATAAAACAAGATTAAAGTTAGATTTCTAACTAGCTTGTCACAATTAATAATATTCCGGATATTCTCCAATGGGGCAATCATACATTGCATTCCTAGAATCCTAGTTGCTGCAACTTGCACTGTGCATGCCTAGGAAGATGTTAATCACATTTTTCTGTAATTGAGACTTTAGTAGTAGGTTGTGGGTGAGCAGCAAGGAGAGATTGAGATGCAAGTGACTCCACCATCTTCATGGAGGATATGTTTGATTGCAACAGGGTTGCGAGGAATAACATCAAAGTTGTGAAATAGCATTTTTGGCATTTCTATGGAGCATATGGGGAAGAAACAAGAGATTCTAAAATTCTACTTTGACTACAACAGTAAACAATCGGATGATTCAGATCATCAAAGATTTATTGTTTTAAACTATACCCAGAACTCACTAATTTTTTGTAAAAAGCACAAGAGACTTCAGAAACAAAAGCAAGGGAAGTATTGAAAGAACTAAACATTTGCTGACGTCAGATGTTTCTTATCAAGGGATTTAGATTGGATAAATGGAGGGCACAGTCATAGCTTGTGGTAGGGAAATACTTTATCATTGCAAAAATGGTAAGGAGTTAGGTGGCCATTAGGCAGTTTTAGTCCTTGTTGAATTATGAAACGGTAAAGGTGGTTAAGTTTTCTATACCATTTGGAGAGATCTCTTACATTATGTTAACTGTAAGATCCTTTTGCCCCTAGAAACGTGTTTTCTATCATACAATAAATTAAAACAGAAAGAAAGAAACACAAGTCAATCCAAGTAACATAAATAATCAAAATAATTTACAAATTTAAAAAAAAATTCTAGAACAGTAGTACAGTTATTGCAGGACACTAATCAGCAACAACAACAAAGCTTCAATCCTAGAATAATTGGGGTCAACTACATGGATGATGGATTATCTCCAACCCGTTCCATTTAATTGCAAAACACTAATCGAATAAAAAAAGTGAAAACAACAGTAAGAAAAATTATGTCATCTTCAATTTTTACAAAACAATACCTTGAAGATTTCCAACGTCTAAAATGAAAGTTGAACCAATAAATCTAGTGCAAAATGGAGGAAAATAAAGAGTCGCTGTAAAATCAAGAACGCGTGTATATGAAGTTCGATATTGATCTCAGGAAGAAAATGAAGAGTTAATAACTAATGTGTCAATTGTCTATTAGTTAATGTTTTCAATATATTCTAAAAACATTATATTGGTATGATACAAACAACGAATGTGGAAACATGAAATTTTAATAGCAATGATACAAATATTCATGCTTCAATGTGACTGTAGACTTTTATAAGTATATAACTACACCTACTTTGTGCAATTCATACATAACAAATCCATAAAATGCCTACTCTGAGAAGCAAGTTCAGATAATTCACAAAGCTTAAGTTGAAGAATAACGCATTCCATCTAGAAAGAAGTAAAATAGTTGCAAATCAGGGGAAAGAAATTTCAAATGATTATATTAATTATTAAAAATCTGTGCTAGCTTTGAAACAAAGACATGTAGGACATGAAAGCTCATGATAAATATGTATCTTAATAGTTTTTTTTTAATTGATTCATTATATGTATCTTAATAGTTAACTGCATGTGGACATGACCATAATTATGTATGGTGTTTTGTTGCAAGAATCAACATCATCTTATAACTCTACCAGGATGTTAGTCTCACCTTTCAATGCTATTTTTGTCATTTCAAGTACCAGGTTAGTTTTAAATAGACTCGAGTAAGAGATTGATCCCCATAGACATGCAAATAACTTGGACATAAAGGAATTGTAAATTTGGTTTTATCAATTTAAAGGCATAAAAGCAAATAACTTAGCTGCTAAGGATGAATCGAGTAAAGAGAGGAACCATTAGAGAACAAGAGATGTGAAATGGGTGGGGTTAATTAAATAGACGGTCATCCAAGTTTATCTATTGTAACACTTCGGCCTCAAAAGTTCAATTTGTAACAAGAAAGTCATTGTACTCTTACAAAAATTTAATAAAATTCACACATAGCTGATGTGGCAATAATGACATGGCAGTGTGATACTCGAGGAAGATCCAATGATCATAAATAATTGTTTTAAAAAAAACTAATTTTTTGTTATTAAAATTTATCAAAACTAATGCATTAGTCGAGGAGGATCTCGGATCTACTGCCACGCTGCCATGTGAAGCCTGGGATTTTTTTTTTTTGGAGAAGATGAACCACAATCATGTGATCCTCCTCAACTAATTCATTAGTTTTGATAAATTTTAATAACAAAAGATTAGTTTTTTTAAAAAAACAATTATTTATGATCATTGGATCTTCCTCAAGTATCACACTGCCATGTCATCATTGCCACATCAGCTATGTGTGACTTTTATGAAATTTTTGTAAGAGTACAATGACTTTCTTGTTACAAACTGAACTTTTGTGACCAAAGTGTTACAATACATAAACTTGGATGACCTTCTATGTAATTAACCTGAAATGGGTGGCTCACATAAAAAATAAGCATCGATTCTATTGAAAAATGAAATGAACTTGAAATTTTGTTTGATTGGAATAGCAAATGATGAAAAAATACATGCATGTATACAAGATAACATGGGGAATAGTATGCGCAAAAATTGTGGTTTTGAAAAAAGGAAAATGATTGGGTAACCCGTTTTTGGCACGCCAAATGGACACACACTTGTTGTCCCTTGATTTGTGTATCGATATTTATGCACACACAAATTGATGTGTATCTAAGAGACACCAATAAGTGTGTGTTCAATTGGCATATTAAAAGTTGGTCACCCTAGCATCTTCCTAAAAAAGATGAGGCTGCATGATTCAGGATACATATTTTACTTCCAACCAAAGGGTAAAAATAAATACAAAATAAGAGATAAGTACCAAACCAAGAACGGAGAAAGACGTGTTTTAAACAATATTAGTTTGGGTTTGAAAAAATACACAGATACTTCATACATAAAACAACAATAACAAAGCCAAATGGACACGCACTTGTTGTTGTCCCTTGATTTGTGTATCAATGTTTATGCACACACAAATTGATGTGTATCTAAGGGACACCAATAAGTGCGTGTTCAATTGGCATATTAAAAGTTGGTCACCCTAGCATCTTCCTAAAAAAGATGAGGCTGCATGATTCAGGATACATATTTTACTTCCAACCAAAGGGTAAAAATAAATACAAAATAAGAGATAAGTACCAAACCAAGAACGGAGAAAGACGTGTTTTAAACAATATTAGTTTGGGTTTGAAAAAATACACAGATACATCATACATAAAACAACAATAACAAAGCCTTAATCCCAAGTTAGTCACGGTCGGTTATATGGATTTAACATTTCCACTCAACTAATTTAATGCACATCAAGATGTGCTATCAAAATTCTTTAAATTCTTCCTACTTAGTGCATCCCAAATTATCTTAGTTCTACCTCTATATTTGTAAGTAATGGGGCGCAGGTCATCATATTCAGGAAACTAGTGTAATGGTCCTAATGAACCAGCAGGGTCCAACTTTTAGTGTTCAAATTCATATGGGAAAATTAGTGGTAACACTTCACAAAGATTTTCCTTTGATACAGCACTAGCAATCTCACTGGAAGGTCACAAACAACTTCCAACCAAGTAGATTCATTACAGCACGAAATTGCTGAATAGAAAAAAAAAATGACAAATATGTGAAGACAACGGGAACTGGAAAAATGTCATTTAGCCATATATACCATATGAAATAAAATTGACAAATAGACAAGTGGTTAAATTACTTTTATGGTGTCTCCCAATGAAAAAGGCTTTGAGAATTGCATGGACAATCCACTGAGTACATTTCCAAGGATGTCCTTAGCTGCAAAAGCCGTAGCGACACCTGCATCCAACGTTAGGAATGCCTTAGATCAAATTGGAAATAGAATAACAAAGTGATCAATGATCAGCCTTACGCTTGCAAAACAATTCATTTAAAGGAATGTGAAAAAGTAGCTAAACACCAATCATTTTACCCCTACCCTATTATAGTCTGCCAAGTACCATTTCTTAAGGGAGCAGCTGAACGGACCCCAATTTTTGCTAAGTTTACCCCGTTTACTCACCCTACCCTGGTTTTTGAATTTTAATTGTTGAATGTACCCCATTTTTTTCTAAAATCCCCAAAATACCCTTGCTAAACATACCCCGACTTTTTGCTGAATATACCCCATTATTCAAACATTCCGATTTGTGGGTTTTGGATATGTAGAGTCAAGACCTCTAAAGAGGTTTTGAACATATAGGGTCGAGAACACTAAAGAGGTCTTGGCCAGCTTCATCCAGCTCCCACTGAGACCTTTGAAGAGGTCTCAGTCTCAGTGGAAGACAACTGAGACTTCTTCAAAGATCTCGGTGGGAGTGAGCCGAGGTATGTGTTACCGAAACACTCGAGCAACAAGAACGAACCAAAAAAAACTCAAGACTAAAAAAAATTATGAAAACGACCAAAAAATTAGTGGGTTTTGCTCGGAATCGCTAGCTATGTTTGATACCATCCATATTTTGTGCCCTAAACCCAACAACAACAACAACAACAACACAAAAATCAACTAAAAAACAACAAAAAAAACCCAAGAAAATCCAAAAATCGACGCGAAAAAAAGGTTGGAATGCACTCACGGTGCCGAATCGATGTGGTTTCACTTGGATTTCATCGAAGGTGAAGGGCGGTTCGAGAGAAGGAGAGTCGGTTGAGGGACTAAGGTATGCGTGGATGGAGCGGGGTATGGGTGAGCAAAAAACCACTTTTATATGGAGGGCAGTCGGGTCATTTCACATTTTTTTAAAAAAGTGGGGTATTCTCGGCAAAAAACCAGGGTCCATTCAACCACTCCCTTTCTTAATTCTTATACACTTCACTGAATCAAATTGCAGGAAATTTTCAACATAGCATAGTTCATCTTTCTTCTCTCCATTGCTTCTGAAATTCTCAATTTTCATTTTTCACTCTAACTCCGATATATTTTTCCTCTCATCCTCTTTCGTTCCCTTTTTATTTTTTTATCTATTTTTTTATTCATGCTTTTTACATTTTTCTTCTCAACCTCACATTTTCCCATCATAGACTGATTCAATACACTCAAGATCATTAATATTTAGAATAAGTGATTTTCTTTCTCACTTCTATTTTGTCATTAGTGAGTTATAGTTTTCAACTTTTGCAACTACAAGTGCAGCAAATATATCATTTGGATTTGGATTATAACTACAGAGTTTTGTGTGCATTAACAAAGTTGGTCGCATGATTCTCCATACGTAGGTACATTATTAAACGGAAGATGATAAAATGACCCACTTTCAATGCACACTTTGGGTGCACACCCTTGTCTTTTAGCCATTTATGGCTTTCTTGTCTCCCCAAGTGTGGGCCCCACATCTGACAAAAAACCATAAACGGCTAAAAGACAAGGGTGTGCTCCCAAAGTATGCGTTGAGAGTGTGTTAGATTATCATTTTCCTTATTAAAAACTGCTTTGGTAGTTGTTAAAATCCATGATCAATCTACAAGATCCCATTCCTGATTCTATATAAGATTGGGACCTTGAAAACCAAGATTCTTAGAGTATCTCATTAAGAATTATCAATTAAAAGAAAAAGTAAACGTGCAGGGATGAATTTTACCAACTCTGATCAGTTGGATAAAAGAAAAAGAAAGGGTAGATACGAAAGTTAGTGGAGATGAACCATAGAATAGTACTCTGGAATGTTTTTGATCTCAAATGTATTGAACTGCTGGCCCAAGACATTCAACTGTTCGATTTTTTTTTGAGCTGAAAATCTATGCACTAAGAAACATGAAGTTAAAAAGCTTCCTGCAACTCAAACGGAAATTTTAAATAATCATTTTGATGGATTTTGAAGTTGAAACTTTGAAGAATTAGAAGGTAGTTTTTTTTTAATAATCCTTGGTGTCCAAACCTTTTTCAGCCCTTCCCTACTTAGGCTCAACTAATCTCACGAGAGTTAGTTGGGCACCCCATGACCCGGAAGAAATCCGCATAATTGGAGTTGGATGGCAATATTTGATTCCATGAGTTTTTAGTCACGAAGCACGTCTTAGAAATTTTACTACCGCTCTAATTCCACTAAGGGCATTGGCAATTATAAGATTTATTGTATATTGAAATGTATGACTAGTTGTCATTATCTATATATGGTTTTTACAACTTTTATCAAGACCAAGCATCAAACTAGTGTAGGCCAAATCAAAGAAATTAAACACACCTCCTATACCACCAACAGTCAAAATGGATTGGACAGCCACTCCACATGCCTCAGCTAAAGCCATCAAGCCCAATACAAATAAACCCACAGAAGAGAATTTGTCCAGGGCAAGCAACCTGTCTCGGTCAAATCCTATCATTCCCTTGGTAGCCAAAGCACGAGTAAATACATTTGTCTTCCATCTATGTAGAAACCATACTAGAGAAAGGATGACTGCCCCTCTCCATGCTTGTACTATGTATTGAGATGCAATAGTGTGCGGAGCAATTATAAGACATCTGCCAAAAAATAATCAAGAATCACAATGTCTATATTGATGACATCAAAACTAGAACAACAAATAATTAACAAATTAAGGCAAAACATCCGCAACCAATGATTGGCAAACAAGAATGAAAGAAACTTACAATTGCGAGAAGGCCATGAAGGTGACCAGATATCTAACTGGATCCTCCAATGCACCCCAAATGCTTTTATCATATGGAACCTGTTCGCCTCCAGACAGTATCGAAGCAGGCCCTTGCATCGAGTACTTGTGGAATTTCCTTAAGACTCTCGGCATCACCGCCCAAGCCAATACTGTACCAATAAAAGTCCCCCCAACAGGAACTACAACATCTTTCAAATAAGGCTGTGAATCAAACAACTGCTGAACATAAGGAGTTAATTCATCAGAAGCTTCTTTCGCTTTTTGCCCGGTATACACCGCGGTATCAGACACAGACTGCCAAACACCCTTCAATTTATCAACCAAATCACTCCCAACCACATCAGAATTACCATCAAAATTGGATTCACTTACAACATCAGCTTTTGGGGCCTCAGAATTTTCTGATTTGCCACCAAAGAACGATGAATATGCTCGAAAACCATTGACATTGCTAACAAAACCAGGAAAGCCCGCTGCCCGTGATCGAAAACTCGACAATCCAACCGAGATGGGTCTCAAATTATGATCCCCATTTATGCCTACACATCGAAAAGGCGAAATTCGGAGATGGGTATTCACTGAATCACTCAGAAAAGTAGTGGGCAGACAACGATTAGTAGAACTAACAAGCCGTGATTGCAAGAAAGCCAAATTAACACCAGCACAAACAGATTTGATAGCAGAAAATTTTAAAGCAGCCATAAGAAAGCCTCAGAACATGCTCAAGAGTTGAGAAATCAGAGATGATTGAGATTGCTTACTCAAATCTGCAGACTGAACCAAGAGAACCCATTAAGCAGAATGTGAAGATCAACAATGGGGTTTCAGGAAATTGGCTGAAGTTGGAGAGAGCGAGTGGAATTGGCTTGAGAGGGGCTGATTCTGGGTTTCTTGATGCGCGGGCAAGCCTGTGTTGCAAGAATTGGAGAGGAGTTGGTGATTCTTCACTGTCAGATTGTGTCTTAAGATGAATCGCGATTATCTTGATGTGTATCTGACGGACCTGGTTTTAGAGGATTGAGGCCCAAGTCAAATGTGCTTAAATGTGCTTCGGAAAGTGGTTCAAAAAACAAATGTGCTTCCGAAATTATTTTGATTTATGGAAAATGTTTTGATAGAAAATGCAGTTAGATCATTGAGTACAAGTAGACCTGATCATGAATATTTACAAATAATTAGTGTATAGGTGGGATTTGAACTTGGGACACAATGTCGATCCTTACCATTTAAGCCACTTTTTTTTTATGCATAACAAAAGAATATATAATATATTTCTTCAAATATATATATATATAATATATACATAGAAACACAAAAGTTATTGAAAAAATTCATAAAAAAATTTTATTAAATGAATATTAATAATTTATTTTATATTTTTAATATTTATATATTTATATATGGGCTTGTAGGTTAGGCTTGGGCTTTGTATTTATTTTTGACATAGGTCGAGCTTGGACCTATGTGTAGGCCCGCATATATATATATGGTGGGCAGGGCTTGGGCTAAGGTTCTTAGGTCCGGGTGCCGGCCCATGAACAGGTCTAAGTATAAGTACAACCACAGCTACCTCATCAAGAGGTTGATTTCATACATTTGGCAATTTGGCCACAATATGTACAAGAAAGTCGTGTTATTACACGAGCAGCCCATTTATTTGCCTGCAAACCTCAAACTTTTTTTAGGTGGCGCTAAAGGTCCCCCCAGTGTTTAGGTAGGCAAGCTAGTAAAAAAAATAGAGTCATTTCCTACTATAATCCCAAAAAGAAGAAAAAATAGCATAAAACAATGAATTTATGGGGTGGTGATCCGAATCTAGGTTGATGTATGGATGAGAAAATGAGAAAGGTAGGGTGAGATGGGAGATGAGATTGTTTTATTGTTTCAATGAGTCCGGCGCCTCATTTCACATAAAAAGCAATTTGGGGGCATTTCAATCAAAAAATATAGGTGCACTAAAAAATTTTGGGGTGCCTTCAAAACTGGCTTGCCTTACCTAAACACTGAGGTGCCTTTAGTGCGATCATTTTTTCTTTTTGGTTTCTCACATGGTGTCCAGCGCCAATCACACCGAATAATTCACACTAAAGCACTATTGGATCACATATTGGGGGCGACCCTCCTAACTTAATTTTTTTCATGGATAAATATTGGTTGATCACTTTGGGCAGCAAAATTGGGCACCTACCACTCGATGTTCAAAGTGGGTCAATCTATAAGGTATTCCCTCTGTTCCATATTATCTGTCAGAATTAATAAAACATTAAATGCTATATTTCCAATTTTAACCCTATTCTATTTAAGTAATAACACCATCAATTACTCTTTTTTATACAATACCTATAATAAATGAAGTTATTTATGATAAGGTATTTTAGTTTTTGTTATAAAGTCTTAAAGGTAATTAATCATCACCTTAATTCTTGTACTCAAGTCAAAATGTGAAAGATAACATGGAATGGAGGGAGTATTATTTTCCTTTCCAAAATATTAATGCATATTCAAAAGAATCAATAACTATTCCAAAATTGAGTTCGAGGTACAAAAAGAATGCTCAACAAATTTTCTATAAAAAAAAAAAAGAATAGCACTGCTGTTTAACTCGTCCAACTCCAAGCTCTCTCCCCAACGAAACGAGTTTGACCACCCAATTAGATAAAAAAAATATTGAAGGTTGCTATCTTGACCTACTTTGGGCACTAACATGCCTACAGGTTAATAGCTGCACGATACACCTTAAGATGCGAGTGACACTCACATCGACTGTTGCTCACAAATGTGTGGGCTTAAGGTCATGCCCAAAGTGGGTCAACCAACCATTTTCTCTATACGCAAATAGACCATTTGAACATCACCTTTTTTGATGGAAAAATGTTAGAACACACACATAAAGTCACACCATAATGCACACTCTCTATCCAGTCGTGTTTTGAATCTCAAGATGTGTAAGCTCTCATTTTGAGATGGGTACGAATGGTTGGATAGGGAGATGTGCATTATGGTGTGACTTGTAGAAGTGTCATTATAACAAAGTTCTTTTTGTGGTATTCAATTTGAGTTCCTTTATTTGTGTTCTCTATTAGGAATTTTCGTTTTTTATTTTGTTGCTTAGTACTCTCTCCATTCCATATTATCTATCACATTATGAGCTTTTTTTTGTTCCACAATATGTGTCGCATTAGAAAATTAAGAAAGCATTAAATTATTTTATTTCTAATTCTAACCCCATTCCATTTAGTCAATGACAACACCAATCACCTTTTCTATATAATACATATAATAAATGACATCATTTATGGAGGGTAATATAGTCTTGTTATAAAATCTTAATGACAATTAATCATCACCTTAATTCTTATGCACAAATCAAAATATGACATATACTTCTTTTGTTCTAGTTTAGTTAATGACACCACCAATCACATTTTCTATATAGTACATATAATAAATGAGGTCATTTATGAGAGGGTAATATAGTCTTGTTATAAAATCTTAATGACAATTAATCATCACCTTAATTCTTGTGCACAAATAAAAATATATCATAACACACGAGTTGAAGCTACATAGAGGGCTTTTATGCGCTAATGTATGTTGTGGTGTGACTTACTTATTGTCATTCTAGTATTTTTCTTCACGTAAATAGTAAAGTTAGGGGACATCTAAAAAACAGTATAGTTAGGGGCACTTGATCGACCAACAACAAAATGGTTTGTGGTTGGTGGAGATTCCCCATTTTCTTCACCTCCACCACCAACCGTTGTTCATTTCAAAATCATCATCATCGACTCGATTCTCTTCTCCCTATTTCAATAATCCATCTTTCCCCCAATAGTAACGAAAACATTATATTCGTTTCTGTTTCCGCAACCAGATCTATTTAATGGAGAGTTTGACGTTGAATGCACGCATTGTCGCTCCAACTCGTCCAATCCGTCGATTTCGATCTCCGCTTATCAATCCTCTGAGACTGAAGAGGCCCTCCAAGGATCTCTCCTTCATGACTACTGCCGCTTCGATTCCGCAAGCGAAGGCTTCGATTGGTCTCCACTTCAACAACACCTGCCCTTCTAAAGGTTCCACTTTTGATTGATTTATGCAATAAAATGTGCAAGTTTTGATCTGTTTTAAATTGGGTTTTCTCTAGAAACTGTTGTTGTGACTTGTGCTGATTCTTATGTGATTCTCGATTAAAATTGAATTGGAGATGTGCAAATGCAGTTCAAGCTTTTGTGTGGAGTGTCTGGAAGGAGCGTAATCGGCGTGTTTTCGACAATAAATTCAACGACTTTGTTGGAATTCGGCACTCAATCCAGTATTTAGTTGCGTTATGGCTATCTTCTGATTTTCAATTCATAGGGAGAATTATGTTAGAGTTGTCTAGTGATTGGTTTGGAAAGCTCGCCATCAATTGCACTAAATTAAGTACAGTGGAAGAGTTTGATCCATGTAGTCGACCCCAACTAATTTGGGATTTAGGCTGTGTTGTTGTCTAGTGATTGGTCTCTTTTAGTATAGAAATATCCTTTTTTGTATTTCTTTGATGCTTTCTTTGTATACCTTGAGTAATGAAATGTTCGTTTCTTATGGGAAAAAAGTACATGAGTAACAACCCAGCTGTGATTCCAGTTCTTTTGAAAAATTGGAGGATTGATGTGTTTTTAATTGGGTGTTACTAGAAATTTGTGTAGCGCCGATTTTGATTGTGCTTTTTGATTTTTCTGTTTGTGGGAATTTGTTCTTACCCGTGTGTTGGGTGTGGGTATCTTTGTGTTGTTGCATTTGTTGGATCTGTTCTTAATGTTTTGGTGGTGTGGATTGTATGGTTGGTATTTATAGAAGTTCTTGAGGGATGGCGGAATGCTGATGCAGTTTGCTTTGATGTGGATAGCACCGTGTGTCTTGATGAGGGCATTGATGAGCTTGCGGAGTTCTGTGGAGCTGGACAGGCCGTAGCAGAGTGGACATCTAGGTTGCCTTCCATTGGATTTTTTCTTATATAGTAAAATTTGTTCTATCGTACAAATAAAATAAAATTGAAATCGACTTCTTGTCTAATTGTTTGTGTGCTGCTAGGGCGATGAGTGGCTCTGTTCCTTTTGAAGAGGCTTTAGCTGCTAGACTCTCTATCTTCAATCCATCTTTGTCCACAGTCTGCGAGTTCCTTGAGAAGAGACCCCCGAGGTATGTGTAATGTACTGCCCTTTTGTCAGTTTAGCTATTAGCTTCTTTGGCGTGGACTATGTATGAAGTCCTTTTTTTTTTAATGGAGATTCTGGACGGCTTTAACAAGCTTGCGCGTCATTTCTTTAATGCATTTGTATGAAAACTTGACTCAATTGAAACTGAAGAATTTGACGAGGTAGGGGTAGACCGAAGTTAACTTGGGGTGCATTAATTAGGAGGAATTTGAATGGTTTGGAATGCTCATCATCAATTGTACTAAATCGAGCACAATGGAAGAGTTTGATCCATGTAGCCGACCACAATTAATTTGGGACTGAAGCTATGTTGTTGTTGTTGTATGAAAAATTGGAAATGGTTGCTAGATCCTTGTTTTCTTTTGCACGGTCCCTCATGAATTTCAAACTTTTCAATTGGAAACTAGCCACTCAGAATTTTCTCTGTTGAAAAGGAGGGGTTGTAGCATGTCACGTTTGTTTTATGTTCTCCTCCGACTCAGTTAATTGTGATCACAATGAGATTTTCTAGAGATGATCATGAGGAGAGTTATCTCTCCTGATTGGTTATCAGAAAACGGATTGTCATTGCAAATGTTACTTTCCTTGAGCAAGTTCTAGTGTCATTCTTGAGGAGTGTTATTATGCTTGAAGGAAAATTGTTGTCCTTGTTAAAGGACAATGTGGGTGTTTGAAAAATAAAGGAGGAGAGTAGACTTAGATATTCTAGAATGGAGACAGCTGTTTAGCATATTTTGCTGTTATGCTCGCATGTAAAAACTTAGATTATCGTTGACCATTGACGCATAAGAGATTTTTCTTTCAGAGAAAACATGCATTTATCTGAATTGTGAGCGAACAGAGTTTTCTTTTCAGCCTTTTTAAATTTGTTGTTCATATATTAAACATGTAATTAATCTTTTACTTTATCATTGCTTTGCTTCTTGTAGATTTGGTATTTCTTTTTCTTATAAGTTTGATGGGTTTATGTGGCTGTTATGTTCTGTGGAATTTTTTTTTTTTTTTGCTCTTGGGACTTAAGCTAATTAGTCGTAGGTGGGAACAAATTGAGCATTTGCAGTTTGTTGACGTCTAGATTCTAGTTCATATTTCTAAAGAGGAAGATAACTATTCTTGTGCTCTTAAGATAACATAACTTTAAAATTCCTATGGTCGATTATGTTTTCCAAATCTTCTAGATTTGGCTACCTTAATGGTCCTTTTCTTTTCTTTCTTCTTTTTTCCCCAAAAAACTTTTCATGTGGTTTTGGGTTTTTTTTTTTTTTAAATTTGTTCCATTGCTTTACTATAATTCAGCTACTTGCCAAAAGAGTTACAAAATGAACTTAAAATTTTTTCTTGGTGCATTGGAAATAGTCAAGATCATGAATTGTGAAGATATTCATGGATTGAGAAGTGCACAGCTGGAACAAGAGCCAGTTTTTCTTAGTCAAAGGTGGCTAGGGCCTGGCTGAGAAAATAGTTGCCAGTGATATTATAAACATTGAAGTGCCTATTCTTTGGATTAAGCTGGTTTATTTCCCTGCTTGTTAGTTGTTGCATTAAAAATTTAAAAGTTAAACTCTAGAAGTGGCTTTCCTTATCCCCAACCCCAAGTCCATGCTTTAGTTTGCTTCTGTGAACCTTGAATCTACTTTCAACTCTTTCACATGTTAATTGCTATAACACCTAGCGAATTGTGCACTAGTTTACTGAACTTCTTTTTCCTACTAAATAAACTGTTTAATTAATTCTTTGAACAGCTTATTCATGTGTTACATATTTTTAAATGGTTAGAACTCTTTTGAAAATCAGCGCACTCATGTTGATTGCTATAACACCTTCACTTTTGAATATTCCTTTTTACATATTTGGACAAACATTAGGATACTCGTGTCTCCGCATTTTATTATGAAACTCATTCAGTCTCAATTTATTTATACATTATACCTGACAATTGTGTAGTTTCATGACATATTTTCTCTTTGTTGCACCCTCATGTAGGATATCCCCAGGCATTGATCAGCTCATAAAGAAGCTGAAAGCTAAAGGCACCAACGTGTATTTGGTCTCTGGGGGCTTTCGTCAAATGATCCAAGTATGCGACCTTTACTCCTTGATGAACCTTTTCATAATGTTAACAAATAATCTATGAAATAATTTGTCCATCAGCTGCTTTTTGTCCAAATATTTTTTTTTAATTGCATGTAGAAATGAATTGCTAGATGTGTGCAATGTCATGCTATATTGGCGTGTAGATCTAATTTGGTTAAAGTTAATACTAAGAAGATAATGTTTTTATGAATAAAAGGAAAATTTTTATAAATTGTAATTTAAGGAGATCGAAATTGCTAGTTGTGGTACTAATCACATGAACCTCCTGAAATTTGTTCATCCTATGAGAAAAAAAAGCTGAGGAAAATGATATGAATGAGAGATAGCAAAAAGAAAAGACTTTGCTCATTTGCTGCATAGTTGTTGGAGTCCTTTGGAAACACATTGCAATGTGAGTAGTGAGCACGCATCTTGATTCATAATTCAAAGGGCACAAAACAGCTATCTAGTAAAGCTTCTAAGGTTCAGGGGAAGTTCTTTTTGGGGAGCATGAGTTATCTCAGGAAGTTTTGGAGCTTATCAGAGAATGTGCAGATCATTGTGTATATGAGCGTAAAAGTTCCTGATTTTGCTGATTATTTTTTTTTGCTGGTTGTGTTTTGGATTGTAGTATTCTGTAGCTATCAATTTGATGCTTAATGCATTTTTCTTTTGTGAGCGTATAAGTTCCTGATTATTTTTTTTAGTTGGTTGTGTTTTGGATTGTAGTATTCTGCAGCTATCATTTTGATGCTTAATGCATTTTTCTTTTACCGACTAATTTGGGATTGAGGCTTTGTTGTTGTATTAAAAAAAATGCTTGTATCAAAAGTATTTCACTCAAAATATTTCCAATTTGAATTATATCAGTAAGCTTTTTCTTTAATTAACTTTTAAGTTTCTATGAAGCCTGTCGCATTGCATCTTGGGATTCCAGTTCAAAATATTTTTGCAAATCAATTGTTGTTCGGAAGTTCTGGAGAATTTGTTGGGTTTGACAAGAATGAACCTACTTCAAGAAGTGGTGGGAAAGCTGTTGCAGTTCAACATATAAAGGAGGTGCGCCCTTAAGATTGGAAACAATTTTTGTTAGTTTCTAGTACATAATTCTCTTGACATACTAATTTTCTTTAGTTTTCAGGTTCATAAATACGAGGCAGTGGTCATGGTTGGTGATGGTCAGACTGATCTTGAGGTATGATGACTACGTGCTTAATCGATTTTAGTATGCTTGTTGAATGGGTATCTGTTGGTTATGTATACTACAACATAAAGTGCTTTTAGCAACAGAAGTTTTTGTTGCTAAACACTTCTTTTGTTGTTGAAGCTTCTAAGCAACAAAAAAAATTGTTACTGAGTTTGTTGCTAATAGTCCGTGGCTGTAGCAACTCACCCACAAATAGTGAGGTCGTTGCTAATTACTTCTTTAGAAATAATTTTTTATGCTGCAGAAAGCACTTTCAGCAACAAATTCTTGATGAAGTTCAGTTTTAACAAGAAGACTGTTGGTTGGAAAACTTAACTTTAGAGACAAATTTGAAGGCTTTAAAAGCGAAGTTTTCCTTGCTATAGGCTTTAACAACAATATCCTGAGTAAAATTACTCTATAAACACAAATGGATTTGTTGCTAGGAATAAAAACTTCAATTAATAAAAATTAGATTTTTTTTATTAAAATTCAAAAATTGATATTACACATTCAACAACATAGCCTCAGTCCAAATTAAATTGATATTAGACATTCATGGACAAATAATTGTCATATGTCATAGAATAAAATATAATAATCGTACACTTCACGCAATTAATTTGTCACATGTCATACAATTTTGAGCTTCCAATCAACCATAGTTGCATAGCATGACTACGTTATGCATTTAGTTGTCCTTGAGAAATCGAGGCTCTAGTGACCGAGTTTGTGCACAACTCTTTAATTGTCAAATTCGTCCTCTAATATATAAGGATCACAACCACATAATCATTAGAATACATCAAAGGAACACAATATAGTCAACTAAAAGTATATAAAAAAAATCCTTGCGAAGATCAATGTCTATTTAAAAGAGTGATCGACAGTTAAGAAATGAACTTATGACCTGTTGATGAGTATGTGGTTAATTTAGTGCCTTTAGGACTATTGTATAAACAATAAAGAGAGGTGTTCATCCAAAAAAACATTTAAGAGAGGTGGAGAGTTAACTGGAGATTTAGAATATGTAGCAAATAACATAGCTTCAATCCCATAATAGAATATGTAACAAATACAACATTAAATATGTAAAATATGACTAGAGAGGAGGAATACATTACATAAGTACGTGTTCATTGTGCTCAAAAGGTGTTATTGTATTGGCATTTTCTTTTTCACTTACTCCACTCAAATGTTGGGAAGGGTTACTGATGGTTATCTGCCATTATGTTATGGGTGTTGCACAACCTCTTCACTGACGTTTCCTTCAACCTACTCACACGTGTAAAACATTACAATCCAACTAGTAATAGTTGGTGCTTAATTAGAGAGCAAAAGCATGATAGTGAGTTTATTCAATAGAGGTTTCAAAAAAAAGTTTATATAATAGAGAGCTCCAAAGGCAGTGAAGCGAAAAGCAGCATAAGACATTAGTGGAGCAAAGAGCACCATAACTTGACATAGTTGTTCTCGTGATCCAACAATTCTGGTGACACTTGTTTGACTAGAAATATGGCTGTGAAAAGGAGAGACTGAAGCTTCTAATTTATCGGAAAATGAAACTAGAAACTATGGTCAATTTGTTGATTGAAAAATCTAGGACTAAATTTCTTCAAGAACCACACATATATTACCTGTAAATCTTTTATACCATACACATGTAAAGGGTAGAACAATATTAAGAACTCATGTTCATGAATTCCACAACAACTAATGCAAACTCTCAAAGCCAAATTTCAGTGCACTTGAAAGAACGTAGCAATCATATTAGCTAGAGTCATGTAAAGAAAGGTATATATAAGAGATAAATAAGCCGTGTTCATCTTAGGTAGAATTTCAGAACATTGCTTACCATCCCATAAATTTCAGGCCCTTTTAATTTTAAGAACAACTAATGAATTAGTCACATCATGTCATTACTGCTGTACTTTCACAACCTTTTGGAGTACTCTAGGAAGTTGATGCCTTGCAAACCAACCTCTGGACTACAGAAACAACACGAATAAGCTTACATGAATAAGCTGCTATATATATGTGTGTGTGTGTGTCCAGTGGATATATAAAGCAATGAAATTTCAGCTGACATGTTGATAGAACTGTTGGAACAAGTTTCTTCGGACAAAGAATACAAGATGAGAATGGAAAAACCAAACAAAGACTTGAGGCGCGTCGGTCTCTTTTAGACAAGATTTCTCCCTACCGGTTGATACCACGTATACACATTGGGATTAAACGAAAGTTGCCTTCAGGATACAATCAAGTTTTTAATGGTTGTTGGATGATGCTATGACTCAAGAACACTCTTTTATTCAAAAAACCTTTTGTGTTTCAAAGTATATCAATATGTTCTTGAACCCTTAATTTATAGAAAACTAAGGGACTTTGTATCTATCCAAAAAGATATGACTTTTGGTGCGAATAGGTGCGAGAAAACGGACAAAAAAGGGACTAAAAAACACCAAAAAGCGCAACTTTTCGTTGCATTAAAACAAAATAGAGAGTGGCGCTGGCACTTGGCGCCATGTGCCAGTGCCATTCTCTGTTGTTTTGTTTTTTATTTTTATTTATTTTTTATTCAACACGAACTGCATCAGTTGTGCAGAAATTTTCTAAGTTTTTAATACTATTAAGCAAATCAATTATGTGTATTTGGGCAAAGACAGTTCCATAATAATATTTTTAAATGCTTTACCTTATTCTTTTCACAGTAGATGTCTGCAAGTGCCTCTCTACTTCCCTGCAACATTTGACCATATGAATGACAAACCAAACAAATAGACTACAATACTAACTAGAAGTAATGAAAGTAACTCGCAACTAATTAAGATTTCCAAAACCTTACTTCAATTCGAATTGAGTTAGGATACCTGAAAATAATATAACCTGCCATACTAAAACTGAGCAAAGGAATAATTAGCACAAGATAATAAAGTGAAGAACATGCTAAATGGTTTCTCACTTTCTCCTCATTTTGGGAGCCCTTGTTGCTCTTACCTTCAAAGTTTTATCTATTTTCCATTTGATGAATGATAGTTGCCACTTGCCAACACTAACTCAAAAAAGAAGTGTTCCACACAAGGCATGGTCAAGGAAAATGATGGAAATATTAAATATAGCAACTGTATTAGAATTTGGGAGATTCATTCAGTAAGAAAATTGGCCTGATAATCATTCTACATAATATAGGACTCTATTTAAATTTTATTTATCTTAAAATGTAATAAGAAATATGTCCTAATTGGAAGCTTGCAATTTATTGTGGATTCCCTCCTAGTTTAACTCTTATGGTGATCACCATTTTAATTAAGCTTAAGGATACAAAGTATATTCTGTTCTCTTTAATTGCAACTTTTATTAAAAGAGAGGATTAAGTAGAAGACAAAATATTAATTAAATGAAGTGGCATTTGACCCTGCTCAGATTTCTTCTAAACTAGAAATTTTATTTATTTATTTTTCTTTTTCTTTTTTGAGGCCTTCTGAATAGAAGTTAATTTTACGAGATACTTTGACAAAAAAAAAATTACAAGATAATCCTTTTGGTAAAATACAACCTGGATAAGAAGAACAACTACAATTAATAAATATTTTGGTTGCTTTCTAAATGAAACTGAAAGAGAATTATTAGTACCGTAATTGATACTCTTACAAGAGATGCATAGTTCCTAACCTAATTTGATAACATTACTAGAGATGCATATATATATATATGTAATTCCATCAAATAGTGCCCCAATCATATGAAACCACCCACACAAGCGTTCTGTCCACAATCAAAATAAGTGTATGCAGTCAATTCACTTAAAATATATACAGTCGGAATTTTTCAATTTTGCATCTCAAATTTGGAAAAAAAATATCAAAGTTATAAAGCAAAAAAAAAATCCCAAATGAGAATTTTATAAAAAAACAAAAGAACTGAATGTAAGGAAGGAAAATATCAAAAGAAGAAAGCAATAAAAACCACAAACAAGAATCATAAAGACTAAAATAACCTAAAATGAGAAAAAAGAAATATCAAAATTAGAAAGTAAAAAGATCCCAAAATAAGAATTATATAAATCATATATAAGTATATAAATAAAGAATAAAAGAACCAAACATAAGAAAAGAAAATATTAGTTAGAAAACAAAAAAGAAAAGAAAAAAATCGCAAATAAGAGTCATAAAAAAATAAGAACGAAATACAAGAAAAAAGTTTTAAAATTTGAGAGAAAAAAAATCTCAAATAAGAATCGAATAATATATCATATAAAGAATAAAAGACTGAATATAAGAAAAGAAAATATCTAGATTAGAAAGCAATAAAAAAAACCCCAAATAAGAATCATGAAGAATAAAAAATTAAATATAAGAAAAAAGAAATATCAAAATTTGAGAGCAAAAAAAAATCTCAAATAAGAATCTTAAAGAAAAGCTATTATTATTATGACAACACAATAAAATATGAACTAATAGTATTAGTATTAAATTTCATCAAGGATGACTCTCTTGCACTATTAATATAGTTTAAATGTATAATAATAAAAGAGGCGACGATTTTATGAATGCATAGAGGCAGAACTCTGTAGAATTTTTCTTACCTACTTCTAGATTTCATGAGTCTGAGAAAACTGATTTAGAAACTAAGGTGTTCTCAAAATGAGTTGATTTGTCCACTAATCAAAACTCTGGAGATGGCCCATGTCATAGATTTGTTGTTAAGAGTGAAGACAAGGATTGACATAGGAGGGTGAAGACTATAATTAGATCTTTCAAGTGAAATCCATTTGCAGGATTGATTGTTCTACCATTAATTATATCCTTCTTTGTTTAAGTTAACATTATCAGTTAATGGATCAACCTCATGTTGAATTCCTAAAGTTTCTAGGACGGGTCATTCTAACTTTGTGAACTCGTTTCAGCGATATTACAGTTCCTAAAAACTTGGCCACTTGCGCCGTTGACCTGTGGATGCAACACTAATTAGCAGGTCGTTGTTGCTTCCTGAAATAGTATCCAACAAATCATTTTGTGAGGAAGCCGAAGATGTGTAGTCCCTAAATAGGAACTCTTGTGGTTAGACTATAGTCCCTCTCTACAATTACAAGTTCCTTAATCCAGAATGCCAAACATTATTATTTTATGACATGATTATCTGTAAAGCAAGGCATGAACTAACTAGAGCTTTAATGGTCTGTACTACTACATGAAGTTGCATACATAAACATAAAGGCGAAAAACAAAAATTGAAAGAAATCTGATTGTGTGATTCTTAGTACTCAAATTATTAATGACATCAGAGATTCAGATGAGTCCATTAAACCTGTACGAGTACCTTGAAAAAATCAACAATGCTAAAAACATAAAACTTAACTATTCAAAAATGGATATTCAATTAACTGAAGTACTAACAGAATAACAGAAATTGAAACACCAATATGAAGTACTCAAAACCTAATCTTCTTCAAATCTCAATACCTTTCCTTCATATGCAATCAAATTGTCAACAAATAGTTTCAGAAATCAAATATGTTAGAGCTGAGAACAACCAATAGATCTAGGTAAAGATCATCAAGCCAATTATGCTCGAACGGTCAAATCTCACATGTATTGTCAATAAGTCATCAAATAAAATAACACACCGGACGGAGCAACTCATCAATTTTGAGATTCTGAGAGGAAACGAAGATGAAATTAAGTGATGGAGAGAAGAAACAATCAAGATATGTGCGTGCATTGCCCTTTCACTGACGTAATAAAACCCTAACATGAGATCTAGAGATGGAGAATCACAAATAAGTTTGACTAACTAAAATTCACAAAATAAAACCCTGGCATGAGATCTAATCACAATATATCTAAAAGAGCGAGATATGAACCTAGGATATCAGACTGATCTTGTTGGTGTAGAGCAAAACCAGATCTCTAGGCTTGTAGTGGTGATCTGACGAGAGTCACCATTGGAGAGATCAGAAGAAGAGATGTGGCCATAGCGATGATCGAAGAGTTTAAAATGTTCGCTGTTACGTCTTCTCTTCTGCAAGGAGAGATATGAGTTGCCGTCTTTTTTTTTTTTTGGATTATTTTTGTTGCTAAAAGTGTCATTCAGCAATGAAAATTGTGTTGATGTCTTTTTATTTTCTTTCTCATAAAAATAACAGAAACAAAACATATTGCTTTGTTGCGAAGTAATATTTGAAATGAAAAAAAAAATAATGCTATTTTTTTGGTATGAGAAATAGGAGCAAAATTAAAACTTTGCTGCTACAAATAGTATTTAGCCATAAAAATTTATTTTGTTGCTGGAATTTTGTTGATAAATGCATAAATTGTTGTAGAGATGGGATGTACATGTTACTATCCTCAACTTTTGAGCACAAGTTTTTTAACTGAGTTAGGTTTCTTGTTTCAACTTCACAGGCACGTAAACCTGGCGGTGCTAATTTATTTATTTGCTATGCTGGAGTTCAACTTCGAGAAGCTGTGGCAACTAAAGCAGATTGGCTAGTTTTTGATTTTCAAGATTTGATAAAAACTTTAGAGTAAGTTTGTTTCTTCACCTCTTGATTACTAAATTCTATTGGAAAATCAGAATACAATTGAAATGTGATTTGATTGCGACGCCCTCGTACGTGTCCTAATACTTTTTGAAAGTATAAACACAAATATTTGAATAAAAGAGAAATGGTGTGCCAATGTTGTATCTGCTGTCCTTTATTCTGCAATCTCAAATTTTTTTTTTGGAACTAAATATCTTTTTTGAAGGCTACTAAATGTCTATTTGATGTTGTAGAAAGGAGTTATTGTGTATTCACAGCTCTTTGAATTTGTATTATTTAATGGAATCATGATATTTTTTGAGTCTAGCTAAGTGCACCCCATTTTGCGTGGCACCCCAAATTCAAATTTCAATTTCTAAGTCCACCCCACATTTTTACCAAAACACCCTTTCATCCGAATCGAAGCACCCAACTCCAAAACCTTGGTCGAGACATCTATTTTAGGTTCAGCGACATGTAGCTGAGATTTATCCACTAGGCTTGGTGTTTGTCCAACCGAACATTTTTGGTGAGATTTAGTTGACAACTACCAACCTAAAGGTTCGACGGGTTCCGACGGACTCTTCAATTAAAGGTTCGACAAAGTGTGACCGACTCTCCAACCAGAGGTTCGGTGGGCTTCGACCCGACTCTTCAATAAGAGATTCGGACCTTTGAGACCAAACCCCTCGATGATGCCTACAAATCACAAAGAAGTGAGTGTGTGGGTGCACTTAGAAATTATAGTGTGGTGCACTAATCATAGTGAGGAGCATAAGGGTCATTTTGTAGTAGGATTGATTTTTTTAAGTTACTTTTTTTGGGGTGCGCTTAGTAACAGGTAGGGTGTGCTTAACTGGACTCTAGTTTTTTGAGGTATGTGACACTGAAGAAAAGTGGCTAGGGTTTGGAGCATTGGTTTCTTTTTTGTGATTCTTCAGTTAGAACCACTGTCGATCTTCTCTTTTAATCGGCAGTCATTCCAATAATAATTTTTATTTTATTTATACAATAAAAGTCAGATCTATTCAAATATGAGATGTTCAGTTTCTTTCGACTTGCAACAGTTGTCAGATTCATCATTGACACTACTTGTCTCTCCTCCACATATGCATCTGCTATCATTCAATTTCGTCCAAACTTCTACGTGCTCATGTATTTTCATTATGTTTTCTTTTTCTATAAGTTGTTGTCTTCCCTTATTGGAAGTTTTATTTTTCGTTATGATTCTATTGTTGTAGATGCAAAAGACAAGTGTATAAGTTGCAAATAAGTTTGCAATCTTTCGCAATGTCAATTTGATATCATCAATAAGTGGAAAAAGGTTGCTATTGATATAATTTCATTGTTAAATCAGATGTAAAAACAATTTTTATGAACGGAAATATCTTTTCGTCAAAAAAAAAAATACGCGTGTCATATCGTGTCAACCTGTATCACACAGTAATACACGTGTTACGCATGTTTTATCGTATCTCATCGTGTCAAGCATACTTTAAAAACCTTAACAAATGTAACAGATTGGCGGGTCTTGTTCGTTTCGGGTTAACAATTCGTGTTAAGGTTTAGGGAGGTGAGTTTTGACTCTCAGTGAAGTAAAAGAAAAGGCATACTCGAAATATTTTTGAGAAGTGCAAGAATGACGACATGTCACATCGAAAGCCATATTAGATCTTTGAGTCGTTTATGCGTGCATCGGGATGCGAGCATACATAGATATCAGTGCCTAACACGTGGGTCGAGCCCGTCTAGATGGAAGAATCCTATGAGCCGATGTGTTTTTTGCTATGACACGCTTGTTGTCATTGTAGTATTTTCTCGATTAAACGGATCCCAATATTTGATACACATACCTCACTTTTTACTCTCCCCATACCCCATTCATTTCATCCATCCATACCTTAGTCACACTACCGTCTCTCCCACTCTCAAATTGCACCTACCTTCGACTCTAATCCGACGAAATCTAGACAAAATCCCATCGATTCGACGTCAAGTGTGATTCCCTATCTCTTTTGTGCCGATTTTAGGGCTTTCTTAGGTTTTTGGCTATTTAAAAATCGGTTTGGTGGTGTTGTTGTTGGGTTTAAAGCTTTGATTTGGGCCTTGAATCTTGCAATATGAAGACAAAATGTTGATAGAATCAAGAATATCATATGCAAGTGATTCTGAACAAAATACAATGATATTTTGGTCATTTTCATTTATTTTTAGGAGTCTTAGATTTTTTTGTCGTTCTCGTCACCCGTGGGTTGCGGACACACATGGCTGAGACTTATTTAGAGATCTTGATTGGTTTCCACCGAGACATATAAAGAGATCTCGGTGGGATTCAGTCGAGACCCAGTTGCCTTCTACCAAGACTTAGGTTTCAATGGGATTTAGATGAAGCTGGCTGAAACTTTGAAAAGGTCTCGGTGGAAGTTATCTGATACCTCTTTAGGTCCTGTATGGTCGAAACCCACAGATCGAGGAGATAAGGGTATTTTTGAATAATGGGGTATATTTAGCAAAAAGTAGGGTACATTTAACTAGGTATTTTGGGGAATTTAGAAAAAAAAAAATAGTGGGGTACATTTAGCAATCTAAATTCAAAAACCGGGGTATGTTGAACAAATGAGGTATATTTAGCAAAAATTGGAATTCGTTTAGCCGCCGCCTTTTTTTATACACTACTGTATGATACATGTGTGCACACCTTAAAATATTGCCCGACTTATATAAAAAAAAAAATAATAAAAAAATGAAAAAAAATAAAAGAATATATAAATAACAGTACAATATGTCGTGGATTTTGGATAGGTATAGATTTAGTAGATTATTATTGATACATATCGTATCTATATTTGTTTACTTTTTTTTTTTTAATTATAAACGATAAAAAAAAACAGTTGCGAATTAGTGATAAGGTGGATCAACATTTTCTATTATCGTCGGAATGATCAACTCTAGCTCATCGGGATTCATCCACGACCTGCTTCTCCCGGAGACGCCAATCTTGCAAGGTCGTTTCATGCAAGTTTTTTTCTCATAAAGCAAAAAAACCATGAGACGAAGGGTACTGATAAAAAATGTCTACCTTGTCGCAATGGTGGCCGCCATCGTCTTCTTCTTCACCTTCGCTTACTTATCTCACACCCTCTACCCCCTTAACTCCCCTAGTTGCATTGTCCATCAAATAATCACCCTCCCCACCACCACGGCTGATGCCAACAAAACAATGTCGACGCAGACGCCAACGTCCCTCGAACACATAGTCTTCGGCATTGCAGGCTCCGCGAAACTATGGAGCCGCCGCAAGAACTACGTCAAGTTATGGTGGAGCCGCCACAAGAACGAAAACATAAGAGGCTTCGTATGGCTCGATAAGCTCTCTACCAACGTTCTCAATGTCGACAACAATGATCGCGATCTTCCTCCGGTGTGCATCTCGGAGAACACTCGGAGATTCCCTTACAAGCACCGCAATGGGAACCGGGCGGCAATACGTATCACGAGGATCTTAACCGAGACGGTGAGAATGGGGTTGAAGAATGTGAGGTGGGTTGTCATGGGAGACGACGATACTTGGTTCGTGCCGGAGAATCTAGTGAGGGTGTTGAGGAAGTACGATCATGAACAGTACTACTATATTGGGAGTGTATCGGAGAGTCACGTACAAAATATAGCATTCTCCTATGGTATGGCGTTTGGTGGAGGAGGGTTCGCGATAAGTTACTCATTGGCCGTGTTGATTGCGAAGGTGCAGGATCGATGTATCGAGCGGTATCCGGAGTTGTACGGCTCCGATGATCGGATGCACGCTTGCATGGCTGAGGTTGGAGTGCCTCTCACCAAGGAGCCCGGGTTTCACCAGGTATGTTGTCTTTAGGTCATTAATCTCTTTTGTTATTTTTTGTTAGCTAGATTGAGATTCTTTTGTTGTTTTTGTATCACTAGGGTTTATGATTCGACCTATAGCAATGTTTAAAAATGACTAAACTCTCTAGGTAACCATTTGAAATAATCTGATAATGTCATTAAAATTTTTAACGTAAACTACAATTCTTCTCTCATTACGGCTTATTGCTAGTTTTTTTTATAAGAAAGAAACCACAATTTGCCCACTATAACTACGAGACTCGATCGAACTCCAGACCTTTTACCCAAGTAGTCTCATATGAATCAATAAGACATGAATTGCAAGAATAACTTGAGTAAATCACAACTATTTGCATCGTCTAATGATTAATCAAGTCGATATTAGCTGCAAAAATAAAGTTATTTGATAATGTAGTTAATTATTATCTACTTTAGAATAGATAACTTGAAATTGGTGACAAATTGGTAATTGTATCTCCAAAAAAAAGAAAAAAAAAGACTTGCATACAACTAGATTGATTTTTTTTACTTTTTATTTTTATTTTTGACTTTAGACCTTGTCTTTTTAATAAATGATGCTCGTTCATCTCACTATAAATATGTTTTGGCACTTGCATGCAGTTGGTTATTAATTAATAATAATGTAATATTTTAAACATGCACATGTTTTTGAAAAAACTATGCATGCAGTTCGATCTCTTTGGAAGCATATTTGGCATTTTGGCTGCTCACCCAGTGGCTCCTTTAGTAACAATGCACCACTTGGACATAATCCAACCAATCTTCCCCAAAATGAACCGAGTCCAAGCTCTCCGACACCTCTCAGCACCCTTAGACATCGACTCAGCCTCACTAATGCAGCAGTCCATCTGCTACGACAAGGCCAACAACTGGACCATCTCGGTGTCTTGGGGCTACGTGGTCGAAGTTGTCCGCGGACGCATTCCTCCTCGCGAGATGGAGAGGCCTTCTCGGACGTTCCTCAACTGGTACAAGAATGCCGACGCTAGAGGCTTCACCTTCAACACTCGACCCATAAGTCACCACCATTGCCAGAAGCCCTTTGTGTTCTACATGTCAAATGTGACTATGGATGATGCTGGAGAGCTTAGTGTGAGCGAACACGTGAGTAGTGGGCCTTATCCGAAGTGTGCATGGAAGATGAACAGCCCTGCTGAGGTTAAGAAGGTTTTGGTGTACAAGACCCCGAATCCACGCATGTGGGAAAAGGTATGTTTGTGTTGTTTCATTTCTTAATTATATGTACTTGACATTCTATCTAGGGAAATAATTTTTTGACATCACCCAACTCATGACCCCGAACTCACATCGGCTTTGAGAGCCGTGTGTCTAAGCCTCGGGATACACACTCACGTGTTATGCATCGAGAGATATGGCGCACACATCTCGAGAGGCACATGGGCGACTCCCATGGCCGAGGTCACTTTAGGGTGTGAGCTTAGTGATTTCATGAATTCAAATAATATTGGTAGCAGCATTCTATTCACTTGATTTCTCGAGTTTTATGAGGTTGGGGTGTCTATCTAACTTTCGTGGGATTGGTAGATAACTTGATATCATTCTTTTTTTTTTCTTTTTTTCTTTTTTAAAGGGTAACCTTAGGATTGGTTTCTATTGAACCCACGTTAGCCGCAGAGACCCCATGCCCCTTTATGGGCAGACTTCGGGTCGAACCCGGAGTAGTCGGTTAGTTCGGATACTGGGTGGTTTATACCAAAAAATAAAATAAAAATAAATATAGCATTCTCCTATGATATTATTCTTATTGATTTATAGTGTTTTTCATTTTTCGTACGTACTGTTTAAATTGATACCATTCTTTTTTTTTTTTCAGTCTCCAAGGAGAAATTGTTGCAAAGTTTTGCCTTCGATAGACAAAGCATTATTGCTGATTGCCGTGGGCTCTTGTGGCGAAGACGAGATATTTGGTTCACGGAAGTTGGAAAATATTCCCTACGATATATAGAAATTCAATTTTTTTCTTTTTTCTTTTTAAATTTCATTGTGTGTAAATCATACAACAAATAGTTCAATTGTGCATAGTGAAGTAATAGTGTACCAATCATATATATTGGGCGATGATAGTTATGGGAGTCTATTGGGTCCATTACTAAGCTCGTCTATAAGCTCCATGCGGCTACCATACATATAACCCAATCAGATCTTTATATCGAACATTTGTAAGCTTGATCATTGAAACTGGTAATTAAGGCAAAACTACCTTTTTAGGAGGCTAAACTTGTAATTAGGACAAATTACCTCTTAATTTTAATAAGGGGACGAGGTTGCTCCTTGTGAGCTTCTAATAAAAAAAGTAATAGAATACCAAAAAAAAAGGGGCAGCTAAACGGACCCCACTTTTTGCTAAACATACCCTATTACTCAAGCATACCCTAATTTTGAATTTCAATTGTTAAACTTACCTTACTTTTTTTTCCTGAAACTCTAGAAATACCCTTGCTGATCACTCAGTCACCCTAAATCCTCTCCATTAGTTTTCCAGTTTTTTGCCATTGTAAATTTAAAGCACTTGTACTAGGTCGGAAATGTCGTGTAAGAGTGTTTTTGTTATCAAATGACGAGTCAATAATTAGACAATGTTTTATAGTATATTTTAGGATTATTTTAGATGTAAAAGACTATATTACACTGAGTTTTCTTTTGTTTTTGTGATTTTAGGTTATATTAAGGTAAAATGAAGAAACGAAAGAAAATGGGATGAAAAGGAAAGAATTTGGTTAAGTGGAGGGAAAAGTGTAGTAAAAAGTCCTAGCGTTTTCTAGCAAATCCATAATACACTAGGATTCGCTGGCTAAATCACTAACATAGATGTCCAACGATTTGTCAGTGATTCATGAAATGAACTAGGATTCGCTACCAAAATAGGTGAAGGACATAACCTTATTTCCACTGTTTACACAATGATTTGTTGAAGAAATAAGATACGCCAAGGATTCACGGGAGTTAGTTCCGAGAATTTTGAATTAAGAATAGGAATTAGACTTTGATTAGGATATGTACACATTATAATACTATAACTATGGACCTAGGGCTTTGAAATCAAGTGCCCTCAATAGTTTATCAACTAAAAGTTGAGGAGTTTTAGTTTATTTTGTTGTTCTTGCTGTTGAAGACTCTTTGGAGATTCAAGAATTATTTAATAGATGTATTTTCATTAATGTCTTTTATTTACTTTATTGTGATGCTTACTTTGAATATGTGCGAGTAGTTTATTAATCTAAACAATCCGAACATGAACTAACCCAGATTGCATAATAGTTATAATCATAGAATTTTGTACTTAATTCTTTAAACTTAATCATATTCGTCAATTCACAGTTTTAATAGATTATCTTTTGCGGAGTACAATCAATGAAACTTGATATTGCGTGCATGGTAATGAATGTGTATTGTGATATTTACATTCTAGTTCTAAGTCTAATATAGAAGTAGTAACTAAGATTAGTTTAAAAGGTCTAATTACCGTTTAGCTATCTTAGGTGAATTGTGCTCTAAGTTATTTATTATTACGGCGTTTTCGATAATATTAGTTTAGTAGTAAGAGTTTTCATAGAACTTAATGTTGTTTTGTTATTCTTAGTTATTTTGAGCTTTTGAGATACTAAGTTTGATAAAATTAAAATACGGCTAATTTCCATTGATAAAAAGAAAATTAATGGTTTGCTAAAGACTATTAATCTTACTTATGAATTAGGTTTGATGATTCTAACGATCCAAAACATATGTTATGTTTGTGTGACAACGTGTATTACCTATTTATACTCGTATCTGTGTGACAGGACGGTGACGTCGTGTAATGACCCTCAAATTTAATTGGTGACACGTGTCGTGTTTCAAGACTGTGACCTAACAGTCGTGACTTGTCATATTACTCAAGCCTCGAGAGTCGACATTGAGGTATATTTTATTTTTCTGTGATGTTTGTACTATTATTTATACTCAAACTTGAACTTTGTATGTCCTAGTGTGTAATTTTATTTTGTTTATCGCCACGGATTTGCATGTAAGATTTGCCTAGGAAAAACAAGTATTTTAAGGAAAATAGGGTATAATACGGGTAGTTAAACACCGGGAAAATGATAATTAATGAATTATTGAAAAATAATAAATAATTAATTAATATGCAAGACGATGTTGTGTCCGGGAACGCACGATGTGCGAGTCGTGAAGTGGAACGGGTTCGAGAACGCGACGTGTGAGCAAGAATTTGCTAAGTGGTAAGGTTGGAGTCACCTAGTGAAGTCACACAAGTGAGTTGGAGTTGTTGGATGGATTGAAGGAAAGACACAAGATGTGCCTTAAGATTCGTGTGTATTAGAAGATGATGAAGGAGTATAAAATCCCATCACATTTTCTCTCTCCTCTCATTTCTCTCTCACTCAATCAACGAACAAAGGAACGAAAGAACGAGGGTTTTTAGACTTCTTGAGATCGAAACGACGTCGAGGATTGACCAACCACGTGTTTGGTGTCAATTTTGTAGGTTATTGTCGCAATGATTTTGGACAACATTTTTGGAAAATTTTGTAAATGAGTTTGGGTGATGAATTGGTGATCAATGGAATGATCTATTGGTGTTTTTGTGAATTGGTTAGTGATTTGAAGAAGTTTGTAATTTTTGGAAAATTTTGGTGATTTTGGAGTAATTTTCGAATTGGGGCTTTGGTTGGGGTTTCGACACAAAGTGAAGTGGGTTTAGTTTTGTTTCGAACGTCCCTAAGGGTTTGGGATAGGCTCAGAACGCGACAATGTGAGCCATTTCGAAAACCCCGGAAAATGAGCTTAGGGTGTCACGCTGATGAGTGTTCGTTCATGCATGATTTAGTATAGGATATTAGGAGTTAATGGACTATATTTATCTTGTTTTAAAGAGATAAATGTTTGTTTTATGTGTTTCAGGGATTTTACATGAGTCGGACGTTTTTGGAGCGAAAGGCGTGTTATGAACTTAATTAAGTGATGTTCAGTTCAGAGGGTATAACTTTCACATCCAATATTGGAATGACTCACCATTAGTCTTGTTGGAAAGATGACTTTTAGACGGACATCTTCATCTCTCACAAGCACTATGAGATATGGATTTTAAGTGGCTCAAAAGAGCGACACACAATTAGCAAAGTTCGGCCAAGTTTCTTAATGACCCATATTCAGTATAAAGGCCATAACTTTCTCATCTCAAATTCAAATGACCTGAAATTTTCTTTGCTGGAAAGTAGACTCCAATTTAAACATTTTTATATCTCGGAAACCTTTCAAACTCGGCCTCTATATTGTCCAAAATTGCGTTGCAATGCAGAGAAAATTCTTACGCCATGAGGACGCCGTGATAAATAAATTCTCATGGCGTGACTCATATACATCTGAACCAGAGAGCTCAAAAAAGACGCCGTAAGGACGTCGTGCTTCACAAATTCTCATGGCTTTACCACGGCGTTGATACCTGAAGACTCAAAATTTCGTGATTTTTACGTACTTTTCGGGATTTTTACGTTTTCAATGCACTTTGGGGTGTTCCTATAAATACCAATAGACTCCAATTCGAAAGGAACGCTTGTTTGACTTCCGTTTTGCATTAGAATTAGGTTTTTGATTATGTCTAGCTAGTTTTTCTTCTAGGTTGAAGGTGGATCGGTCAAGCCTACGACTTGGGAATCCTTTATGAGGTTTATTCATCTTTATTATTATTGATTCTTTTCTATGATATATTTTCTTTGGTATTGTTTATAATATTAGAGTTATATTTAATTGTGTATAAAGGCTTGTGCATGCATAAAGTTGATATCCTTTGTTATGGAAGTCGAAACGTCCGTCCTTATGTGGTAGACTTATATTTGTGACAATTGGCCATCCGATCAAGTACTTTAGGGATCTAGGTTAAATCGGGAGCTCTAGCGATTCGATTGTCTAGGTGTAATGCCTTCACGGACTGAGGTAATGCGACCAATGCGTTAAATCTGGAGCACTAGCCATCAGGTTACGTGTTTGGTTAGGGAAGTAATCAACGGTCATATCTTGGATGCCGATATCAGGAAGTGCGAGGGAACCGAATGTATCACCGGGTCTATAACTGCACTAGATCATAGATTAATTTCATATTTTTCATAAACGACAATTAATAAAATCAATCCCAAGTTGTATGGTGAAAACTGTGAAGCTAAATACCTAGATTTAAATCCCATTAGATTTCCTCTCATTTTAAATATGTATTTTCTAAGTATTCACACATTTTCTCTAAAATCCTAATTTCCTTTTTTGTATTTTTCTTACCTTAAAAGACCACCAATATTTGTGGGATCGCCCTTTACCACTATCTATAAAATAGTTGGTTTAGGTTATATATTTTATTGACACGTTCGGCGCACGTCACACGCCGCGAGGGACGCCATGGAGACTTTTCTCCCACGGCGTCAGTCACGGCATGCAAACCAGAGACGGTTTGGAGAATCGATGCTTTAGACGACGTTGTGTGCAAAAACTCTGGCGGCGTCATCTGCGACGTTCAAACCAGTGAATCGAAAAATCCATGCTTTATGTGACGCCGTGGAACTTATACCCTGACGGCGTCACTCACGGCGTATAGAATAGTAAAAATAGATAATTTTTCAAATAATTTTCAAAACTTTTGGAAAACTTTGGGGGCTTATCTAGGGTCACAAAATGACTCTAATTAAAAGAAATTGGGTTTAAATAATTGTAAGGCTTTGAGAATTCGAATTGAACAAGTTAGAGAGTTACGCGAAGATTGGTGTTTTGCGTTATTTGAGGTACGCTTGTACGTTAGTAAGTCAGTAAGAAGGTGCACATTAATTCATTTTTTTATTATTATTGTTTCTATTAAATTGAGCTATTTGTTGGAGTTCCATTCTTATATTCCTTGGCTGAGTGTCTTTGGCGTAAGTGTGTCGTGAATGCACGTGATCGCCCCGTGCAACAAATACTTCTCCAGCCCATGCACCAGAAGTACTTGCCACGTCACTCATTCATCCCATTATCTAATAATCTTGAATTTCATATCATTTATCCATAAATAAAAGCGGAAGTCTTGTGATTTTAAAAAAATGTGCTATTTTAATTTAACTTGTTTAACCTATAGTGGAAATCCCGGCTATACATGCATATAGGCGATCAAACTATAACAATAATATATAGAAGTACGAAGTGATTATTGTAACAACCCTCAAATTTTAACCGTGACTTGGCTACGTGATACTGGACAGTATTTCAAATTTCGGGAGTCGACACCGAAGTGATTTTATGATTCTTTGATTGTGTGTATTAGTATTGTAGTATTTTACGGGTTTCGAGCCGTTCGGGCGGTATTTAATTGAGTGAGGTTTCGACTAGTTAAACGGGGGAGAAAAAAAACAAGTAAAACATACAAATAAATGAATTTTTAATTAATTTAATTAATTAGTTAGCGAGACAAGGCGAGACTACGCGCGTTAGGGGAGTCGGAACAAGGAAAAAGCGACCAAGGAACGTCGTTTGAACGAGGGAGTTAGATAGTTTCGTAACATACGGACTATGGAAGCTAAATTGTTAAAGTGACACAACTTAAATGAGGAGAGCCATGAGATTTGTATTGAGATATGTGTGTGTTGAGATGAGATAAAGGGACAAAAGACTCATAAGGGCAATTGTTTTGAAGTGTGTAAGAAGTAAATTGGAGGGCAAATGGGTCATTTCACCTAATAACATATATAAATGTGAGAAAAAAACCCTATCTATACTATTCATCTTCTCTCCAACACCCTCACCGCCGCCACTCATCTTCTTCCTCCCTTCATCTCTCTCGTCGGTCTTCCACTCGGTCTCTCTCGCCGGAATCCTCACCGAAGGTTCGTTCACTCTCTTCTCTCACTCTCGGCCTTCTCTCTCTCACCCTCTCTCACGGCCTCTCTGTGGTTCTCTTTCTCTCGTGCTCTCTCTCTCATCTCACTGTTGTTAGTTTGTTGCTGAAAGTGAATGATGGGGTGTATCATATATCAAAAAAAAATATAAAAAATAAAATAAAATTGGCTTGTTGGTGTAGTTGGTAGTGAAGGACGTTAATGAAGCATGTGACCAAGGATCGAATCTTGTAAACAACACTTTTATTTTATTTTTTTTTCTCACCTCACGGACACTTTCCTCTCTCTCTCTCTCCCCACTCTTTCTCACGTTTTTCTCACTTTGTTTTTGGAGTATGTGAATAGGCTATGGTGTGCACGGTTTGGTGGGGTGTGGGGTGTGTGCGTATGTGCATCATTCTCTAATATAAGGTATATAAATATAATAATATATATATGTATCTATATATATGTATGTATATATATATGTATATATATGTATATGTATAGAAGAAAAATAGCAAATATATATATATATTGAAAAATTCAGAAAAATATGATAAATTAGGAAATGATGCACATACGCACACACCCCACACCCCAGCCAAACTGTGCACACCATAGCCTATTCACACACTCCAAAAACAGTGAGAAAAACGTGAGAAAGAGTGGGAGAGAGAGAGAGGAAAGTGTCCGTGAGGTGAGAAAAAAAAATAAAATAAAAGTGTTGTTTACAAGATTCGATCCTTGGTCACATGCTTCATTAACGTCCTTCACTACCAACTACACCAACAAGCCAATTTTATTTTATTTTTTATATTTTTTTTTGATATATGATACACCCCATCATTCACTTTCAACAACAAACTAACAACAAGTGAGATGAGAGAGAGAGCACGAGAGAAAGAGAACCAGAGAGAAGCCGTGAGAGAGGGTGAGAGAGAGAAGGCCGAGAGTGAGAGAAGAGAGTGAACGAACCTTCGGTGAGGATTCCGGCGAGAGGAGACCGAGTGGAAGACCGACGAGAGAGATGAAGGGAGGAAGAAGATGAGTGGCGGCGGTGAGGGTGTTGGAGAAGATGAATAGTATAGATAGGGTTTTTTTCTCACATTTATATATGTTATTAGGTGAAATGACCCATTTGCCCTCCAATTTACTTCTTACACACTTCAAAACAATTGCCCTTATGAGTCTTTTGTCCCTTTATCTCATCTCAACACACACATATCTCAATACAAATCTCATGGCTCTCCTCATTTAAGTTGTGTCACTTTAACAATTTAGCTTCCATAGTCCGTATGTTACGAAACTATCTAACTCCCTCGTTCAAACGACGTTCCTTGGTCAGTTTTTCCTTGTTCCGACTCCCCTAACGCGCGTAGTCTCGCCTTGTCTCGCCAACTAATTAATTAAATTAATTAAAAATTCATTTATTTGTATGTTTTACTTGTTTTTTTTCTCCCCCGTTTAACTAGTCGAAACCTCACTCAATTAAATACCGCCCGAACGGCTCGAAACCCGTAAAATACTACAATACTAATACACACAATCAAAGAATCATAAAATCACTTCGGTGTCGACTCCCGAAATTCGAAATACTGTCCAGTATCACGTAGCCAAGTCACGGTTAAAATTTGAGGGTTGTTACAGTCTCCCCCACTTATTAGAATCTCGTCCCCGAAATTAATCTAATAAGTAAATTAAATTAACGACTCTTTGCAACTCCTAACGAGACCGATAAAAACTCAAAGTGAGTCATTTTTTTTTGACTCCGAACTGTTCGTGACCCTTCAGTGGAGAGACCTTCAGGTATTCAAAATCTCCCCGAATCGTACTGAAGCTCATCGTGATACTCGTCAAGCATTTCTTCTGCCACTCCTGGGCATTCTTAGGTCTCAAACAAAACTATCCACTACTACCCAGATGCTATCGTAACCGCGAGGAGATCGGGGCAACCACTAACGAAATCCATATCAATATGTTCCCACTTCCATCAAGGAATGGGTGGGGCTGCAGTAGTCCTCCAGGTCGTCGATGCCCAGCCTTTACGCGCTGGCATGTCACACGCTCGAACAATTCCGACACCTCGGAACATCATTCCTGGTCACCAAAATAATGTCGCATATCGGCGCACATCTTAGGTCGACCCGATACACAACCAAACCGAAACGATAAATCTCCCGAAGTAACTCTTCACAAGCATCGACCCCAATGGAATCCCCACGCGCCGCGATACCTCTAGCATGAGTCCGTCGACCGACTCGTCTCGAGCAATATGAATTATCCACCATCTCATTGCACCGCCGGTATGACGCATCGCCTTGCTTTGTCCCTCACGCACAATGCCAAATGAGACGGTCCACAACATCGTTTGACCACGTATCCGGGTTCTCGTAGTCGTCGTCGGCACG
This sequence comes from Stephania japonica, assembly GCA_039657345.1. NCBI lineage: Eukaryota > Viridiplantae > Streptophyta > Magnoliopsida > Ranunculales > Menispermaceae > Stephania > Stephania japonica. Next base: position 16,982,573 of record CM077557.1, read on the forward strand.
TCCGTGATCTCATCAACTCGAATGCCTCACATAAACCACTCTCGTAGGTTCTTTAACATATAACTACCTCTGCATCCAATCCTTTGCAACGCAACGCATCAGCAACAACGTTGATCTTCTCGTATCCACAAATCAACGCATATAATGTTTATATCTAGTTCGCACCTCTCCCAAAAACCGTGGGCTTACAAACGCGCTCAGACAGCTTAGATCCTCTTTCTCGAACTCGGACTACCTCATAGTCACTTCGACATGACTCGTTCATCATCGCCGAATTGCAAACCAATGCATAGTCACTTCAGACGACTCAATAAGCTATAACCAACTGTGAACTCTCGCGAATGTCACTTCCAACAAACTTGATTTTATCTCGCCTTCGATCGTAGGTCCCAACCAATTCAAACAACCTAATTCAACTACGGTCTCTCTAGACCACTCCCGTTTTCCCAAAATGTTAGGAATGCCACGACCTCGTCGCAAACATCGCCCACTACCACGACTCAAGCTTGGTGATCACGACGTAAAGACGCTACGATCGCGACTCGTACGCCATACTCGTGAAAACCTCCCAACCTACTCGCGTCTCGACGCAAGTTTATCTATACCCAGAGCGGTAACATAGATTCGACAAAGTTGTAACCAAGGCCACCATGTACACTACGTGTCCATGCATCGTAAGATGAATCACAACCAGATCAGGTCCCGCTCTCTCTTTAGGTGTACTTGTGGCTAGTTTTGGCACCCATTGTGCCCAAACTTACCATCTCTTTCGGACTCTTATCTAAGTTAGGTTTGTCTCATCCTAGACAACACCTTGCTAAGTTTAAACGGTAATACTCTAGCCGATCAACCCTAACTCTGTCACATGACGTCCAACGTCTTATTTAAACACCTAAAGCTTCATTTAATCGGTTCCATGCATGTCATATGATAACCAGGAAATTTCTTTATCTCCGTTAGTATCACGAACCACTATAAGTTATTGTTCATTCGCCACGTGCACATCCTCGCACAAATCAGTACATCGTTTCTAAAAATGTCCAGTCTGTCCGCACTGGTAACATAACTTCCGCTTTCGAGAACCACTATCATCGTTCGAATTTCTCGTTCGTTTCCCATCATGTTTCCCCTGATCGGCGCTCTAATTACAACTCAGGTCGATCAGGTTCAATCTTCTCGTGACTCTTCAAGAACAACTCGCTACGGTCACGTCGGTACCTCCATAGAAATGACAGGTCGTGCCTCTTGAACTCTCGCCATTGCGACCTCAATAGTCGTCGTAATGTCATACACTCGTTTCGGTGCACGAGGTACAACCGCCATAATCTGGTGTCATTGAAGTGGTGGAAGGAAGCAAGGTCATGGTCGTAACCCCGATGTGTTTGCCTCTTGAGTAATGGTTACTCTAGCCGTTGATGGTACCGATGCAACAAAGAATCGACGCCTCATTATCGCCAAAATCTCTTCCAACTATCGCTTCTTGAGATGCGACTCTCTGCGTCAAAGTCTCGAAACTCGTCGATGCTAACAACTTAATACGAGTACTCGACGTCCCGTGTCGTCACTAGGACCCTTCGATCTCGCCATCGCCCTCTCATAACGAAAGCGTATTTCAGATCAGTGGATAGTTACCGATACCATATAATACACACAACAATCGTAATATATATAAACATCACATCCGACTTATCCCACTCCCCAACTAGGATTCTAAGTCAAGATCATAGGGTTTTCACTCTAAGTTCAACCGTTCCTAACTTCCGCTGGTTTAAATGGCTTGTGTTTTATGAATTTGAATCAAGAGTCCGGTTTTTAGAACCTTGTGCTCTGATACCAACTGTGACGGCCCCAATTTTCCCCATGCAATTGGGTACGCCCGGCCTAGACCCGTACAAGCCCCGAGTCATCACTCGGCGACCTGACGAGCCTAGTCAGCCTTCAACTTAATCAATTTAGTTATTTATGAAAGAGTTATTGCAATAATACACAGCGGAAGACTAAAACATTTATAATAAAGGGGAAAATAATTCATTCAAGGGAAGTAAAGGAATTCTATAAGTGTCGAAAACCCCGGGTATTCATGCACAATTCGATAGGTAATTATACATGATACCAATCTCATCAAAATACCAAGTTCAATAATCCCAAAGCATGTATATATAAAAACGATATACATAAAAGCAACACATAAAGAAACCTACAAAGTAGTCTCCAAATCCAGATCGCTAAGCTTCTCAATAGATCACCTAGGCGGGGTCCCTTGCCCTTGTCATTTCTCCGCCCTATCTGCACCCACCGTCACAAACTAGACGGTGAGTAAACTGAATAAAATCGAATGTAATGCCGAAGAAGATAACAAGATAATTCATGATAATACAAGTAAAGCGATCTAAATATCATGCGGTATTAAAATGACAGAATTTAAATAGACAAGGTGCATGATAAACGAGACTAATAGATATCAATCGAAATTCAAGTGTGTTCCAAGGAATCAAAAGAGGCTCATAAGTGGTCTAGTCCATAGCATAACGGCGAAGACCTCGCGAGGTCTTCCCGGGCATCGACTCAAACGAAAGCGCAGCTATGACTGGCAAGGGACTCGAACCCCAGTACTTGGTGTCACACGGTCACTAAGGGTGGTCACACACTCGTGGCCACGAGTGCCCACGTTTTATCCCTCTAGTGCAAGTCCTAGTACTTTTCAGACAAAACACTTACGCCGGGAATCACACAACAAGAAATGGAAGGGAATACCAATAATAGTGAATAACAAGACTGAATAAATGATAATGAATCACATGACATTTTCTTACGGCTTACAAACATACAAATGCTTTTTAAGGCAAATGTACTTACCTTGAACTATCGCGACCCGTGTGACAACTCCGAGATCCTAACGCGTCTTCCGCGACTTCCCGATTGCCTATACCGCACTCCAATTATCCAGTCCAGCTTGAATAAATGCCCAACAAATCAAAATTACCACCCGAATTATACCTAAGATCATTTGTCATTAAATTAGCTTTAATTTGATATATTATATCATTTTTTACGTTTTTCGAAGCTAAAACCCCGACTATATCCCGCCAACATTTCCGAGAGAATCCCAAAACTCATTTATGAACCCATTTCCTAATTTATCATATTTTTCTGAATTTTACTAGGACCTGCACTAGAGGGATAAAACGTGGGCACTCGTGGCCACGAGTGTGTGACCACCCTTAGTGACCGTGTGACACCGAGTACTGGGGTTCGAGTCCCTTGCCAGTCATAGCTGCACTTTCGTTTGAGTCGATGCCCGGGAAGACCTCGCGAGGTCTTCGCCGTTATGCTATGGACTAGACCACTTATGAGCCTCTTTTGATTCCTTGGAACACACTTGAATTTCGATTGATATCTATTAGTCTGTTTATCATGCACCTTGTCTATTTAAATTCCTGTCATTTTAATACCGCATGATATTTAGACTGCTTTACTTGTATTATCATGAATTACTGTTATCTTCTTCTGGCATTACATTCGATTTTATTCAGTTACTCACCGTCTAGTTTGTGACGGTGGGTGCAGATAGGGCGGAGAAACGCAAGAGGGGCAAGGGACCCTGCCTAGGTGATCTATTGAGAAGCTTAGCGACTGGATTTGGAGACTACTTTGTAGGTTTCTTTATGTGTTGCTTTTATGTATATCGTTTTTATATATACATGCTTTGAGATTATTGAACTTGGTATTTTGATGAGATTGGTATCATGTATAATTACCTATCGAATTGTGCATGAATACCCGGGGTTTTCGACACTTATAGAATTCCTTTACTTCCCTTGAATGAGTTATTTTCCCCTTTATTATAAATGTTTTAGTCTTCCGCTGTGTATTATTGCAATAACTCTTTCATAAATAACTAAATTGATTAAGTTGAAGGCTGACTAGGCTCGTCAGGTCGCCGAGTGATGACTCGGGGCTTGTACGGGTCTAGGCCGGGCGTACCCAATTGCATGGGGAAAATTGGGGCCGTCACAATTATGGTCTCCTATCCCAAAATAAAAATATATAATACAAAATATCAAAAAGAAATAACTACCACTAGCAAGCCTCGGTGTAGGTAAGTCAGATATAATCGCCAAGAATCTCCTTACCCCTGCTGGTACTAAGATATGCACTCAGTTATCACAAAAAACCAGATAATGAGTCCAGTAAGTAAAATCCCAAGGAAAACAACCATACATCATAATTTAAGAAATGTAAATGACAATCAATAAATTGTGTAAAACAAACATGCGGAATAGAAGGAAATTGTAGACGACTGCTCAAAGCTCATCGTATGAATGTAAACACAAAGATAATTAAATGGGAGTGAACCAGCTATCCAATATATGTACTGAGGACCAGGAGCCCCGTCGTGGCCTACACCATCGACCCTTCAACTGTGTCTTAGACCATACACTTACTAAGCAACCACACAACCCAAGATACATAGAAGGAAACTAAACCGTCCCAGTAAGAATGACTCATGGATTATAAATAAATTTACAGCTCAAATGAAATACAATAAGTAAATGTAATAATGGTGCTCAGTTGAGTTTTACGTACATCAAAATCGCGCTCAAAACCCCGAAAATACCCCCGATCTGACCCTCGACTAGTCCCCAACTCCAACTACTGTCCCGTGACTCATGGATCTAATTTCGAGGTTTATTGGTTAATTAATTTAGTTTATAATCGGTTAGGTTCGATTTCATATTTTTATTAAAATCCATAGTGACATTAGCGCGCTAATCAGATCAATTAGCGTGCTAATTGATCTTAGTCATTGTTCATCATCATTTTTCCCAACGTGATTAGCGCGCTAGTGTTCATCACTTAGCGCGCTAATAGCGCTATGTCCAGAATTTTTAGATTTAAATTTATGAGTTCCAAACACCTTCTAAACCCATTTAAACCATCCACACACACCTTCACAATACATCAATGACATGAAAAAATCATCCAACACGAAATTATCAAGTTTAAACCCCAAAATCAAAGAATTATAAATTTACGTCCAAAACCCATTTTATCCAAATTATCAAACTTCTCTCAAATTTGATCAAATCCACAAAACCATGTAATACCAAACTCATGAGCATGAAATCTCAATAAAATACAGTGTTTAATCCCCAAAAATTCGTTTGGACCTCAATTATCCAACAAAACTAAAATTTCATAAAAACCCAAGTTTTGATGAATTAATACCTTTGATCTTGTTGTTGAATGCCTTGATTCACTCTTTCCCTACTCCAGCTAATGATCTTCTTCCTCTTCTCCACGGATTCCTCTCTAAATTTCACTTTTTTTACATGTTCATTTGACCAATCAACCACATATATAGTTGATTTTTAATCTATTGTGTACATACATCTCGAGAACGATCCTGTGGTCACTGATCACCCTGTGTCACTAAAATTCTTAACACCTTATCATGACACTGGTTGTCTCAAATCACCCTGTTGTGTATCTCGAGAATAATCCTAAGGATGCTGATTTATCCAACTACAACTATAGGACTTTATTGATATCATTTTATTTAACTTATATAAATTATCTATGCCCTCAAATAAATTCCATAAATTGTAAATGAGGTCACACTAACTTTCCAACCACTCGACACCCTGTGCCCCATGTCTAACACGCACCCCGAGGCGGTCCCACACTTAGTGTACCTATGTAATTTCCTTATCATGGCCTAAAATTATTATTAAATTTCATTAATTATATTTCTCAACCTTAGTTATATTTTAATTATTTAATCCAAATCTAATCCCCCAACACCCAGTCTACAACTACCGAACCCCACGCATTAGCGCGTTCTATGAACCGAAACCCCGGCTCTCACTCTCACCCGACAAAATAATTGTAAATACACACTTGTGATGAATAGTACATAAATGATATAAAAATACATCACAGAACTGACTAACCATCAACACAAAGTCAGTCACCTAGGTCAGTCTCCGGTCTAGCCTATCCGCGACATCCACATGTCGTCCGAGCTGGCGTCCTAATCTGAATAATTAAATTAACGACGTTAAAATTATAACGACCGTTACAGAAGTGTTGTCCACCTATCTAAAATTGAGTTTTATCCCGATTACTGGATTGTTGTGGATATGTTGTGGATGTGGAAATGGTTGTGGATATGTTGTGGATGTGGATGTGGATGTGGATGTGGATGTAGATGTGGAACTTGTTGTAGATATAGTTAATTGATCTCTTATGGGTCTCTTTTGATTCTATAGACACTCAAATATCATTGTTATACTTGCCAGTCTGTTTATCATGCAATTTGTGTTATTTTCTGCCTTTCAATACCGCATAATTCTTAGACTGCCTTATTGGTTAATCATGAATTACTGTTTATGTTCTACTGGCTATAATTTAAAATTTTCATGTACTCACCATCTAGTTTGTGACGGTGGGTGCAGATATGGCTGAGATGAGCAAGGGAAAGAAACCGATGCTAGGTGACTTCCTCTGAGGACTCTCGAAGCGGTTCTTTCCTTTACTCCACAATAGGTTTTGTCTTTTGTTGTGTGATTATTGTACGTTACATTTTTGTAATACACTGGGATATATTTTGGGATTGAGTGACTAGGGATATCATGTATTATCGCATTGCTGTACTTTGTCACCATATTTACATGTTTATCCATTTCTCAGGGTTTCCACATGATAGGTTGTGTTCCGGATTTTCCCTTTACTGAGTTATTAGTTGATTATAGTTGATTTCCGCTAGAAATTTCTTGATAAATATATATTCTTATGGCTCACACTTTGAAATTGATAACTTAATGATTAATATGAGGATTTAAGGTTGACTACGATGCATTGACTTCGCGAGTGAGGACTCAGGGGTCCACGTAGGTCTATGCCAGGCGGGACCCAGTTTTATGGGGAACTGGAGCCGTTACACGTCGAGTTACGAGTAGGGTTTGCCTCAAAAAATGTGTCGAACGGGTATAGGGTGGAAGAAATATGGGTACATGGGTCGTTAGTATTTCCATTTGTGCGCGATGGTTTGAGTTGTAGTGCGATCTGGGTGCAAAAATGCCCTGAAAAGTTTATTTGGTGTTGGAATAAAGGGAGTGTACCCAATTGTGTCATGATGTTGTGTAGCTGTGTGAGACAGTTTGGGTGGCTGGAATGAAAAGGACCGCCAGATGCACCTCAAGATACGCGCGTGCGAAAAGATGAAAGAGATTTATATAAAATTTTTCTTTCTCTCTCTTTGTCCCTCACTCATGTCCTCTCTCTCGTTCACACAAATATAGAGGAAATTTGGTTTCGACGAGATTTGAGCTCACAATGAAGCCAAGAAGCGACCAAACACCCAAATTGAGGTAAGGTTTTGACTCACCGCAAAATTCTCGTTGTTTTGACATATGTTTGGTGGGTTTTCGTCGGGGTGTTTTTGGTAGTCACATTGGAATATTGGTTTACGTTAGGTTTTGAATAGTGGGTTGAGTAGGTAAGGACGTCTCTACGTGGTTGGGATAGGCTTGGAACACGTCGACATGAGCTGGGGTCACAAAAACCACGAATTCGAGTTCTACATAGGGCGTCGTGAGGTGTAATATCTCACAGCATCAATCACGTCGTCCAAGGCAGAGACGCCTGGTTTGGGTGTTGTAAGGGGTTACACCACACGACGCCAATTATGATGTGGCATTGTTCACCAGAACGAATTTTTAAAAATTTTTGAAAACTTCGGGACTTCTCTCCGGTATCCAAATGGGTCCGAATATGACCCAATATCCGAGGAATTGCCGAAATAGTGGAGATGGGTAATATTTTGAAAATTGGGAAAATTAACGATAAATTACAATTTAATGAAAAATAAGAATCTAACGCAACCAAATTAGATTCGAACTAATACCAGGTGCTTGGTGGACTGGTGACTAGCGTACGGGATTGATTTGGCGACGTGTGAGAGCCGTGAGCGTGGAGTTTTGCGTAATACAGTGAGTAAAACCAATTAGAGCTTTAATATTATTTCATTTGTGCATTTATTTGGTTGTTGTCCTTGTTGAGCAATATTTCTTTGTGATATATGATTTCCTAAATTCCGTTTGTAATATCTATCCTTGGTGGATTATTGGTCATTGAATTCCTTAATGAGAGGTCTTTTGGGTCTAAGTGGGTGATATGGTGGTCATGGGTGCGGTGAGACTGCTTTGTGATCTCTTTCACGACTTTGACTACACAGATTTCTGGACGTGCCTAAACCCGCAGTTTAGGGATTAGTAGTCTGACCGTGAGTTGAACTGTGTGTGGGCTACGGTAGAGTGATTCATCCTAAGTTGTCTAAAGTGGTTTGTTTAGGTCCAGAATCTATCTGGGAAGTTAGGTTGTGATGTGTGGCAACCTGATGGACTTGGAACACTTAAATGCCTTTTTGTTTTGTGCTCTCAACACTCATTTATCGTTGATATCTCAGTGATTATTATCATGTTGTCTTTTATTATCTTTGTGATATTCCCGCATGATACTCGTTTAGTTGGTTATTTGACATTTAAAATTATATTGAGACTTCACTTGGTTGTTACTATTATTCTTTGTACTCACTGTCCTTTTTATGGCGATGGGTGAAACCCCATCATACTGCAGGGTTGATAAGGGCAAGGGACTAAAAATAGGAGATTAACGTTGATGATAGCTAGGTGATCTCCTCTCGCTTATTGGGTTGGTCATTATATTTTATGTGTATTGTTTTGAACACATTAAGATATGGGTTTGTAAGATCTTGGGATGTGTATATAATATTTGACTCTCCTTTGACTTGTTATACTGTTTAGATGTATATATATGCGTGGTTTCCATACTATAGGTTGTCCTAACGTTTGTTATTCAGTTTAGTTAGAGTTTAATTTGCTTTTGTTGTACTTTGATAACTCACTAACGTGAATAACTCACATTTAAATTGCTTAAATTAATGGATAATGGTAAGGAAGGCTAACTAGGCTTGTGTTAACTACGCGAGTGTTGACTCGGGGTCCACATAAGTTTAGGCCGGGCAACCCGTTTAGGGTTGTGGAATTGGGGCCGTCACAGTTGGTATCAGGGACTAAAGTTTTGAACTTTGCTCTTGATTAAATCACAACCAACATAAAATGTAATTTAATTATTAGTTAGGACAATGGTTAAACTTAGAGTGGAACCCTATGATCCTGACTTAAGTCTTAGTTAAGAAATGAGGAGAGTTGGGGATAATTAAAACTGAAATATGAGCTATTTGATATGTGATATACTATTATTATCGATATCTATAGCCTGATTGAGGAAACACTTTCGTAGCAAGTTGCGATGGCCGATCAGCCAGAGTCTAGTGGGTGTGGTTCGGAGAATGTTTAACAGATACTGGATGTGGTATCCCAGCTGGTTGCATTCATGGCAGCAGCTGGAGGAGATTCTCTGACTTTTGAGGACATAGGCCACAACATTGCCTCCTACTTCTGCAACACCGGTTACCCAGGTTGGGGGTACGCCGAACATGCCCATCGATATGAGTACTAGGGGGACAGCTGAGGCGAGACAGTCTCGCGAGTTTCAGAGACACCACCAGAGAAATTTCATGGTGGTACATATCTCGAGGCTGCAAAGAGATTCATGAGAAGCACGAGAAGATCCATGATATGTTAGCCACATCGGAGCACATGAGAGCTTCGATTTCATCAGCATCCATGTTTGAAGAGGTAGACACTCAGTGGCGTAGCATGGTGGCTACGAAAGGGAAGCCCAATGATTGAGCTGAGTTTAAGGAGAGGTTCAGTCAGAAATACTTTCCTCCTTCGGTCTGTTATTTGAAGAGGACCGAGTTTCAGAACATTAGATAGGCGACTAGTAAGACAGTAATGCAGTACATACGACTGATGGAGTATGGTGAGGGCCTAGTTGACACCGATATAGACCAGGCCTACTACTTCATGCATGATTTGTTAGACTATTGGTTCTATGGTGGTGACTACATGTTCGAGGACTTTACAGGAGGCCTACGAGAGGGGTATGACCAGTGGGAGTTTCTTGAGCACTCGAGCCGAAACATTGGTTGCGCCATCAGTGTCATCACAGTCTGGAGTCTGTTAGGGAGAGGGTAAGAGAAGAAATCATGATGATGATTATGAGAATGATGATATGGAGGTAGCTGCACCACCAACAGGTTCAATATCTACGGTGAAAATTTGTCATTTTCCAACAACCAGTGTTAGGCGATCACTTTAGGGAGTATAGGTGGGGCAGCAACAGTCGTACAATACCCAGAACGGAGGTAGTATATCGTAGGAAAAGAGGCGATGTTACCGTTGCAGGTAGTCAGGACACATCACTGTCCATTGTCTTCAGTTGCGAAGAGTGCCGCAAGATAGCACGCAAATGCACTTGCAGGAAAGAGCACATGCTGTTACAAATCTGGATTCATAGTCAATGCGAGACCCGGTGGTAGGTAAGATTTATTTTTGCGTCTTGACGTGATTTTATATTGTTGGGTCTGTAGCTTAGATTTGACCTAATGAAACTCTAGGTGAGTCTAGGGTTAGAATCGACTCTAGGTGAGTCAGATGTAGAATTGACTCTGCGTGAGTTAGTCGTTAAACGACTTTATGTGAGTCAGTTTTTTAGTAAGTACTTTGTATGAGAAGTGGTGAGAGATTCTGCGTGAATACACCATTCGAAGTATGATAGATATTTAGATATGTACGACGACTCTGTGTGAGTCAACTTTTAAAGGGAGAAGCCAGCTGTATGCGATGCTTCTGACTCTAGGTGAGCCTTTCTTTTAAAAGGATATTTAGTTATGTGCGTTGACTCTGTGTTAGTCTATATTTTGAAGTGGTGGATAAGGCTGTGTGCAAAGACTTTGTGTGAGTCCAGACTCTGTGTGGGTCTGAATAGGTTGTGTATATAGATTCTATGTAAATCTAGGTTCTAGGTAAACCTGAGTAGAGCTTGGTGAGCCTGTGTAGAGCTGTGTCCATTGACTCTAGGTGATTCTATACTTCGAAATAGTGAATTAAGCCATGTGCATGGACTTTGTGTAGGTCCCTACTTCGAAGAACGGTATCGAGCTATGTGTGCGACTCTGTGTTAAGTCCGATATCGATGGAAGGTACTGAGTTATATGCACGATTCTATGTGAATCCGATATCTACCTAAGAACTTTGTGTAAGTTAGGAAACCAAGGTGAGATGTCAAGCGGTGTGCACAAATTCTATGTGAATCTAGTATCTATCTAAACACTCTAGGTGGGTCCGTAAATTCAAGTAAGATATCGAGCTAATTGCACGTATTCTGTGTGAATCTGATATCTGCTCCAAAAAGATTTTGTGTGAGTCTGTAATTTACAAGACGACAATAGACAATGTAAGTTAGTAATGTGCTAACAGTCAGAGTGTGTAGTTTCACCTACTCACGTTAGAATAAGTCCACGTGAATGAGGTTAGATGGATTGGTTAGACAATACTTCTCTGTTGTGTGCCCTTTATTAAGATTTCGCTCGAATTAAGTTTAATTTCGAGGACAAAATTCTTATTAGTTGGGAAGACTATAACGATCTGAAAAATATGCTATATCTGTGTGACGATGTGTATTACCTATTTATACTCTTGTCTGTGTGACAGGATGGTGATGTCGAGTTACAAGTAGGGTTCGCCTCGGAAAATGTGTTAAATGGGTATAAGGTAGACGAAATAGGGGTATATGGGCCTGGAAAACAATTTTCGTGGATAAGTGAAAAACAAAATAAAATAGTTAAATAATGTGGGAATGAATTTGGGTCGTTAATATTTTCATTTGCACGTGACGGTGTGAGTCGTGGTGCGGTCTGGGTGCGAAAATACCTGGGGAAGTTTATTTGGTGTCGAAATGAAATGAGTGTATCCAATTATGTCATGATGTTGTGTAGCTGAGTAAGGAAGTTTAGGTAGCTGGAATTAAAAGAGACCGCCAGATAGGCCTCGAGATACGTGCGTACGAAAAGATGAAAGTGACTTATATAAACTTTTTCTTTCTCTCTCTGTGTTCCTCACTCACGTCTTTTTCTCTCTTTCGTTCACACAAACAACAAAAGTTTGTTTTCGATGAGATTTGAGTTCACAACGACGCCTAGAAGCGACCAAACACTCGAGTTAATGTAAGATTCCGACTCACCACGAAATTTTCATCGTTTTGACATATGTTTGGTGGGTTTGCTTTGGGGTGTTTTTAGTTGTCATGTTGAATATTGTTTTTCGTTTGGTTTTGAATAGTTGGTTAAGTTGATATGGACGTCCTTACGAGGTTGGGATAAGCTCAGAACATGCTGACACGAGCCGGGGTTGCGAAAACCCTGAATTTGAGTTCTGTACAGGGCGTCGCCAATGGTGTCGTGAGGTGTAATACCTTACGACGTCAGTCACAACGTCCAGGGCAGAGATGCCTAGTTTGGGCACTGTGAGGGGTTACACCCCTACAACGCCAATGATGGCGTGGCACTGTTCAACAAAACAAATTTTTGAAAAATTTTGAAATCTTTGGGACTTTTTTTGGTATTCAAATGGGTCCGAATACGACCTAATATTTCGAGAATTAACCCAAAATAGTGGAAATGGGTAATAATACTGCTTAATGCAAGGGGGAAAGTGTCTCGAGTTGCGTGCGAGTCGAAACACCGAGTGCCGGGTAGTTGAGAGTCGGAGAAACCACTTAGATAAATTTTTTAAATTTGTGTGATCAATTAATTATGATTCAAATGGGATTAATATACATTAATTGAGTTGGCCTATAGTTTAGTTATTAAGAAATCACATTTTAATATCCTATAGTTGTTTGTGAATTAAACTAACCTTAGGACAGACCTCGAGATCCGTGCTACCACACACTCCCATGATAAGAGTCACTCAAGTTGTGTCACATGAGAAGCTGGACTACCTAGTTAGTGACCACTGGATTTACCTCGAGATACACAATACACACTAGATCCTAACAACACCTATATATACAACTTGATGAAAAAAAAATTTGCACTATTTACATACAAATCACATAGAACGGAAGAGAGGGGAGATTTTGGGGAAGTTTGGAGAGAAATTTGAGCTAGGAGTGGAGAGAATCAGAGATCCAAACTAAAGTAATCTCACCACCATTTCTTTTACCCAATTTCTTATAGATTTTTTATTTATTTATTGGGTTTCAAACACAAATTTCGAATTTATAGACATGCACTATGGATTTGGTTGATTTGGAGTCTAAATGGTATGAATTACTCAAACAAACTAGTTCTAGTCGAAGTTGTTGGGAATTGTTGGTGAGAAGTTGGTATTTTTGGATTTTTTTGGGTTTATACACATGCACATTGATCCGAGAATTTATTGTTGTTTATGTGGTTTTTGATGAAAAAAATTTGGTCTCTTGAAGTGCTATTAGATCAGTAATAGAGAGAAGATGATTAGAGAAGTGAAGGAAGAAAGAAAGAAAAAAAAATGAATGAAAAATGAATACAAAAAAAAAACAGAGACGTTAAAACGTCTCTGGACAAGAAAAAAAAATTTTGGGGAAGAAGATGCACACGTGCGGGCCGCACGTGTGCATCCCCCCATTTGGGCCGGGCTAGGGCCCCGGGTCGGGTCAGGCAGACCCGACCCGACCCGACCAAAAAAATAATAAAAATAAAATAAAATAAAATAAAATATATATATATATTATCGATTAAATATATATATATAATAAAATAAAATAAAAATATATTATTATCAATTAATTAATAATAATAATAAAAGAAATTAAATTAATAAAAATAAATAAATAAATAATATATTTTATATATTAATTTAATTTCTGGAAAATAAGGAAAATAGTTGGAAAATTCCTGAAAAAAATTGGAAAAAAATTATAGAAAATATAAGAAATTGAGAAAAAGGTAGAAAAATAGTTTCGGGACTTTTCGAGTATTTTTGGTACCCCGATATAACTCTAAAAATGTGCCAAAATTAAAGATTGACATAAAATTCTAAATTTTGGTTAAATATCATGAATCCACTTATTGTGGCTTTAAACCAATTAAAATGATATAAAAATGAACCTCAGGAACTAAAGGAAATTCTTGGGAGTTCGGGTGCACGAGTCAGGGTGTCGGGAGGCCGGATAGCTAGGACTACTGCTTTGACTTGTAAGTGAAACTGTGGGAACTCTTTACTTTATTTCATTTCGATCATTTATAAATTTTCGCCTATTTGTAGACTAGCTAATTTATTCCCCACATCATGCTTTCCTTGTTTCTATTCATATTGAATATCGATATAGCATGATGCCTTGTTTGATATATCATTGACTCCATGCTTCCTTATATGCTCAATGTTTGTCTTGAAATATGGTTAATGGATATTTAGAAAATGCATGCTATAGGGTTATCTGTTATGTTGGACTTGTGCTCTATTTCCTTTGGGGCTTTGTAGCCTAACTTGTATTGAAATCATAACATTGTAGGATATATATTCTTGAAATCTAAAGTAGGGATTATCTAGTGTCCATTGCACACGAGATGCGCGGATTCACGAGGATTTCGGTCTTTCGGGGTCTCCGGTACTCGCCACTACACTTAGGCAGTACACGTGGCATGGGCCACGGGGTTGTCAGCAAGTATAAATGATTTTTACATACGTAGAGCACAGCTCCGCCACTTAAGGTTATTATAAAAAAAGAGAGATTATTATTATATGTTGAGCACAGTTCCATACAGTAGTGGAAAAGGCTAGGTGATAGTTCTTACCACCGACCGGACGTAGATCATCTCGACTTAGCCTGTGTCAGTTATGTGTATCTGTTAACATTGGTATTTACTTGCATTATTTATTCAACATTTCTTCAGCTACATATGCTTTGAATACCTCTTGTTAAATTGGAAATGTAGTATTAGATTTCCCCAATTATCACTTAAATATCACTATACTCATCGTCTAGTTTGTGACGGTGGGTGTAGGTCCATCGAGCAGCACCAGTGTCGGCAAGCAAGAGAAGATCGGCGACTACCTTTGAGCTCTGAGCGCGTAGCTGCCCGTACATGTAGTGTACTTTTTGTATTATGTTTACTTATGTCTTTATCTTTTGGGATGTTATTGGGATGAGCGTTAGATTACACAACTTTTGGCTTTCACTTTATTATATATATGTTCGCCGTTATATGCATATATATGGTGATTGTTATTTCCTGGTTTCCACACTTATAATTATAAGATTTACTTCCACTAAAATATTTAAGAATTTCGCATTAAATTTATAAAGACTTCCGCTAATTAAATTAATTGTTAAATATAGAGAAAAATAGGTACTAAAGGCTGACTAATTCGTAATTGGGTCCTATGTGTCGTGATTAGGGCTTAATTACGGGATTAGGCCGGGCGATGCCCTAAATTAATAGCGGGGCCGTCACAGGTCTATGCCGACTACCGAGCGGGTTCAAAGATTTCGGTTAGTTCAAGTTACTCACTGGTGGTGCCTGGGTGATAGTTCGAAGTATGGTACTAGTCTGACCTAGATCTTGCACGCACTTTTGATTCGTTACTATTTGATATTCATGCGAGGGTCTTTCCCAGTTGCATGATTTTTTTCTTCCACATGTTTATTTAATAGTATTTTAAATTTGAGCATTTATTTATGTTATTTACTCCATGAAGTTCCTTGGGATTACTCACTTTGGACACATCATTTATTTTGTTGTGATGATGAAGTGCAGACCCTAGTAGGCACAGGGGGAATGCAAGCTTGAGGACTTCTTCTGATCGACTTTTACGCTTGACTCGTATGTGTATTTACTTTTTCTTGTTTTATGTTGGGTTGGGTCATGACCTTGGCATGTATATGATATATTTTTTAGGTTTATTTTGGTATTTTAAAACATTTGGATCATGATATATATATATATATATATTGTTGATCTTTTGGTTGGGTTTCTACACTAAGAAAATGTTCAATCACATGATTTACCGTCTTATTTGATGATAATCATGATTTAATTCTTTCGCTGAATAATTTGATAATAAATAGATGAAACGGAGTTCAATAGCTAACTTAATTGATTAAATTGATAAAAAAAGATAAAAAAATTGGCGGTGTTTGGGTTGACAGATGGTACGCGGTGCACGTAGGACACAACTGAGCCGAGTTATGGCAGGGTTGTGGGCCCGCAACGCATGACGTGGCGACCTTATATCTTGGGGCCGTCACACATGCTATGGGTACACTATTTAAAACTATTGAATTTAAATCCACTTATTAATCGATGCAACATAAATGCACAAAATATTTAATGCACAACACATTTTGAAGGGTTTTCATGACATGAGTATATATTTGGTCTCCATTGTAGAATTTCCCTATATATATACCTTTGTATTGTCGTACATATAAATTTGCCGTGCGCGCTGACGAGCACACTCGGGTTTGCACACTACAATACAACTCACGCATGTTGCCCACGACCCCAAGTGTCACTAGGCATTGGCCAATTTATTAATTATTTTCATTTCAACATATATTTATATATAAACACTATATATATGTCTATCTTTTCGCAGTACGTGCCAATGAGCACACTCGATCGTGCACGCTACCCCACAACTCATGTGCATACCCTTGACTCACACAGTATTAGGCATCCCATAATTTATCCATTATTCGATTATAGGCTAATTAAACCAATAAATAGTGATACAATGCATACAAACACCAAACGACACGCAAATTCACTCACACGCTAATCAAGACAAGTCGGGCTTAACCAGAGCCTAACTCGGGTTAATTAGAATTCATATTAACACTAATTATTAGCTTAAGGTAACGAATAGTTACAGATCTAACCGATACCTTGTTAGAGTTGTCGACCCTGTGTGTTTGAGAACTCTTTAGATATATCAACCCAGTGTGTTCGACACATGTGGGCAACAAAAACAAAAAAAAAATTCAAAACTCCTAAAAACTACATGAAAATGACAAAAAAATAATGGGTTTTGCTAGGAATCGCTTGATATTTAGGGTTTAGGGTTTTAGGATTCAATCGAAACTTTGTACAAAAATGTAAGATTCAAGCTCTAAATCGAAGTCCTAAACCCAACAACAAAACTACAAACAATATCTACTCAAAAAATAGAAAACCCTAAATCAACACTAAAAGATACAAAGAAAGCACTCACAACGTCGAATCAATGTAGATTTGCTCGAATTTTGTTAAATTTGGGTTGGTGGTGAAAATGCAATTTAAGATAGAAATGACTTAGATATGGGTGAGTGAGGTATGAGTAAGTTAAAACTCTTTTATATGGAGAGGTAGTTGACTCATTTCATTAGGGGTTGAAAAAAAAAAAAAATGGGGTACGAAAATAAAAAAGTAGGGTGCGAATAGCAGGCTCCTTTCATTATTGTGTATTAGATACTTTGGGGTTACCGAACATATCAACCTCAGTCGCTTTCACGTTTCTTCCAAACAATGGCGCAACTCGAAAATCGCAATGACATTTTCCGAAAAAAAAACACTAACGCTAAAGATAACACTTAATTACACATACACTCCGATTCCGTCCGACACAACAAATAAAAGTTACTGCACAAATCTCGATGTGTAACGCACGGGACTTAAAAAGATGCGTTGTTTGATAGTCTCATCATCACTCTCCCAACTTTTCGAGATAATCGATTGATTTTATTATATCTAAACAAACTTCATATTTCCTCGTAGGCTGACCAGGGATCCTCACTATCTGTGCTCTCTGATCTCTTCTACATCGTAGAAAACTTGAAAGGTGAACAAGGATTTAATCTTCGAAGCTGAATGTGTTTGATTTCAATTTCAATTCATTGGATTTGTCTTTTGTGAGGTTTTTGGTAATTCTTTTATGGGCTTATTTTTGTTCATAAATTCTGGTCCAGTAATTTGAATTATCCGCACCATCTCTTTATAAGGAGAGTCTGCGAGTGTGTTTTGATTGATTTCTGGATTCTGTTGTGGGTTTTGAGTGTTTTCCTCATCTGGGCGTTCTTCATTCTCTGAATCTCATATCCTTTAATGGGGTTTTGAGGGTTTTTGTCAACGTTCTTCATTTTCACTGAATCTCACCCCCTTTAATGGGGTTTTGAGGTTTTTCTCAATCTGGGCGTTCTTCATTTTCACTGAATCTCACCCCCTTTAATGGGGTTTTGAGGACTTTTCTCAATCTGGGCGTTCTTCATTTTCACTGAATCTCATCCCCTTTATTGGGTTTTTGAGGGGTTTTCACAGTCTGGGTGTTCTTCATTTTCACTGAATATCACCCCCTTTGATGGGGTTTTGAGGGTTTTTCTCAATCTGGGTGTTCTTCATTTCTGCTAAATTTAGCCCTTTTATGGGTTTTTGTTGTGTGAATCAGTTTGGGTTCTTGAACTAATTAAACAGGAATAACTGATTGGAATGGCTCGGTTGATTCTGCCTTACAGAGGTTCGAGTTTCGCAAAGACGGGTTTTTGGGGATTAGTCTCCTCTTCTCCTGTGATTCTCCCGCCCAATCAATTAATTTATACTTGTTGCTCTTGTGTTCCTTCATGTGTTGTTAGTTTTATGGTTTGTTTTTGGTTGGTGGGACAGTTGTAAATGATTGATTTTGGGCACATGTGCAACATTTAAGATGGCAGATATTCTCTTTTTGTGCAGTACTTGCATAAAAATGTGAAAGATTTAAACTTTAGATGTTGTCGAACTTGCGTTAATCCATCATTTCTATAGTTGTGCATAGCTGTATTTTCTCTCATGTGCCAGTTGATAATGAAGTCATTTGTTACTGGGTAACTTCTGCAATGCTGGTTATTCTTTGTGGGGATTATTCTTTTGATTTGGGTTCCCATAAACTAATTGAAGAAGCTATAATTTGATGACACTGAATTCATATATGAAGGTCATATTGTGATTTTTGACTAGCGTGGACATCCTTATTTGTGAACTTAGGGTCGATCCGATGCGGATTTCTTTTTGACTGGCAAAAATGAAGTATCCAGTTGCTTTTGTTGTTCAATTGCAAGGTGTTTGATGCATTTCTGCTTATTAAAGCAAACTGTTATGTGTTAATTTAATTCTCATTATGTACCTTTCTTGTTTGTAATAGAGGGCGTTGATGTTGCATTTTTTTAATTCCACTTCTCATTCCTTTTTCGTCCTTCTTTCATATTCTTGGTGCTGATTGTATCCAATTTGTTTTTTTTTGTTTTTTTTTTCCGTTATTTTAATTAGCATATTTTCTAATTGTTGCAGACCCGAGTAACTCATTCTGCTAGTTCCTTGCAACTTCTAGGAAATAATTTTCGAGGAAGGCAGCTATACGCTGCTTCACAGGTTGACTATGTTTTTTGTAAAATTCTTAATGCTTTATAGAATGTTTTTGTTATTATGTCTTGCTTTATTTTACATCGTAAATTTTAAACTTTCATAGAACTTGTCTATTTCTTGTCCTGGTTTTGCAGGCCATTCACCAGAGGATCCCATTTCTTTATAAATCATCATCTGTAAGCTTGCCTAAATTAAACTCTGCTTGATTTGGGTGATTTTTTTTAATGCAACTTTTAAGTGTTTTGAGGAACTGGTCTCATTTTTTTTATTGGTGTAGATAACCTGTGAACTATGTTTGTAAATGGTTTTATGCATTCATTCTCTAGATTAGAGAACAGAGTGCTGTACCTGTCACATCTCTGTCCCTCATTTTTGTCATATCGTCACATCTCTCTCCTTCATTTTTAGTCACATCTCCCCTGTTGATAGTTGAAAAACTAATGTACAAATTTGTTGGTTTAATGGCTTTAAATTTTTCATGTTTGTTCTTAGGGAATAAAGCAAACCAGCAGGAGGACAACTTGTTCAGTTGCAACACAACCTCCACCGGCTAAGTCTGGAGAATCGAAAATGGATACCCCAAAGGAGATCTTCTTGAAGGATTATAAGATGCCTGATTACTACTTTGATTCGGTATTGACAAATATTTTCAAGTTTTTCAGGTTTTTCTTAAAATGTATTTATGTAGCATATGTATTTATTTGTATTTGTAGTGAAATCAGACCTTCGTAAAAACTTATAATAAATTAATGATTGGCCATGTTGTGCTGAATATGCAGTATGGGCCAGTCAATTAATGTTGAAGAAGTATTGATTTGTTTTGGAGTAATAATTGTTTGCATTATATGGCAATTAAAGAAAGCTAACTTTTCTCACCCTATTTTTATGTCCTTTTTTGATCTGCCACTTCAGGTGAGTTTGAACTTCTCACTAGGAGAGGAGAATACGATTGTCTGCTCTAATATATTTGTTTACCCCAGAGTTGAAGGTAACCTTTTTTCATGTGCTTGATATTTTCTGATGAAAAATACTTGTTCATTATGTGATGTATTCTTGGGGGGTTTTTCTTTATAATTGTGCTAAGTTTTGTGCTAACTTCCCTTTGGTGTTAGGCATCTCCAACCCTCTTGTGCTGGATGGAAAAGATCTCAAGCTTTTGTCCATCAAAGTCAATGGGAAGGAGTTAAAGGTGGGATCTTGCTTCAAATTTCCATTGTTGATAAAATATTGTTTTGTTTCTATGATATATGATACACTTGGAACTGAGTGAGAAATATACTAGAGAAATTGTCCATGAAGGATGAACGAAAATCTGGATGAGAGTATACTATTTCATAGATGGATTAAGTACAACTGTTGTACATGATGGAGATTGGAATGGATTGAACATGAAGAAGCTTCTAAGTTTGCTTGTGTTAACTGTTAAGTCACTTTACCAACCAAGTGGGTAGCTCACTGGTATGTTATGGGGCCTCTGTTGTAAGAGGTTGGGGTTTTGAGCGTTAATGGAGGCAAGTTGTGGATTCTTTCTTATCAAAATAAAAAAGAAAAAAAAAAACTGTTAAGTTACCTTCTGTTTGCTGTCAGCGACATGAAAAATGCATTTGTGTAAACTGAATGTTGTAAATGACATGACAAAGGTGAAAGTATTCATGATTGATGGGTGATGAAGCTATTTAGATGTACTATGATAGACGAATTGGGCAGAGCTGTTTCTGTTAAAAGTGGTACAAGTGAAATTGCTGTTCCTTGGCCTTAACTTGACACAAGGCTTAAAAAAGATGTTGTCTTATAAATTGTTTTTTGTGATCTACATATTGTCATCTTTAAATATTCTCTTTTTCTACAAAGGTTACTAGATGCCAATTTTCTTATATTTCTTAAAAAATACAGGTTTCAATATTTTTATTTGGGGTCTCAATATGCTGGCTGCATTTAGTTTGAGGTTTTTAATTTTTCCTTTTCGCGTTTTGCATTCAAAGTTTGCCTTGAAAGAGTGGCAAACTAAGAAAACTATGAATTTTTCTTTCGAAGTTAAGTTTTATGGTTTCTTTCCTAGTTTCCACATTTATAGTTCATTACTTCATTTTATGTGTTGGATCTTTTTACCAGATGCAAATTCCTTGTTTTTGATTTTCTTGTGATAGGAAACTCAGGAACTGCTTATAAATTCTGAACTAGAGACATCCTTGATATTATTGTTGTTTCTTTTCCTTTTTGCTCATTATAATTAAAGCGACTGTCTTCTCTTTCTTTTTCAGAAAGAAGATTTCCACTTGGATGCACAACATCTTACAATTGTATCACCTCCGAGTGGTACATTCTCTTTGGAAATTGTGACGGAGATTTATCCCCAGAATAACACATCATTGGAGGTTAAAATTGTGTTCTTGGATATAATATTTATTTCGCTTCTATCATGTACATACATTCTTTGCATTTATGATACTTGTTCTGACATTGCAGGGGCTTTACAAGTCATCTGGTAACTTCTGTACGCAGTGTGAAGCGGAGGGTTTTCGTAAAATCACATATTATCAGGTGTTGCTTTTTGTTGCTGTTGAACTGGTGACTTCTTTATGCATCTTTAGCACGTTCACTTCAAGTAAAATTATTGTTTTATAGGATCGGCCTGATGTCATGGCAAAGTACAGTTGCCGCGTTGAAGCAGATAAATCCTTGTATCCAGTATTATTATCTAATGGGAATCTCATAGAAGAAGGAGATCTCGAGGTACACTTAAATAATTATTACCAATTTCTACTGGTTAATTTGCTTCATGCTAATATGTTCTATTGGTTTAAACCTTTCACTCTATATTAGGGTGGTAGACACTATGCTCTTTGGGAAGATCCATTCAAGAAACCTTGCTACTTGTTTGCCTTAGTTGCTGGGAAGTTGGTGAGTAGAGATGACAATTTTATTACTCGCTCAGGCAGGAAAGTGTCACTTAGGATCTGGACTCCCGCAGAAGATCTACCTAAGACTGTACATGCCATGTATTCGCTTAAGGCAGCTATGAAGTGGGATGAAGATGTGAGTTTTTCCATAATTAGGTCTTTTTGGTGGCCCTTAATCTATGTTTGTCTAAATTTTAAAGCGACTTCTGTTGCCTTTATGCTATGCAAACAGGTATTTGGCCTAGAATACGATCTTGATCTTTTCAACATTGTTGCTGTGCCAGATTTTAACATGTAGGTCCCATTTCTTCAAATATTCCTTAATCAGTATGTAGTTCTGCTTCTTTTCCTGTTCATGCTAAAGATTATTTTATTACCCTCTTACTTCTCTTTGTTAAATTGCTCAGCAAATATGTTTGTCTGTGGCAAGTTCATTTCAGCACTAATTTATCTGTATTTTCGTATTCACTTCCAGGGGAGCCATGGAAAACAAGAGTCTGAATGTATGCTTTCTTTCATTTTTTTCCCCTTGAATTGTTGTTGGGAGTGTTTTTTCCCTGTTTGGTGGTTCTATGATTTTTTCTCATTGATCACCTTTTTCTTTTTTAACAGATATTTAATTCAAAGCTTGTCTTGGCATCACCTGAAACTGCTACTGATGCTGACTATGCTGCAATTTTGGGAGTTATAGGCCATGAGGTTGGTTCTTTACCATGATAATGGACTCTGAATTTTTGGGGTAAATTGCTTACTCATTATTGATGAATCTTGCATGTGCTAACCTGTGCTCCCTGATTTTTAAAATTTTGCAGTATTTCCACAATTGGACTGGAAACAGGTTGGATACCTTGTTTCTCCAACTTTTATGGATGTTACTTAATTTATTCTAATATTTTGTTCTGATTCTATTCTCATTTCTGATTATTGTTTTAAACATCATGTTTACATCTGAACATTGAATGTTATGCTAGTGTCCTCTTTTACCTGGCATATAACAGTCTGTATCTCTTTCTAAGTTTTCAACTGAACCAAATCGAACAAAATCAACCTGAAAGAAAATCAAATAGAATTTCTTACTAAAATGATCTTTTTCTGTCGTCGCCAATAATCAAACTTATTGCTTTGCACCGCTAGATATGGATAAATGGTGATTTTTTTTCTCATTTCATTCGCTCGCTCTCTCTCTCTCCCTCACATTAAATGGCTTACATTGAGCTTTGTCAAAGATTTATTAGTGGTAATGAAACTTATGTCAGGGTAACATGTCGTGACTGGTTCCAGCTGAGCCTAAAGGAAGGTCTCACTGTCTTCCGAGACCAGGTATTTGATGTGTCAGTGCTCTTAACATTTTTAGATACATATTTTGTTTTTATGGTTTGAGCCTTTGTAGCTTTTGTTTTGAATTTATATAGCTTTTATAATTGGCAGGAATTCTCTTCTGATATGGGCAGCCGCACAGTTAAGCGAATTGCAGATGTTTCAAGGCTCCGCAACTATCAGTTTCCACAGGTTGCTTTCTCAGCCGTGCTGATATATGTATATGTTGATTTCTATATTGTGTCTGCTGTCTCCTATAGTTTATATTTTTTATTGGCTTTGATCAATGTAGCCGACCACAACTAAGTTGGCTTATGCTTCAATTATATATTGCATTAAATCAAGCTGAGGATTGGATCCATGTTGCACCCCAACTAATTTGGGATGGAGGCTTCATTGTTCTTCTCAATTATTTCTGTTTCTCTTGATAATTTATTTGAGTTTGCAAGGAATCTTTAATCATAGTTATGATGGTTATTTTGGTAGGCTCAAGGAAATAAGACTTCATGAATATTGTTTTATGGAATGATCTAGTTATAGAAGTTTCTTATGTTTAAGGCAGTAACATTTCAAATGATTATACTGTTTGTCGGGATTTCTTACTTTGATCACATTACGATGTAATTGTTCTGTTTTCTGCATTTGATATGCATCATACTTGATTTATCTTTCCATGTCATGTCTTCAATTTCTGATGCATGAATTTTTAGGATGCTGGTCCTATGGCTCATCCTGTAAGGCCACATTCTTATATCAAGGTTGGTCGCTATTCTCTCCAGTCAGTAATTTCCTTCAAGCTTTCTTAACATCACGTATGAGTGGTACTGACATTATAAATTTAATTTTTTTTCTTTCAAACAGATGGACAATTTCTATACAGGTGAAAGAATATCTTCTGCTTTAAATTATTGAATTTTTGTAAATTGTATCCATTCTGAATTGGTTTTATTATTTAATTTTGTAAAATGTGATGATATTGACGGACTTTTTTGATTGACATGTCCGATGTATGGTCCCGCTGAATTCATTTTGCAGTGACTGTAAGACTTCACGTCTCCTGCTTGGTTTCTCTGTTGAGGATTTTTTTTTATTATATTCCTTTTATTGGCTGTTTTCTTTCATCTTGCAAGTCTCTAACATTTCTTTGTTCCCTTTTGATTGTAGGTGTATGAGAAGGTCTTGACATCCTTTCTTCAAATCTCAGTTCTTCCTCTTTATGTTTTTGGTTCGCCCAAGTGTATTTATCCATCTACAGATTTGTTTCTGATATGCAGGGAGCTGAAGTTGTGAGGATGTACAAAACCTTGTTAGGAAGTGAGGGATTTAGAAAGGTGACTGCTTATGTCTTCCAAAGTTTTAAATGAACTAACTTGCTAGTCCTCCCTCTTGACACATGAAACCTATATGATGCGTCAAAAAGGAAAAAGAACCGCTCCTTAGTTCTTCTCGGTTTATTGATGATATTTAATTAATTGAACTAATCAGCTGGGTCATAATTGCTTGATTTATCTTTGATTTGCTCCAGGGAATGGATCTTTATTTCAAGAGGCACGATGGGCAAGCTGTCACCTGTGAAGACTTCTTTGCTTCGATGCGGGATGCAAATGAGGCGAACTTCCAGAATTTCTTATTATGGTATTAATAATCCCACCTTTTTGGAAATATTCGATAATTGTTCTAGTGCTGAATCATGAAATTGCAGGTACTCTCAAGCGGGTACTCCTCGTGTGAAGGTTACTTCATCCTATTATGCTGAAACCAATACGTTTTCCTTGAAGTTCAGGTGGTGATAGATAAGCATCGTTTGCAAAATTTCTATTTTGTTATTGGGCTTATGTAAATAATCTGACTTGCATTCTTGATTTAGCCAAGAGGTTCCGCCAACACCTGGCCAACCTGTGAAGGAGCCAATGCTTATACCTGTGGCTGTTGGTCTTCTTGATTCCAAAGGTAAGGACATGCCAATCACCTCTATCTACCACGATGGAACTCTTGAGTCTGTTTCTACTCATGACCGTCCAATCTACTCAACGGTTCTTCAATTTAAGAAGGTCAGTTATGTTTCCCAGTTCCATCTCTCCCCACTCCCTTGTTAAAGACATGCCAAACCTTTTCAGCATAATTCTTTATGAATTTTTGCGTGATGTTTTGATAGCTTTCTGTGCTTTAGCTAATCCATGTGCCAAACTGTTTGAAGAACTTGCTCCACAAAATACGACCTAGCTATTTCTCATTCTCAAACAACCTGAACATTTGTTTGTACCATGCAGAAGGAGGAAGAATTTGTATTCTCTGATATACCTGAGTGGCCAGTGCCATCAATATTGCGGGGTTACAGTGCTCCTATCCGGCTTGACTCTGATCTCACTGATGATGATCTGAATTTCCTACTTGCTCATGATTCAGATGAGTTCAACCGGTATGCCACTCAAGATTTTTATCAAGTACAAAGGAGAGATGGATTATGTGTTTACAGTATATGTTTTTAATGCTTAATTCTATACTGCAGATGGGAAGCAGGGCAAGTATTAGCAAGGAAATTGATGCTTAGCTTAGTATCTGATTTCCAGCAAAATAAGCCATTGAATTTGAATCCAAAGTTTGTTCAAGGTGTCAGAAGCATACTTGGTGATACCAGTTTGGATAAAGTAAGGCTTCCTATTGTGATGTCATTCACTATTATGTTTTTACATGCATCACATATGATTGTCAAATGCTCAATCTGCTCCTCACCTTTTTTCCTTTTCTCAATTTACTAGGAATTCATTGCAAAGGCAATTACGTTACCCGGGGAAGGGGAGATCATGGACATGATGGAGGTTGCAGATCCTGATGCTGTTCATGCAGTTCGGTCTTTCATAAAGAAATATCTTGCTTCTGAACTCAAGTCTGAATTTTTGAGATTGGTAAATTTTGCAGGAGCAGCGTTAATCGATGCCGAATCTTTTGTTGTGTTTCTACCTATTCAAATATAAGCAATTGTTCATGTATTCTACCAGGTTGAGAGCAATAGAAGCACAGAGACTTATGACTTCAACCATCATAGCATGGCTAGGCGCGCTCTAAAGAATATTGCGCTTGGTAAAGAATCTTTTGGATTCAATTTTTTGCAGAAGTTAGATCTTTATGCTACATATATGTGGGTTAATACTCTTCTTTTCGTGGTGTAGCATATCTTGTTTCTCTTGAAGATGCAGAGATCACCGAACTTGCATTACATGAGTACAAATCTGCTACAAATATGACTGATCAGTTCGCAGCTCTTGCTGCTATAGCCCAGAACCCTGGAAAAATCCGTGATGAGGCCCTTAGTGACTTCTACACTAAATGGAAAAATGACTTTTTGGTTAGTAATTGTTTTCGCTAAATTCTTAAAACCAACTTAATACTTTTATTAGAAATATGTGTGTGAACTCAACAGTTTTTACTATAATGCAATTGTATTTTTAGTCAATTGCTCGTAGAAATCTCTCTATAAACAGAATCCTCACTTGAATACTAGTACAATTGAATTATAGCAAAAACTGTTGCGTTTGTTTTGGTATGTACATTATGTTGTGCTTGATTAATTGTTTTTATTGTTTTTTTTCTATTGGTTTAGTTGAATGAATTGAGCCTTGACAGCTGCCGTCAAAACTTTGTTACTGTGGGAGACTTGAGAGTTCACATGGAGTTTTTATTTTTTTTCTACCTTTTGTTCTGTGGTGTTTTTTTCTTTAAAAAAAAAAACATTAACTGATTCATGCTGCATTAAGTTTTAAATTCTGATAAATGACGTTCATTTACGTTATCTGTCGTATTTGATAAAGTTGCCATTTGCTTTTATTTGTTTGTTTATTTATTTTAACTTTTTTAATAGAACTTTGACCTTTTTCTTTTGGAATTACTTAAAGACTTTAAAAGCAATTTAATATCACGAGTGGAAAATTCTTTCATTCTATTTTGAATTTTATAATATTGAGTATGAAACCGACTAGTTTCGTGTTTTATTTTGGTCACGCGATGTTGGTTTGGTTAAATTAATTCTCTCATCTCAAATGATGTCTAATGCAATATGCAAGTTTTCAAGGGTTAAATGCTCTAATGGTTGTTATTAGTGTATAAATTGATCGTCGGTCATAACCCCAAAAAAAATAAAAAAATAAAAAAAAGATTGTCACGTCTCTTTCTTCAAATTATGGTTCCAAGTTTCCCTCTGGATCAGGTTGTTGTCCATTGTGTCTACCGTGGGAATGTGACAATACTAAGATTTCCGTGGAATGCTTATGATTGGTTCTTGGCCTTAATTTCAGGTCGTGAATAAATGGTTTGCTCTTCAAGCTATGTCAGACATTCCAGGAAATGTTGAGAATGTCAAAAGCTTAATCAATCATCCCGCCTTTGATATACGCAATCCGAACAAGGTGATTGGATCTTTTAAGCCAGTATTTTGATAGTGGAAGCCCTTTTTAGGAAAAGAATTTCTCATTTGGTACGATTATGAAAAGAATTTCTCATTTGGTAAGAAATTGATCGTGTCAGGTTTACTCACTTATTGGAGGATTCTGTGGTTCCCCTGTGAACTTACATGCAAAGGATGGATCAGGATACAAGTTCTTGGGTGAGATTGTGGTGCAATTAGACAAAATTAATCCACAGGTGAACTAGCTTAGCCTTGCACATTTTTTGGTTCATAATTATTCGTTACATGACTGTCGCCATACTTCTTGTTATAAATCCTTGTATTCATGTCCTTCACGGTGAAATGCAGGTCGCCTCTCGGATTGTTTCCGCCTTTTCAAGGTGGAGGCGATATGATGAAACTAGACAATCATTAGCAAAGGTACATTCTTACATGGTTTTCTCATTCTAGTTCTTTGCGTCCCTTCGTGACTTATTGTCTAGCAGTACTTTTCATTAGTTTCTTATTTGACTTCACAATGTTTCCTTGTGTTGTTGGGTGTCTCAATCGGTTGATGGAACTTTATCTTCGCTCTAACTTAACTGCAGGCGCAGCTGGAGATGATAATGTCAGCTAACGGGCTCTCTGAGAATGTATTCGAAATTGCCTCTAAAAGCTTATCTGCATAGTCTCGCCGCGGTACAATGCATCAGCAGTACTCTATCCATGTGGATTCCGTGATGCGGAGGCGCCTGCTTCAAAATCTGCTGTGGGAACTTGGAAATAACATCTTCCTAAGCGTGCAATCGTCAGGTTTTTGTTCTGTAAGTCCTTCCTTGTGGGAGCATGATCAGCTTTCCATTTGAGAATGCAGACAATTATAACATGACTGCCTAATAAAGGTGCATGCATCTCACAAAAATGTCCGTCAAAAACACTTTCCAAGTCTGTTCTACAGAGAAGGCACAATGATCACCTTTTTTTTTTCTAGAGTCTAACTATTGTGTTTTATTATTATTATTATTTTTTATTTTTATTTTTTTTTGTGGTAGTAATGTTTTTATCTTCACAAGGCTAAACAATCACTCATATACCTTGATTACTTTTATGGTACTAAAGCTTCCAAATGGAATCATTTAATAACCTAATAGAATTTCATTTGGACACTTCTTAATGAAGGCTTAATTATAAAATTGAGTATCGGATATGAAGAAATTTGAAGGTATGCTAGTGTACTTGCGATAACTTGGAGATTGATTAGAAATGATTTAAAGAATTTTAAAGCATGCTTTACAAGTTTTCAAAAAAAAAAAAACATGCTTTACAGGGCTTTTAATGAAGTAAATCAACATCTAGCTCTTGACCAAGCACATATCTCTATCCATCCAATCTCTTGGAGATTTTTATCGATTGCAAAGATTTATTCGAACATCTTTTTTTTTTTTTTAAAAAATTTTATATTGTGGTGTCGAGGATTACCTAGAAACCCACTTGAAAGTTATAATTATGTACTTTTGACTGTGAATGACTAGTAAGTTCCAACTTTCAACTACTGCGCCAAGTCAATAGTTTGTATTGAGCATCTCACTTGATATTAGTAGGGATGCAGGTGGGGCGGGTTCGGGGCGAGGAATGCAATCTCCATCCTCATACCCACTTTTGGCGGGGTGGAGATTTCCCGCTTAAAATTTTTCACCAAAAATTTTTTGACTCCCATTCTCCACCCGGCGGGGATCTTCACTCCGTGGGGATTCCTCACCTCTACTATTTTTTGATATAATATCTAAAAAAAAGATTAAATTAATTATAGATACAAAATTTAATCATTAAAATTTCTTTCTTCAAGACGCTTTTTCAAAGCTTTTGAATCTATACAAATACTTTAAATAATATACTTACATTATTATATATAAATTTCATGTTATATTAGTTTATTTTTGATAAACTTAGTTGTATTTGTTTAGAGTTGATTACTCTAGTTATATTATTCCTGTGGAGAATCCCCATACTAAGGCGGGACGGGGAATTCCCACGGGTGACGAGTAATCTCCTGCTCCATCGAAGTGGATTCCCGCGGGAATGGAGATTCCCTACCTCACCTGCATCCCTAGATATTAGGTAGAGGCGGAAAATTCTTTCTCCTGGATTGATTTCAATAAAGGAAATCTAATTTATTCGAAAATTGAAATAATGAAGCTATTCGTAGCATCAACGAATTTTTGATCGACCTTATCATATATTTTGGCGAACTACAATAAGGTTACTGACCTTTTTTGTTGTTTTTTTTTTTAAGCTTTAATTGCTACATCCATTTTCATTGGCCATATGATCCTATATAAAATTTCTCCACTTCTTACTAAGGCTAACCAAGCTTCATAGACTCTAATATGCCAAATGTTTCCCAGTCCAACAAAATTGAAATAAATCATTACAAGGAGAATAGGTCAAAAATAGAAAATGTTAAATGAGGAATTGATGACTTGTATAAGTGTGTCTTTGTCCAAGCATTAATGGACGTTCCACAATAAAATTCCTCCATTACTAGCACTACATCTGCTTTAACCACTTCCCATGCTTATCAATAAATCATAGTGGTGAAGTTGTCTACGCTGGTGCTATGATGGCTTTACATTCCAATGCCACTTAAATATAGACTATATACATTCACTTCAATAAAAAAAAGAAAAAAAAAGTCCTCTTCAATTCATCTTTATATAATTGAATGAGATGTTTTTCCAGCTCAAACAATGAAAACTCCCACCACATGTTTAACATTCATTCTTGAAGTACACACGGTTTTGAATTATTGCAACTCCTCATCAACCACTTGCTTCAATGCGAGGAAGTGGTTAATTGAATTCCCAAAATTAGTCTCTGTGGCCGCCAGGCCCAAGGGCTGTGGTGTAAGGGTAACAAGACAACATCGAATCTCTGACTGAAGGAGAAGTTGTGGGTTAAATCGCGCTTTCTTTGGTTTCTCATGTGTTATAGCCTTATAGGGTCGGGGAGCCGGACTCACTCTTGCGGGACTTTATAGTTGAAACCAGAGCAATGAGGGTCGAAAAAGGTTTAAACACCCAAAATTAAAAATAAAAATAAATGAAAAGTTAGCTAGTGTAACTAGTGAACTAGCATTATAAATTGATAAATTATGCAATTTGAGCTCATTGGTATTACTATGTTGAAAAATGAAGCAGGCAATTTTATTTTTTTAATTTGAGAATGAAGCAATGTTTAATCTCAATATTAAAGAAACAAAAGCAGTCACAAAACTCACCAACTTAAACTCTAAATTCAATAATAAATAAATTTCAACATTTAGCTAGCAATATCTTCTTAGCAACAAGATTTTTTTATTACTGTATATAAATGATTAATTAAGTCTCTTAGCAACAATTTTATTCCTAACGCTGTCTTTATACTTCTTTAATAATAATAACAAAATACTGCATTGATGCACTACAGTAACAAATTAAGCATCACTCTTTTTATCGCTAAATACTTTAGCAACAAACACATTATTAATTAGTTGTTAAAATTCAGAGGCTCTTGTAGAAAACTAAGCGAAGACGTCCGGATATCATTGAGTCAAATAGTAACAATAAATGATAGGCATGATTTAGAAAAATAAAAAATAAAAAAAATCTATAAGACCATATCTGTTAAGAGTCAAATTCTCTTAGAATAGATATTCATTCTCTAATATATAATGCCAAATTGCCAATCAATACCTTATTGGGAGTCAACTTTAAGAGGAGCTAATGAAATCTAATGATAACATATTTGGACTCATGAGTCCAGATTTATAGGGATGTTTTTATATTTTTTGTACATATTTGAAAGGTATAATAAGAATTTTACAAGTGATTATGATTGTTTCATTAATTGCTCGAGGGTGTATTTAAAATTAAAAAAAATTTTGAATCCAAACTCACGTCCAAATAGCACTGCCCATATACAATAAACTGGTCTACCATACAATTAGTTTTTGGGGATAAGACATCGTGGAAGTAAAGATCTCTATCCATTGTATGACCTCAGCCTAATCTACAACTACAAGTCATGTAT
This sequence comes from Stephania japonica, assembly GCA_039657345.1. NCBI lineage: Eukaryota > Viridiplantae > Streptophyta > Magnoliopsida > Ranunculales > Menispermaceae > Stephania > Stephania japonica. The sequence continues at coordinate 17,014,587 of CM077557.1, forward strand.
GTTTCTTCTTTATTAAAGTAATTTTGATTAGACAAGATGCAAATCATATAGAGTATACAAAATGCGAACATTTCAAATTAAAATTAAAATTTCATTAATCATTAATTGCTTCATTAAATTAATAAAAAAGGATCGAACATAGAATCAATAACCCTCATAAAATTGAATAGGAATAATGTGATAATCAGTGATTATTCTCTTTAACCTCCAACTAAAACGTACACTTCACAGATACATCACAAGCTCTAAAAATGCCGACCCAGCAAAACAATAACGACAAAAATATTGAAGCCAAATATAATTGTATTTCTTTCAACAATCTTTCAATAACAAAAAAAACAACTATATATATATAGAGATAAAAGCCAACATGAATGATAAATGAAAACTCAATACATAAGAAAGCCTGAAAGTGACCATGCAAGTGTGTTACCTCATCAATCAATCACCTTGTTTGGAATTTCAAATTACTGTACATACATCTACTACAGTTCCTGAGTTGAACTGAACTCTTCCTTGTTCAACAAAATGCTACAAGAGGATTGCTTCAATTCATTTCCATTAGAATTTTTCCTCACTAGCTGAAACACATACCCCCTTTGGTTGTCCAATGATCTAGTATCGGAACCACCCAACTTGATTTCGAATGCGGAACCAATCGAATTCGAGCGGTTAACTCTATCTCCAACAATGCTGCTAGTCTGCTCTCTCATAGAATTCATCCTTGTTTGAATACTAGACACTCTTCTTCTATTCCTAACTGATAGTGTCCTCCTAATGCCTTGTCTAGGAGACTTAAATGAACACTCCTTGCCATCTTCAACCGAATTCGCAGATTCTTTCCTGATTTGACTAGTAAGATTCCTCCAACTCGACGATGACGACGACGACGACGACGACGATGACACCGCCTTGTTCACGGCTCTCAAACACTCCACTACCTCCTCCATGGAGGGCCTCTTTTCCGCAATTGAACTCACACATCTAGCAGCTAACACCCCCAATTTCCTAACCACCGAAACGCCCCCCGGCGGAGGGCCTATCCGATCGTCGCAGAGGTCCATGAAGTCCCCATGTTTGATCTTGGGCAATGCCCAATCAACAACAGAAGACGGACTGTACTTCAAATCAATGGCATTCCTCCCACTGATGATCTCCAACAGCAGGATCCCAAAACTGAATACGTCGCTTTTCGGGGTCAGATTCTCCGGCGCCACGTAGCCCGGATCGATGTACCCCAGCGTCCCCGCCGGCGGCGTCCCCCTCACCCTCACGTCCTCCACATTCCCCCTCAATGCCAACCCGAAGTCCCCCAACCTGGCATTGAACTTCCCATCGATCAGCACGTTGGAGGACTTGATATCTCTGTGCATCACCGGCGGCGTCGACGAGTGCAGGGCCGCAACCGCCTCCGCCACCTGAGCCGCCCACCGAACTCTGAGCGCCCACCGCGGCGGGCGGCGGGACTCGGAGTGCAAGGACTCGAACAGACACCCGTTTTCCATCAACTCCACCACAATCAATTTAGAACCGCCTCTGTCCAAGCTGAACCCCAAGAGATTCACGAACCGCGGCGACCGGATCCTCGAAAGAATCTCGATCTCATCGTCACCGCCGTTGCTCATCTTCTTCACTGCAACGACGAGGCTCCCCTGCTCGAGCACTGCCCTGTAGACGCTCCCGTGGCTTCCCTTGCCGAGAAAGCTCTCGGCAGAGAATCCATCGGTGCCCGCCTCGAGATCTGCGTAGTCAAATCTCCTGATCAGAGCAGTGTCTTTATTACTGGCTACTTGTGATTTCTTATTCTTATTCTTCTTATTCTTCTTCTTATTGTTGTTGTTGTTGTTGTTGTTGTTGTTGTTTGATTGTTTGATGTTGTAAGGGTCGCAAGCGATGATGGAGCGTTTGGAGTTGCAAGAGAAGATGCCCATTTGTTGAGAGGGGAGGGAGCAGAGGAGGTCGATCGGCCATTAAAAATGGGGGGAGGGGGGGTTTTAGAGAGAGAAAGTGGGGTGGGGGATGAGTGAGGCCGACGGGTACCAACATGGGAACAGAGATTTTTCAACGTTGTTTGTTTGAAAAAACGAAAAACGAATGGCGTGGGAGAGTGGGAGAATTTCTTGGGCGGAGAGTAGTAATTAAAGTGAGGAGTATATGATAGATATCTCACGCAGTTAATCTGACGCACGTGCTTAGGGACCGTGCGATCGCTTTCGAGATTTGTCTTTATCAAATGATTGTTTTAATAGATTTACAAATTACATTTGCATTTTTTGGTAGGATTTTGGAACGAGTTCTTGCTATTTGGAAGTGGAAAAGAGGGTTTCTTCGGCACATGGTTTAGGGCTGAAAACCCCCTGTTCCCATTTGGGAAGTACACATGTCAATTGGACACGTGGGAGTCCCTTAAAAGTATCTCCAATGGGATCTAGATAAGATGTCAATGTGCATCATTTAGGACTAAATAGACATTGGAGCGAAAAAAATTTCTTTAATAAAAATGTGCATTTTAATTATCGAGCTGACGTGACATGTAAGGAATAGAATCGCATATTTTGAATATCTACTTTTAGACAATGCAATTTATAACAAAGTCAGCAATTCTATTCAAAATATATAAAAAAATAATAAATTTTTAAACTTAAAAGTGCGATCCACATTGATCATTGGAGACCTATTTTAAAATCAAGAATCTACTGTCACAAATCACATTTATCATTGGAGATGCTCATAGATTCACGTTGAGTTATGTGCATTTATTGATTAAGGATCACAATTAATGGCATGCCCAAATCAAATCAAACTATAGCTAAAATAATTTTACCCTTTAGTGGACCGACCTACCTCAAGTTCGGAGTAGTCGGTTAAATTCGGATACCGAATAGTCTAGAACAAAATTAAAAGATAACATTTTTATTTGAGAAATACTACACTAACATTGATCACTTAACTCACACTAAGGCCTTGTTTGGTTCGGGGAGGAGTTGAAGGAAGTGAGATAACTTTCAGGAAAGTTTCAACTCACCTTGTTTGGTTAGATATTTTTAAAAAACTTTTCTAAAAATTTAACCCCAACTTCCTCCACATAGGGGAAGATAACATATCCTCTAAGTGAGTTATCTTCTAGAGGGGGAATGAACACTTTTACCCTCATTTAATGCTTCATCTCTACCTTTATTCCCTATAATCTCTCTCTCAAAAACAATGTAAATAATATTTATGTCAATTACATTATTTTATTATTTTAAAAATGTGAAACTTCAAAGTTGAACCAAATATGAAAAGTGTAATTTCTTTAGTGGTGACCTTCCCAAGAAATTAAACTTCTATAAAAGAAAACTTGTTTAAAAGTTAGTAAAATGAACCAAACGAAGCTTAAATCACATCAGCTTTTACAAGCCGTTGTGCATACCTCGAGATACATGTAGATACAATTATTAATGTATATCAGGTGGGTGTTTATACTGAAGTGTACTTGGACGGTTCTATATACCCGGTATGACTTTGGGGCATGAGTCTCAAAAAAATCCTTTCCCTTTTTCTTTTTGGAACGGGGTGTATAGATATGCGTGTCATTTTGAGTATGGGAATGCATTAAATAATGAGGACCCAAAGCATTCTCTGCAATGCACTCCCGACATCTACCGCTTTAATTGATTTCCTCTATCTTTATTTGTTTGTGACCTAACTAGTTTGAAGACTTTAGAGCTGTAACAAGAAAAATGAAAGGCAAAAAAGGTACTGTAAAAGTTTTGGTGGTGAAATTGCGTTTATGAGCATGTGTGCAATTACACAGAATCCAACCAACATGTTCGTTAATAATGTCACCTACCACATTCAAGAGAGAGTCGTAAGAGCCGCTAAGAATCCATTACTTGGGCGTTGGAGGGACAAGAAGAAGTGGTGACGAGAGGAATACTATATATATATATATATTTTTTTTTTTTTTTAAGTATTTTTAAAACTCTTAGTTTTATTAAATTAAAGTACTTTCAAAACTCTTAGTTTGATTATTTTTTTTTAAAGTAAACAAGCAAGAGTTCAAAGTCATGACCTTCTAAATTTTACCTTTTAGTAAATGATGACTTATCCTTCTTACTAAAAAGCTTTAACTAGCAATATTATAGTTTCTTTATTTTTTAACTATTATTATTTTTTTTGAAAAAGACAACTTTGTAACTTTTATTAAGTTAAAAAGTATGACCTTGAATAATGATAACCTTGCCTTTTAATATTCCTTAACAAAAAGGTTGGATAAAAATGCTAGAATGATACCCTAAGTGATACATAAGTGACGTGTAAGCTCACATGGTCACATTCTAAAGATAGCCATGTAGGTAAGTGTGGTTAAGTGAGTTTATTCACCAATGAAGTGTAACATTTCCCTTTCAGAGGGGTATATTTGGCTTAAAAAAGTAGAAAACGTGTGAGGATGACAGCAAAACGGGCACTTGTACATTACCTCTCATTTGTTGCTTTTTTTAAAAAAAAAAATCTCATTTTAAGTTGGTGTTCGATGCACCTCAAACTATGAATCTCAATGCATTTTACAATAGTATAAGAAACGTGTGTGAATAGTAAATACAAATCTCAAATTGTACAAAAAAACAAAAAATTAAAACACACTCCAGCAACTAATTAAGTTGCAAACTTAGGAATCAAAAGTATATAATTTAATAATACATACTTTGTCCACATGCTCTAAGCCAAATAGGGCAAACGCTAGATCCTATTTCTCTCAGAGTCGTATGTATTAATATTTTGTATGGGGGCATGAAAAGCAAACAAAAATTGAACCCGCCATATGATGCATCGAGATGTGAAATGCCCCATCTAGATCAAAACAGGGGTTGACGTTTCCATACTATAGGTTTTGAGTTTGTTGAAATATATAAGTACGACATTAATCTTTGGACTACTAGAATCCGGATAGGTTGGCCTAGCGGTAATGGCGTATTCGGGATTGTGTAGTAGTCATGGGATCCTGAGTTTGAATCCCGCTTGTGCAAGTTGTGTTTGAGTCACTGGAGTTTTTAACGGATCGATTTTTGAGGCCCATTGGGATTAGTAGGCAAAAACGCCTGGATACCCAAAGTAAAAAAGGGGAAAAAAAATCTTTGGACTATTAGCTAGTATACACTATACAGGGTTCATTCTCAAAAAAAAAGAAGAAAAAAGGACTAATATATTAATTAATCTATATTGGAAGGACCAACAAATTAATGATTTTTTTCCCTGGTTACATGGGAACAAATGATTTATTCATGTTACCTACCTTACCAGTTTCAATTCTATGTGATCTTTAAAAACAACTTTAACAAGAAAGTCAAGTATATGATATCAGAAAAAAAAAAGAGAAAGTCAAGTATATGATATCAGAAAAAAAAAGAGAAAGTCAAGTATATGATATCAGAAAAAAAAGAGAAAGTCAAGTATATGACTTCACTCTCAAACGTGTACTCAAATTATGAGTGCTATCTTCTTTATTTAGGACTTAGCGTTATCAACAGCTCCACTTTTGACTTTCCGGCAAATTGGCTTAATTTGATAATTTAAATTCATTGAGCGCGCAGCCTGTTCAAAGAGTGTAAGTAATGCAAACAAATTAATCTACATTTCTCGTAGAAACTGTTGGACTTCTCAAAGTTCTATTTTTATTTTTATTTTATTTATTTTATTTTTTTGCAAAAAAAAAGGAGACTTCTAAAAGTTTGTGGTTGTTTATGTTGTAAAACAAACACAAGTTTAGTCTCATATAAGAGAAAAAGTTACTCCATAAAAAAAAAAGAAAAAAAAAAAAGAGAAAAAGTTACTCTCTCACTTCAAATATAGTTCTACACTACAGACTTGGTTATGTGACAAGTGTTGTGTATTGAGTGGACCATGAGGTTCCACTAGATGAGACACTTAATTTAAAAAGTCTTTGATAAGGGACTTTGGGGCTTTGGTTTGATTCAAGACTTAGTCAATTCACAAACATATTTTTAATTTTTGAACTTGGTTTTCTCGTTTTGTAAATTAAACAACATGATTAAGCACCACTAGTTATTTTTTGAACTTGGGAGTTGCTGAACTGTTGATTAGTGGTATACTAATCAGACCACTAAGGGACAAGGTTAATTAATTAAATTATCCACTTAGAGAATGATCCTAAAATTTGAATTAAAGTTCTACATGTCCCTTTTTGGAATTGCACAAGGGGTGGCCAAGAGAATCTCCTCCATGATGAAAAAAAAATTTTATGGGTTAAGATGGGGGAGGGCAAACCTGCAAGCTTGATGTTGTGGAGTTGGGAGACCAAACCTAGTGGATTGGGAGGTTGGTCATCGAGGACTTGGAAGTTACTAATGAGGCCTTTTGTCATGAAATGGTTGTGGTGGAGATTTTCACATGAACAACTCTCTCTAGGCATCCGTTATCAGAAGCAAATTTGGGATGACATACAATGGATGGGACACTTTTGCAACTCACAGGGCTTGCAACGACCCTAAAACTCTAACTCGTGTCACATGTCATCTTAGAGTCACACCGTGGGACTTAGGCAACGTGGTGTACTTGTTCAAAGTCTCGGGAGTCGATACATAAGTATATTATTTTTGTTTAGTGTTTGTATTATTATTTTATACCCGAATGTGAAATCCAATTGTCTAAATGTGTTAGTTAATTAATGTCCTTTATCGCCTTGGAATTACACGCATGGTTCACCTAGGAAAACATGTCTATACGGGTAATGAATGAGCGAAATACGAGTATTCGAAGTTTGAAAATAATTTTTATAAGCAACCGAGGTGATTATGAAAAATATTGATGATGAGACAATATCCTAGTCAATTTAATCGAAAAATTTGATAGGGTGCGACTCGCGGTGTGAGCCGCGACGTGAAACACCTGAGAATCGAAAGTCAAAATAGGATAAGAACAAAGAGGAGTGTCCCAAAGGAGTCATTAAAGTGGTTGGATGGCCTAATTAAGAGCCATAGGATGTCCTATAGATGTGTGTAACATACTAAGGTGAGATTGGAGTATAAATATCAAGTTTTTGGGATTTTTGACCAAATTTGAAATTTAGGGGGGATTGAATTGAGAGGTTTTGGTGATTCCTTGAAGGATTGGGGAGGTTTGCGATCATCATCAACAACAACTAATGTGACGACCCCAGTTCCTCCAAACTGGACCCCATTCGGCTTATACCTACGTCGACCCCCGAGTCAATGCTCAAGAAGTCAACGCAAGCCTAGTCAGCCTTCCTATCCATTATCCATTAATTAAGCTAGAGGATTATAATAATTTAAGTTGAGTTATTCAAAATTTGTGTGTTATTAAAGATTGTGCGTTTCAACCTCAAACATATTGAACAACTCTAAATCAAATCGGTCAGGACAACCTAGAGTGTGGAAACCCCGCATATATACAACCAACATGTATAACAACTAAAGGAGAGTGAAATAAAAGTGTATATATGTCCCAGTATATCTCACAATCCTAAAGTACCTACATGTGACAAAACATATATATATATATATATATATAAAAGATAAAAAAACCTATAAAAATGTGAGAGAGGGCCGTTCCAAGGTCCTTAAATTAAATCACCTAGTAATGAAGCCTTTCCCTACTCGACTGTGGATTTGCACTTAGTCAAATATAAGAATGACGAGCCCTAGATAAGTAACGCCAGTAGGATATAAATATCATGTCGAAAGAAATAAAAGTACTCTAAGTCATAAAGACAGACAGACAAAAAGTTGTAAGGAACGCATGAATAAATAAGACTGAAAGTAATTCAATAGTAATCGATAAATGAGTGTCCTGAAATCAAAATAGAGAGGCGCAAGTAGTCCTGATCAAAAGGTCATTGAGTCGTGGAAAACCCAGCAGACTTGTGTAACAACTCGTTATTTATTAACACCGTTATTTTAATTAATTTCAGATTAGGATGCCAGCTCGGATGACACGTGGATGCTGCAGATAGACTAGACATGATTGGGACCGAAGGACTGACTGTGTACTGCTGTTTTCTTGAGTTCTGTGATGTATTAATATTTTATTGTTATAATACATTATTCATCACAGGTGTGTATCTATAATTACTTGTCGGGCGAGTTTGAGCGCCGGGGTTTCGTTTCGTATAACACGCCAACGCGGGATATGGTAGCCGTGAGGCCGGGCGTTGGAGTTAGAATAGAAAAAATCATAACATGACTATAGTTAGGATTTGATAACATGAGATTTAAATAAAACCTTAGGCTAAGTGAATAAATTGGGATACACAAAGTGTGGGACCACCTTGGGATGCGGGCTGGACATGGGGCACTGGGAGTCGGGTAGTCGGGAAGTTAGTGTGCCCTATTTACCAATTTATGGAAATTATTTGATGACTTAGATATGCTATAGGTGTTAAATCAAATTGATATATGCAAATCCTATAGTTAAAATTTAATAAATCAGCACACCTAGGATAGACCTCGAGACACATAATAGATGTGATATAAGGTAGTTGGTGTCATGATAAGGTGTATAGGAACTGGGTAACACAGAGTTGACAAGGATTGTTCGATTAACCTCGAGATGCGTGTGAACACCAGATTAAAACACAACATATAAATATCGAGTGATCGGTGGAGACATGCAAATCAAAAAATTCTCAATCAATTTTCATAGTTCTGAGGAGAGAAAATCTGTAATAAAGAACGCATCGGGGGGTTTAGAGGCTAGATTGGGCGTTCGAACAACAAGATTTAAGGTAATCTACTTACAAATTCTTAGTTTTTGTGAAAAACTATTGGTATTTTAGTTGTTGAGGTTCAAACGAAATTTTGAGAATTCATCTCTGTTTTTGGTTGATTTATTGCATTTGAGGATTAGTTTGATGAATTACGTGAGTTTGAATTGTGTTTGTGGGAAAATTGAGGGAATTTGGTGATTTCAAAATTTACATCATGCACACTTTGATTCTCTATTTTGAGTGAATTACTTGTTTAATAGGTGTTTTGAAGAAGAATTTGATGAATTTGGAGTGTATGAGGTGTTTATATGATGTTGTGAGGTGTTAGGAATCATAGAAACCCATAAATCAGATTCTGGGAATTTTTGGGCAACGTGCAATTAGCGCGCTAGGTGATGAACACTAGCGCACTAATCACGCTGGAGAAGATGATGAACAGTGTCGAAGATCAATTAACGCACTAATTGATTTGACTAGCGTGCTATACCACCTTGAACTTTAAATAAAATATGAAATCGACCCTAACTGATTATAAATCTATTTAATTGACTAATAAACCCTAGAATTAGATCTCAGGAGTCACGGGACAGTAGTTGGAGTCGGGGACTAGTCGGGGGGTCAGACCGGGGGTATTTTCGGGATTTTTAAGAGTGGTTTGAAGTACGTAAAACCCAATTGAACACCACTATGCATTTACTTATTGTCATTTCATTTGAGTTGTAAATTGTTGATAGTCTACGAGTCTACTCTTATTGGGATGGTGGAGCTTTCCCGTCTATGTATCCGGGGAATGTGTGGTTGCTTGTTAGGTGTGTGGTATAGGACACAGTTGTAGGGTCGATGGTGTAGGCCATGATAGGGCTCCTGGTCCTCAGTACACATCTTGGATAGCTGGTTCACCCCCATTTGTGTATACTCGGTATACTCTGTGTTTATATTCATGCGATGAGCTTTAGGCAGTTGTCTGCATTTTCCTTTCTTTCCGCATGTTTATTTAACACTATTTATTGATTTCCATTTACTTTCCTTAAATTATGATGCACGGTGGTTTTCCTTGGGATTTTACTTACTGGGCTCGTCATTTGCCTTTTGTGATGGCTGAGCGCAGATCTTAGTACCAGCCGGGGTAAGGGGATTCTCGGCGATTACATCTGACTTACCTACACTAAGGCCAGCTAGTACGTGTGTTGATATTATATTTTTGATATTTTGTATTAGTATTTTGGGGATTGGGAGACTATATTTCACACTTGTACTTATATACATATACTGTTATAGTTGATCACCTGTATGCACAGTATTGCTGAGATTTCCACTATAGGATGAATCAATAAACTTTACATATTCTTTTGATAATGTCAAGACTTCCACTGTTATTTATTATAAATGTTAATTAGCTTATTGCTAAACCTAAAACTATATGTAAACTAACAAATAAATTGATAAGACACGTCAAGTTGTCAGACAAGTGAGGAGTATGAGAGACGTGGTAGAGGCTTCAGGTGCTGAGGCAGGGAAGTATCTTACCACGGGGCGACCTCAGAATTTGGGGCCGTCACAGCTTGGTATCAGATCAAGGTCGATAGGGCCTTAATTTAAATAAGTTAAGGAAAGAGCATAAACTTTAAATAAAATTAGATGTGGAAACTCGATGAATTGCTTAGAACTTTTAGTTAGGAAGCAATGGAAGCGGGTAGAGTTAGGATTGTTATGTGATATATGTATTGTTGTATATATATATACTATATGCATACGTATATTGGGGAAACTGATCCGGACACGAAAATTGAAGCAAACCACTTTAGACGGACAAGCTCCTACTACCACCCCTCCGATTACTCAGCAGGAGGTTGGAGAGACTAGTGATCACACCACTAGAGAGGTAGCTGATCTGCGTGCCATGGTGCAGAGAGTTACGGATCGCAGTTATTACAGCAGCCAGAGATGGTAGAGCTTATGGAGTATATATGAAGCTTGAGGATACCTGCAGTGACACCAACTACTGAGTTAGTTACACCTACTATTCCAGCCGCGTTAGCACCAGTAGTTGACACACAGGCAGCAGGGACCGGGACACTAATAGAGAGAGCTGAGCCTGTTGTGGTACCAGCAGATACTACCGAGGTGACGCCTACTACTACAGGGCATCAGGTAGTTGTTTCGACTGCCAGGAGTAGGATGTCAGAGGCAGCAAAGATGGTGAAGGATTTTATAAGGTTTAACCCCACCTACTTTACTACGGTCAGTGATTCAAAGGTTGCGAGACGTTGGCTGATGATACGCCGGCGCCTACACCAGTTGTTAGAGGTACTAAAGGCAGACCAGTGCGTATTTTAGGGTACTGTTTGAGAGGTCATAGCAGTTTGGTGGATGATCTACACCGACATTCATTCCGTACCGTCTATGTGGGCAGAGTTTCGACAGTTGTTTCTCGATGAGTATATTCCCACTGAGGTGCAATTGAGGCTTAGAGAGTAGTTTCTGGCACTAAGATAGGGTACGATGATAGTATCACAGTACATGGATAGATTCAGGTACCTTATGATGTATGCCATGGATGTGGCGAATATTGAGAGACTCCATATCTACTATTTCATCAAGGGATTGGATGAGAGGATTGGTGGCTTGATTGTTGCGAGTGGAGATGAGACTTTACAAGCTATTTATGATAGAGCATTGGCTCGCGAGACATACCTACGACATAGGGGTGAGCTGATGGATAGGTCTGGCCAGAGCTCTCAGTCTGATCAGAGGCCGAAGAAACAGAGGGATCAGTCTGACCGATAGAGGCAGGATCAGGGTCGACGAGATAGGCGTCCAGAGTAACGGAGAGGGGATGACAGGCAGTCAGTGCATACGATAGCTCCAAGACAAGACGAATAGCGCAACGCCGTAGCGATAGTACCAGGATAGAGATCAGGGTGGCCATGACAGGGGTCAGAGGGATCATGGTCAGGGTCAGAGATCTAATGATAGGCAGACTGGGTAGCAAGAGACGCGTAGATGTTTTAGGTGCGGTCAGAGAGGACACTTGAGGTTTGAGTGCAGAGCACCGTCACCTCGACGGGATCAGGTTCTAGATAGGGATTGAGTGCATGCAGTGGCACAGCTAGACTCAGGAGCTACCAGGCAGCTAGTCGAGGGTATGTTATTTCTTCACAGTAGACTCATACATGCCATGTTTGACTCGGGTAGTACGTTATCTTTTATTGCTGGACATTTAGTTGGGGAGTTAGGGTTAGTCACGCACACACTTGAGACCCATCTTGTCCTTAGCACAACTGCTGGGGATAAGATTTACCCTAATCGGATAGTTCGAAATGTCATGATTGAGGTTGCCGGACATTAGTTGCCAACTGATCTAAGAGTTCTGGAGTACTTAGAGTTTGATGCACTCTTTGGGATGGGGACTGCACGGATAGACTATTTCGGGAAGAAGGTAGAGTTTAGTATTCCGAGTTTGCCAGACTTTTCGTTGAGTGGGACCGTATCTGAGTTACCTATTATGAGAGGTAGGATAGCAACTATGCAAGAGATGGAGGAGTTTGCGATGATTGTTGAGACCGAGACGGGAGTACCTGTTAGGATTAAGGATGTACCAGTAGTCCGAGATTTTGCTGACGTTTTTCTTGATGATTTACTCGGATTACCACCACCTCGAGCGATAGAGTTCATTATAGAGTTGATACCAGGGACACAACCTATATTTAGCAGACTTTATTGGATGTCACCAATGGAGCAGGAGGAGGTCAGGAGACAATTAGAGGACTTGTTGGTGAAGGGATTCATTCATCCGAGTATTTCACCGTGGGGAGCACCGGTGTTATTTGTGAGGAAGAAGGATGGATCGATGAGGATGTGTGTGGACTATCGGAAGCTGAATCAGGTGATAATCAAGAACCGTTACCCACTTCCGAGGATCGATGACCTGTTTGACCAGCTGACGGGTGCACAGTTCTTCTCGAAGATTGACTTACACTCGGGATATCATCAGTTGCGGATTCGAGAAGAGGATATCAAGAAGTCTGCTTTCAGTACTAGATATGGGTTGTTCGAGTTTACGGTGTTACCGTTTGGGTTGACGAACGCTCCAACAGTTTTCATGGATCTGATGCACCATAGTGTTGAGACCTTATTTGGACTGATATGTGATAGTCTTTATCGATGACATATTGATATAAAGTCGGACGCGAGAGGATCACGAGAGTCATCTTTGATCAATACTGACGACGTTGAGGGAGCATCAACTATATGTGAAATTCAGTAAGTGTGAATTTTGGATGAGGGAGGTGAAATTTCTAGGACATGTTATCAGTGGTCAGGGCATCTCTGTTGTGGGAGATAAGATTAGAGCGGTGATCGACTGGAAGACACTAGAGATGTCTCTGAGATACAAAGTTTCTTGGGTTTAGAAGGATACTACCAACGATTTGTACAGGATTTCTCTACGATTGCAGCACCATGACGAGGTTGACGAAGAAAGATGTCCTTTTGAGTGGTTTGAGGAGTGTAAGTGGGCTTTTCTAGAGTTAAAGAAGAGATTGACTTATGCACCAGTGTTGACATTATCGGAACTAGGGAAAAGGTTAACAGTTTATACTGATGCTTCGGGGACTAGACTGGGATGTGTTTTGATGCTAGAGGAATAACCAATAGCTTATCTATCCAAGCAATTGTGGCCACATGAGTGTAATTACCCCGTACATGATTTGGAGCTAGCAGTTGTTGTGTTTGCGCTGAAGGCTTGAAGACATTACTTCTACGGAGAGAGGTTTGTCCTTTACACTGATCATCAGAGTCTACGCTACATTTTCACATAGAGAGATCTTAATATGCGTCAGAGGAGATGGTTAGAGTTGCTGAACGATTATGACTTCACGATCGAGTATCACCCTTGTAAGGCTAATGTAGTGGCAGATGCTTTGAGTAGATGCGGAGTTGACAGTCAGACCAGTATTCAACTTATGAGACTTTTGGAGGCAGCATCTGTTATGAGCATGCCAAACGTTGCAGATACGCACGATGTACAGATTTGTGGCCAGATGAGAGTATCGATAGTGTCATTAGAGCGGATATCGGAGTGTTAGAGGGCTGATGGGCTTTATGAGTGGTTCAGTGGGCTGGCATAGGATCCTGAGTGCACTGATTGGACAAAGACGGCGGATGGATGTTTGCGGCACAGGGGTCGACTTTGGGTACCAACAGTGTCAGAGATCCGAGAAGTATATTAGAGGACGCTTACAGGTCACGTTATATAGTTCATCCAGGCAAAACCAAGATGTACCACGACTTGCGAAAATTGTTTTGGTGGCCTGGGATAAAGGCTGATATGGGAGAGTATGTTCGGGGGTGTCATATATGTTAGCAGGTGAAAGCGGAGCACAGGCGACCAGGTGGATTGTTGCAGCCGTTACCCATTCCTTAGTGGAAATGGGAACACCTTACCATGGATTTTGTCACTGGATTACCGCAAACGTCTAGGCGACACGATGCGATTCGGGTAGTGATTAACAAACTGACGAAGTCGACGCACTTCATACCAGTTAAGATGCAATATACATTCCCTCAGTTGAGCAGACTTTTCGAGCAGGAGATTGTAAGACTGCATGGGGTGCCGGTCTTCATAGTATCCGACAGGGATCCCAAGTTGACTTCGAGGTTCTGGGGGGCGATGCAGGAGTAGTTTGGCACTAGATTGCGGTTCAGCACGGCGTATCATCCTTAGACAGATGGCCAGTCAGAGAGATTGATACGAATTTTAAAGGACATGCTGAGAGCTTATATTCTGCAGTTTGGAGGTTCGTGGGAGGATTATTTACCACTATGTGAGTTCGCTTACAACAACAACTATCAGGCTAGTATCGGGATGCCGCCATTTGAGGCACTGTATGGGAGGCCCTGCCGGTCACCAGCGTGTTGGGCAGAGCCGGAGGATACAGTTACGATAGGCCGAAAATAGTTGTTGATCACACAAAGAAGATTTGACAGATTCGCTAGAGACTTCGAGCAGCACAGGACAGGCAAAAAAAATACACGGATAGATACCACGAGAGTCTGAGCTATGAGGTTGGTGATATGGTTTATCTGAAGGTTTCTCTTTGGAAGGGCTAGTAGAGGTTTGGGATTAAGGGGAAACTGGCACCGAGATTTATTGGACCTTATCGAGTTGCAGAGAAGGTTGGCAATGGCATATCGATTAGACCTACCGGCGGAGTTAGCAGGGATTCATCCTACCTTCCACATTTCAATGTTGCGATTTGCTAGGACAGGGCCACGACCATGGTTGATGTGCGACAGGTTGATGTTCAGCCTGACGCAACTTACGAGGAGCGGCCATTGGCAGTATTGGATCGTAAGATCCAGACTCTTAGGAACAGGGAGATATCTAAGGTACTTGTATGGTGGCAGCATCATGGTACGGAGGGACTTACCTAGGAAGTTAGAGTCGACGATGCGAGAATGTTATCCCCAGTTATTCCACGATATGTTTTAAACTAACTCAAATTTCGGGACGAAATTTCTTTTAGTTGGGAAGAATTGTAACGACCCGTTATTTATTAACGCCATTATTTTAATTAATTTCAGATTAGGATGCTAGCTCGGATGACACGTGGACGCCACAGATAGACTAGGCATGACCGGGACATAGGGACATAGGGATAGATTAGGATGCATTATTCATCACAGGTGTGTATCTATAATTACTTGTCGGGCGAGTTTGAGCGTCGGGGTTTCATTTCATAGAACACGCCAACGCGGGGGTACGGTAGCCGTGAGGCCGGGCGTTGGAGTTAGAATAGAAAAAATCATAACATGACTATAGTTAGGATTTGATAAATGAGATTTAAATAAAACCTTAGGCTAAATGAATAAATTAGGGTACACAAAGTGTGGGACCGCCTTGGGATGCGGGCCGGACGCGGGGCACTAGGAGTCGGGTAGTCGGGAAGTTAGTGTTACCATATTTACCAATTTATGAAAATTATTTGATGACTTAGATAGGCTATAGGTATTAAATCAAATTGATATATGCAAATCCTATAGTTGAAATTTAATAAATCAACACACTTAGGATAGACCTCGAGACACACAACAGATGTGATATAAGGTAGTTGGTGTCATGATAAGGTGTCAGGAAATTGGGTGACACAGAGTTGATAAGGACTGTTCGATTAACCTCGAGATGCGTGTGAACGCCAGATTAAAACACAACATATAAATATCGAGTGATCGGTGGAGACATGCAAATCAAGAAAATTCTCAATCAATTTTCATAGTTTTGAGGAGAGAAAATGTGTAATAGAGAACGCAACTGGGGGTTTGGAAGCTAGATTGGGCGTTCGAACAACAAGATTTGAGGTAATCTACTTACAAATTCTTAGTTTTTGTGAAAAACTGTTGGTATTTGAGTTGTTAAGGCTCAAACGGAATTTTGAGAATTCATCTCTGTTTTTGGTTGATTTATTGCTATTGAGGATTAGTTTAATGAATTACGTAAGTTTGAATTGAGTTTGTGGGAAAATTGAGGGAATTTGGTGATTCAAAATTTACAACATGCACACTTTGATTCTTTGTTTTGAGTGAATTACTTGTTTAATGGGTGTTTTGAAGAAGAATTTGATGAATTTGGAGTGTATGGGGTGTTTATATGATGTTGTGAGGTGTTAAGAATTATAGAAACCCATAAATCAGATTCTGGGAATTTCTGCGCAACGTGCAATTAACGCGCTAGGTGATGAACACTAGCGTTAATCACACTGGGAAGATGATGAACAGTGTCGAAGATCAATTAGCGTGCTAATTGATTTGACTAGTGCGTTAATACCATCTTGAACTTTAAATAAAATATAAAATCGAGCCTAACTTATTATAAATCTATTTAATTCACCAATAAACCCCGAATTAGATCTTAGAGTCACGGGATAGTAGTTGAGTCAGGGACTAGTCGGTGGTTGGACAAGGGGTATTTTCGAGATTTTTGAGCGCGGTTTGAGGTACGTAAAATGCGCAACTGAACACTACTACTACATTTACTTATTGTCATTTCATTTGAGCTGTAAATTGTTGATAATCTACGAGTCCATTCTTACTGGGACGGTGGAGTTTTCCCGTCTATGTATTTGGGGAATGTGTGGTCGCTTGTTAGGTGTGTGGTCTAGGACACAATTGTAGGGTCAATGGTGTAGGCCACGACAGGGCTCCTGGTCCTCAGTACACATCTTGGATAGCTGGTTCACCCCCATTTATGTATACTCTGTGTTTATATTCATGCGATGAGCTTTGAGTAGTTGTCTGCATTTTCCTTTCTTTCTGCATGTTTATTTAATACTATTTATTGATTTCCATTTACTTTCCTTAAATTATGATGCACGGTGGTTTTCCTTGGGATTTTACTTACTGGGCTCGTCATCTGCTTTTTGTGATGGCAGAGCGCAGATCCTAGTACCAATCGGGGTAAGGGATTCTCGGCGATTACATTTGATTTACTTACGCCGAGGCCAGCTGGTATGTGTGTTGATATTATACTTTTGATATTTTGTATTAGTATTTTAGGGATTGGGAGACTATATTTCACACCTGTACTTGTATACATATACTGTTATAGTTGATCGCCTGTATGCACAGTATTGTCGAGATTTCCACTATAGGATGAATCAGTAAACCTTATATATTCTTTTAGTAATGTCAAGACTTCCTCTGTTATTTATTATAAATGTTAATTAGCTTATTGCTAAACCTAAAACTATATATATATTAACAAATAAATTGATAAGACACGTCAAGTTGTCAGACAAGTGAGGAGTATGAGAGACGTGGCAGAGGCTTCAAGTTCTGAGGCAGGGAAGTATCTGACCACGGGGCGACCTCAGAATTTGGGGACGTCACACTTGGGTAATAGGGCATGGCAAACCCAACAAGCCCTAAACCCATGTGGATAAGAGATATCAATAGCGTCCGGATAAAAGTGAAGGTCACCCAAGAGG
This sequence comes from Stephania japonica, assembly GCA_039657345.1. Classification (NCBI taxonomy): domain Eukaryota; kingdom Viridiplantae; phylum Streptophyta; class Magnoliopsida; order Ranunculales; family Menispermaceae; genus Stephania; species Stephania japonica. The sequence continues at coordinate 17,032,296 of CM077557.1, forward strand.
GAGGGTGAATTGTGTTACCGAGTAGTTATCACCTTTTTAAATATAATTCAATAATCAAGATGATATATGCTCACCAAAATGCAAATATGGATGCTATGCAAGTAAATGTGATAGAAGAGATAGAAATGAGACACACGATATATAGTGGCTCGATCCAACCGATCTACATCCACTACCTAACTTCTCCGGTTAGGATTTTCAACCCCACTTATATTACTAATAAATGTTACACCATAAGCTAACTAGCCTAGTGAATGCCTAGCCTCAACTAGGTCTTTTACAAGATTTCTTATCTTAATAAGGTCTTATATAACCATCTAGCCGCAACTAGGATTTTCCCCACCTAGACTTACCTAGGATTTTCCCCACTTAGACTCACCTAGTATTTTCCCCACCTAGTTGCAACTAGGATTTATGCCTAGCCTCAACTAGATCTTCCCTTTCGACATAGATCCCATTAAGTCTTACAATCAAAGTTTGATGAATACAATGAAATATATTTTACAAAGTAAAGTAGCACCAAGTTTAAATACAAACAAGCCTCTTAGAATCTAACCACTATAATGCATGCAAATATGAAAACAATTGAGAAATGAAAATATATCACTTATTTTATGCAAAACTCAAATATGAAACCGTTTCAAACAAATCGATTAGAACAAATTTGATTTCAAATCTAATGAACAGTAAGTTTGATAAAAATCAAGTTTAAGTGCAAACTCTTGTCCAAATCATTCTTAGGGTTTAGTAAATCAAGTTTAAGTGCAAAACCCAAGACAAATGTGTTTAACATCACAACAAGTGATTTCCCAAGTCAAGCACATAAGAATATATAATTTAAGCACAAGAAAAACTAGAAATAGGACTTTCTTACAATCCCAAGATAATGACTTGAAAATCAGTTTTGGAGAGGATGTAGTACACCTTATAAGGCCTCAAGAATGCTGGTTTTAAGATTGATTCAACAGCTTCAAAATATTCCTTGTGTTATTCACAAAACTCCAAGCTCCTCCTCTTGAAAAATTTGAGCACTTGTGTTTTTCTTTCTCCTCAAAACAAATCTTTGTGCTTAGTTGTTTTAGAGTATTCTATATTCCAATATATTTGTTTATGACCGTTCTAGGGATCCAAAAAGTATGTTTTTCAGCTTTAGAAAAAAGCTGTCATGAAAAAAATTAGCGCGCTAATTTTCTGACCTAGCGTGCTAATTCTGCACTTAGCGTGCTAATAAAAATATTAGCACACTAATAGTTAGGGGCCTCAAAATAATATTTTTGTTCATAGAGTTAACGACCCTTTATTACATTTGGGACCCTACCAAACCTCATATAAATGTCATACATGTTTGTTATGGGTCATATAGCCTATTTGGGTGGTCCGAATATTTTTACAAATCCCGAAAATGAAAAATCTCGATTTTATTACATGCGAGGGGCTTTTCTGCAAATATGTAGTTTTTTTTCAAAACCTTTCAAAAACAAGTTTTTCTTTTTCGAAAACTTCCACAATGATTTTCAAAATATGATATGAACATAAACACATAGTTTAACATTGTTTAAACTTATAAACATAGTCATATGTTAAGTTTCACTTAAAACTTCAAGTAATCACTTGACATTTGAAAATCCATTTGAAAGCTCGATGTGCATGAACTAATGCAATAGGCTTGCGTAAATGAACTTGTATACCTTACATCAATTTTACAACTCGAGGTTCGATCTTTCGTCTTCTTTTTTTATATTTGCCGAATCTTGAACTTGTATGACTTGAATACTTGAATACTTGAGATTGTGATGTTTTGCAACCTTTGATGAAACTGAAATACACTTAATAAACTTATTAGTATATTTTTACCTTATTTGTTTCTATCAAAATCCCAGTCGAGTTAGAGTGACTAATCACTTAGTCCAACAAAAAGCTCTCAAATACGCCCAAATAAGAGATATCAATAGTACCACCAGATAAGAGCTCATACCCCGTATAAAACTTGGTGTCATTATAAGGCCCTAAACCCTAAATGTATGTTGTATTTATGTGTATATAGGTGTTTCATTATTAGCTAATTTGTTTTAATTGAGCTCATATGAGCCATTTATTTTTAGGAAATTCAATTGTTGTCTCACACTTGTTGATTCATATTTGGATTTGCAGGTTACACATTGTTGTCTTACGTACCTTAAAGGTCGTACTTTAAGGGAGCGACTAACCGGACCCCATTGCTAAACAGACCACGTTTGCTTAAACGTATCCCACTTTTAAAATTCTTTTTACTAAACAAACCCCAACAAACCCCAACTTTTTTGAAATATCCCCAAAATACCCCTATCCTCAATCAAGAAAACTAACCTTCCCCAATCGATTCATCACATTCATACCCAAAATCAAACCTCGACGGAACCTAGAAAACATCCTAAATACTTCATCAATCTAGTTCATTGAGTTTGTGGGAAGCTTATTTTGAGGCAAAGCCCGACATATCTAGTGTTGAAGGAGTATGAAGAGCGAAGGAGCACCGTGCCATTCTTCGTATCATCGCGACTGATTTGGTAAGTTTTCAACACTATAATCTTGTGGGTTTTGTTCGTAATGAAATAACGCGTTGTTTGGATTTATTTTTGTGGCTTTTTGTTAAGTGAACGAGAGTTAGGGTTTTTGCTGTACTGGATGGCCGCTCAGAGCCGATACACTTTAATGGCTATCGGTTATGTTGAAAGGTTTGTATTTAGTAACGAAAAAGTGAGGTAATAATATTTATTACATTGCGGTGTATTTAAACCGTAAGGTATACTGTTGGTGATGGCTAGGTTGGGCCGAGATCTTTGCTATGAGTGTTGGTGTAACTATAATGGCCCAAAGTTAATTCGCCATTATTAATAACGTGTTTGTAGACGTGACGATAGCTTAGATACTCGTGGGACCCGCAGTTAGATCAGGGTGCGTTTGGAGCTAGGTAAATAGTAAATTTTTGTGATGTTGTGCTTTAAATTTGCGATGTTGATTGGTAATTAGGTTATTGGCATCACGATGTGTGTTAGTTATTGTATTATTGACGTGCGAGATAGTATGACGGGCTTTGCTCCGAATAGAGTGTAGACACAAGAACTGGGTAGCGAATGATAGTGCACTAGCTCGGGGAACTAAATACACAAAATAAATGGTAAAATTCATTAAATAATTAATTAAATAACACCGTATATGCATTCGTGGTGCGAGAGTACGCGGAGGGAAGCGAGGTTACGAACGGTACTCGGGTATCGGAACACCTGAAGGTTTAGCATTTTGGTTTGAGCAAAGACAAGTTAAGGGAGTATGTCACCACTCAAGTCATTCAAAGCTGGACTAAATGACCTTCTAGTGACCCTTAGATGTCGCTTTGGGATCAACACACGCAAGTGATGACTTAGAGAGTATAAAAGTCATCTTTCTCCCCAAATTCATCACCTTTTCTCTCTCTTCTCTTTGTAAATGAAATTGGTGGTGGTGTGCAAGGGTTTGTAAACTTTGGGAAGTGATTTGAAGCTCAAGAACTAGAGGAAAATGAATTCTAAGGTTAGATCTTCGATCCCCATATCTTTCTCTATGTTTTAGACTAATTTTCTCGGGTGTTGACGTGGGTTTCGGGAATCGAATTGAACAAACACTGGATATGGAAGGTGCTGCTATGGATTTTGGTATGGTTTTTGAGCATTGGTATTAGTTTTGTTAAGGTTGTGGGTGGTGTTATGCGATTTTGGATTAAAACCAGTTTTGAATGATTTTTGTCGGGGTTTTAGTTTTGCACGCGTTTGGTCGAGGGGATTTGGTTGTGTGAGTTTGGTTAAGTGTTTAATGAGTTGTTGGGATGAGCAGGGAGCACGACGACAAGCTAAGGGGGTTCTAAAACTCAAGCAAACCTTATTTGCTTCAGATGCCGCTAGGTGCGCCGTGGGGTTTAAAATCCCACTGTAACGACCCAAATTCTAACTTGTGCCATGTGTCAATTTAGGTCGTACGTGGGCCATTTGCCATGATACAAAGTCCAATTCTCGGTTGTCGACGCCGAGGTATGTTATTTGTGTTCGGTGTTTTGTATTATATTGTATTATCTGAATGATTAATTCTAATGTCCCAAATGTGCGAGGACGTTTAAGTGTGAGCATTGGTATGGGGAGTGGTTCAACTCGACCAATACATGAATTAACGAGGTTTCGAACAAACGTTTGTCGGGTAATTAGTAGTTTGGGGACTTAAATGAATTAAAACACTAACAAAATACAAAATAAATAATAATTAAAAATTGTAAAACGTATTCGATACGTTGTACGTCCGGGGCAACGTGATGAACAAGTTTGGTGTTTGAAACGAGACCGAAAACGCGAGTATTATGCGAGAAAATGACTAAGTGTTGTGGTGTGTCAAAGATTGAAGTCACCATTTGGTGTCATAGTGGTTGGCTAGAATGAATAGAGGCCTAAAGATCTGCCTCGAGATCCATGTGGGAGTAAGGATTAGAGGGGGTATAAAAACCTAACCCATCACCTTTTCTCTTCATTTCATTTCCTCCTCTCTTTCTCTCTCATCATCGAAACAACATGAAGAATGACGGGGTTTCGGGACATTTCATAGTAGTTTGATGCCATGACAGAACCAATCGCGAATTCTAAGGTGAGAGTTCGATTCTCCACGTCGTTATCTACGTTTTGGAAGTGTTTTTGTGGATTTTTGTCACGATGAATTCGGACAACGATTTGGAAATTGGTTTTTATTGAATGTTTTGATGGATTGGGAGTGAAATGGGGGATCCAAACATTAATTTTGAAGTGGTTTTGGTGTTTGAAATTTTTTTTTTATTTTTTTATTTATTATTTATTTATTATTTTTTTTTTCTGAGTTTTGAGAAAATTTGGGGAATTTTTTATGATTTAAGCAAATCGACGGTTTGTTCGGGTTTTAACGCAAACCGAGGTTGGTTTGGTAGGTATTTTGATGTTTAGTTGTAGTTGGAATAGGCTCGAAGCACGGCGACGCGAGCCAAGGTGTTGAAAACCATAGTTCAGAGGTGTATTGCAAAAAACACTGTGGCGATGCCTTGACTTTCCAACTCACGGTGTCACCCGCGTACTTCTTTGGTAGGAACTTTAGGGGAAGATGCTGCGAGAATGCCATCACGACCAATAAGGTCATGGCGTCACTCACGCACGTGTTGGGCAGTGAAGGATAGTCTCGACGTCGTGAAGACGTCGTCTAGATCTTTGAACCCCACAACGTCTCGGCGGCGTGTTTCTGTTCATAGGAGTGAATTTTTATAAAAATTTCAAAAACTTTCACGCATCTCTTGGGCTCCAAATGGGTTTGAATACAACCTAATACCCGAGTAATCGACCCAAATGGGCTAACAAATGAAATTATAGAAAATTGGTTAAAATGAGGGTTAATAATGGGAATTTCAATTTGAATATATATTAGGGCACTATCGTCTCGTCCCCACACGTCCATCCCGTTCGATCGTCTCGTCTCTCCGTCCGGTCGTGCGAGCTGGTCTCTCGGTGCTCGCTCTCGGCCGTCTCGTCGCGGTGGTCTCCGTTTCTCCGTCTCGGTCGTGCTACCCGGTCTCGCCGTCTCTCTGGTCTCTCCGTCTCGCCGCGCCGGCCTCTCCTTCATCGCCGATATCTCTCGCTCTCTCTCGGTCTCGATTCGGATCCGGTTAGCAAGGAATTTGTAGTTTTGGAGTCTTACTACAATCTTCATTTCTTATTTGTTTTTTATTGTTCTTTATAATGCAGTGCAACACTCATGATCAAGAGCTCTTCAAATTTTCATAGAGATCATTCACCTTGTGACGGTTTTGAGGAAGTCTTGAATCGTTGGCCGTTTTCGCTAAAAATTTGCGTCTGTCAGTTGGCGTTCTAGTCCCCTTGTTTATCTAATTTAAAAAATTAATGGAATATTCCGTCGGGTGACATGAGAATTATTTAAGTTTCCGCTATGGTTCATTTGATAGTTCGATCTTCTAGTAAACATCGGAGTTGAAGGCAAGAAGCTATTTTATCTAGAGAGATTTTCCAATTTAAATTAAGCATGGAGACTTCATAAATTTCCATCTATCAATAAATATTTGGGGTGTCCGGTGTTCCTACGTACATTATATGCGGCATCCAGGAATATTAAAGTCGTAATACTTGTTAGCATTGCAAATATTATGCTCATGAATGAAATATGTTATAGATTTTCACTTGAACCGAAGCTATATCTCTAGGGAAGGCAATCATATATATGCCTTGATGTTCAAATATAGGAAATGAACATAATGTGGTGACCATCAGTGTATACTAGGTTTTCTTAGCGGCTCAATCTATACTAGTCTAATAAATGGATTTAAATGAAAAATTTATTTTCTTGAAAGGTCTTAGCTATTATGGTCATGGAATCCATTTTATTTTTGTATATTCGTCTTGGCAATTGGCCGTGTTATAGTACTACCTTATTGTTTATGAATCCGCTGTGAAGGAACAAACTCTTTATCGTGTGACATATTTTAAGAGTTCAGTTCTTATAATTGTTATTACTTTATGAGGTTTTATTTTAACTGTTCTTGAGTGATTTGATTTGTTCCTTGGTTGATTGTGCATTAGTTGGTGTTCTTCACTTGATCTATTAAGTTAATGTTGTGTCTTTTGTTTGGTTTAGAAGTTTTTGTTCTCGCTTCTTCTCTTACATGCATAGTTATTGAGGTTATGCTTGTTCTATTTTTAGGTTTATTAATATGTACTATTTCATTTCAACCTTTTAATTGAGCAATTCAAGATTTATATTGATTCCGTATTTGGTTGTTATTCCATGTTTATTTTATCGGTAAAGCATGTCATCCGTATTTGGTTGTTATTCCATGTTTATTTTATCGGTAAAGCATGTCATGAGAGTCATTATAATACATTAGAATCATGTACTGAGGTAATTACTTTGTCGTTTGATGTTATAGTTAGTAATTTCATATTCATGCACTTGCTATGGATGATTGATTAGTTAGGTGTTGTTGGTTATCATGATAGGAATTCCAATATGACCGTTTATAGCCGTGTTAGGAATCCAGGTAATCAAAAATTCAAATGTAAAGCTTGATTTCCAACAATCAAAATATATATGGCAAGGCTAATTAGCGCGCTAATTCTCAGTAATTAGCGCGCTAACCGCAGGGGAACTCAAAAAAATTATTTTATCCCTTTGTGTTAGCGACCCTTAAACTCGTCCAGGACCTAACCAACCCTTATAATACATGTTATACATGTTTATTATGAGTCATTTACAACAATCCTTTTGATAATGCCCAAGCTTCTTACATAAACAACATAACTCAATCAATTCCTTCTCTTTACATTGTGATGACTCATTAATGACTTCCTAACTTTGTCAATTTATTCTCTACCCATGAGTTTAATGTGCGAACCTCGTTCTTTCACTTAGCTATCAATTTCTTCTCTTTAGATGGTGTAGATCGCATTTCCTTTGTAAGCCTCAAAGGTGCTTTGGATTTGAGGACTTAAGAACACCAAAAAGATCTCCTATTGCTCCTTCTAAAAATTCAAATTTCTTCTCTTTGTAGATCTTGAATTTTGAAATGTGTTTCTTCTCCCTTATGTTACAACCAAGTTTGTGGTGGTTTTATCATGATAGGAATTCCAATATGACCGTTTATAGCCGTGTTAGGAATCCAGAAATCAAAAATTCAAATGTAAAGCTTGATTTTCAACAAATCAAAAATATATGGCGTGTGGCTAATTAGCGCGCTAATTACGTAATTAGCGCGCTAACTGCAGGGAACTCGAAAAAATTATTTTATCCCGCCCTTTGTGTTAGCGACCCTTAAACTCGTCCAGGACCTAACCAACCCTTATAATACATGTTATACATGTTTATTATGAGTCATTTACAACAATCCTTTTGATAATGCCCAAGCTTCTTACATAAACAACATAACTCAATCAATTCCTTCTCTTTACATTGTGATGACTCATTAATGACTTCCTAACTTTGTCAATTTATTCTCTACCCATGAGTTTAATGTGCGAACCTCGTTCTTTCACTAAGCTATCAATTTCTTCTCTTTAGATGGTGTAGATCGCATTTCCGATTTACAATATTCTCCATTTTGGAGGCTTCTTATCATCTTACTCATTATTATTTCATTACTTGAATAGACAACCGCTCGACAAGGGTTACGTTCGACTAGGAATGTCGTCTATAAACAGAGATCGGATGTACAACCGGCTCGACAACGGTTATGTTCGAATTGAATTCGCGGCGAAGGTTAAAGAATTCATATCATTTGCAAAACAACATTGTCCTACATACCAAAGTGAACGGAAGATTAGATGTCCGTGCAATTTTAAGAAATGTCGACTTGTTCCGTACTGGACGTCGAAACGGTTGAGCACCACCTATGTAGGTATGGATTTGTCCTGGGGATATCACAAATTGGTACGAACATGGTGAGAACGGAGATGAAGGGCCGCAAAATTTTCACGCAATGGATTGCCATATTGATGATGCCGATGTTCGAGGCTACGATCCGACACCTTACCGCGAGATGCTACACAACGTGGCAGTCCAAGTTTCAATTGGAATGTCATGGAAGAATCACCAAACCCCCAAGCACGCCAACTATATGACATGATTGATGCAAGTAGGGAACAATTGTGGCCTGGTTGCGAAACCATGACAACGTTGTCGGCAATGGCAAGATTACTTGCGATCAAGTCTCGACATCATATATCTCGAACGAGGGTATAATGAAATCATTAAACTCATGAAGGATTGTTTGCCAAATGACAACTCAATGGTTGAGAATTTTTATGCCACTAAAAGACTAATGCGAGGTCTAGGTCTACCTGTTGAGAAAATAGATTGTTGTGAGGACCAATGTATGATTTATTGGGGAGTGGACTCGAGTTGACGTCATGTAAATTTTGTGGGAAATCACGATACGTTGCACATCGACGAGGTCGTGGTCGGAACACAAAAACCGCCTTGCAAAAGAATGTACTACTTCCCTTTGGGCCCTCGGTTGCAACGATTGTATGCGTCGAGTCAACCGCAAAACATATGCGATGGCATGGAGATCATTCATCGCTCGAAGATGTTATGCAACACTGTTTCCGATTCGATTGCTTGGAGACATTTTAATGACGTCAATAAAGACTTTGCCGCCGAGGTTCGGAATGTTCGTTTAGGATTGTGCACTTGATGGTTTTCAAGTATTTGGGATTTCCGGAAATCGTACTCTTCGTGGCCCGTGATATTGACTCCTTACAACCTTCCACCGTCGATGTGCATGAAATCTCGAGTTTATGTTCTTAACGGTTATCGTTCCTGGACCGACCAGCCCAAAGCGTAAAAATCGACGTGTTCCTTCACCGCTTGTGAAAGAGTTGCAAGATTTATGGAACAATGGGGTGGTTACATACGACGTTTCCACCAAGACAAATTTTGTCATGCGAGTTGCCCTTTTATGGACTCGTTAGTGATTTCCCGCATATAGCATGTTGTCCGGTTGGAGCACACACGGTAAGTACGCTTGTCCATATTGTATGGAGGATACAAATGCATTTCAATTGCGAAATGGAGGTAAGACATCGTGGTTTGACTCGTCATCGTCGTTTCTTGGAGAAGTCATCACCATTAAGGAAAGACAAAAAAATTTCATTAGAGGCAAAATGGTCATAATCGATGATCCGCTTCGCTCTGCATGTCTGGTGAAGAAATTTTGCGAGTAAATTGAATCGTTTGGCTTGATGAAGGTGACAAAAATCGGCGCTGAATCGTGAATGGGCGGATAGCTAAGAATTCGGGATGGAGGAAGAAAAGCATATTCGGGACTTGCCGTATTGGAAGACAAACTTGATCCGCCACAACTTAGATGTCATGCACATCGAAAAAATGTTTTTGACAACATTTTCAACACTATTATGTGTGTACTCGGCAAGAGTAAGGACAATGCAAAATCGAGGCAAGATATTCGTGAATATTGTCACCGACCTTCTCTACACATTGATTCGGCGACAAATACTTACGTCCTTGGGTGCTATGCTCTTGATACATCAAGTAGACAAAAATTGTGCGAGTGGGTTAAAAAGTTGCGTTTTCCTGATGGTTACGCATCGAATCTTGGTCGATGTGTAGATCCAAAGAAATGCGAATGTTCGGCATGAAGAGCCATGATTGTCATATATTCATGCAACGGTTGATACCAATTGCATTCGAGAGAACTTCTCCCAAACCCGGTTTGGGTTGCAATTAGCGAATTAAGCCTATTTTTCCGGTCCCTACTATGCGAAATGTGTCGATTCAAGATATGGAGGTCTTAGAGTCTCGAAATACCAAAAATCATTTGCAAGTTGGAAAAAATTTTCCCTCCAAGCTTATTTGACTCTATGGAACACCTACCAATCCACTTGGCCTACGAGGCCCGTCCGGCCGGTCCCGTTCAATTTCGATGGATGTATCCATTTGAGAGGTACTATCTTGAGCCCTTGATATTATTTTCCCATTCAATAGGTTTTATATCAACATTTCCTATAACATTCATATAGGTACCTTAAACATTTGAAGAACAATGTGCGAAACAAAGCGAAGGTTGAGGGCTCCATGTGTAATGCTTATTTGGTAGAAGAGGTCACGTCCTTTTGTTCTTACTACTTCGAAGATCACGTCTTTACGTTGCATGACAAAGTGCCACGTAACGACGATGGCGATCTCGGGCCCACACCGAACTTCGTTGGCAATTTCTCGATTTTCACTTATCCTGGTCGACCCATGGGCAAGTCGAAGGAGCGGTACTTAACAGAGCAGAGTATAATGCCGCTCATTCGTACATACCGCTTTCAATTGTCCAGAGATCGCTCCTTACGTTCGCATATGTCCATCACTTTCTTTCATTAATGCAAGACATTCATTGTTCATACATTATAAATACATCCGACTTACACGTTCATTTCTTCTAGGATATTCGTCGATGAAATCACTCAAGCAATGGGGGAGTCGCAAGTTGATAGTAGTCTAGAGCACAACTTCCCCATTTGGTTTCAAACATATGTAAGGGCATTACTTTTGTACGTTATAGATTCAAATGTTTCTCCCATAACTAATGTGTCATATTGCATCTCTAATTTTGACGAATAGGCTCGGAATTCTATAGTTGACGAGACGCTCGTTGATCTTTCTGTTGGTCCTAGTCGATCATGTACCGTCTACCCTGGTTACCTTGTTAATGGGTATAAGTTCCACTCCGCAACATATGACGTTGATAGATCGACGCAGAAAGCGCGGTGTTTTGGTGAAGGGTTCAAACTACGCTGATGTTTCCCATAACTATTATGGAGTACCGCAAGAGGTTGTGGAGATTGAGTATACCGGCCTCAAACGTGTGGTCTTGTTTAAGTGCGAATGGTATGACCCTACACCGAATCATGGTGTTAGGACTCACCCAACACTTCAATGGCGAGGGTTCATCGAAGTCGACGATATAACAACTACGAGCCATTTGTACGGCAATGCAAGCCACTCAAGTCTACTACCTTTCGTACCCTTCTATGCGGAACGATCGACAAGAATGGCTAGCAGTTTTCTTGTGTCGGCCAAAATTGACCGACGAGGAAACTAGCAAAGACGATAATGACCAGGGCTCGGCGAGATTGCTTTCCAAGATGGGATGCCCACCACGTGCGTAGTCGATGATGCGACGCCGATATCAACAATCTGGATGTTCCGATCGGGACTCGATTCATTGTTGAAGCGGGTCCAAGCGATGAAGTTTATAGTGAAGATGAATCGGAAGAAGAATCATCACCTTCTACTCATGAGAGTGAATTTGAAACGGATGATAGCGAATAAAGTTTGTATATGATACGTCAACGACCAATAATGTAGTTACTTTTATTTGCATGGATTTTGTTCTTATTAAGTCCAATAATATAGACTCGAATTTCTACTTTTTGTATGCCCTTCTTTTCGATGTTTTACTCGTGGCGGGATTGTTAGGTATCATGGCGACGTGGTCGTAGGGGATGTCGAGGTTTGCCATTAGGACGCCATCGTCCGGGCGGAATAGGTGCGGCACCGACATCCGCGGCGAAATACCAACTGGCCCTCGTGGTCAGGCCACAGGAGGGGTCCATAGAGGTCGTGGCGGTCGAGGTCGTGGTTCGATACCTCCATTATCGATTCCGACTTCTCGGTCTCTCGAGCACGATACAGCCGCAGCGTCACCTTCCCCTTCCATACCGTCGGGTCGTCTCGTACCATCTTCGTCGTCATCAAGGACTATGCCTACTACACACTTCCCCACACCTTCTCCGACGTCAATGACTCCTTTACCCACGAGGCCCGCACCCCCGCCCACAAAGATCACCGGCAGCATCCCGAGAGGAAGACGTAAGAGCAGAGTTGGAGGTGACAGGCCCTCCGGGCCCACCTCAGAGGCCAGGGATGGAGGCCCCTCGCGTGCAGGGGATCCCTATCACGCTGATTGCCAATGATACGTAAGTTTGCGTTTGACTTTTATATGTCAATTTCAATATGGATGTCAAATATTGAAGAAGTAGTTAAGGTGATATGCATGTTCATGAAACACAGGGAGTTGCATCCTTCGCACTTTTGTGCACGGAGGATGACAAAAGTTTTTAAACGATGGATGATTCCTGAAGGGTATTGTTGGAAGTCGGTACCGCCTCATCATAAAGACCAATACTGGCGACAATGGAAGGTAAACAAGACTACCATGTGCCTTATGATTTATACTATTTTCTCAAATAAGTGCTAACAATAGCAATCGCCAATTTGTAGATATTTTTTAGATGGGATGATGCGCTTCCCGAGGATCTCGTGCGAGCGGCGTACGACAGGCTTGCAGGCACAAGGTACACCGCGTTGATGCACAAGTTGAAGAAGAATCGGGTGCAGCCAGTTTATGTTACAGATGAGGCATGGAGGAGATACTTGCGGTCCTGGGAGAGCGAGGACTTCCAGCTAGGTCTAGGCAAGCGACGCAGAATAGGAACACTGAGGTCGAAGGCCCTGGGACTGGACCCTCGAAGCACGGTGGTGGTTCCGTGTCATTTGCGACTACCCAAGAAAGATTGGTTAGTTTTTTTAACATCTAGGATATTTCGTACATTTATACTCTTGTTCACTATGCTTGGTCCTGCACGCAGGCTGATTCATCCGAGACGCCACCGTCGGTGAATGATTTGTACTTGCATCTCCACACCGTTAATCACGACAGGACGACATTCATCGATACTAGATCAGAGCGGTTCTATGTAAGTGTAGAATAAAAATGTAAATTATTATTAAGTCTTTCACTTACCCCATATCATGTACTTTGTTTGTTGTGCATATATGCAGGATAGGCTCCAGAGCGACGTCGGAGCCGACCAGCTACACCGGAGCAATCGGTGGATGATGAGGCGGTGTACCTCAATGTGGCGGGTGAGTGTTCCAAAGGACGTGTCTACGGACTCGGGTCCGTAGGGAGAAAGAAGAGGAGATACGGAACTCCCGGTGCTAGCACGTCGCAGACGCCGGATGTGGTGCCGCGGGCGAGTTCGATGTCGTTGCGGAGCAACTACGAAAGGTTATGAACTTCATGCATCGATCTTGGGATGGACATGGACGAAATAGGCCTAGCTCAAGAACAACCACCACCACCGCCACCAACACCGCCACCTCATGACCAGCAACAGCCGCCGCAAATAGATCCGGCCGATCCACCCCAACAAGGGGACAATGTTGGGCGTGAGACGTAAGCGTGGCTCTCGAGAGATGAGCGGGTTGGTGATACATAGGTACTTGACTTGTTGTTTGTTTCAAATGCTTAGATTAAATGGACAATGAATGTACCTCACGGACGATGGTGGTTTGTTGAAGCTCGATGTAGTGGAGGGTACGATGATGAAGTTCCTTTATTTTTTTTTCTCCCGTTTTCGGATAGGCGGATTTTAGTTTTTCCTTTCGTTCTCGAGGGAATGGGTTCATTGCTTTTGACGATGAGCATGTTGTAGACGATTTGTTTCATTTGCATGTTAAACTCATTCTTTTTTTGGTGGTGGTGATTTTGGTCCTTATAGGACTCCGGTCTCGGAGGTAGGCGTGGTGGGTATAGTGGAGGCAAGGAGCTTGGTGGGGGTTATGGAGGCTTTGGGGCCGGTGGCTTAGGTGCTTATCGAGGTGAATCTTCTCTTGGCTATTCTATTTTGCTTTTGTGAGTGTTCTTTTTTTTTTTTTTTGCTTGTTGAACGATAGGATTGGTTGGTTTTTGTGTATACTTCCAAATTTTGGAGCTTTTGTAATACATGACAACTTTCCGTGGATATATAAATGAGTGAATCACATACTATTAATAAGTTGATGCAGTTTCTTATGGGATTGAATGAGGTATATGATCATGTAAGAAATGAAGTGTTAGTCATGGATCCTCTTCCAAGTCTTAAAAAAACCTATGCTATTATTGTTCGAGTAGAGATACAAAAAGAGGTGAACATTGCTTTTGCACCCAAAGTTGAGACAACAATGATGGTTAAGCAAGTTATTTCTAAGCCCTTTGTATCCAAATCATCTGTTCCTGTTAATTCTGTTAAGGGAGGAGGTTTTAAAAAACAGAACAAAGATGATTCGTATTATGATCACTCACAAGATGAAGCGCAATACCAAAGAAACATGCTTCAAACTTTATGGTTATCCAGATTGGTAAACGCTGAAAGGGCAAGGAAATCAACTCGTAGAGCAATCAAAGAATTTTGCTCATATGATAGAAACTCCTATGGATTTCTCGAAAGATGGACGGTATGATAGCTTACAAGCAAATATAGCAACTATGGTCCAAAGAAGAATTTTATTAATTGATCTAAGGGAAGGGTGTTGTTTGGTGGAGATGTTGTGGTCGCCAATTTTGCTCATCTCACCGATTATGCAGGTAGCATTTTATGTTCTCATCATTGCTTAAATGTTCAATTTACTCTAAAACTCATTCAAAGAGGCTCTTCGGGAAGGGTGTTGCTTGTGGACTTGACTTGCGGGTGGTGGATAAGCTTGTTGAGGATATGACTTGTTAAAATGATTTTTGGGAGTGGTGGATCAGTGGAGTTTAGAAGGATTGTTGATGAGGCTTTGAAGATGGTGGTGCTTTCAACTTGAATGATTTTGTGCCCTTTCTCAAGGTTCTTGATCTCCAGGTAACTACTCATCATCTACAATCTATAATTGAACCTCGCTAGCTAGGATAATTCAAAGAACAATACGCACTAACCACACACAATTGAACCCGCTAGCTAGGATAATTCAAGAACATTTTTGCATTTTCTCAAACCGAGACAAAATGGGAGAGGTTGGAGGCCTAATTAGTGTTTGATTTTTTGATTTCTTGAGTACCATTGTTATGCTATTTGATTATCCGATGGACCTCGAGATGAGTGTCACTTGATATATGGTCGACCGGAAATTGTTGTCTTGTAAATATGTTGGCAACCTTAGATAACCCTTCAGCTTGTTGTTTTGGAATTGCAATGCGATGCATATGTGGTGGAAGATTAAATCTTCTATTAGAGTGGATAGGTTAGTGTAGTGGTGCTTGGTGTAACCTTATGTATTGTTGGCTTACCTCAAGGTGCACCCTTTTAACTTGCGGTATAATCTTCTTTAAACTTTTATACGATTTACGATTTTTCTAACTTCTAATATTAAGATGTATTAAGATGCTGCTTCTGTAGGTTGATTGGTTCTATATGAAAGATGATGAGAATCCTTTTGGTTTTGAACCTGGTCCAGATTTTACTTTGGAGGCCTTCAAAAAATATGCAAATGATTTCAAGGGCCGTATTTTAGGAAGGTTGGTGATGCGAATCCAAGATGTAATCGCATTTGCTTGAGAATCAATGGGAGCCCTCGGTAGATGATATAGAGGGTGAATATTGGCGGATAGTTGAGAAGCCAACCGAGGAGATTGAGGTACATGTTGAATAAATGTTGTTTGTGCCTGGTCCATTTGTATAACTTTGTTCTAAATCTTTTCTTATTTTATAGGTGCTTTATGGTGCTTGATGTCGAAACTGGAGTCTTTGGAAGTGGTTTTCCAAGAGTATCATCTCCAATGGAGAGTTGTTCGAGACTATGAAGAAAATTGCATTACTTCAGTTGGAACTTGAATAATCTGCAAGGCTTCCAGTTCACTTGCTATCTTTCGAAAGCGTGACATTTCGGTGTTGTGGTGCCATGGTTGTATGTGGGAATGTGCTTTTCTTCATTTTGTTGGGTAAGCTTAATAAATTTCATTTTGATTTCCTTGGAAATTCCTTGATTATGTAAGCACTATAGTGCTCTAGTTGGCTTTTACACGAATGTCTTGAGATTGTGATGGGCTTGCTTCTATTTGAGTAATATTTTATTTATTGACATTTCTCTTTGTTTTGAATTGTAGCATGTTGAGGACCATCATCTCGTATTCAATAAATTATATGCATTGGGGTGCTCCAAAAGTGTGGTATGGCATTCCAGAAATTACTCATCCACATTAGAGGCTGCTATGAAAAAGAAATTGCCTGATTTATTTGAAGAACAACCTAATTTGCTCCATAAACTTGTGAGTGGTGCTACATCTTTGTTCTCTTAAGCCATATTATACCTATTTACTGTTATTGCAATTTTATAGTAACAACAATGAAGCCTCAATCCCAAATTAGTTTGTGATTGGTCGCATGGATCGAATTCTTCCACTCCGCTTGCTTTAATGTCGCTTGCATATTGTTATTGTACTTATTCAGTAATGATAATGTCTTGACTCATTAGAGAAGTAATTGAGTGACATATTCTTAATAAATCCATTGCCACAAAATTCCAGTCCTATTAATGCGAATTAGGGTGTGCGTCTCTTCAATACAGAACCGTGCAGATTCTAACCACTATACAGGAAATCTGTATGCCGAAATATGTTTCCCCAGAATCATAGCCATGGCTGAATTGTTTGGCAAATGATGTGCAAGATTCCTGTCATTGTTTTAAACCCCATCCTTCCATAGTGAAAGAGAAAAGTCTCACAATTTTGTTGTATCCAAAGTTCATTTCTCTTAACTTGACCAGACCTGGATGTGAGCTATATGTCCAGCTATCTTGACCTGTTAAACTTTCTTGATCTGATTTGAATAAATCATGTTTGCCGATCTTGTTATGTGTCTTAGCCTCGCACATGCACCGCATGTGCCTTCTTGGTGCTAAAGGCCTTGTGTCTTAAAACGACCCTTAATAGGTCTTATTTTCATTTCCTTAATAACTTTTTGATATTTGTTTTCTAGTAATATGATGACAGTTGTAGTGTTTGAAAATATTTAGATGTAAACATTTAGTCTGTCGATTGAACTCAATTGATAGACATTAACGTCAAGAGATGCTCATTGCATCTGCACAACTCTCGATCACCATTAGTAGTGCCTTCGATCACATTTCCTTGTGATTCTAAGCATATCTAATGACAAGCAAGGGGGCTTCGAGATTTGCTATTCCCCTTTGATGTTCATAAATGAGTTTTCATTACTTAGTGCAATTTTTAGAAGATATCGATAAGAATCATCATAGGGATTACTTGTAGTAACTCAGGAGGCTTCTTTTTCCTCCTACCAATCAGGAAAGGCCTTATTGTTTTAGTGTTGCTGTCAATTATAGTTAACAAATGAGTTATATATATATATATATAAACAATCAAAAAAGAGCAGAGAGGGTGGGGCTCCATGACTGTTATTTATGTCTCTAGCATGACCACTTGATAAATTGTGGAGGGCAGTGGGTAAATGGCCGATACTACTAGAAGGATTCCCCTTTGGATAATAGGTATCGTAACCGGTATTGTTGTGATCGGTTTAATAGGTGTTTTCTTTTATGGTTCATATTCTGGATTTGGTTCATCCTGTAGCGACCTCGCTTTTATTCCCAAGTTAGCACCCGGCTCTTTCTGGTTTGACAGCTGTTGTAGCCACCGCTGGTCGTTCTTTCTCGGGGGCTGAGAATAGGGTGGGAATAATTTGATGTGTTCAAGCTGACACTTGCATGATGAATCTTTTGGTGCAGGTTACACAGCTCTCTCCTTCTATTTTAATTTCTGAAGGTGTACCAGTCCGTCGCTGTGTTCAAAATCCTGGCGAATTTGTCCTCACATTTCCTCGAGCTTATCATTGTGGGTTCGGTTGTGGGTTCAATTGTGCAGAGGTCAAAATATTGCTCCTCTTGATTGGTTGCCTTATGGGCGAGAATGTCAGAGATCTACCGTGAGCGGGCGTAAAACAACCATTTCCCATGATAGATCAAGCTTTGTTAGGGGCAAGCAAGGGAAGCAATAAGGGCGCAATG
Organism: Stephania japonica; assembly: GCA_039657345.1. Taxonomy (NCBI): domain Eukaryota; kingdom Viridiplantae; phylum Streptophyta; class Magnoliopsida; order Ranunculales; family Menispermaceae; genus Stephania; species Stephania japonica. The sequence goes on from CM077557.1 coordinate 17,050,659, forward strand.
GGAACTTCAGCTATTGAAGAAAAGTACAGTAGAGAACTTACGATGGAAAGAGGTCTCATGGGAAAGATAAAATTCTAGCAAAGGCTCTCAAGGTTTGGTGTTTAACTTTTATGGTTCATGTATGGTGACAAGTCTTGTTTTCTTAAATTTTAGAGTCTTCAATGACAAGTTTTCTCTTCAACGAGACACGTGTGGAGATGGAGCAGATGAAACGGAGTACCTCTGTACTCCTGGCTTGTAAAGTGAACATGGATGGTAGCTTTGACACGTGCAATGAAAGGGAATGTATTATATGTCTGTATGATCTGCATCTATCTGCAGTGAGCTGTTCTCGATGCCCCGAGAAATTCGCATGCCTAAACCATATAATGCAGTTGTGCATTTAATCTGAAATCAATTCAAAATCTTTGTTTGTTTGTTTGTTTGTTGTTTTTGTTCTTCAGCCACCAGTGATCACTGTGATTCTCAGAGTTTACATGCATTGCGACGCAGTGCACAAGAAATTCGAAAACCGTAAGTTTCTACTCATTTTGCTTGTTTTTCTAGATCCTATGCTTTTAGGAGTTGCATTGCTTAAATAATTGAAGACTGGCTATGGTTTTTTTTTTTTTTTTTTTTTTTTTTTGAGTTGCAGAGCTTCCATGGATGCAAAGTCCCATCTCTCGTCGCAGAGCCGCATGCTCTCTCTCATGGATGATCATGAGCCCGACTTACTTAGATGTTGCACATTGCTACCCTTCCATTGTGATATGATTCTAAGACTCGACGACTTCTTCATTTCGCCGACAAGGAGCTCTCCCAACAACAAGATAATGCTTGAATTGTAACATCCTATCGCATTGGCAACTTCTTGTGGATAACCTCTATTCCTTCACAAAGTGAGGGCTCCTTAATCTTCGCGATGCGCCTTCACATTTTCCCGACAAAGAGCTTGAAGGACTTCACCATACCAACTCCGAAGTTGTGTTTGAATGGCCGCAATGCAAACTGAACCATAATCTAAGAGACACTCTTACCATCTCCAGTATTACGCAATGCTTCAATTTTCAAGCATTTGTCCAATGTCAATATCATCATTTCAAATTTGCCTCCGAACTCCATCTCGAATAGCTGATCGATGAAAGATCTTTCAATGGTGGTGAAATGATAGTAGATGATTTTGTTATTTTGAACTCTTAATGGAATAATAATATTGCGAGTGGAATGTAGATTTGTATATTTTTAATTGAAAATGGAAATAAAAATTAATTTTGAGTATTTTTAGCTATTATTTTTGATGTATGGATGCGCAATTTGGCTTCTTTGGGGGATGTTGGAGGGGTGCAAAGCGATGGAGTATGTCATATCGGGTTGTATTTTGATTTTTTAGGTTGGAGAATCGATTAGCTTATGTATACGTGCCATATTTAAACAAAACAGAAAATTAGAGACGGATTAGCAACGGATTTCAAATTTTCCGTTGCTATTCCGTCTCTAATTTTCCAGAAATATTTCTATCAATCACAAACGGATCAGAGACGGAAAAATTAATTCCGTCTCTGATTCCGTCTCTAATTAAAACGGAATCAGAAACGGAATCAGAAACGGAATAATCCGTCTCTGATTCCGTTTCTAATTAGAGACGGAATCGAGACGGACAGGGGTTTTTGAACATTGACGGGACAAAGAGGTCATAGGGGACGTGTTAGGGATTTGTTGAGTATGTAATTAATTGGATTATAGGTAAGTACACCAGTGAGAACTTTTACAATTATTTTTTGAGCTTTAATTTGTTGTTATTGCTCTATTTAACATCATATCTATTGGAATCTCTTTTAGTTAAGTGATCCACTACAAGAGAGTTATGGTTATTGTATCTATGATATGAGCTCTTATCTTGATGCTGTTGATATCTCCGGTTAAGTGTACGTTGAGGGCTCTGATCTGGGTCTATGGATATCTTATAGTCGCAAGGGTTACGACGCGATAGACTGTGTTCTCATCCTGAACCCGAATCTTGTAGGTTTTACCTCGACTCGATGACTGTTATCGGGACTCCTTACAATTTCATTTCGTTGCTCGGACACTCACATTTCAATTGATTTGTTTATAGTCCTATATATTTCATGTATTCCTTATTCATTTTTTTATCAGCATGAATATGGACTGATGTTTATTTATTTCAAAATGTAGTATTATTGTTATGCTTGGCGTTACTTACCTGGGCTCGTCATTCTTGTGTTTGACGAAGTGCAGATCCACAGTACAACAAGGGGAAGGAACCAGAGCTTAGGGATTTGCTTTGAGGACATTAGAGCAAGTTTTCTACTTGACTGAGTAGGTGATTTTTTGTATTATTGTATAAATAAGTTGTTTTAAAACTTGGATTTGGGTATGTGAGAGATTCTGGGCATGTATATCTATTGGGTTGTTCTCCTCTAACTTATCATTTATGATGATATACATATGCAGGGTTTCCACACTCCAGATGTCTTGTTTATTATGGTTGTGATTGTTTGAGCTTTACTTCCGCTATTTTGATAATAACTCGTTAATCAATGTTATAAATTATAAATGAATGGTAAATTGTAAAGGTTAAGGCTGACTAGGCTTACGAGACTCATCGAGACGGGCTCAGAGTTTTGCGTAAGTCTTGGCCAGGTGCGGGTTCCTATTCAAGTTTGAAAATTGGGCCATCACAGTTGGTATCAGAACTGAAGTTTTAAATACTCGACTCTTGATTTAAATCACAAGCCATTAAGACATTAATCAGGGAAGTTAGGAAATATTAAACTTAGAGTGGAACCCTATAAACCTAACTTAAGTCTTAGTTGGGAAGTGAGGAGAGTTGGGAAATTAAAACTGAACTATGAGCTATTTGATTATTGTATATTATATTATCGATACCTATGACCTGATCGTGAGAATCACTTTCTTTTCAGATAGTGATGGCCTGTCAGCCTAGCATAGGTGAGACTAGTACGGTGATGTCCAGGGCCAGTTGGATGGCATGTTGAAGAGGATTTCATCGCATGATCAACAATTATAGGAGATTCTCAGATTGTTGAGAGCTTAGGCGACAGGATCACCTAGTACGTTAGCAGCTCTAATTGTTCAGGCTGGGAGTGGTTCGACAGTTCAGGATACGCCAGTAGCACCCTAGTTACTGTAGGACCCATAGTGACTGAGGAGGCACCTGCATAGATTGAGATAGTACCTCATACGCTAGAGACACCGACAGATGATATGCTGAGCACACCGACGGATATTGGTGTTAGAGCAACGCCTGAGGCAAGGCAGGCTCGAAAGTTCATGTAAACACCAACCGATGAAGTTCCACGGGGGAACTAATCTGGATACAACGAAGAAGTTTATGAGGAACCACGAGAAGATCCACGAGGTCTTGGCTACACCAGTACATATGCAACCGAGTATTTCTTCAATGTGTCTATTTGGCGAGAGTGATATTTGGTGGCACACTACGGTAGCGTCAGAGGGGAGGCCCAAGGACTGGGCTGAGTTTAAAGAGAGATTTCACAAGAAGTACATTCCTCCTACGGTCCATAATCGGAAGAGGAACGAGTCTCAAATGATCAGATAGCGAACGAGAGTTCGTTATGCACTATATGGATCGGTATTTGAGTTTGATGGAGTATGCCATGGTGCAACCGATACTGACGCGACCAGGCTTACTATTTCATACATGGTCTATTGATGCGATCGGTTTTGTAGTAGTGACGACGACTTCGAGCATGTTACAGGATGCCTATAAGAGGGCTATGATTAGTGAGAACTTTGGGAGCACACACACCGAGGCACCAATGACGTCGTCAGCATCCTCATAGTTAGTTAGAGGGTCTAGAAGTGATAGGAGGAGGAAGAGAATGAGACAGTGGAGGCAAGGTGATCGAGCTCAGAGGGTAGCATCAGTTGTGTTTTCACCGTCTACTGGGATTGTACCAACTGCTCTAGTGAGGAGTTACGCGAGTTCACCCTAGCATCCAACACAGTTAGGCCCTCAGCAACAGTTTTATCAAAGGACTAATGGTAGAGTCAGTGGCCAAAGATAGGGTCAGGGTTCTAGTCAGGCGCCGAGACAGGGACATAGGTCTGGTCAGGCATAGGGGTAGGGATAGTGGACACAGTTTGGGTCAGGAGCACAGAGAGGCTGTTGGGAGTGTAATTAATTGGGGCATTTTATCATTGCGTGTCCACGATTGGGTCGAGGATAACAATAACAGTAGAGCCGAGAGCTGGTTCATACAGTTGATACACTAGATCGATTGCTAGCCGTAGTCTTATTGAGGGTTCAATCTTCAATTGTAGTCATTTCATGCATGTTATGTTTGATTCAGGCTCTACCGTATATTTTATTTCATGTCATATAGTTGATGATTTAGTTTTGAGACCTATTAGAATAGATGATCCTTAGCACAGCTGCTGGGGACAAGATTTACCGAACTTGTTGTGTGTTGACTATTTGGTAAAGATAGAGGGTCATGTCATGCCAGCGGACCTGAGAGTGTTGGAGTTTCTCAAGTTTGATGCATTACAAGGCATGGATTGGTTGGGTGCATATCAAGCATAGATTCACTGTTTCAGTAAGAGGGTAATATTTCAAATTCTAGAGCATCCCGAGTTTAGTTTTCAGGGGACTTCGATTAGTTTGCCTATCACTAGAGGTAGAGTCACCACTAACGTAGATATTAAGACATTTGATAGTGTATTGAGTACTACGGAGCAAGTTGTGACTAGGTTGGAGGAGGTACCAGTGGTATGTGAGTTTCCTGACGTTTTTCCAGCAGAATTACCAGGATTACCACCGCTTAGGGAGATCAACTTTATTATTGACTTGGTCTCGGGACCAAACCTATTTCGATTCCGCCGTACCGGATGGCTCCGAGAGAGTGCTAGAGGAGTTGAGGAGTCAGTTAGATGAGTTACTAGAGTTGGGTTTCATTTACCTGAGCATGTCACCCTTGGGAGCACCGATTCTGTTTGTCAAAAAAAAGGACGATAGCCTGCGATTGTTTATCGACTATTGGAAGTTGAACATGGTGACAGTGAAGAACAAATATCCACTTCTGCGCATCGACGACTTGTTTGACCAGTTGACATGAGCTCAGTGGTTCTCGAAGATAGACTTAAGATCTGGGTACCATTAACTAAGGATTAGAGTAGAGGATAGGGAGAAGACTGCTTTTCACACTCGATATGGGCATTATTAGTTCATAGTTATGCCTTTTAGGATGACTAATGCACCCGATATGTTTGTGAACTTGATGCATCGAGTGTTGAGACAGTTTTTGGATCGTTTGGTCATCATGTTCATCGACGATATATTGATCTACTCCAGGACTCATGAGGATCACGAGGAGCATCTCATATTGGTGTTGTAGATTCTAAGAGAGCACATGTTGTACGCCAAGTTCAGTAAGTGCGAGTTTTGGCTTGCGAAGATCAGATTTCTAAGACACATTATCGGAGCTGGCGAGTGTTAGTGGACCTCATTAAGGTCAGAGTAGTTATAGATTGGCCTACACCGAGATCAGTGTCAGATATTCGTAGTTTCCTTGGCTTGGCAAGTTATTACAAGCGATTTGTACGTGACTTCTTGAAGATTACGACACCTAAGACGCAGTTAACGAAGAAGGACGTGAGATTTTAGTGGACTGACAGTTATGAGCAGGCATTCCAGACCTTGAAGGAACATTTGACTACCGCGCCAGTGCTAGTATTGCCTAAGTTAGGGAAGATTTTGAGGTGAACACCGATGCTTTGAAGGTCACTTTAGGCTGTGTTTTGATGTAGGACGGTAGAGTGATTGCTTACGCGTCACTATAGCTGAAGTTTTACGAGAAGAACTACCCTGCGCATGACTTGGAGTTGGCGGCAGTGGTGTTTTCACTGAAGATTTGACGCCATTACTTCTACGGAGAGAGGTTTGTGCTGTTTACTGACCATAAGAGTTTGAAGTATTTGTTTACTCAAAAGGATCTGAATATGAGAAAGAGATGTTGGCTTGAATTCCTCAAGGATTATGATTTCTCTTTGGAGTACCACCCAAGGAAGGCCAATGTGGTTGCAAACGCATTAAGCCGTAGAGGTCAGACTCGAAGTTGTTACTTGCCACATGACACACGAGTATAAGGCAGTCGAGAGGATGTATTCTGGTGATATTTTGACCAGTACTAGAGTATTGATTTATGGCCAGTTGAGGATTCAGATTGTCTCTATTCAGAGTGTACTAGATGGTCAGCGGGTTGACGAGGAGTATTGGCAGATTTTTGGAGTTTGCTTAGAGTTCAGATCGTCCAAATTGGAGTCAGTCAACAGACTCATGCTTGAGATTTAGAGGGCGACCGTGGATTCCATCAGTGGCTGAGCTACGCAATGAGATACTTCATGAGGCACATTGCTCGCGTTTTATGGTTCATCCGGGCATGACGAAGATGTATGCTGATGTGCATTATTTGTTTTGGTGGCTGGGGATGAAGATCGTTGTTTCTGATTAAGTTCGAGGGTGTGAGATTTGTCAGCGAGTGAAGGCTAAGCATCGCAGACCTAACGGGTTACTACACTCACTTCCCATTCCTCGGTGAAAGTGAGAGCATATAGCGATGGATTTCGTTAGTGGTTTACCTTGGTCTCAGCGGTCATGATAGTATCTGGATGATTGGGGATAGGTTGACGAAGTCTGCACACTTTTTACCGGTTTTACCACACATCGGGTGGATAGGTTGATTTGTTGTATGAGCGTGAGATTGTTCAATTGCATGGTATAGCTTTATCGATTGTGTCTGACAGAAGGCCACAGTTTACGTCACAGATTTGGTAGAGTATGCAGGCACAGTTTAACACGCGGTTAGATATCAATACTACCTATCATCCATAGACTGATGGACAGTCAAAATGTCTGATATAGATACTCGAGGATATGTTGAGGATGTGTATGTTGGAGTACGGTGGTTCATGGGAGGAGTATCTTCACTAGTGTGAGTTTGCCCACAACAACAGTTATCAGGCCACTATTGGTATGGCATCGTTTGAGGCATTATACGGGAAGCCGTGCAAATTCCATCTTGTTGGGCAGAGCTAGAGGATGTAGTAGCTATTGGGCTAGAGATTGTCGTGGATCACACAGTAAAGATACGCCTGATCATATTGAGGCTGAAAGGTGCGCAAAAGAGGCGAAAGAGATATTATGATTTGTATCACGGGGAGTTAGAGTACAAGGTCAGGGACTACGTGTACCTGAAGGTGTCTCTCGATGAAGGGTCATAAGAGGTTCGAGATCAGAATGTAGCTTGCGTCGAGATTCATTGGTCAATTTAGAGTTGAGAATTGGATAGGCAAAGTCGCGTATGAGTTAGAGTCACCACCTAAGTTGTTTGGAGTTTACCTTGTATTTTACATATCGATGCTCAGACTTAATAGGTCAAGTGAGGGCAGGAGGCCAATTGTGGACCTGAGCTAGATAGATTTGAGGGAGGACATCCTTTATGACAAGTAGCCAATTTCGATATTGGACATGAAGTCAAGATTATGAGGAACAAGGAGATCCCGTTAGTCCTAGTCAAGTGGTAGCACCACGGTGATGAGGAGCTGACGTGGGAGTTTGAGTCCTATATGTGCGAGTATTTTCCCTACCTCTTTCAATTCGGTAAGTCTTTCCATTAGTTCGTTCTAATTTCGAGGACAAAATTTTAATTAGTTGGGAAGACAGTAACGATCCTAAATTCTAACTTGTGCCACATATCAATTTAGGTCATACATGGGCCCATTTGCCATTATACGAGTCCAATTCTTGGTTGTCGATATCGAGGTATGTTATTTGTGTTCGATGTTTTGTATTATATTGTATTACCCGAATGATTAATTCCAATATCCCAAATGTACGAGGACGTTTGAGTGTGAGTGTTGGTATGGGGAGCGGTTCAGCTCAAGCAAAACGTAAAATAAAGGGGTTTCAAATGAATGCTGGTCTAGTAATTAGTAGTCTGGGGGACTTAAATGAATTAAAACACTGACAAAATACAAAATAAATAATAATTAAAAGTTGTAAAATGCGTTCGATATATTGGTATGTTTGCAACGACATAATAAACAAGTTTGGTGTTTGAAACGAGATCGAAAACGCGAGTATTGTGCGAGAAATGACTAAGTGTTGTGGTGTTTCACGGATTGAAGTCACCATTTGGTGTCATAGTGGTTGAGTAGAATGAATAGAGGCCTAAAGATGTGCCTCGAGATCCGTGTGGGAATAAGGATTAGAGAGGGGTATAAAAACCCCACACCATCACATTTTCTCTCTCATTTCGTTTCCTCTCTCTCTTTCTCATCATCAAAACAACATGAAGAACAACGGGGTTCCGGGATGTTTCAACGCAGTTTGACGCAACGGGAGCGACCAATCGCAAATTTTAAGGTGCGAGTTTGATTCTCCACGTCGTTATTTATGTTTTGGCGTTTTTGTGGATTTTTGTCGCGATGAATTTGGACAACGATTTGGAAAATTGATTTTTATTGAATGTTTTGATGGATTGAGAGTGAAATGGGAGATTCAAACATGAATTTTGAAGTAGTTTCGGTGTTTTGAAATTTTTTGAATTTTAAAGAAATTTTGGGAATTTTGTGTGATTTCGGCAAATCGACGGTTTGTTCGGGTTTTAATGCTAGCCAGGTTGGTTTGATGTGTATTTGGATATTTATTGTAGTTGGAATAGTCTCAAAGCACGGCGACGCGAGCCGGGGTGTTGAAAACATGTTTAGAGGCGTTCAGCAAAAAACGTCGTGGCGATGTCGTGAATGTTCCAACTCACGACGTCACCCACGTACATCTTTGGCAGGAACCCCAGGGGAAGATGGAGTGAGGACGCCATCACGACCAATGGGGTTACGACGTCACTCATGTACATGTTGGGTAGTGAAGGATAATCTCGACGCCATGAAAACATCATCCAATTCATTGAACCCCACGACGTCTCGACGGCGTGTTACTGTTCACAAGAGTGAATTTTTATAAAATTTTCAAAAACTTTCGAGGATGTCTCGGGTATCCAAATGAGTCTGAATACAACCTAATACCCGGGTAATCGACCCTAATAGGTTAACAAATGAAATTATAGAAAATTGGTTAAAATGAGGGTTAATAATGAGAATTTCAATTTGAATGTATATTTGGGTTTTTTGAACATTGACGGGACACATGATGTCATAGGAGATGTGTCAGGGATTCGTTAAGTGCGTAATTAGTTGGATTACAGGTAAGTAAACCGGTGAAAACTTTTATAGTTATTTCTTGAGCTTTAATTTGTTGTTATTGCTATGTTTAACATCATATCTGTTGGAATCTCTTTTGGTTGAATGGTCCATTGCAGGGAGTTATGGTTACTATATCTGTGATATGAGCTCTTATCTAGACGCTGTTGATATCTCCCAGCTGAGTGTATTCTGGGGGCTCTTATTCAGGTCTATGGATATCTCATAGTTGCAAGGGTTAGGGTTGGTAGGCCGTGTTCTCATCCTAAACCCTAGTCTTTTATGTTTTATCTCGACTTAACGACTGTTGTCGGGACTCCTTGCAATTTTTTTCGTTACTCGGACACTCGCATTTCGATTGATCTGTTTACAGTCTTATACATTTCATGCGTTCCTTATTCCTTTCTTTTTATCAACATGAATGTGGACTGATGTTTATTTATTTCGAAATGTTATATTATTGTTTTGCTTGGCGTTACTTACCTGGGCTCATTATTCTTGTGTTTGACGGAGTGCAGATCCACAGTCCAGCAAGGGAAAGGCACCAGAGCTTAGGGATTTGCTTTGAGGACATTAGATTAAGCTTTCCACTTGACTAAGTAGGTGATTTTTTTATATTATTGTATATATATGATGTTTTAAAACTTGGGTTTAGGTATGTGAGAGATTTAGGCATGTATATATGTTGGGTTGTTCTCCTTTGACTGATCATTTATGATGATATACATATGCGGGGTTTCCACACGCTAGGATGTCTTGTTTATTATGGTTGTGATTAATTGATTAGTTAGAGCTTTGCTTCCGCTATTTTGATAATAACTCGCTAATCATTATTATAAATTGTAAATGAATGGTAAAGGTTAAGGCTGACTAGGCTTGCGTGACTCGTCGAGATGGGCTCGAGGTTTTACTTAAGTCTAGGTCGGGCGGGGCCCAATTCAGGTTTGAAAACTGGGGTCGTCACACGCACGACGCCATTCGCGGCATATGGGACAGAGGAAAAGTTTTGAAAATGAGGAGTGGCGTTTTGAGTGATGCCGTTGGGGGAAAAGAATGTGACAACGCTATCACGACGTCCAGGACGCCGTGGACACGCCGTGGAGACTTGAACCAGGCAATGTTCTCGGCGGCGTCTTGGACAGTTTCTTAATGAAAAATTTTAAAATAAATTTGCCAATTGGGTTTGACTTAGGGACCTATATGGTTTATTTAAGGTGTTCAAAGGGTAATTTCATCGATTATTTGGGTATCGAATAATGAATTTCTAGGTTTAAGAATTTATTTGATTTATTAGGAATTGATGATTTTAGGTTGATTTATCGGAGATTGGACACACATTGTGAGCATGATTTGGCGACGTTTGGGTTAGTTGGAGTGCGGTTTGAGTTGTGTAGTATTCCAACTAAAGTTAGTTGAATATTTACTTCTTTTGTTATTTGAATTCAATTTATGTTATTTCTATACTCTATTCCGGTTGTGGTTTAATGGACGGACGTTGAGCGGGGTTCCCTCCGTGCCATTCCGGTGTGTATGCTAACTAGACCATAACACGTGCTACTAGATCGGTCTCGGTGAATAGCACGACCAGAGTATTACGTTGTGGCATGTGTCGGTGCATCATAGGTGTAATGCCGGCCACCGAGCGGATCCAGATATTGGCCTTGCTTGAGTCGAACTTGCCTACAGTACTCTGTGGAAGAGTTGAATTATGGTGCTAGTCTGGCCTCAGGCTTTAGGAACACACTTTGAGCTTTCACTATTATCTATTCATGTGATGAGTGCAACTGCCTGTATTTATTCCCGCATGTTTATTTAATAACTTTATTTAAATTTCAATATTTATTTTCAGTTTTGCTCAATTAATTTCCTTAGGAATTCTCACTCTAGACTCGTCATCTGCCTTTTGTGATGGCTTGAGTGCAGATCTTAGTCGAGTCAGGGCAAGGGGAAGTTGCCAGAGTATAGTTGATAAGAGATACATAGCTTGACTTGTACGTTTGTATTATATATATTTTGTTTCCATTTTGGGTTTGGGGATTGTGAGATACCTTGTTTATTTTGATCTTTTGTGACTTCAGAGGTATTTATGGTTATATATGGGTTTTCCACATTAGGTTTATAGTTTATATCACTTACTTTAATTATTAATATACGAGTTTAGGTGTATTAAGACTTCCACTGTGTGAATTTGAGTATTATATGATGAGATAACATATGATTAAAGTTCAATACAATTAAATCAATAAATTGATAATTAATAAGATTTAAAAGGATAAAATTGTGAATATAATCCAATGTGGAACACAACTGTCACTGGTAAGACAACTGTGGGTCCACATTGGCCCCCATGGCGGTCTATTTGGAAAATGGGCCGTTACAGTAATAAAGCCGTTACTATATATGTACCCCACATTTTGATTGCTTGTACCCCATTTATGTTGAATTACTTTTTGTACCTCAAATTTTTATTTCATGTACCCCATTATTGTATGCATTTTTTGTGTTTACTGCATAGAAAGTACTAGAATAGGGTACAATAAGTGAGTAGATGGGGTATATGATGCATTGCGCTGCAACATGTTAGTAACATACCTATTTCTTTCAGTCATGATAGTTTGATATGGAGTCTTTCTATCGGTTTGATAAGGCCGTTATCCAATCTGCACCCCACATAATTACTTATTGTACCCCAATAGTGTTGTATGTACTTGGTATACCCCACTTTTTAGCTTTACATATCCTACATTTTTACTTCCTATACCCCAATTTTGTTGGATTACTTTTTGTACCACACATATTTACTTCATGTACCCCATATTTTGACTTTCTCCTAATTATATTGGATTAATTTTCAACCTAACATATTTACTTCATGTACCCCACTGTTGTATGCATTTTTTTTTTCGTATTTACTGTGTTGGGGTACACCGTATGAGTGTATGGGGTATATGATGCAATGCATTGCGGTGCAACATGTTCATGACATACCTGTATGTTATCCCATTTATGACAACACTTTTTTGGTTGATTTACTTTGTTTAGGTATGGCGAGACCTAAAAGTAGAGCGTAGATACCTCCCATGGTGGGAGGGGTGGGAGGCCTAGGTGGGATACTAGTACCTCAAGTTTCTAAGTGCAGGAGGGAGTGCCTGTAAGGAAACGTCCCACTTGCTCTAATCGAAAGCAAAGGGTGAAGCCAAAAGGCGTCTAGCGAAGAAATCCAGGGATGATGAGCCAAATTTAGGAGAGGCTGAAGTTGAGGCTGCGTCTTCAATAGGTGAGAGGAACATAGTGGCAGTTGGAGGAGCAGATGAAGTTAGGTCGGAGGAGGGTACTAAAGGGGTCGTACCCCATCCGGTGAATGTGGGGATAACGAGGATGTAGATGACTTTTTTGACATATCGATCGATGCCCAAGACATAGAAGCCACTAGTTTTTCTAGTGGTCCCTCTGATTTAAGTCTCCTACTTTCGTTCAGACACCACATGTTGTTTGATATTTGGAGGAACAAGGTATCGTAAATTTGGTTCGATTTATATGCATAATCCTTTTATTGTTATATATTATTTTTTTAACACGCTATATATGTTTTGTAGGGTCAGGGATTATTGAAATGCATAAACCATGGTTATCAGATCTCGACATGGAAAATAATCGAGCAACACCTCGAGAAGGAAAGGGTGGAGAAGTTGGTGAACGATTCTGGTTTAGCACCATTGGGCTACATCTCATACGATGAGGTGATAGGGTTTATATTTCTGGCATTGCTGAGAGATTGCAGCCTAAAACCAATACGTTCCACTTACCCTTTGGGGAGATAACGATCACACTTGAAGACATACGTGTCCTTCTCGATATTCCGGTTATTGTTAAGACTGTCGTTGCACCATTTAAGGATAATAAAGCTGTAACTGCCATGGTTAGTAGGCCAATGGGGGTGTTGGTTACTGATGTTGACAAGGAGATTAGGATTAGGCCTGGCCTTACTATTAGTTTGGCATGGTTGAAGGATCGATTCTTAGTGCTGACGAAAGGAGAGGAATAACCCAATGGGAAAAGACTCTCCGATGTATATCCTAGTCCTGAATGCCTGGTCTAAGTGTACCTCTTATATCTTTTTGGAATGACCCTATTCTCAAACAAATTTGGTACAAGAGTCTCCCTTTCACTCCTTCAACTTTTGGAACACGTAGATGAGATTGGTTCCTATGCATGGGGGGTCGCAACACTTGCATTCTTATACCATCAATTGGGCATTGTTAGTCGTGCCAAAGTCACTTAGATTTCTAGATATATGACATTGTTAGAGGTAAACTATTGAGTTTCAATGATTGATCTTCATAGTAAAATTTGTTTTTCGTAATAAATTTTGTTTTCATAATAAATGTGGTTTGTGTAAGGGTGGATATACGATCATATGCTATTTTTAAACCCATTTTGCGTAATGACTATACATCAGTTAAGCCCTGTGTGATGAAGTGGCACCATAAGAAAGAGAATAGGCTCTATAAGAAGGACACTAGGATGTTGTTGATCATCTTCTCTTTTCAGGAATCAACTCGACAGGTTGAGAGCACATGATGTAATGACCATAACATAACAATTTCAATTTTTTTTGTCATATACACTTATGTTTGTTGACAAATATCTTAATTTTTGCTAGGTGATTTGGAATACTACTTTAAAGGATGCACCGCTTGTCCATGGTATATTGCATACTACAATGGTTCCATGAACTACATGATATCGTTGAACCACACAATCCCTTCAAGGTGTTGAGGCAAATGTGATACGTTCAACGCATTCCAGAGACCCTTACTGACCTATGAATTGTGATAGGAGTTGGCTAGCACAATCTTACTCCGTGAAGTACTTGTATGATCCCCAATATTGAGAGGATTGGGAGGGGCACCTTGAGTCTCTTGACCGACGTGCGTCAAAAGGCAGAATACCCATATGAAACGTCATCCTATTATATGGATTGGTACCTTAGATTTAGCCACCCATTTGTAGGGAATTTTGAACATTTAATAGGGGTTCAAGAGGAGGATGAGAACTCTTTGGTGAGAATTTTCAATTAAGTTTGTTTTCCCTATTTGTATATGCATTTCTTTGTTAAGTTATTTGATTTGACAAATTTGGAAACAACATAACCGTTGGGCCCTCAATGCAGCATTACATTTCAAGTGCATGCCAAGGGACAAAGTTACAGTGGATGATGCATTTGAAATGGTAGATCAAATGATCGCATTCCTTTTGGGCTATGAAGATACATATCAAACCACCGTGACTGGCAATCAAAGTGAGGAGGAACTACATCCACCGGGTATGTTTGTTAATACCGTCATGGTGGAAAACAAGCATTTGTGGAGCCCGATACCTAAATCCCCTTCAAGTTGTATGTGATGGAATTTGATACTTTCGAATCTTTAAAGAATTGTAACAGTAGTTGTGTTGTGTGGCTTCTTAAACTTACAATAATGTGTTGATGTATTGTATTTGAACCTTGTTGCTTGCCCTATATGATTTTGTGCTATACTTTTTACTTTTTTTGTATGGCGGATGAAGTGGACCATAAATATCAAAGGTTTGTCGATTGAAAAAGTTCATCGGTAATACACAATTATTGCTATATTGTGCCGTAATAAATGGGTACATAAAGTAAATATGTGGGGTATATAAAGTAACAACATTAACTATGGGGTATATCAAGTAATAAGGTGGGGTATGTAGGGAGTAACGATCAAGCACAATAGAAATCTTACAGAACTTAAAGCTCCTTTAATTTGACAGTTACTCGAACATAAAATGTAATAAGGACATATTAAGTGGGGTATAGGAAGGAAAAAGGTGGGGTATGATGAGTATGTTCTTAATACTGGGGTACAGAGTTTATAATGGTGGGGTATATAGTGTTATGGTTGAAAATAATCGTTACCAACCAGCCGTTTATTCTCCTTCGTGCGGTAACATATGGGTATGTTAAGTAAATATATAGGGTATACAAAGTACTAAATTAAATAGTAGGGTATATGAAGTAGATAGGGCGATGATTTCGAATCGACTAATGTAGCTTGGTTACGATCCAAAAACATGATTGCGGGAAAAAAATTGCGGTGGCATTCCTCCAACAATATCATAATTTACAATGCTAAATCTTGTGGGGTACATGCAGTGAAAAAGTGGTGTATACAAAGTTCTAAAATAAATAGTGGAGTACATGACGTAAATAAGTGGGGTACATATGTTATGTCGATGATTCCAAATTGACTACTGTAGCTTAGCTACGGTTCAAAAATATGTTTGCAGGAATAAAATTATGGTGAGGCTTTTCGACAATTTCATAATTTGAAATGCTAAATCTTGTGGTACATGCAGTGAAAAAGTGGGGTAGATATGTACTCTTGGTATTAAACAACCGTAATTTTGGTACTATTTACAGTTTAAGAATATAACTGCACGACATAGATCTCGGTGAAGTTGCTCCGATAAGTTCATAATTTGAAATGCTTAATCTAGTGGGGTATGTTTAATACTTTTCTGGGTATATGAGACTAACGGTCCAACGTGTCTGTAATAAAGGTTTAAGTTACGACCTAAGTAAAACGATACTGGTATATTTGTTACGGTAATATGCGTTCGATAGTTAATTAAAAAAGTACTTAGTAAGTCAAATGGGGTATATGAGAAAAGAAAATGGGGTATGGTCGTATGACGGTTAATATGTTTCATCAGTTTAACGACTTATTCGACTCTTCTGGACCGAAAGTTTATGATACAATTTATTATGTCCATTACGCTGGGGTATACTGAGTAGGCCTTTGGGGTACATGAAGCATTACGGTGAATTAGATCCGTAACAAATATGTTGCTTGCAGCCATATTATACCGTAAAAGACATGTTGCTCTCGGTTTAACTGGGTCGACAATATGTACAATTGACTATTTTAATTACATCAATACTTCTAATGAATTATAGATTAATTGTTCGATGTGTGTAGGCAAATAAGTGGATCAATACAAAATAGAAATGCTAAATTTAAGCCAAGAAAAGATAGACATGAAAATGAAAAATTTCCACACATACTTGAAATAACATTGGGACATCAAAGACAATTAATTTACATTCCACAAAAATAATGTCATTTATCAAACTAAAATGATTTTCAAACTAGACATTTCAATATTAGATAAGTTAAAGAAAGTAACCAATATCCATCAAAGAACAAAAAAGTTACAACGTATCTATTTCGCTATACCCATATACACCTACACATTTATGGAAAGCCAACGTTGCAACATACTAAGTAAAAAAAGGTGAATGTTGCATCCTAATCAAGAGTAACAATGGGGGGGTTCTTCCATATTTGATTGTGGTCCATGGAAGAATGTTGAGTTCGACCGCCCATTCTTTGCTATTTTCGTCAACGAAGACATCCATTGTAGTGAAGTTAGTGGTAGAGGAGTGTTGTCACTCATTAAAAGCTGTGAATGATAACAAAATATGTAACTGTTAGCGGGTAAACATCATAAAGATTGAAATAAAAATTTGCATTATGAGAAGTAATTCACTCTAACAAAATGATTTTCATTGACGAGCAACAACCAAACTATTCTTCTCTCAAAGACAGGTGTGGCCGCATGTCTGCTAGGGAGCCATAGAGTGGACCCTTCCTTGGCCAACACCACAAAAGCCAACTTGTAATGGTCTACCATAATTATCCCCATCTCTAGTAATGATAGCCAATATTCCCCTTCAGCGGGGCTGTCATAGAAATTAATTGCATATCTAATTTTACCATACTCGAAGTCCTGAAACACATTCATGTACATGGCCTCATTCCTAATCAACTCTTCAAACATTTTCAGTCGCACATGTCTCCATCCTTCATCAGATCCGTAGCTTTCAGCATTGGCTATCGCTTGAAACCCACAATTTCCATCAGTGTTAATACGGTAAGTACGCCACAATGGTGGTATCTCAACAATGTATCCCTTACCTACCTGAGTTCGGGTCCTAGGTCATCTCAACGTGATAGTTTTGATTGCTTATCCCTTTCCACGACCCCTTCCATGTGCAGGTTTTGAAGATGAAGGTTCATGACTTGGCTGATTTGGTTGACTTGGCTTACTTGATTGGCTCGTTGCAGAAGCCTGCGCTATGAACTCTTGAGTTGCTTTGGCCTTTATACTCAAAACTAGAAGGATTTCTCTTAGTGGAATTGTCAACTGCGGGCTTCTTGCTCTTCGAATACTTCATTTTCAAGTTCTTGCCCTTCTTATTGGGTCGCCCTTAGTTGCAAGTTCTTCTTCTAGTACAGAAAAGAGAGTCGATGCAGGGCAAGTGATCTCCTTTAGCTTATGCACAATCTTCGCCCGCATGTCATTACCGCAGCTCTTATACTTAGCTTCTACACCATCCATTTCAACTCGGTAAAGGTAGTCTAACTCACCATCATTTGCGGGCTCAATGGGCATCATGTTCAGTTTCTTCCAATATGGGTGGATTTCATCAAGCCCGATATGGTTACCATTTAGCATATGTAGAGTGATCTCATGCTCACATGGCAATCCATGAGTGACCCGGAGCACATAACCACAAAGTGAAGAATCATGGCCAACCCCACCTTCACTAACTAATCTTGCCTCCTTGCTAATTACATCCAATACATGTTTGGACACAAAGCCTACAATATTGTTGTACATGCGATGCTAAAATTCATGTACCACTATGTGCATGGATCGATTGAATGATGCCTCTAAGTTATTCTGCTGGTGTGTAAGAGCCTTGTGAATATCGCTGAAAACATCTTCAAAGTGTCCATGTGATGTCCTAAGCTCTTTCTTCAGTACATTATGAGCACCTTCAACATGATTGGTAGTGGCATTCCCAAAGTGTGGTACCTTGTTTGTCCAAGCATATACGAACTTCTCCTTTTGGCACAACCACGTGTCCCTAGCATAGTCATACAACCCCAGGACTCCAACATATTTGTGCTCTAGTTCCTTAAGCTGACCATTATAACATGCCTCAGTTTGGGATTACACCAAGTTGATTTACATGCCATACCAATAGTCAAAGTCCCACTGGAGAATGAATAAATCCCTTTTCTTTGCAACAATGTTCTTGTTCATGTGCCATGAACAAAGTAAGTGCGTAGCCGCAAGGAACACCTTGTCCACTGTTGCAACCAAACCCAAGTCCCTATCCGTCAAAATAACACCTGGGAGTTGCCACCCATCAACTAATGACTTCTACTGCCTGAGCGCCATGAATAATCATTCATAGTCTCTTTACCTAGGAAAGCATGTGCTACTAGGAAGGTTTGTGTGTGTGATGTGACCCCAACAATCTCAAGTAGTGGGTACTTATACCGATTTGTCTAGTATGTGCAATCCATGATTAACACATAAGGGAAACAATGAAAAATCTGCACTGAATTAGGGTGGGCAAAGAATAGAGATCTCACATTATAAGTGCCTTTGAAGTAATCATGTTGCTTAATGTAATTGAGCTTGTCCAACTTGTGGAGTAATAATTGCATCTTGTTCTTGCATTGGCTTCAATCTTTCTCAACTTAGCCCTTTCATTGTAAATTCTCTTCATAGTAGTCACATTGCCTTTGTTTTAGGTCTTGATATGACTTAAAATGTCCTTTGGCCTAGCACTTGTATTGTTCAAGTCTTGAACAATGTATTTCTCAGGTACTTGAGCTTCCCATCTACAACGTGCCCAACCAAAGAATTACTGAAGCGATAGTTATGTACCCCACACATAACTCCAACGTGCCATAACCCATCGAGCTCATGCTTCTCATTGATCTTGAATTCACAACCACACTTCTTTGTTTAGGTCATTTTATTGATGTTCTCAATGTCTTTATTTTCTACATCTTTCAATACTCGCTTTGCCTTTACTAGTTTTACTTCAAATCTCCCATACCTCTCACAACCTATTGATAATCTCCTCGTATGCCTTGACCGGAGCCACCAGAATCTAACTTCAATATAATCACAATAAAACCACATTGTTTGGCACTCTTAATCCTAACTGATAACAACCTTTCTACTCTTGAATTGTGATGCCGGTGTAAAATGCTTCGTGAAGTCTGGGAATGCCTCCATAATAGATGTACCTGTTGTGTCACAATCAGTACCCTACACGAACCAAAAAAAACAAAATTTAGTCAACAAACAACAAGAAAATAATAATTAGATGAAAAAATATTATCGCGGAGTAATATAGCCGACACCCCAACGTAGGTGTCGGATAAACATAACACTAATACAGAATGAATTACGGAGTAAATAGTCTCTAAACTAAAGTAAATGTTTCGGTATTTATAAACCAATACCATTTTGTAAGTTGCGGAGTAATAGAGCTGAGAAATGTATTATACATCTCAGCTATGTTACTCTGCATGGCATGAGATTGCTAGCAACAATGGAGGTTATTCCTCTAAGCAAAAAAATTGGCTAAAAATACAAAAAAATACCTCTTCATCGTCGGGGTGGCTTTGTTTTGATGATTCCATAGACGTTTTGTACCAACAAACAACGATTCAACAAAAACTTCCAAGCCCTAGAATCGCACAAACAACCATGAAGAACATCAATCAAATGATGCTCAAATACTCAGGAAAAATGACCTACCAAGTCGAAATCAAGTGAAGAACAAACTTACCAAGTTAATTTGGTGTGTATTTGGCTAACCGGAGACAAGGAGTGAAGTTTCGATGGAGCGGGAGTATCCGTTTATGAGGAGATGAAATGGTGAAAAGGAGAGTCGATGGGGTATGCTGAGCAAAACTCCTATTTATATGAAGGGTATTCTGGGCATTTCCACATAGGTCAAAATTGGAAACAAAAAGGGGGTCCATTTAGCAATTTACGGGGTCCGTTTAGTCGCTCCCTTCTTTAATTGTCTTTGGTACATTTAAAAGTGTTTCAATAAAAAGTTTTAGGACCTGCTTTTATTTTAGTTTTTGTACATTTTGACTCTCATGTTTAAGTGAATTTTGTTTACTAATAACTAAAGATTTTTATTTTTCAAGCATGCTCATATGAATGTGTGGTTTACATTTAAATTAGGTCCCTGAATTAGGAGATTAGCATCTTTTTTCTGATTTCTTTGTTCTTATCATGGTGGAATGAAGGAAATGAATGTACCAATTCTTTGTTATCCTATTATTGTAGAATCCATTCGTGAACACAAAAGTGCATTTCTAATTTCAAGATTTTGAGCAAGTGGTCATGTGAAAATTGATTATTTAGGTAATATATAGATTTATACATTTCATCGCATCTTCGTAGACCACATTAAACTGATCACTTCAGTTGTTACTTCAGGCTTTATGAATTTTATGTTGAGTGGCTTATTTGATATTTAATGCGAAGTTAGTGCTTTACACTTTGGTGCCTCCTCGCAAGTGGTCAATGGCAGTTGGAAAAAATGCACTCAACTTCAGGAGAAGATGCGAATTATTGATTTGAAACTATTTAAATATTCTTTGGCAAGAGAAAAGTTGGCGATGACTAATGTTCACCTAGTCTTGTCTATTGCTCAAAAGTATGATAATATGGGGTTGAATTACCTAGTCCTGTCTAATGTCCCTTACCTGAACCATAATCTCCTTCATTGCTAAAAACTTGTCTATCCAAAGATATAAATGAGAGTTTGTGGTAACTGGATATTTCGATAGGGTGGTCTAGTTGCTTAATAACTTGTGAAAATAATTTAGTCCGTTGGTATGTACTTGTGTTTTGTTTTGTTTTGCTTATCAAAGCACTACTTGAGACCATGAATGTCGTATGATCTATGTAGTAGATTAGCATTGTGGAGTAGTTTCTTTTCTGTGTTGTTGGACTGAGACTTGGGCTAAGGTTCTTAGGCCTAGGCCTGGGTCCGGCCCATGAATAGGTCTAATTGGTACTATTCAAATGAAATAAATAAAAATTTCTTTTCTATTTGATAAATAATATTCTTGTAAGTAGACATAGAAACAACTTAAATTTATATATACAATCTTCTTTCTAACATATGTCAACTTAGAGACGCTAAGTGCACATGCATTGTTAATTTAGAGACGCTAAATGCACATGTGTTGCCAACTTAGAGACACTAAGTGTACACGCGTTGTCAACTTAGAGATACTAATTGTATGTGTGTTGTCAAATGGAGACATTAAGTGCCAAGTGTTGCCAATTTAAGAATGCTAGGCTTACAAGTGTCCTTAATTTAGGGATGCATAAACAAAGAGTATCTCCAAATTGGGGACTCATAAAAAATAAATGTCTTAAAAGTAAAGACACATGAACAACAAGTGTCCTCATGCTAAGGACGTTTATAGCAAAAGTGTTCTAAATAAATATTACCAACACATACCTTTTGTGCCGCAAAAATAGGGGGTGACAACACTTTTAGCAACGCAAGTGGCGACACTTTATGATGTTTTGGTAAAATTTTTAGAGATACTAATTAGTGTTGTTAAATGCTTAAATTAATGTCGCTAAACACACAATGTCTTGTAGTGAGATTTTCTACAAACTTGTTTTTCTTCATCCTGAAGAATTGCTCATCCAGTTTCCAGAGAATGCTTCATTTCTCTTTGAAGCCTTACCAATGAGTTTTTCTTCATCCTGAAGAAATGCTCATCCACCTCCCAGGGTACGCACCATTTCTCTTTTAAGCCTTACCAATGAGTCACGAGGTCTTTACATTTTGTGATTTCTTCCTTTGTGTCTGCCAACAGTTTTGTTAAAAGTCTTATATGTGCTTATTAAAATTGGTGCAGTGAACAATATTCTCCTATATTGATTTATATTTTACTTTTCACTATCCACAAGTGCTCTTTTTTTTATTTTTTATTTTTTATTTGGTAGTCTTTTAGGTACTATCTCTGAGTACTTTAAATTATGATTTCTTCTATATGGGTTATTGTTTTAGTCTACATTTCATTGCTCACATAATTTCTTTTAAATTTCTTATTGTCTTTTATTGAGTTCTCTTGGAATGCATTTAGCTAGGATGGTTTAAAAAGCATAAACATCAAACACATTTAGAAGCTTTTTAGGATGTGCATATCCCGTTGATCTTATAATTAAGTAGAAAAGTTGGTTGAATTACAATTAAGTTCGCTTTAATAAATTATGAGCGCTGCTATTACAACCCTTTTACCCTATCTTCCCACTCAATATAAAAAATAAAAGTTATGTTTACCAAAATACCCTTTTAAGTTAATGACTTAGAAAAAACACATTCTAATGCATCTCGCTACACGAGGTCATGACCCTCTGTCCTCTCCTTCGCTTTCATTAAGATCAATTACGAAACTCGAGGATGATCATGGGTTGATGTCATAATAGCACAAGTTCACAAATCAGCGGTCTCGGTCTTCCATTACCATACACAAGCACTTTGCAAAAGGTTGTCATCCCTTGACGAAGATGCCACCCGAGCCCAAACCTAAACCCAATAACACGAGCACCAAAATGCTGTGATTTAAGGTTTAATTAATTGAAAATCAATCGAAACCCTATAGAACAAGATATATGGATTAGATTTTTTATGAAGGTATTGATTAGATTGAATTAGAGAAGATGAAAAACACAATCTTCTTAGGTGAGTGTATTCAATTGAAAGATTTGAAAGGATTTTAAAAGAGTTTGAAATATTTTGAAATCAGGGTATATTTAATTTGGATTTCAAAAGATTTTAATGGACTTTTAAAAAGTCAAGGGGTATTCAATTATGATTTGGATGGATTTGAGTGGATTTCAAAAAGGTTTAGGTGTATTCAATTTTTAAACACGTTAGGATTTTGATGAATTTTAATAGATTGTGATGGATTTCTATTAAAAAAATACACATAATCAAATCTCACCCTTATCCATGAGATTTGGATGGATTTTGAATCAACTCCTTCCAAATCTATGAAATCTATGGAAATCCATTACTTAAAAGAATTCATAGATTTGTTAGATTGAATACACCCCCCTTAATCTGTGCCATGATTTAATTTGAAAGCCTTGGATTGTATTGGACACGAGATTTGACTATATAATCTACACAAATTTCAATATGAATTGATATATTTGAAATTATTCAAAATGGGACTAAGACATGGTTTTCAAAAAAGAAAAACGAGGGAGTCTAAGAATTAGTCAATAAATAAATTCAATGATTCAGGACTGCTAGTTCGAGAAGGAGACAGGCTGCGTTTAGGTGTGATGGATGTGAGTTTTGGATTGTGCAGAGTGGGTTGAGTATGCTATATATAAGGGTAATTTTGGAATTTTAATTTGTTGTTGGGTGGGCTTATAATATTTTTAAAAATTTAATTGGGTGGGCATTTTAAACTAGGTGGGAAGAGAGGATGGAAGGGTTGTAATAGTAGTGCTCTAAATTATTCCTACCACTTTTTTTCACACACTATTCCTACCACTTATAATCATTAATGACTAAATTGTAGACGTCCTTGCTTGTGAGGCTATTTATAGCCCATTAGATTACTTTAGATTACATGTTTAGTCTTTGTGTATATTCTTTTTTATCTTTGCTTGTTATGAAATTAGTGCATTATTGTTGTATGTCATAGCTAGCTTGGATATAATAGAATTGGTTTACAGTATGCAAGCCTTCTTACAAATCAGGAACTATGCTAGGTGCATTTCAAGAACTAGATTAATAGATCATTTATTTAACATAGTGCTGAGGTGGTTCAAATTTTTAATTTTTCTTCTTAATGTGTTTAGTAAGATAATCTTCAGCCACATTGTTGCCAAATTTGAAATTTTAATTGTAGAAATGTAGTTGTGCCACCTCAAACTTTACATTACCTTTACATTACATGTTTTCTTTATCATTAGGTATGGTGTTGTTCCTTAGTTCATCATTGATCTGTAACTTCTATGTAATTATTATTGTTTTTTTTACTTCATTGGGAGTCTAACCACGACCTCCTGAAACTTTACCTTTTGACAAATAATGTCTTTACCATACAAGTAAAAACTAGAGTAAAAAAAAACAGCATAAAGGTTTTTTTATATAGAAGATGCCTCTACCCTTACTTTTTTTGAACAAGCTTTTTATTTTTCGTCTTTTTTCAATATTCCTACTTTGAGAGGTTGGTAGGGACCAAAAAGTATTATTTTCTTGAAAGGAAGCTCCAAGAAAGAAGCAAAAAGGTGCGCAGTGCACTTCATCCTTTGCCTTTTTCACGCTACTTTTAATATATTAGATTTTCCTTTATAGTGATATATTAGATTTTCTTTATGGTGGAAAATGAGAAAGATTATGGACTTGAGCTGTTAGTGTTACCAAACTTTAATATGTTTTGTTACTTGAACTTGCAGGTAAATTATTGAAAGAATGAGGAAGTTGGCAAAGTACGAGGGATATAAAAGTATATGTCTTTGCCCTTATAATTTTAGAGTTTACAATATATCATTCTTTCCTTTCCAAAAAAATTTCAAATGTGAAGCATGTGAGCGGTTGTTTTGATTACTCGTTGTTTAACTAATTATGATGCAATTCTTTATGTATATTTGATTACTTGTGGAAGTTGAGCATTTACTTTTTTGTCGCCAAGAGTCTTAAGACAGCTCTTGGCCATAGGCTCATAATCCTTGTAGCATAGCTTTGTCTAACACTTTAAGTTTGAATTGATTTCCTGTGAGCATAGAAAGCGGGCATGGGCGTGCGTAGCATGTATCAAAAACTAGTGTGTGTATATATATATATATATATATATAATATATATATATATATATATTATATATTAAAAATCATTAATGGCAAAATTTTCATTAATCATTAATGGCTCTCAATACATTCAATAAAACAAGTCAAGACATATAATCAATCACCATAGCTAATTGATTTGATAATCCTAATTATTCAAAAGAATATTCAACTTCTATAAAGTTAACTTTGAAGAATTGCAACTGTAACAATAGAATAGTTTGACAATCAGTGACTATTCTCTTGACAAACGTTTGGAATACGACAATATACATATACATTTTTTTTGAAAATAATATACAGATACATTACTTGAACCATAATTAAAAATAAAACTTCCAACAAGAGAAATAAATACAAATTAAACTTTCAACGAGGAAAGATAATTTGTACCTTTCAACAAGGGAAAGGAAACAACCACTTGAGAAATAAAACATGAATATCAACCCCATAAACACGAATCTACGCAGTCTTTGAGGATGCAAACGTAGAGAAGTGAGCGTTGCCAATAGTTAATCTGATGGTCGCAATGGGGATGAACCAAATCATCTCATTAGATCTATTCAAATAAATAAAAGACAAAAAGAAGTTATTGAAACCACCACCGATTAAAAGAGAGAATCGGCGATGGTTCAAAAGGTTGAATCAACAAGGAAGACCAATGAAAAAATTAGGGCTTTCAACTGTAAATTACACCAATGAAAAGATGTCTTACTTTCCCTCCCCCATATATATATATATATATATATATATAAGAAGTCAAAAATAAATTACATTATTGAATAATATACATAAAATTTAACGACTATTTTGTTAAATAGCTAAATCTATCATCCAACATCAAATAACTAGGTTTCTTCTAGGTCATAAGGTTTTGGCATTCGACTGGCTCCTAGTGGATTAGTTCGACATACCCCCTTAAGAAAAGTTTTATTTACACAACTACTTTTTTATTTTATTTTTATTTTTTATTTTTTATTTATACAACTACTTTATTAGTTTATTAATCTTTTTCGGGTAAAAGAATACATTTTTTAACATGGATAAAACCCCACAATTAAGAGTTGGTAGTTAAGTTTAGGATAGTATTGATACTGATAGAGATTCATTGGCTTGTGATAAAGTGTCGCGGGCGGACTGCTTTTGAAATGTTCTGTCCACGAGCGAGAAAAATTTACATGGTATCAAAGCCGACAATTTAGAAGAAACCTGTCGAGAAAAAAACCCCTTGTATCATGTGAATTTTAGTCCAAGGTGAAGTGTGGAAGATGGGTGAACCGAAATTAGTCCTAAATCGATTAAAAAATACTTCATAAATAAGTATATAATTGATTTTCTCTTTGTAATTAGTATCAAGGCATTTTGAAATAAAACCACACATCTATGTGCTGAAAGGTGGTTAAGTCGGGGACAGTATCGGTACTAGCAGAGATCCACAAGCTTGCAAAGAAGTGTTGTAGGCGGACCGTTTGTGGATGTTATGCCCGTGAGCGTGAAATTTAATATGGTAGCAGAGCCCATGATCGGATGGGACCTGAGAGAAAAAAATCTCTAGATCATGTGAACTTTCGTCCAAGGTGGAGTGTTGAAGATGCATGGATCGAAATTAGTCCCATATTGATAAAGTGTAACTTCCTCATAAACTAGTTACGAAGCCTTTTGAGCCAAAATCCCACACCTAAGTGTTGAAGGTAGTCAAGTTGGGGGCAATATCGGTACTAGCAAAGATCCACATGCTCGCGAAGAAGTGTCGCAGACTGGTCGCTTGCGGATGTTGTGCCGGCAAGCCTGAAAATTAACATGGTATCAGAGCCCATGGTTCAGATAGAATTTGGGAAAAATTTCTTTGGATCATGACTTTCGGTCTAAGGTAAAGTGTTGAAGATGTGTGGACCGAGAATTAGTCCAACATCGATTAATTATGACTTTATAAAGAAGTACATAAGTGATTATCTCCCTTCTAATAGTACCATTGCCTTTTGAATTAAAAACCTATATCAATGAGTTGAAGGTGGCTAAGTTGGGAACAATATCGGTACTGGTGGAGATCTATATGCCCGCGAAGAAGTGCTACGAGTAGGCCGCTTGCTGATGTTATGCTCGTGGATTAGTTTGACATAAGAAAAGTTCTATTTATACAGCTTCTTTATTAGTTTATTAATTATTTTAGCTCCCAGCTATACACAACCCACATTTTTATAAGGGCACCCAAATCATGAGTGCACATAAAATTCAAATTTCAATTTATGAGGGCATCCCACATTTTTACCAAAATATCCTTTCATCCCATCCAAATAACCCCAACCACAAAACTTAGTCGAGATATCTTTTTTAGGTTCGGCGACATGGCCGAGACTTATCTTCTAGGTCCGGTGTTGTCCAATTGGACCTCTTTGGTGAAATTTGGTTGACAACTATTGACTTAAAGGTTCAGTGTGCTCTAATCGACTCTCCAATTAAAGGCTTGATAGGCTTTGATCGACTCTCCAACTAGAGATTCGGACCTGCGAGGCTAAGCCACTCGATAATGCCCTACAAATCACAAAAAGAGTGTGTGTGGAGGGATGATAGAGGGTGCACAAAATGAGAGAAAAGGGTGATGGGGTGCACTAATCGCAGTGAGAGGAATAAGGGTTATTTTGCAGTAGAATTGACCTTTTCAAGTTTGACTTTTTCACTGGAGTACCTTAAGAAAAAGGTGGGGTGTGTATAGCCAGGCCCTTTTTTTTATGGTAAAACGATATGATTTCTAACATGGATATGGCCCTTTAAATTTTTGTCTGATAATCTCAAAGATTGATTACTTTTGCCTGATTATTTTTTTTTCTTTTTCTTCTAATAATTTTTGTCTGATAATCTCAAAGATTGATCACTTATAGTTACGTTTCGCCCCTCTCTCCTTTTTTTGATTTTGTCAATTTATGAATCGTAAATAAAATTACTATTTGTCAATGAATCAGTTCTTTTTTAGCAAAATTAGAATATATCAAAATTAAAGATGTACTTAAACTTGTATTAATTAGAAACATTCATAATTCTAGGTATTTGAGTTGTAATAGAACTATGTAATTTTTTTTGGTAGGATAGAACTATTTAATTAATTAAACTTATAATACAATCTTTTTTAGCGAAAGCCGAAATTGCAATTATAGTTGCACTCAACTAGAGTATATATAATACATTTTGAAACCATATTGTTAAACTTGTATTAATTAGAAACATTCCTAATTCCACTTATGTTTGATTGTCTTTGGGTTAATTTATATATATATTTTTCATAAGAAAATATAAAGAAAGAAAAATTAATTTCTATATTTGAGATCTTTTGAAACCATATGGTTAATTTGTCACAATAACATGTACGTACCAGATACAACTGTGTGTGGAGATTGGATTGAGCACAGTATTTTGGCTTTGGGAGATTTTTTTTCAAAAAGTTGCTTAAATTCATTTATTTGTAGCTATTCTTAATGAGAATAATATAAAATTAAAGCTTGTTAAATTAGGATATAAGTAAATTACAGCAGTACGTACATTTTTTTGATAATAAGGATAAGTTGTTAGCACGTCAATAAAATTAGTATATATATATAATCTCAATTTTCTTTAACTAATGTCGCATCAATCAATTAATTAAATTGTAATTAAGTAATTAATTCACTATGTGACTAACTCCACAGAAAGCATCTATAGTGAGCTCAAAGGTAAGGTTTGAAGTGGTCGTAGGTTTGATTGCCTTTTTTATTAAAAAGAAAAAAAAAACTATGTGACTAGTTCTAAACCTATACTGTTACAGGCGTAGTTTCTTTTTTTCGGTTAAATATGAAAAGTTACTAGCCTAGTTATAGACGCTGGTACCACCACCACTCAGGTCCAACAAAAATCACCTTGAGTACCCACTTAGGCAACTTACAAGGAGTTGGGAACTAATCTTGTTTGGTTGTCCAACTTTCCCTGCAAGTTATCTCCTAACTTACATTTTTAATTGGGTGCAAGATATCTCCCCCACCCTCTCCTAAGGGAGTTATCTCTCGAGAGTTATGGACACAATTGCCCTTCATTAATGACCATTTTATTACACATCTCTCTTGTTTGAAGGTTATTTATGTCAATTCATATTTTTTATTGTTTAAGAATTTGAAACTTCCCTGCAAGTTTAAAGTTGAACCAAACATGAAAATATTATCTCCAATGAGTTAACTCCAAGGAGATAACTCCGAACTAACTCTGAACTAACATTGTAAGATAACAAAAATGAACCAAACGAGGCCTAAGGGAAGTTCACAATTGGCCAAAGGCCCACCAAATTACTCATACGATTTCTAATGCAACCATATAATGTTATAGCAATAATGTATGTATACACCAACGGTTGGTTAGCACAACTGGAAGAGGGGTCATTGTTATTGTCCTTAATTAGTGACTCAAGTTTGAGTTATGAGAATGGAAATACCGACACTGGGAGCTCCCCCCACCTATTTGGAATGCAACTTGAGGCGAGCCTGGAGTAGTCAAATAGTTCGGATACTAGGTGGTTTAGACCAAAAAAATAATGTATAAACACTAACCAAGTGGGTGGCTTAATGATTTGGTATGTGGTATTCTTGCAAGAGAGTGGGGGTTCAAGTCCCATAGTTATTAGAAAAATTAAAAATAGAAGAAAAATTTTCTTTTCTAGTTAATTTCACTAGTGCACATTATATAGGATTATTAGAAAGATATAGATAAGTAGAAACAAAGAAAAGATCACATAAAATTCTAGATAACTACAAATAAGGAAAAGATAACAAAAATATCCTAAGTAAAATAAAACATATTCTATGTGATATTTATTATGTAATATCCCCTCGCAAGTTGGAGCTGGAGCATACAAATTTGTATTCCCACCTTGAACAAGAACATAATGTGAAGCCATCAGTTACTTGAACACGCTAGTCATTGTTAGCCAAAGTTGAGGATTTGATCCGACGAGCACATGACACTAAAAGAAGTGATAGATCTTTGATTGAATAAAGATAACTTGATTTCATATGGATGAAAGACACCAAAACCAGAGTGATCATATGGTATTGGGAGATAAAAATAAACATTCACAATGAAGGTTGGTTGATTTGAAAGCTGGCCGTTTAACAACCAATTGAATATTGGCAGGCCAATATTAGAAAATTAAAAATAGAAGAAAAGATTGGAAGAAAGATATAAATAGCATAAGGCATCACGACCAGAAAAAAGAAATTATTTCATGAGAATGGAAGAAACCAAGACCTTCGAAAGATAGTTTTGAGAGATTAAGGAAAACATTCTAGTTTAATACCAGAATGGAACGAGAAAGAACTTATGAATCCAACAATAAAATATTAACTTATGAATCCAACAACAGAATACTCTGATACCATATTAGAAAATTAAAAATAGAAGAAAACTTTTCTTTTCTCATTAATTTCACTTGTGCACTTGTACATATATATATATATATATATATATATAGGATTACAAGAAAGATATAAATAAGTAGAAATAAAGAAAATATTACATAAAATTCTAGATAATTACAAATAAGGAAAAGATAACAAAAATATCCTAAATAAAATAAAACTTATTCTAGGTGATATTTATCATATAATAATAGTGGGGCAAGAAAAATTGATTTCTTTCTTATTAAAAAAGTAATAATTAATGTGTAGATCGATAAGATATGATGTGTAAAAATAGTGCTTTCATTAAGAGGATATCATGACGAAAGAATATGAACAATTCATTCAAAGGCCATTGAGGACTCAAGCAACAAGCTTTCAAAGGAACCGAAGGACGTTGTTTTGGTGGTGCAATAATGCATATGCAGTCGTCCTAAAAAAACAATGTATATGCAAAATTCTTTAGAACCCTTTTTTTTTTTGGAATTATTATAAATATAATGGATGATGTGGATGACTCTTCCTATTCAACCTTCTATATTCCACCACTATGTGTGAGTGGTTGTAATACACATTTAATTATGTAATTTACTCTTGTAAGTGTAACTTATGATCTTTGGCATTCTTGTAATGACCTATATAAAGGGTCCTATCTATGTAATGATGTACACCATATTGGAATGAAAGTTCTCTATTCCTCCCCTATCTCTCCTGTTGTTCAATTTCTAGTTCTTTACTTTACTTTCTTAGTTTTGTTCAAAGTAATTTCACAAAAAAAAATCTAAATGAGGGAAGACATTTTGTCAAGTTTTTAGTGCACTGAATAGGGATATGTGCATATGAACATTTGTATGAATTGATATCTTATGATTAATTTAGAATTATTGTAGCTATTTTCCTATGTTTGATACATAAACATGTATATGCTAGCCACATCCTAAGGTTTTGCTTGTGTATAAGAGGTAGCAACAATCAATTAATTCGTGGGCTTATCCTAAATTATGAAAGCTTAAATTTTGGCTATATTTTATGAAGATCGTTAAACCACCATCCGCATATTCACATATATACTTTAATTTGCACGTGCATAGGTCTTAAATTGGTATTCAAGGATTATTTGAAAAGTATTTTATATAAATTCATGTGGCTTTATCCTTTACGTGTGGTCTTAGGAAGGACGATAATTAAAAGATTTTTCTCTAACCATGAAAAAAATGATAGTTCCATCCTAAATGGATATATGAAATATAATCAATCTATGTTGAAGAGTTTCATGTGTAGTTCTTATCTTTCCAAAGGATCAGTCTCCTCATGAGCATGTGAAGTTTGATAATCATTTAATTTTTTTGGTAAGAAGACAATCATTTAATTTGCTTCAAAACTGCTTTCAATTTGAACGGTTTACATATAGTTCACAATTAGTTTTTCTCATAAAATTATTAACGTGCGATTAACTATATTCTATTCTTGATTTTTATAATACAAATAATGCTATAAGTTTGAGTTGATAGTGGATAAGCCTTGCCCCCGATAAAGTTAAACATTGAAAGAGAGATGGGTTATCACGTTCAAGGATGCATGGTCGTTAAGTAGACTTCGTCTCGCCATCCAACCTGGAGGTTGTCCCACCAACTCATAAAAGTAGTATATTTTGTGTATAAAATTATCAAGTTGTGAATATATATTCAATCATATATATGCATTTTACATTAAAAAAGGAGAAAACTATTTACATCATGTTTTTTTCAAAAATATTATACTTGATTGAATTTCTTGTCGTAATATTATTGACAAAAAGTACTTGTCAAGGCAACTAGATGCTAAAATTATAAAACACATCTATGCAAGGTTATGCAAATAACACTAATATTTATTCGCCAAATATCTCTATAGAGATTTGAAAAATGAATATTTCACTTCATAATATCCTTTCACCTTATGGAGTTATATATGAATATAAAAACCAAAATTGGTTACGCTCCAAAAAGCTAACACTACAAAAAAAAATAGTGAATTAGCGATGAAAAAGCAATAGATTAGCAACAGAACAACAACGGAACAACAACAGAATAGCAACGAAAGTAGCAATAGCGATGGAACAGCAACGGAAAGGAAGCCGTTCCTAAAATCGTCGATGCTAAATTCCACAACAACAGAATTCGTTTTAGTCTCAATTTAAAGCCAAAATTAAGACGAAATAGAAACGAGAATGGAGATGGAATACCATTAATCTTCAACCCAAAATATGGGTTTATGGGTTGTGTTCCATCTCTATTCTATCTCTAATTAGAGATGGAATAGAGACTACCTTCATAATATTCCGTTTCTATTTCGTCACTTATTAGAGACGAAATAGAGACAAACTTCATAATATTTCGTCTCTAATTAGAAATGGAATAGAGACCATAAACTTTGAATTTTTGGTTATTTTATTTTGTGATCGTCTCTATTCCGTCTCTAATTAGAGTTGAAATTCTTGAATTCCGTATCTAATTCGTCCCTAATCTATTTTTGTGTCCATAATTTTTTTCTAAAATTTTATTTTAGGAGGGTTCTCCTATACACAAAACCTACAACTGTACAATTCTGCTTTCTCCAATGCCATGCACCACCTACAACGACTCCTTGAGAGTGCTAACATCCCCCAAAAGCATATTCAACGTAATTCATTCACAATAATATCCAATATTATACAAAATGAACAATTTTTTTTTTGAATTTGACATAAAATTTATCCCAAATAGTTGTTCAAAGTTTTTCATACAAAAAAAGTTGTTTAAAGTTTGTTTGTAAACCAAAAAGATGTTTAAAGTTTATTTGCAAACCAAAAAGTTTTACAAACCAACTAAACTACCTAACTTTCATCACCCAAGTGCTCCTCATCCATCCACTCATGGATGTCCCGATCATCGCAATCGTGGTGCTTCTGCTCTGGTGGATTAGTCAGATCCATCCTTGCCTGTTGGTACTACTCCTAAGGTGGTGGTGGTGGGGGCGCCGAGATGTACTCACTTCGGAGTCCATGCGCACTCCCAAATGACTCTCAATGATAGCCTCGCACTGCACGAGCCTCTGACGAAGAACATCAATCTTCGAAGGCCTCTACCCCTGGGATGTGCTTGTATCGGATCTCAAAATCTCCTCTTCTTGCTACAATAGGACTCGAGCCCGTAAACACGCCTTTTAGGGCAATCCCCCAATGCATTGTAATAGAGTTTCATATCATCCATAGGCTGGTCTGTAGTTAGCTCCTCGCATCTGTAACGACCCCAATTCCACAACCTTAAATTGGGTTCCGCTAAGCCTAGACTTACGTAAACCCCGAGTCAACACTCACGCAATCTACATAACTTTAATCAGCCTTCTTTATCCTTTTCCATGTATTAAATTATTTAAGTTGAGTTATTATATATTAGTGAGTTATGCAAATTATCAAAGTATAGCAGAAGCAAACTAAACTCCAACTACTATAAGTACTCCTAAGACACTAGTTAGGACAACGTAGAGTGTGAAAACCCTGCATATGTATACCAACATTAAGGTAGAGGAGATACAACATTGTATACATCCTAAACCTTTCTCACAAACCCATATCCTATTATTCTCAAAACATATACAGATAATACAGGAAACCTACCAAATAGGCAAGCTCAAATTCTTGAGAGTCCTTCACTTCAATCACCTATTCCGGTCCTTTCCCTTTCTCTATCTTGCAATACAATGAGTCTGCATCCACCGTCATAAAAAAGAACGGTGAGTACAGAAGTAGAACAGTAATAACAAATGGAGTCTCAATAAAATTTCAATGTTAAATAAACGGCTAATCAAACATCATGTGTAAATATCACAAGGAATATGAAAGACAACATAATAATGAATTACTGTCAACAATAAATGGGTGTCCAGAAAAATAAAAGATAGGCGCAAGTAGTCCCGACTTAGTGAAATCGTCGTTTGAGCCAAGGAATAAGCTACCCCTTATAAGCCCGGAGTTTAGGATATGGCTAACTCACACCATCCTAAAATCCACGCGATTAGGAACTCTTCAGCAATTTAGTGAAGTAATTCCCACCCCGTATAGAACCACAAATGATATCATACATCCAAGTTTACAACACCAACATAACCCACAACTCTCAAGGATCACATTAACTAACTTGCCCTTAAACTACTCAACTAGAATAGAATTCCAAACCAGGATATAACAAAATAATAACAATTTCAAAAGCTCAACAAGGATAATAGCTCAATAAATGTACAAATAAAATAATATTAAAGTTCCATTGGTTTTACTTACAATACTTCCAATATAACATGAAACATCGTGTGCGTAGCTCTCGAACGTCCCCAAATTGACCCCGCAAGCTTATCACCAATCTCTTAAACACCTGATAATCATTTAAATCCAGTTTGGTTGCGTTAGAGTTCTATTTCCATTTCATTATAATTTTCCCTATTTTCCATAATTTTATCTATTTACCTTATATTTTGGGTTAATTTTCTCTGTACTAGGTCACATTCGAACCCATATGGCTACCCGAAAGAAATCCAAAAGTTTTCATTAATTTTCTGAATTTTATTACTATGAACAGTGTCACGCTATGAGCCATGCCGTTAGCAAAACACCCGGTGACGTTTATCAAAACGTGAAAATTCAACTGGCTGTGTTCCGGATGCCATGACTCACGCCGTGAGGAAAAACCCTGGCGGCGTTACATAAATCTTGAGTTTTCCCAGCTTATCTGTTTTGGACGTCGTGGCTCACAAGCTCCATGACGTTCCTCGCGGTGTCACTTTTTTTGAACACATTTTCAGGGTTTTTGACACCTCGGCACATGTCGCCGCATTCTGAGGCCATCCCAAACTCATCAGGATATCGTTACCAACCCAAAACCACCAAAATCATCCAAAACCACCACACCCCAAATTCCAACATCAACCAAAACCCCCAAAACTTGTGTCAAAATGATACACACATGATGATGAGTCGAGATATTACCTCAACTCGGGTGTTCGCCGTGTTTTTGCGTCGTCGCGAGCTCCATAACCTTGTTCGAACCTTTTGTCTTTTGAGAGAAATGAGAGACAAATGAAAGAGTGAAAGAATGAGCAATAAAGAGAGAGAAATACTTATATATCCATCCCACCATATATATGTAAATACGTATCTTAAGGCGCATCTAATGCTCACTTTTAACACCAACTGCCTCTACTACGTTAGCTCACAATCCAGCTGCTGACACCAATTGGTGACTCACCTGGGCGTCTCTTACGGCCTAATATCGAATAGGGCTTCACACTATTTCATCGTTTTGGAGACGCCACCACACATAGTGAATGTGTGGCATCTCCACGGGGTTTGTATAAAATCCAACTTTAGAAACCAAGAACATGAAATCGAAAATCCCTCTTTAGGCTATCTATGCCAACATGTTTCCGGGCATCAAGATCACCTAAAATCATCTTCAAATCATTGTCAAAACATTGGTAATTTTCGAGAATTCAAGATATCCCCAATTAAATTGAAAAACCAAACAAAAATGACAAGCCCAACATCAACCAACAACATTGGCTCAACGTCGCGTGTTGCTTGCTTTGGGGGTTGCCGAGACACCGATGGAACACCAGAATCGTCTCCAGGAAGCCACCCTTGATCATGGTGATGATGCAACAACAAACTAAGCAACAAAAGCCCAAAAATAAAGAGGAGGAACAAATGCAAAAACTGAACAAAGGTGTGAAGAGAGCAAGATGTCTCACCTTTAGTCCGGTAAGAAAAGAGACTTCGGCAAAGCTTCGGCCATCCAAAACCACCACTGTGGTTGTCTTGCTCACCAAGCAAAGAGAGAAGAGAAAAAGAGAAGAGAAGAGAAAGAATATTGCAAAAGGAAAACAAGTGGTGGAGTGGTCCTTATATAGGCCCTCTTATCATCCATTGTACGCGTGCATCTCTAGGCAAATCCATCAGCTCTGTCCTTTTGAGTGTCCCCTAAATCTAAATCTCCATATTTGTCACTTAGTTATCCAACTCCCATATTGATCCTACGCTCCTCGACACATACTGCACCACAACTCGACCATTGTGTGCCGTTGTCTCGTCACGTTCTGACAAATCATCGTGTTTATTATTCAACAATCATTTATTAAGGTTTTCTGTGTTTTAATTCCCCCGTTTACCAAGGTGAAGCCTCACTTAGACTAAACAATCGCCCGAACGGCTCAAGACTCGTATTAGACTACAATACTAATACAAACATAACAAAAACATAAAATTATCTCGGTGTCACTCCCGAAGTCTGAAATACCGCGAAGTATCATACAACCAAGTCACACTCCTGACAAGTATAACACAAGTCGGGTTAAATTTTTTAGGGTGTCACATGATTGGTTGTGAATTTTTTCTCTTATGAGACAACAACATCAAAAGCACTACAAATTCAGGAACTTTACAGCATAAATAGACTCTAAAACCTAACAAAAACTTAATTCCACATGAAACCCATTTTGTATACACATTAATTTGTATTGCATATAACCTTTAGTGGATGAAGAATGAGAAGTAAAGAGATAATTTGTTCTTCACTCAGATTCAATCACAAATCTATTTGCCCTATAAACCACACCCACAAAAACTCACAGCCCAAAAACCAAGAGAAATTAGAGGAGAGTTTTACAGAAATTAGGTGGTTCAACAAAACATTATTTTCACTATAACATTTTAAGGAAAATATGAATATTGCATCCATTCAACTAGTCAAATTAACTAAAAATGAAAGAAAAGAAAATAAATCAGAGAAATATAGGTCCATATTTCCTCAAGTTTTGTCTCAAGAAATTATTCACAAAACTCAACTTGTGATTCTATCTCAAGCTACATGGGCTCTAACCAAATTCCTTTATTAAACCCATAACAACAACAATAATCACCATCACCACCAATGCTCCCATTTTAAGCTCTTGATCACCAACAAGAACACCTAGAGTTGAACGTGCATTAGAGAAATTTGGTTTATTTGCATTAGAGAAATTTGGTTTATTTTTCGCCTTTCAATTATGAATACATGAATTTCATCAATTAGCTCTCTTCATTTCTCCTACATGTTGACTATAATTAATATTAGTTTTGAACAAGTCAATGCAATAAAGTTAAGGAGTCTATTACCAATCAATCAAAAAAAATGAAAGTCATGTATATTAGGAATACAAATGGAAAGCAGAACCTAATAAAAAAGGAAATCATAATTTTTCTCCATTAATTAACTAAATCTAGGAGAATAAAGAAGAATTCGGCAAGAAAAGCTCAAAATATAAACAAAACTAAGAGAAAAACCATCAAAACAACCAACAAAAACAACAACAACAATAACAACAAACAACAAGAGCATCAACAATAAACATCAAGAACATCAACAAGATATATTGAACAAAAAAACCCCTAAAACTTACGTATTGTAGTGTCGTCCAGGAAGAGGAGGGGCAGTTGGAGGGTGGAGGATGGTAGCAATGATGGCGAAGGCTTCGACAAGGAAGACTGGTCAAACAGTTCCCTAACCACAATCCATTTTTATTCCATTGCTAATTAGCAATGAACGCTTATTCCGTTGCTACGTCCGTTGTTGGTCAGCTATTTTTTTGTAGTGTCAAAATGAGTGGTTGAGTCTCAAGTTACAAATCTCAATCAGTCAAATATGAATTATAATTCTGCAATTTTAATTACTTCTTGGTTGAGGCTATACAGAAATGTGACTAATGAGGCATTGATAAAAATTCATGTGGAACTCCTTGATACATATATTTTGCGCAACAAAATATCAAGTGCGTTCATCATTTCAATATGAATATTATGAATTGATTTCTTGCCTCATGGTAGCTAAGTAAAATAATGAGATATTATACATATAATATTGTTCCCGTCCAATTGATTAAGCTTCATGTTTTGAAGCATATGTTGCATTGTAAAAATAACCATGGCCGCAATGATAAAATTATGGACGTGGAAAAGGGAAAGGATTCGGTAAAGATCTTAATAATAATTTCACTCAAAGTGAAATACACGTGGTGCATCACATGATATATAAAAGGCAAAATTATTGATAATGAGCATGCTCAAAATTGTGACAAGCTATGTCACGTATGAAAGACCACCAAGCCTAAATATTGTCATATACACGCCCAAATATTTTGTTGACCTTTACCATGTCAATTCAAAGGCAAAATTATGAATTTTATGGCTCATTAAAATTAACACATTGAGATGTGTTCAAATCATGAGCTAAATAAAGGTGAAGAATGCATGTCTTGCTTATTTTGCTACATGCACACTATAAAATAGAATATTTCTCAAATTTGAACTTAGCTGAGACTAGTGTTTAGCCAATATTTGGTACAACGGTTATAATGTTGTTAGTACCTTACACCAGAAGTTTACTCAGAATAATAGAGAATTTCTCTATATGATTATGATTTAATCTGAGAATAAAATTCTCTGCTTTAGCTTCTGGAATATATAAGGCACATTAAAACGAAGGATCGAATGACATTCATAATGTGGTGTGATCTTTTTTATTGTCCATAATTACCAATAATGCAAAAATATTGCAAATTCGCATGGACATCCTTTTTGGAACAATATTTTTTATCAGCTAGTGATTATCTCAAAGAAAATTAATAGGAGATTTATATTGATTTAACTCTCCATTAATCATATTATAAAATTCCTTGGGCCCCTAATATGAAATTTATTTATAGCCAGTTTTGCTAATTGTCACTTTGATGAAACAATTTTCCCACCATTAGGGGGAGATATAAACCAATTCTAAAAGAATGGCGTGAAATTGCTTGTAACTCATTAAATTTGTTGCATTATGATCAATGTATAAATTAATATGAACTTGAAGTTCAAAAGATCATTCATTAGCAACAAATTATGAAATAATTACTTGATGCAATTACTAATATAAAAGAGTGACAAATTGTATGTTCCAGTTGCATTAAATATTCATATATCAAATGATGTCTCTGCACGACAAAATGCTTATGGTGTAAATGACTAGATATTGTCTTTCTAAATTACTTGCAATGATTTGTTGCAATGTAATATAAGATGTCTCACCCATGTGAGCATGAGAGAGAGAATCAAAAGGAGTTGTTGATTAGTGCATTGCACTCTTTTTCTCTTGTCTATAGTTTTTTCCACTGGATTTTTCTAACAAGGTTTTTAATGAGGCAATCCTAACAATATTAATACTCCATTATCAAAATTGATTAGTGTATTGTACTTTTTTCCCCTAGCTAAAGTTTTATCCCGCTGGGTTTTCCTAACAACGCTTTTAATGAGGCAATCCTGTGAATATCATACTCTATATCAAGATTGATGAGAACAATGTACTCTTTTTCCTTTGCTAAATCTTTTCCCATTGGGTTTTTTCTAGTAAAGGTTTTAACGAGGCATATTCTATCAGTAAGTGTCATCTAAGGGGAAGTGTTATAAATATAATGGATGACGTGGGTGACTCTTCCTATTCAACCTTCTATATTCTGCCACTATGTGTGAATGGTTGTAATACACATTTAGTTATTTAGCTTACTCTTGTTTTGTTGCAAATGTATGTCTCCTAGAATGTTGGATAAATAAGCACAACAACCAAAATATCCAACCTCCTTTATTATATGATGATATATTCTTATTTTAATTAGGGCATCGCCTGGCCTAAATCATCACTTCACCCCACATATTAACCTAACAAGTCAAGTGACGGCTTTTTTTTATGTAGCCAAAGATATTCGAGCCACCGTCGCAAATAACGAACCGATAGTGGACTCAACTAATCCCTCATAGGTCCTTAGTTGCTCTCATTAGGAAACTCAAGAAAGAAATCGAAAGGAGAAATTAAAGGAGTGAATAAGTTTTAAACCTTAATCAATATATGAGAGAACAAACTATTACCACTCGACTTACACCCCTGTGGCAAGTCCCCAAGTCAAGTTACGACTTAGTAACTCTAAACTTGTAGAACTAACAAAATATACAAATACACTAACCATTTCCTATACCATTTAAAATCTTTGGGGGTTGTCCACTCAAAAAAAAAAAAAAACAAATCTTTCAGGGTTAATTCGAGACCTATTAAGTCAACCTATCAACATAGTATATATACACCCAAGATCTTGCCAAAAAAATCCGTCAGTCTCCCCTGAAAATTGAGGGTCCCGAAATAACAACACGTGCAAGGATGGTTAGCACTATATGGAAAAGGAAATGGATTACTAATTAAATCTACCACAAATATTTACTTACCAATAGGCTACCCAAAACTACTCCGTGCGTTTTGCATATAGCTTAATAAAATAAGGTAAAATAAAATACATCGGTAAACGTTAACTGATGAATTCCCGAAATGTGTTGGTAACGTGGGCAGCTACACGTACATCGCCCCCATCGCACATCGAGTTCTGACAGCCGTCCGATGCTCATTGAGATGCATTAACAAGGTGCATTGCATGACTGTCAAAATGCGTGTGCGTTTTGATGTGATGTAGGCCAAACATTTTCCCTTTAACATTTTTATCGACGCTTGTTTTGCCAATTGGGTTTTTATGTTGATAGTCTATCGGTAATTATGTTTACCAACAGAATAATCCATTGCTAATTAGCTTGGTTCTTATAGTGCCTTGTGAATCACTTATTAAGACTTTGTTTTGCAGATCTTGCTCAAGAGAACATAAATGTTTGGGCAAAAAGGGTCATTTCAGCCCCTAAACTGAACACCAAAGATCGGTCGTGATTTTTGGGCCATTACTGCTGATAAAAGTGAAGAAAAAGCCATGATAGCCCTTCTGTAACTTTCCATCCATATTAACATTAGGAAAATGATAATCTAACACACTTTGAGCGCACACTTGAAGCGCACACTTTGTCTTCTAGCCCATTTATAGCTATTTTTTGTCTCCCAATGTGTGGGTCTACATCTAACAAAATACCATAAATAAACTAAAAGACAAAGTGTGCGTTCCAAGTGTGCTCTCAAAGTGAGTCATTTTATCATTTTTCTTAACATTATGTGATGATTTAAACTGATGAGTCATCATGTTGTGGGATCCACCAAAGAGTACACATTTTCGTGGCTTGATTTATAGTTAAAAAATTTTCCTTTTTGCTACAAGGACTATGTGTTGTTTATTTCAATAACTCATTAAAATTGCCCACTAATAAAATAACTCTTTAAAACTAATATATAAATATTAGTAAATTATAATAAATAAGTGAATAAAATCATTGACTAACATAAATAAATAAAGTAAAACATCTCTGATAAGATGGTAAAGACATTACTTGCTAAAAGACAAAGTTTAGAGAGATCGTGTATTTGACTTTCATTGTAGTAAAAAAAAAATATGAATAAATAAATGTCAATGACGCTCATCGCCCAATGAGAAGGACATGCTTGTTGCCCAATGTTGGATTTCTTTGCAATTTTATTTTATTCATTTATTTTTGTCAATAATTTTAGTTACTTATTTATCAAAGTTTTTTAATATTTACCATTTTTGGATGTAAAAGGAAGCAATATAAAAAATTCTTTTTAAATTATGAATACGACGAATAAGCATACTCTTTAATTGGGGTGACAGTTTGATAGATTTCTAAAATCGAAATAAATAAATGAATATAATTTAAATGTTTTTTATTTCTGTTGTTAGATCTCATTGTAAATTGCAACCACTGGAAATATTTTATATTATATATTTACTTTAGTCAATAATTTTATTTACTTATTTGACATAATTTATTGATATTTTTATTATTTTGAGGTATAGAAAGAAATAAAACAAAAAAAAATAAAGCAAAAAAATCTTTTTTAGCTAATCAAGATGCGAATAAATGTACTCTGTGGTGGGTTCTACAGTGCAATGAGTCGTCAACTCAAATCATCGCATAATGGTAAAATGAATGGAAAGTTAAAGGAAGGACTGAAATGACCTTTTCTTTTTCCCAAAAATCATTTTAAGGGCTAGTTTGGCGATAATGTTCAGTTAAGGAGCTGAAATGGCCTTTTGCCTAGAGAATTGGGTGTCATATTTGTTGAAGTCTTGAGATTAATTCGAGGTGCCCCACACCCAATTTATACAACATGGTTTTTTTACTTCACTTTTTTTTTGACTTAAACCGAAGTTGAATCCACAATCTTGTCGTCGAACCTTATTTTTTGATAAGTGATATCTCCTCCATCTCACTAGAGATAAATTGGCATGAAACTATTTTTTCTAACTTCAATGAAGTCAGAAAAATATAAATGTTTGTTTTAAGTGCAATTGTGGGGCACGTAAAATTAGATCTACATTTTATCATATGAGCTTCAATAATATTATTTTATTTTTATTGAAGCCCAAATAGATGATTTTATACTTGCTCAATTAATAGGCAATCTTGTCCCAATTACAAGCTTACAATGAGCAATTACAACTTACTAAAGCTCAATGGACATACCTAATCAATCAAAGTAGACCAATAAAACATAGGTGGTCTACACAACGAACTCATAAAGCCTAGGGGAGCCTAGTGGTCCTGATGGATCGACATAACTACAGGATTTATGTAGACATGGAGATCTACCATGATCTATACACTGGATTATAATCTACCAAGGTCCATAATGGACTTGGACTAAATCCGAACATAGGCAGTAGATGAGAACCAAATCTAACTAAGCAACAAAAAATGCAACATTGATCCAAAAGAGTGAAGAATAATAGTGTAACGATCTGAAAAATATGTTATGTCTGTGTGACGATGTGTACTACTTATATATACTCATGTATATGTAATAGGACGTGGTCGACGAGTTACGAATAGGGTTCGCTTAGAAAAAAATGTCGAAATGCGTACCGGGAGGGCAAAATACGGGTACACGAGTCTGAAAAATGATTTTTGTAAATGACTGGAATAATTATGAAAACTAGTTAATATGGGAATATATTCAGGTCGTTAATATTTTTATTTGCACGCGACGATGCGAGTCGAGTTGCAGGCTGGGTGTCAGAATACTCGAGAAGAACTTAATTAATTGAACTTGTAAGGATAAGACAAAGTGACCAAGTCACTCATTTGTGTCACAAGAGTTAGTGGATGGAGCGATTTGAGGCCAAAAGATATTCCTTGAGATGATTATATGAGTCAAGATGACTCATTTGATATAAAAAGTTGGAGAAATGGTCAAATGACAATTTTTCTCACCAACACCACTCAAAAATCTGAAAATGGAGAGTTTATGGATGGGGTTTTGAAGGTTTTTGAAGGTGATTGAAG
The DNA here is from genome assembly GCA_039657345.1 of Stephania japonica. Lineage (NCBI taxonomy): Eukaryota > Viridiplantae > Streptophyta > Magnoliopsida > Ranunculales > Menispermaceae > Stephania > Stephania japonica. Next base: position 17,094,361 of record CM077557.1, read on the forward strand.
GCAAGGGATTGACCAATGATGTGAACTAAGGTTAGAATTTAGTCCATCGTTTGGTTATGGTCGATTCGAATGTAATTTTTTGGGTTTTCGTCAAAAAAAAAGTGGCGAGTGCTTAGGCTCCCTGATTTTTTGGGTTTTAATGGGATTTTGAAGTTGCATTTGATCACTTATGGAGTTTGATGGTTTTGTTGTAGTTATTGAAAGAAAAATGATAATTTTTGGTCATTTTTTTTTATGAATTTCAAATTTAATTGTGGAAACTTAATTTATGGTCTATTCGATGTGTTCCAAGGTGCTTTTTGTAGAATTCGAGGTTCCTACAAGGTTGGGATAGGCTTCGAACATGCCTACGGGAGCTGGGGGTTTCAAAAAAACCTTGGAAAGGCAATTCAACATTGGCGCCACCAGGGTCACTGTAAGTGTCATTCCCTTACAGCGTCCAGGGCAGGTCTGCTCAGGTTGGGTGCCGTGACAGGCCCTGTGAGGGAATGCACCCTATAGCGCCACCCATGACACCATGCGAGATTTTTCTAAATTTTTTAAAAAATATTTTCAACAACTTTGGGGCTTCTCTTGGGTTTCCTAATAGGTTCAAATGAGACCTACTACTCGGAGAATCGACCCAATTGTGTTAAATGGAGGATATGATTAAATTGAAGAAATTTGGAAAATTAACAGGTATTTAAATTTAAATGAAAAAGAAGACTTTAACACAATCAAATTAGATCAAAATAAATACTAGGAATTTAGCGGACTGGGGATGAGTGTACATGGATCGATTTAGTGGCGTTCAAGAGTCATGAGAGCTGAGTCTTGCTAAGAGTTTGTGAGTAAAACCAAATTGGTCCTTAATATGATTTTAATTGTGCAATTATTTGGTTATTATCCATGTTGAGAAGTATTTCTTTATGAAATATGATTCTTGAATTTCCATTGTGACATATATCGTTGATGAATTATTGGCTTTGGTTTTCCTTGGGATTTTTGAAATGAGTGGTTTGGGGTATAAGTGGGCGATATGGTGGTCATGTGTTTGGTGGATCTGTTATGTGATCTCTATCTCCATCGTGACTACATGGATGTTTGGATATGCCTAAACCCGCAGTTTAGGGTCAGAAGTCTGATCGGGAGTTCGACTGTGTGTCTGTTATAGTAGAGTGACTCACTTTAAGCTGTTTGGTGGTTTGTTTAGGTGCAAGATCTATCTTGGAAGTCAGGTTATGTACTATGTGTTGCAACCAAATGGACTTGAAACACTTAGATGCCTTTTTTATATTCTCGACACTCATTTATCGTTGATACTCTATTAACCGTTTATTTTACATTTGAAATTCTGTTAAGACTCTTTTGTTTATTAATGTTACTATTATTGTACTCACCGTACTTTTTATGACAGTGGGTGCAGACCCGTCGACTAGCAGGCAGAGAGGTAAAGGACCAGTGATGGGCGATTGACGTTGAGGATATCGAGGCGACCTCTCGTCTACTGAGTAGGTTTTTTTGTATTATATATATTTGGCACTTGGGGTCTACATTGGGATTGGTGATAAATTAAGACATGTATATGATATCATTTCACTCTCATTTACTTATTATACATGTTAACTGTATATATTTGTGGTTTTCCACACTCTAGTTGTCTTGATTGATTGATTTAGAGTTGTTCAGTTTGTTGAGGTTTTGAAATTGCTTTCACATAACCTTTGATAACTCACAATTAAACTTAGAATAATTCAACATATAATTATTAATTCTACTGCTTAATTGATGGAAAATGGTTAAGAAGGCTCACTAGGCTTGTGTTGACTTCACGAGGGTTGACTCGGGGGTTCGCGTAGGTCTAGCCTGGGAGGGGTCTAGCTTGGATGGGAACTTGAGCCGTTACAAATAGATTGGCTGGAAGTGCCGCCTCAATTAAATTCACCATAATTGAATATCACTACCACTTGCCACTCACCGTCACTAGTCAATTTCCTTCATTGAATGTGGAGGACCTCCTCTAGACCTCATCTTGCCATCTTCATCATCTAAACCAGGCTATAGGCAAAAAAGTAAGGGAGTGGCTAAACGGGCCCCAATTGCTTACTCTTTTAATTTTTTTATAAACGGCACCCCACCTTATTTTAATAATCCCTAGAATACCCCTATCCTCAAGCAATAAAAGAAACCTTCCCCAACTGATTCTTCACACTCATACCCCAAATTAATCCATGACGAACAGAAAATACCCCAAATTGTTCATCTCTCTCAGTCACTAAAGACGTGGGAGGGTGTTTTGTAGGCGATCCCCGACAAATTTGATGACGATGGACCACCAAAAGAAAATGAACATCGCAACATTCTTTGTCTCACCATGACTGATTTGGTAAGTTTTCCGCACTCTAAGCTTTAGGGTTTTGTTCGTCATGATATTATGCAACGTTTGGAACTTATTTTATGGCATTTGGTTGGGTGTAGAGATGTTACAGTTTTTAGGTTTAGGATCTTTGTACCCCATAGTGGATGGTCGTTCAAAGCCGCTACATTGTGTTAGGATTCGATCAGTTTAACCGTTAGGTCTTCAGATGGTAGCGGGCGAGTTCGGTCGTAATATTTATTTTTTTGTGGTCTATAGAAACCGACATGCATGAAAAGGTGTCAATTGTTTTGGGGCTACGTCATTGATATTGATGACGATCATATTGAACTAACACTGTTGAAATTCAATTGATTTTCTTATTAGTTGGGTTGTGTATATTTAGATATGGCGAAACGTAAGATTGAAACACAGAGATATCCTCGTAAGAAAATTGGGCAGGGTAGGTGGGTTACTAGTACCGTAGGGTCCTAAGTGGAGGAACCAAAGCATGAAAAGAAACGTATAACTTCCTTTAATCAGAAGGCAAAGAGACTGGAAACAAAAAAACATCGAGTAAATAAGTTCAAGGAGAGTGATTTGAATTCTGGAAAGGCTGCTATTGAGGGCACATCCTCTGTAAGTGGGAGGGGTACTTAAGTAGTTACAAAAAATGCGCTGAGTGGGTCAGGGGAGGGTACTGAAGGTAGTTATAAGAGGGCTGCTTTGATACATCGAGCGATGCGGTAGACATAAATGCCACTTCATTTCCTGGTGGTCCTCCAGATTTAAGTACCCTCGTTCAGACACCATATGTTGTTGGATATTTAGAGCAACAAGGTATTGTAAATTTGGTTCAGTTAATTTCATCGTGTTTATATATATATATATATTATTTTTTTAATCTGCTTTATATGTTTTGTAAGACTGAGGATTTTTGAAGTGCATAAACCATGGTTATCAGATCTCTGGTTGGAAGACCATAACACAATACCCCAAGAAAGAAAGGGTGCAAAACCTGATTAATGACTCCAGTATAACACCGTTGGGTGACATCTCATATGATGGAGGTTTTAGAGTTTATATTTCAGGCATTGTCGAGAGACGACTGCTCGAAACCAATACGTTCCACTTACCTTTCGGAGAGATGACAATCACACTTGACAACGTACGGGTCCTTCTCAGTATTTTAGTCACTAGTAAGACAGTGGTTGCACTTTTTAAGGATCGTAAAATAGTAACTTTGACGGTTAGTAAGTTATTTGAGGTGTTGGTGACTGATGCTAATGAGGAGATTATGTGACGACTTGTTTCCTTAAACAAGGCGTCACCTGACCTAATCCTATCATTTAACTCTAATTACATCCACGTAGGACTTTACTGTGGCGGCCCTAATTTCCACATTGGTCCGCCACGGGAGGCCACGCGGGCCCACAACTATCCACGTCACCGCCAGCTGTGTCCCACGCCCAATTATCCATTATTAATCAATTTCCAGTTTATTTGATGTTATGAGTTAACTTTTATTCCTTTATTATCATTTGACTGCAATTTACGCAGCGGAAGATTTACTAACAACATAAAGATTCAACAGGTATATTATGAGCGAAATGCCTAAGTGGAAACCATATCAACTGTACATCATATACATATCATCTAAGATCCTCAAAATATCAAAATATACAACCTATCTCTCAAGTCTCAAAACCCAACATAAAACAAGTAAATATAAACATACGTACGAGAAGGGCTAGAGCTATCAATCGATGTAGTCCTCAAACTTGCCCTTTCCCCACTCAATTAGATTAGGGTCTGCACTCAGCCATCACAAAAAGACAGATGACTAGTCCAGAGTGAGTAATCCCAAGGAAATTCACCAAGTAATTACAGAAGTAAAAGTACTGGAATTTAAAATACTATAATTAAATATGTGGAACAAAGAAATAATACAGTCAACTGTAAAAAAGATCATCGCATGCATAAATATAATGAATGAAACAAAGTACAAGCACATAAAAATCAGACCAAGTCATACTTCGGGTTTCCCCCCAGGCATAGCCCGTGAAAACACCTCTACCGGGTGACCCTGGGCCCTCTAGGTGGTCGGCGTAGACCCACGACGCACCCACACAAGCCTACCATACCTGGGTAGCCTATTCACTGGCGTATGCCTAGACAAGTGCTATGACCTAGTGGACTCTATGGCCGTAACGAATCAGCACCAGGTGGGGAGTGACCTCAACACCGTAAAGACACTGTGTAGGAGTAACTCCACTATCTTTGTAAAGTCACCAAAGAGAGTACTCACCACCGTAAAGCAATAACGGAATGGAATGAAGAATAAATAATACTGAATTCAAATAAATCAAATGGTAAATACTAAAGTGAAGTTCAATTGGGATACTACACACCTCAATACGCACATCTCGTTCCACAAGTCAAACCCTCGGCCCGATTCCTTCAATTCCCCGATATTTCTCCCGGTCTGATTCCCGACTAACCCCCGACTCCAATTACTATTCCAAGACTCCTGAATTCATTTATGAGGGTTATTAGTCAATTAATGGGTTTATAATGTTAGTTTGACTCATTTTCTCATTTTCCAATTTTTGAGAGTCCAGTGAATAATTAGCGTGCTAATGAGATGAATTAGCGCGGTAATTCATCTGAGTCGCTGTTCATCATTTTTCAGAGGGTAATTAGCGCGCTAGGTCCACCCATTAGCGCGCTAATCGCGCTCTGTCTAGATTTTACAGTTCAAAAATCCACATTCCAAACCACTTCATACACTCATTCATTTGGTTCCAACACTTCCAAAACTCATCATCCACCTCAGAAATACCACTTAAACACAAATTCATCAAGTTTAAACATCAAAATCCAAGAATCACCAAAATCACATTTTCAAAACCCATTTTCATAAATCACCCAACACCAAAACCAATCACTAGAACACATTCTCCGCCTTCATAGCACTCAAAATACACCAACTATCTCCAAAAATAGTTGTGCTACACTCAACCACGATTTAACACCAACATGCCCAAAACCACCACAAATTTGAAAGAACTAAGAGAAGATCATAAATCTCACCTTTTGATCTTGTGGTTGGATGCCCAAAATCACCTTCTTCACTCCTTAAATGTTGTTCTTCTCCTTCTCTTCTCCAACGATTCCCTCTTCCAAGCTCTCTCTCAACACCACACTCTCTTTCTCTCCTTTTTTGATCGGTCAAATGTGCATATTTATATATATTTGGCATTTGATCAAGTGTGTGCATAAATCTCGAGAATTATCCAAGGGCTCCTGATCACTCTGTGTCACTCCAACTCTACACACCCTATCTTGACACTTAACACCTATATTATTTCCATTGTGCATCTCGAGAATCATCCCACGATTGTTGTTTTATTCTCCTTAACTATAGGTTCATGGATTTCCAATTTGATTTCACTTATAATAATTATCTATTATATTTAATAATTTTCCAAAACTTGTGGGTAAGACCACACCAGTCTCCCGACTACCCGGAACCTCGTGCCCCGTGTCCCGTGTCTACACGTACCCCGAGGCAATTCCTCACTCGTCAATAAACTACATTAACACACATATTGTAATGAAATTAGCTAATTTGTACATTTTCATTACAATTTACCACAACAAGAATACAAAACGGACTATATACCTAGTTCGAGTGTTTCCCGGCCTCGCTGTGGGACCCATAACCGTCCTTGCTGGCGTCCATATCTGCAATGACGTCATAATTAATGGCAATTATAAATTGGGCCGTTACAATTCTTCCCAACTAAATTGAAATTTCGTCCCGAAATTTAAGTTCTTATCAACACTCACCAGTAAATAACTGAGGATATCTCCATCTCATAGTCGATTCAAGCTCCCAGGTGAGTTCCTCAGTCTCGTGATACTGCCATCGTACCAACGCCTTCGGAATCTCCCTGTTCCTCAGAATCTGAACTCTACGATCCATGACCTCCACAGGTTGCTCTTCATATGAAACGTCAGGACGAACCTCAATCTGTCTAAAATCCACCATCGGTCTCGGTCCTGATTTAGCTAACCTCAACATAGACACGTGAAACACTGGATGAACGCCTGCTAACTTTGCTGGCAACTCTAATCTATATGCTACTATCCCAACGCGTGCCATAACTCTGAAAGGCCCAATATACCTTGGTGCTAGTTTCCCCTTGATCCCAAACATTTGATGACCTTTCCAGGGTGAAACCTTTAAATATACCAAGTCATCCACATTATAACTCAAACTCTCAAGGTACCTATCAGCGTACTTCTTTGACTATCTTGAGCTGCTTGCAATCTCATCCTAATTTGCCGAATTTTCTCGGCATGATCAACAACAACTTCAGGTCCAATCACTGCCACATCCTCAGGTGCTGCCCAACAAGCTGGTGATCTGCAAGGTCTACCACACAAAGCTTCAAATGGTGGCATGCCAATACTTGCTTGATAGCTGTTGTTGTACGCGAACTCGCACAACGACAAATACTTTTCCCAAGCACCTCCTGTCGAGAATATTAACATAATTATTAGGATTGTTATTTAGTATATTTATTCTATTTGTAATTAATTAGAATTAGAAGTAATTAGCTGTATAATCGGTTTTTTAATAGCATTTACTCTGTAAATCAATTAGGATCAATTAGAATTAATTAGTTGCTATTTTTATGTAAAGCATTTACTCTGTAAATCAATTAGGATCAATTAGGATCAATTAGTTGCTAATTTTATGTAAAGCATTTACTCTGTAATTTTCTATTTAAACACGCCAAAATAGCTGAATCAAAATCATTCCATTATGTCATTCTTTTCTGACTTTATGGTATCAGAGCCTAAATGGCTAAACCGTCTGATGATACCTCTGATATCGATTATACCTCTGGTATCGATTCTATGAGCTATATTCGCTCACCCTCAATTCCCTTAACCACTGAATCTTTTCAAAACCTTTCCACCACTTCTCACAAACTGAATGGAAACAATTTCCTACAGTGGTCCCAATCGGTGAAACTGTTCATTCGAGGTTGTGGAAAATTCGACTATCTTACAGGTACCAATGCGAGACCCACTGAGAAAGATGAAGGTTCTGCAAAATGGGAAGCAGAGAATTTGATGATCATGTCTTGGCTCATAAATTCTATGGACTCGAGTGTAGGAAGAACCTATCTCTTCCTACCTACCGCTCATGACATTTGATCGCACGTGAACGAGACTTATTCGATCTCGGGAATGCAGATGACGGTGGTTTGAGCTAAAAACTCGGCTATGGAGGCTAAAACAAGGTGAGAAAACTGTCACTCAATATTATACTGACTTAAAAACCTTGTGGCAAGAGGTAGATATGTTCAGCGATTATGAGTGGAGTTGTGCGAAGGACAGGGCTTTGTTTCAGAAAATGGTGGAAAAAGAACGTGTCTTCGAATTCCTCGTCGGCCTTAATAAGGAATTAGATGAAGTGAGAGGACGCATTCTTGGTCGTGATCCACTACCGAGTACTAGAGAAGTCTTTGCCGAGGTCAGAAGAGAGGAGAACAAGCGGACCGTCATGCTCGAAGGACACTCACCAGCTCCCACCTAGCCTTCTGCCCTGTTCTCTAGTCAACCACCACGCCGCAACGACCGTCGCAGCGATAAAGACCGGCCAATCTACGAGCATTGCAACAAGCCAGGGCATGTTAAGGCCAAATGTTGGAAGCTGCATGGAAAGCTAGCCGAGAACCCTTCATCTAACCGAATCCTCGTGATTCAAAGGGTTTTCATGCCTCATCCGAAGACACTTCCAAAGAGCCAAAATCTACCTCAGAGACGTCTGCCTTCAGCAAAGAACAGCTAGAGCAATTGTATCAACTAATGAGTTCTCATTCAATTGTATCCAACACTCCTAACTCATCATCTTACATTGCCTCTTCTTCTTTAGCTCAAAAAGGTACTTACCCTACAACTTTCACAGCCGGCTCAAAATTAAACCCTTGGATCATAGATTCAGGGGCAACCGATCATAATACTGGTAGTTCCTCCATATTCTCTTCATATTATCCTTTATCTAGAAATTTGAAAGTTAAAATTGCCGATGGTTCTCTAACCTCTATTACTGGAAAAGGCTATATTATTATGTCTCCATCACTTACATTACTAAATGTCCTGCATGTTCCAAAAATTTCTTGCAATCTCATCTCTGTTAGTCGTATTATTCATGATTGCAAATGTATTGCTACAATACTAAGGAAGTTGATGGACTCTATCACTTGGTCTCGGAAAATCCTTCAGATGAACAAGTTCAAAAACCAAGATGTTTTACTACCTTGTCTTGTGAGAATGACATAATGTTGTGGCATTATAGGTTAGGCCATCCCAGTTTTAATTACTTGAAATATTTGTTTCCAAATCTTTTTAAAAATAAAGACATTTCATCTTTTTGTTGTGAAGTTTGTGAGTTGGCAAAACATCATAGATCTGTTTATCCTTCTTTGAAGTATATGCCATCAAAACCTTTTTCACTCGTGCATAGTGATATTTGGGGCCCTTCAAGGGTAAAAATTGCCTCAGGTTCTAGATGGTTCATCACATTCATTGATGATCACACTAGAGTCACATGGATTTATCTTCTAAAGGAAAAATCCGAGGCCGCAAATGTTTTCAAAAATTTTCACTCTTTGATTAATACTCAGTTTCATACTAATATTCAAGTTCTTAGAACCGATAATGGCCGAGAATATTTTAATGCAATCTTAGGTGATTTTTTAAAGAAAAAGGAATTATTCATCACAGCTCTTGCGTTGATACTCCCCAACAAAATGGAGTGGCTGAGAGGAAAAATAGGCATTTATTAGAGGTGTCTAGGGCGTTATTATTTGCTATGAATGTTCCTAATCATTTTTGGAATGAAGCGCTCTTAACTGCAACTTATCTGATTAATCGAATGCCTACAAGAGTTCTTAATTACATCACTCCTTTGCAAGCACTAAAGAATATGTTTCCTGAAAATAGATCGTTCACTGATTTAACACCTTAAATTTTTGCTTGCATTGCTTTTGTTCATATACACGGCCATAATAGAGGAAAGCTTGATCCCCGGCACATAAATGCATATTTCTTGTTTTTCACCAACACAAAAAGGGTATAAATGTTTTGATCCTAAATCTGGAAAATATTACGTAAGTATGGATGTCACTTTTTTTGAAAAACAACCTTTTTTTGAAAAAAACTCAATTCCGGGGGAGAATGATTCTGAAATGAGTTTTTGGGAACAAATATCTTTGCCAAAATCGGTTCAAAATAGTTCAGTGGAATCAATTATTTCTGTAACTAATCCTAGGATTTCACAACCTATAAATTCACAACCTCGTGAGACCCAGGTAGAAAACAACTTGGAACCACCTACTGAACTTCGTGTTTATTCTAAAGGGAGGACTCAACCAAGTAATATTCCACCAGCTCCCGAGGTGGGCCAATCATCGGACTCGACCGAGGTCCAAGGTACGACTGCTCTCTCTCCTACTTCTCTTCCAAATTTAGAACCTTCTGATTTCTTTGAACCCATAGCCTTACGCAAAGGTGTCGATCATGTACCACAAAACATCCAATATCCAATTTCGTATCTTATCATAAGCTCTCACCATATTTCAAAGCCTTTTCCACCAGGATTATGGATGATGAACTACCTAAGTCGATACATGAAGCTCTAGAGGTTCCGAGATGGAGAGAGGCGGTCTTTGAGGAGTTGAAGGCCCTGAAGAAGAATGACACGTGGGATCTTACCTCTTTACCCGAAGGAAAAAATGTGTAGGCGGCAAGTGGGTGTTTACCATAAAATACCATGCTGATGGCTCGGTTGAGAGATATAAGGCTCGACTCGTAGCACGAGGCTTCACTCAGACATACGGCCTTGACTACGAGGAAACCTTCGCTCCTGTGGCCAAACTAAACACCGTACGTGTTCTTCTCTCGTTAGCCGCTAATCTGGATTGACCTCTCGGACGCTTTGATGTGAAGAACGCGTTCTTAAACGACGAGCTAGAGAGGAGGTGTATATGGAAGCTCCACCAGGCTTTGATGAGCTAAAGAAGGATGGCGAGTATGTAAGCTAAAGAAATCCATATATGGATTGAAACAATCTCCGAGGGCATGGTTCGAAAGATTCACGAGAACTGTGAAACAATGTGGTTACACTCAAGCTCATTCAGATCACACGATGTTCTACAAACACAATCATGGTAAAATTGCTATTTTAATTGTGTATGTAGATGACATTGTGATGACAGGAGATGACATAGTAGAGTTAGAGTCACTGAAGAACTTCTTATCCAACCAGTTTGAAGTCAAAGATCTAGGACAACTCAAATATTTTCTTGGAATGGAGGTGGCTAGATCCTCAAAAGGAATAGTTATCTCACAAAGAAAATATGTTCTTGATCTCTTGAAAGAGACTGGATTACTCGGATGTAAACCAGTGGCAACTCCTATCGATCCGAATCAGAAACTCGAAAAAGAAGATGGTGCTAAGGCTGTGGACAAGAACCGGTATCGTGTTTGGTGTGGGAAGCTAATTTATTTGGCGCATACAAGGCCAGATATTGCGTTTGCAGTGAGCTTGGTTAGTCAGTTTATGCATTGTCCATCAGAAAAACACTCAAAGGCTGTTCATCGGATTCTTCATTACTTGAAAGGAAGCCCGGGTAAAGGAATTATGTTTTCAAAAAATGGGAGCCGAAGAGTGGAGATCTTCACTGATGCTGATTGGGGCGGAAGTTCTACAGACAGGAGATCTACCACCGGCTATTGCTCCTTTGTCTGGGGCAACTTAGTTACTTGGAGGAGCAAGAAACAACCAGCTTGTTTCTCGAAGCAAGATGCGAGTCCGAGTTCGAGCTATGGCTCAAGGAGTATGTGAGTTGTTATGGCTTCGGAAGATCTTAGAGGAGCTGAAGGTTGAAGGAGATAAACCGATGAGGTTGTACTGCGACAACAAATCGGCAATCAATATTGCTCAGAATCCTGTGCAGCATGACCGGACAAAACATGTCGAAATAGATCGACATTTCATTAAGGAGAAACTGGAAAACGGTAATATCTGCATACCCTTTGTTCCATCATCTGAGCAGCTCGCTGATGTTCTTACTAAGGGACTTTTTACTGCTATGTTCGAAGGGTTTCTATCCAAGCTAGGAATGATCAATATCTATTCTCCAGCTTGAGGAGGGGTGTCGAGAATATTAAAATAATTATTAGGATTGTTATTTAGTATATTTATTCTATTTGTAATTAATTAGAATTAGAAGTAATTAGTTGTATAATCGGTTTTTTAATAGCATTTACTCTGTAAATCAATTAGGATCAATTAGGATTAATTAGTTGCTATTTTTATGTAAAACATTTACTCTGTAAATCAATTGGGATCAATTAGGATCAATTAGTTGCTAATTTTATGTAAAGCATTTACTCTGTAATTTTCTATTTAAACACGCCAAAATGGCTGAATCAAAATCATTCCATTATGTCATTCTTTTCTGACTTTACCTCCAAACTGCAAAATGCATGCTCTAAGCATGTCCTCCAATATCCGTATCAATCTGTCTGACTGACCATTTGTCTGAGGATGATAAGCCGTACTAAACTGCAGTCTCGTCCCAAACTGCTCCTGCATGCTCTCCCATAACTTTGAAGTCAACCTGGGATCTCTGTCAGACACAATAGATAGCCGTACTCCATGTAGCCTAACGATCTCTCGCTCAAAAATGATACTCAACTGAGGAAACGAATACTTCATCGATATAGGGATGAAGTGTGCAGACTTCGTCAATCTATCAATAACAACCCACACAACATCATGATGTCTCGCAGTCTGTGGCAATCCGCTCACAAAATCCATCGTAACATGCTCCTATTTCCACTGTGGAATCGGTAGTGGCTGTAATAATCCAGTTGGTCTCCTATGCTCGGCCTTAACCTGCTGATAAATATGACAGGCTCTCACATCTGCACCCACATCGGCCTTCATCCCAGACCACCAAAATAAACGTCACAAATCATGATACATCTTAGTCCTGCTAGGATGAACTGTATATCGCGAACGGTGTGCATCCTCAAGAATGCTATCACGTAGTTCCTGCACCTCAAGTATCCACAACCTGCCCCTGTGTCTCAAGCACTGGTCTAAACCACTAGACCAATCTGTGCAACCCGCATCCCGAGCCGACAAATTTGAAGTGAGCAAAATGTCCGTCGCCCTTTGCCACTCAAACCCTCCTCTCTAACGACACAACAGGAACACGCATCTGGCAACAGATATGAACATCAGCAAAAGCATCTGACAAACACAATACCGTCGCGGCCTCAAGCAATCCATACTCATGTGTCATCTGCCGCAGCACAGTCTGACTCTCTACACCACTCCGGCTCAATGCATCAACAACTACATTCGCCTTCCCAGGATGGTACTCAATCGCGAAATCGTAGTCTTTCAACAAATCGAGCCACCGCCTTTGCCGCATATTCAAATCCTTCTGAGTGAACAAATACCTCAAACTCTGATGATCTGTGAATAACATAAACCACTCCCCATAAAGATAATGTTGCCAAGCCTTGAGCGCAACACAACTGCAGCTAGCTCTAAATCATGTACCGAATAATTCTCCTCGTGGGGTCTCAATCGCCTCGATAAATACGCAACTGGGTGTCCTTCCTGCATCAACACGCATCCTAATCCAGTCCCAGAAGCATTTGTGTAGACCGAGAAGCCTTTCCCTGCCTCAGGTAGAGCCAATACTGGTGCAGAAGTCAATCTTCTCTTCAACTCTAAAAATGCTGCCTCGCAGCCTTCAGACCATCCAAACTTAACATTCTTCTTGGTTAACCTCGTCATCGGCGCTGCAATCACGAGAAATCCTGCACGAACCGCCGGTAATAGCCCGCAAGCCCCAAGAAATTACGAATGTCTGCAACTGTCTCGGGTGTCCTCCAATCAATGATCGCTCAAATCTTATCTCCATCAACAGATATTCCTTGACTATCAATGACATGTCCGAGAAATTTCACCTCTCTCAGCCAGAAAGTACACTTACTGAACTTAGCGTACAATCTGTGCTCCCTCAATGTCATCAAAATATCTCTGAGGTGTCTCTCGTGCTCCTCATAAGTCTTACTGTATATCAAGATATCATCGATGAACACAATCACATAACTATCCAGAAATGGCCGTAGTACTCGGTGCATCAAATCCATAAAGATAGCCGGCGCATTAGTCACCCCAAATGCTATGACTGTGAACTCAAACAACCCATATCTTATGCTAAATGCTGTCTTATTGATATCACTCTCCCGAATCCTCAACTGATGATATCCAGATCGTAAATCAATTTTCGAGAAAAACTTAGCACCCACCAATTGATCAAATAGATCATCAATCCTAGGAAGTGGATAACGATTTCGAATCGTCACTTGATTCAGCTTCCTGTAGTCTACGCACATCCTCAAAGAACCGTCCTTCTTCTTAACAAATAGGACCGGTGCACCCCAAGGAGACATACTGGGATGAATAAAACCCTTCTGTAGTAACTCCTCTAATTGGGACCTCAACTCTCCCTGCTCCGATGCTGACATCCTGTACGGTCGGCTATATATCGGCTGCGTTCCCTGAATCAACTCAATGATGAACTCAACAGCTCTAGGAGGTGGTAAACCTTGCAAATCGTCTGGGAACACCTTAGGAAACTCACACACTACTGGGACATCCTCTACTCTAACCTCTAGTCTCAAGTTGGGCTCAACCACCGTCCTAAACACCTCCATCTCCTGTGTCGTAGCTAATCGACCTCTGGTAATCGGTAAGTCTAACGCCGTCCCAACAAAAGTAAATACCGGAATGCCCTCAATATCAAATACTATCATCTTACCAAAACAGTCGATGTGCACGCGATATGTTGCTAGCCAATCCATACCCAATTAGGCATCAAACTCTAAATACTCTAGGACACGGAAGTCGACAGGTAACTGGTGTCCCTCAATCTCTACCACACAATTCTGGCATATCCGGTTAGGGTATATCTTATCCCCAGCAGCCGTACTGAGGATAAGATGTGGGTCTAAAGTCTTCAATCTGTAACCCTAACTGTCCGACCATACGTCCCGATATAAATGACAAGGTACTACCGGAATCAAATAATACATGCATGAAGACATCGCATATAGATAACATACCCTCGACGTGCTGACGAGTCGCATCACGCTCTGGCAATACGGTAGTAGGTGTAGCAGCTGCATGAACCCTCTCCCTAACTGGCTCAATCTGTGGTCGTGAGGATGAAGCTGACATCGGACAATCTCTCTGTATATGTCCGACCTGATGACATCTGAAACATCGTCGGGTATCCTGCCAATCCGACTGTGAAACTATATGAACCTGAGCCCTGTCACGACCCCGATATCTCTGTCCCCTACCACGACCTCCTCCATCTCGAACGCGCTGTCGTCGCTGCTCAGCTGGTGCAGGTACATCAACGTACACCACCTGCCTCTCATCTCCTCTCTGATGCTCGGAACGCCTATCTCGTCGACCCTGATAATCATGTCTCTGTCGATCAGCCTGCTCTCTCTGTCTCTTCGGTCTTTGATCAGACTGAGAGCTCTGTCCAGCCCTATCTCTAAGCTCACCCTGGTGTCGTAGATATGTCTCGCGACCCAATGCCCTGTCGTAAACCATGTGTAGCGTCTCCGCACCAGTCGCAACTATCACCCCACCAATCCTCTCATCCAGGCCTCTGATAAAGTAATAAATCTGTAATCTCTCCGTGTTAGCTACATCCATAGCATACATCATGAGGTACCTAAATCGATCCATGTACTGTGATACCGACATTGTACCCTGTCGCAATCCCAAGAACTGCTCCCTTAATCGTAACTGCACCTTTGTGGGAATATACTCGTCCAGGAATAACTGTTTAAACACTCCCCCGTCGGCATACCATGTATGTCAGTGTAGGTGGTCCACCAAACTGCGGTCTGACCCCTCAAACAATAGCCTGAAATACGTGCTTGATCTATCTCGGGTACCTCTAGCAACTGGTGTAGTCATCTGTGAGTCATCAACCAACGTCCTGCCACCTTAGGATCACTAACTCCAGTGAAGTATGTAGGGTTAAACCTCATAAAATCCTTCACCATTTTCGCTGCCTATGACATCCTACTCCTAGCAGTCGAAGTCCCTATCTGCTGCTCTGTAGTGGTGGGTGTCACCACGGTAGTCTCTATTGGTACTACCACAGGCTCAACTCTCTCTATCACTGTCTCTGACCCAGCCGCCTGCGTAGCAACAACTGTTGCTAATGCTGTCTGAGTGGTAATAGGTACAACACGCTCAGTAGTCGGTGCTACTGCTGGCGTCCTCGAACTTCGAATATACTCCATCAACTCAGCCATCTGAGCCTGCTGTAATAGCTGCTGCTCCTGCTGTAATGGCTTGTAGATCAGCTACGTCACTAGTGGTATGATCACTAGTCTCTCCAACCTCTTGCTGAGTAGTGGGCGGAGTAGTAGGAGTCTGTTTGTCCATCATAAACTGCACAACCAACGTGCATTGGATCAGACTCGGTACATACGCGTATAATATATAGTACACAATCCAAACATACACGTATATATATATATATATATATATATATAATTTCCTGAATCTACCTGCCTCACATCACTTCCCAACTAAGACTTTAATCATTCACTTGTGGTTTCCACATCTAAGATTTATTCATTGAGTTTATACTCTTGTTCAATCTCCAATTCCCAAGGTTTGACCTCGCTCTGATACAAAAATGTGGCGGCCCCAATTTCCACATTGGTCTGCCACGGGAGGCCACGCGGGCCCACAACTGTCCATGTCACTGCCAGCTGTGTCCCACGCCCAATTATCCATTATTAATCAATTTCCAGTTTACTTGATGTTATGAGTTAACTTTTATTCCTTTAATATCATTTGACCACAATTTACGCAGTGGAAGATTTACTAACAACATAAAGATTCAACAGGTATATTATGAGCAAAATGCCTAAGTGGAAACCATATCAACTGTACATCATATACATATCATCTAAGATCCTCAAAATATCAAAATATACAACCTATCTCTCAAGTCCCAAAACCCAACATAAAACAAGTAAATATAAACATACGTACGAGAAGGGCTAGAGCTGTTAATCGATGTACTCCTCAAGCTTGCCCTTTCCCTGGCTCGTACTAGGGTATGTACTCAGCTATCACGAAAAGATAGATGACGAGTCCAGAGTGAGTAATCCCAAGGAAATTCACTAAGTAATTACGGAAGTAAAAGTACTGGAATTCAAAATACTATAATTAAACATGCGGAACAAAGAAATAATACAGGCAACTGTAAAAAGGATCATCGCATGCATAAATATAGTGAATGAAACAAAGTACGTGCACATAAAAATCAGACTAAGTCATACTTCGGGTTTCCCCCCAGGCACATCCCGTGAAAACACCTCTACCGGGTGACCCTTGGCCCTCTAGGTGGTCGCGTAGACCCACGACGCACCTACACAAGCCTACCATACCCGGGTAGCCTATTCACCGACGTATGCCTAGACAAGTGCTATGACCTAGTGGACTCTATGGCCGTAACAAATCAGCACCAGGTGGGGAGTGACCTCACCACCATAAAGACACCAGGTAGGAGTAACTCCACTACCGTAAAGTCACCAGGTGAGAGTACTCAGGCACCGTAAAGCAATAACGGAATGGAATGAAGAATAAATAATACTGAATTCAAATAAATTAAATGGTAAATACTAAAGTGAAGTTCAATTGGGATACTACACACCGCAATACGCACTTCTCGTTCCACAAGTCAAACCCTCGGCCCGATTCCTTCAATTCCCCGATATTTCTCCCGGTCTGATTCCCGACTAACCCCCGACTCCAATTACTATTCCAAGACTCCTGGAATTCATTTATGAGGGTTATTAGTCAATTAATGGGTTTATAATGTTAGTTTGACTCATTTTCTCATTTTCCAATTTTTGAGAGTCCAGTGAACAATTAGCGCGCTAATGAGATGAATTAGCGCGCTAATTCATCTGAGTCGCTGTTCATCATTTTCCAGAGGGTAATTAGTGCGCTAGTTCCACCCATTAGTGCGCTAATCGCACTCTGTCCAGATTTTACAGTTCAAAAATCCATATTCCAAACCACTTCATACACTCATTCATTTGGTTCTAACACTTCCAAAACTAATCATCCACCTCAGAAAATACCACTTAAACACAAATTCATCAAGTTTAAACATCAAAATCCAATAATCACCAAAATCACATTTTCAAAACCCATTTTCATAAATCACCCAACACCAAAACCAATCACTAGAACACATTCTCCACCTTCATAGCACTCAAAATACACCAATTATCTCCAAAAATAGTTGTGCTACACTCAACCACGGATTTAACACCAACATGCCCAAAACCACCACAAATTTGAAAGAACTAAGAGAAGATCATAAATCTCACCTTTTGAACTTGTGGTTGGATGCCCAAAATCACCTTCTTCACTCCTTAAATGTTGTTCTTCTCCTTCTCTTCTCCAACGATTCCCTCTTCCAAGCTCTCTCTCAACACCACACTCTCTTTCTCTCCCTTTTTGATCGGTCAAATGTGCATATATATATTTGGCATTTGATCAAGTGTGTGCACAAATCTCGAGAATTATCCAAGGGCTCCTGATCACTCTGTGTCACTCCAACTCTACACACCCTATCTTGACACTTAACACCTCTATTCTTTCCATTGTGCATCTTAAGAATCATCCCACGATTGTTGTTTTATTCTCCTTAACTATAGTTCATGGATTTCCAATTTGATTTCACTTATAATAATTATCTATTCTATTCAATAATTTCCTAAAATTTGTGGGTAGACCACACTAGTCTCCCGACTACCCGACACCTCGTGCCCCGTGTCCTGTGTCCGCACTCACCCCGAGGTAATTCCTCACTCGTCAATAAACTACATTAACACACATATTGTAATGAAATTAGCTAATTTGTACTTTTTCATCACAATTTACCACAACAAGCATACAAAACAGACTGTATACCTAGTTCGAGTGTTTCCCGGCCTCGCTGTGGGACCCATAACCGTCCTCGCTGGCGTCCACATTTGCAATGACGTCATAATTAACTGCAATTATAAATTGGGCCGTTACATTTACTATGTATTAGTGACCCTTATTGTCATATTTGTCTCATTATTCATGTTCTGGATAAGTGTTACACATTACCCGTCATTTGTGTTTTTCAGAGTGAATGAAACCTTCTTAACAATTTGTTAAATTTAGCGCAAGTCTTAAAAACTTAGTGGAAGCAATATAAAATAAATCATAAGTGTTGAAACCAGGAAACTACAATCACATGTATATATAAGCAAAACGTCGATAACAGTGTAATACACATGCTCAAGGTGGGGAACTAACGCTCAATCCAATATACAACCGAAAAATATAACAAAGATGTAAAGTATGTAAATACAGGAATATAAAACAAAACCTACAAAATATGAAGTAATAGAACTCCTGGACTTAAAAGTAGTTGGCGATTTTCTGTTTCTCAGGCCTGCTACTCGACGGATCTGCACCCACTGCCATCGAAAGGACGATGAGTACAGTAAAGTAATTCCCAAAGCCACTTATCCACATTTCCAATATAGAAAGACATGTAACTAAGTGCATATAAGGAAATAAATAAAAGCCAGAAGAAACATATGCAAGAAGCTACCATGTTAAACTAGTAAACAGTTAAGTGCGGGAATAAAGACTAATGGTGTATTAGTGGTAATACAAAGCTCGAACACGTGGGAGGTCTTAGGCTCAATGACAAAGGTCCTTTGGCCTACGTGGAGGAACACATCCCAACCTATCGAGGTCCCCCATGCCACATGAAGGAACATATCCCTGTCTCCACAGGAGTCCTTTTGACGCATTCGCAAGGAACACATTCTTTTGGCGAGCCCAAGTACGGTAGGATTCCTTCGTGGCATCTTAAGGAATACATTCCTACCCTTCGTGGCATCACTAGGAACACATCTCCACACGTCCTCATGGAACGTGCTCGATATGTTTGTCCTACCAAAACTCCGCCCCTTCTGGATCACAACATTACACGAATCACACTCAAACTAATAATACAGGCCAAGCTTATCAAAGATTTCATTTGAATGAGTTAGAACAAGAATAAAAATAAGTGAAGGCCAATAATTTCAAGGATGTTCAACAAAAGGACAACATAACATAGCATGCTATTATGAAAATCATACAAGAACCATATATCATAAACAAGGCATCATAGAGACATATTGTAAGTAATGGAAACAAGGGCAACACATGGATAAATCAAGACCAAAAATCACACAAGTCATGCATTGATAAAATAAGATTAACATGACAGTCCAAGTGACTATTTATAATAATCAAATAGGGGAATGAAATGGAGAAAAATGTCTCAATAGGTTTACTTACCGAGCAAGCACAATTTCCTAGCTTAACTGGTCTCTTGAGACTCTGAAACTCATTACCGGACTCTCGAGACTCTTCTCTAAGCTCCTACCATGATTACATATGTTTTAGAGTGTATTTAGTATGTTATTAAACTAATTATGATCATTAGAAATCATTTTAAGTTTGTGAAAATCATTAGTTTGCAAAACAATCCCATAGGGACCTTTAATTAAACATGCAAAAGTTAGTTCCTTCAACTTGAAGAATGACTTGAAATTAAATAGAAATTTCTAAAGTTCTCGAGGTTGGTTTTGTGAAGTCCAAACACCTGAAACCAAAGTTTCCAAATGATAAAATCTCATTTATAAGTCCGAAAACCCAATTTACAACTTTAAGTAAAATCTCAAGTCCTTACTTGTAAATATTAAACATTTAATTGAAATGCGATGTAAAAATTAAGTTAAACACGCTAGAAAATAGTGAAACTCAGTGGACACCTTCATTATGATCCAATAACATATTCAAAAATCTTGGTTCAATTCCGACATCATTTGATGCTCGGAACACCTTAAGTCAAAAATCAGCTCATTAATTAAATATTGCCATTTCAAAACCAATTTGGAAAATAATTTAAAACACCTCACAAAATTACGAAACTTGGTGACCGAATTCACTACAATATAAATATATGATCTAGAAAGTTTGGTTCGATTATGGCATCATCTGATGCCCCCAATGGACTTCAACAAAATTCAACTCAATAGAAACACACATTTTTCCCATTTCAACACTATTTTTGAAAACCATTCAAAACATTATGGAATCACTTGAAAATTTCAGAGAATTAAATCTATATTATGTTTATATTCTCTATAAATCTTGGTGATTTTTGGACTAGTGAAGAACCTAGAAAATGTCTTAAGAGTTCACCAAAAATCCACCCAAAATTGTCCCCCTTTTTTACGTGGCATTTTATCAAACTCTTGAGATGCAATTTGCTGAAAGTGGTCTTTTCATTCTTAACATTATGATAGGGCATCTTCAAAACCACAACAGAAGCCTATACTTCATATATGATTAATCTAATCATCAATTTATACATGCATTTTCATAAAAAGTTCAGGAATAGACATTAACTTAAAAATTCATATCAATTTGGTTTCAAATCCAAAGGGAACTTCTTAATAGCTGGATTGTTAGCTTGAAATGAGGAATTTGAAAATGCTCTTGGATTTTGAAATAAAAAATATCTATATAACTGAATTTTAAAAAAAATAGTTTCATATGATTGAAAATCTAATTTTGAGCAAATATTGAAATTCTGAAATTTAATGCTTGAGACTCTATCTATAGTTCAAATTTAATGAAACTAAGCTTAAAAACATTCCCAAATCAGTTTTCAGTAAAAGCCCTTTGATTACCCTTTCAATTGCTTCAAATTCAAATTAAAGAAGATGAGATTTATTACTTAGTGTGTGTAGTTGTTCCTAAGATTTCAATCTCCTACTTTAATTGATGAATTCTCCTCTCAACTCTCCAAATTTTAACAAATCAATCCATTTTCCAGCTCTGATTTCTTTTAAGTTGTTGCATGCGAATGAGAAAGAAAGAACGAAGTCTGTTTTCATAGCTATGCAGTTTCATCAAATGTATGATCCTCATCTCCATAAGATCTAATGACCCATATTTGGTCCTACTAACCCACTAACTTCAGCTCTCTAAGACACATGGGTATACAAAGTTACATGGTGATGGGTTGTCACACGGATCTCGAGGCATATCAATAGTGTGGCATTTTATTGAAAATTTAGGCTAATTAATTTGATTTTCCATTATACTATACTTATGTAAATAATATAATTAGTATGTAAAATTTAATTTAAGTGTCTTAACTACAACTCTCTACTTGGTCCCGCACCCGTACGCATGTCGAGGTGTATCCCCACTCGCGCGCCAAATCAACGAACAATCGAACAAAATAAATTATGGTTATAAAGTACACTCATACATCACACTAGGCAACCATCACACAAAAAATAATATATTACTCGATTTTTGAGCTAAGCGTTAGGACTGTGTACCCGCCGATGTGCCACGTCATGGGTCATTGACCTTTCATTATGGACAAATCCAATATTAGAAATTTGGGCCGTTACAATTTTTCTAACAAATAGTAATTTTGTCTTCGAAATTTATCTTGAGTTAATCATCATTTACTTATTATTAAAAAAAAATTCATTCTCATCATAATTATCCTAGCCAAAACTCCCAATGATACTAGCCTTAAAGCCCGTCTTTCCAACTATCTCAGGTGGATCCACCAACCACTTCAACCTGGGCTTACATATCTCAGTGGGCGAGTCCACACTCGGCAACCACCTGCACCACATCACCACACTATACGGTACTTTGGTCATAGTACTCACGAGAAATCTCCTAAGCTTAAACTTCTAGGGAATTCTAGTGTTTCTTCCCTAGATAACACCACTCTTGTTTATTTTCCTTAAAACTTTAATTCATAGGTTACGGACTAATTCTGTTCGCCAGTGAGAGTCCAATATTCAACTCTCCTACATATCAATATTTACAAACTATTGTAGCTGCAGTGCCTCCTGCTAGTAATTTACAGGTTTTTGGCATGTACGGACAACGTGACCAACCTAACTACACCTAAAACACGTCGGCGGTCCCCTCCCTTCTATGAATGAAGTCTGACTCTACCCCTGCTTTTGTGTATCTCGGCCTTGGTCACCTAATGTCTGTTGAGTCGAAAGAGACGGTAATGCTTATCTAGTTGGAGCTAGCAAAACGGGTGGAGTTGCATGTGGTACAATCGCGGCGCTGGTGTCGCAGACCTTGTACCTTGAAACGTCTCTTTCGTTGTCTTTTACCTTTGCTTCTCTGTCTCCTCCTCTTAAAGTCGGATGTTTGATCGGACATAGTTGACAATCCCTCTACCGCTCTGCCCAACTTATAAGTTTCATGAGCAAGGGCTCGCTCGTATGTATGCTGTAAAGATCAAGCTCTGGTGCTGACTACGTGATGGGCGATGTCGAGCCTCAGGCCGTCTTTGAAGTAGAAGGCATCGTCAATATCGTCAACAACAAGATCTCCAAAAAATTGCCTCAGATAGCCATAACTATTTCGATAGCTCATCACCGACTCTCCCTCAAATTGCCGCAAGTTCATGAACTTTTTCATTATTCTTTTCTTCATTGTAGCCGAAAAGTACTGCTTATAAAACTCATTCTTGAAGTCTGCCTAAGAAGTGAAACTGCCTCGACTCCCAACTGTGGTGCGCCACCAAACGTGTGCACCCTTCTCCAGGGTGTAGTAAGAAAGGATCGGATGTGGTCTATTATTTATCCCCATCAGTAAATGATGCTTCTCTTGTGACGATTAAAATCCACTTCTCAATCTTCTCATGATCTCTCTCCTGAGAATTAAACCGGTCGTAAGCAGATGAACTTATTCACCAGCTTAGCATCTTGTGTCAGTCTACTAGCATTGATGGTAGGGGTAGGAGTCAATGTAGTCTCCGCAGGAACAACAGCCAAAATTGCAACCTCCAACACACCCTGAATAATAGGCGTCGGTATAATGGGCGTCTCTGGTATCGCTGTTGTTGCTGGGGTAGTAGCCATTGCAGTCAGAGACTTTAGTTTCGGAAGCACGACAGTTGTAGTAGTAGTGGTGGCAACCTGTGTAAGTGCGGTGATGTTTACCGTCATAAAGGACATGAAGTCAGCTAGTTGTTGAACCTGTACTGCAACTCTGTCAAATAATCCCTGAAAGTCATCAACCGATATCGTGTATTGGCTATTGCTAGTGCTACCATTTATGCCCTCGCATTGATGGTGCTCTGCAAATTGATAGCGATCGCAATGTTAGCTACTAAGTAAGTATCGCGTGTATATACATACATAAATTAACACATACATAAAGTAATTCCCAACTCACTTTCGCTCACTTCCCAACTAATATTTTCTAAGTAAGGATCGTATGGTTTCCACTTCTAAGGTTTGTATTTTACTTATTGAGAATGTTCGCTCTGATACCAACTGTGACGACCCGTTTCCCTAAATAAGGCGCTTGGCCTAATCCCATCATTTAGCCCTAATTACAACCACATTAGACTTAACGATATATTAGTCAGCCTTATTATCATGTTTGTCTCGTTATACGAGTTCCGAAGAAGTGTTACACATTACTCGTCATTTGTGTTTTTCAGAGTTCATTAAAACTTCTTAACAATTTGTTAAATTCAGCGAAAGTCTTAACAACTTAGCAAAAGTAATATAAAATAAATCATACGTGTGGAAACCAAGAAGCTACGATTACATGTATATATAAGAAAAACGACGATAACAATGTAATATACATGCGTCAAGTCGGAGAACTAACGCTCAACTCAATATACAAACCAAAAATATAACAAAAATGTAAAGTATGTAAATACAGGCATATAAACAAAACCTACAAAAGATGAAATAAGAGGACGCCTAGGACTCAAAGGTAGTCGTCGATCTTCTCCTTCCTGGGCTTGGTTCTCGACGGATCTGCACCCACTATTATAGAAAGGACAGTGAGTACAATAAAGTAAAGTAATTCCTAAAGCCACATATCCACATTTCAAATATATAAAGACAGGTAACTAATAAGGAAATAAATAAAATCTAGAAGAAATATATGCAAGAGGCTACCATGTTAAACTAGTAAACAGTAAAGTGGGGGAACAAAGACTAAAGGTGTAATAGAAGTAATACTAAGCTTAAACACGTGGGAGTTCCTAGACTCAATGACAGAGGTCCTTTAGCCTACGTGGAGGAACACATCCTGACTTATCGAGGTCCTCCAGGCCACATGAAGGAACACATCCTTGTCTCCACATGACACATGTCATTCACAAGGAACTAATTCCTATGGCGAGCCCAAGTTCGGTAGGAGTCCTTTGTGGCATACTAAGGAGCACATTCCTACCCTTAATGGTGTTTACTAGGAACATATCTCCACATTTCCTCATGGAACATGCCCGAGAGGTCCATCCTACTGAAACTCCGCCCCTCCCGGATCACAACATTACAAGAGTCACACTCAAACTAATAATACAGGCCAAGCTAATCAAATATTTCATTTAAACGAGTTTTATCAAGCATGAAAATAAGTGAAGCCCAATAATATCATGGATGTTCAACAAAAGGACAACACAACATATATAGCTTGCTATTCCGGAAATCATACAAGAACTACAGATCAGATCAAAAGACATCATAAAGACATATTATAAGTAATGGAAACAAGGGCAACGCATGAATAAATCAAAACCAAAAATCACACACAAGTCATGACATTGATGAAATAAGATCATCAAGACAGTCCACGTGACTGTTTATAATAATCAAACAGTAAAATGAAATGGAGAAAAATGTATGAACAAGTTTACTTATTAAGCATGCAAAATCTCTTAGCTTAACTAGTCTATCGAGACTCCAAAACTCGCTACCGGACTCCCGAGACTCTTCCTTAAGCTCCTGGTATGATTACATGTCTTAGAGTGTATTTAGCATGTTATTAGGATAATTAGGATTATTAGAACTCATTTCAAGTTTGTGCAAATCATTAGTTAGCAAAACAATCCCTCAGGGACCTTCAATTAAATATTCAAAAGTTAGTTATCCTTCAACTTGAAAAATAACTTGAAACTAAATACAAATTTCTAAAATTCTCGTGGTTGACTAATCCTAACAAACGTATGTCCATTACCAAGTCAAGTTTGTGTTCCTTTTTATTTAAATCAGCCACTCAAGTAGCCATCACTCAAAAGAAGTTCAGAGACAAATAATGTGAAAACGGAGTCTAAACATTAGTGAAAATCACCCTTTCAAAATCCAGAATCAATTTAGACAAAGGCCTTTAACTATTCACGATTTTACAGAGCTACTACATTAAAACATACAAGTTCAGAATTTCTTATAAATAGTGCATCAACACCGAAAAAGGGACTATGAACAAAAAGTGCAACACACTATCCATAAATGTTGACTAAACACACTAAAGAGAGACAATCGGACTTAAATATGAAAATGTGGAACAACACATTGGAAAAAATCAATTGATCTAGGTATAAGCACACGGTCAAATTTTTTTATTTAAGAGTTTTCATAAACTTCCAACTTTATGCGTATATACACTCTATTTTCTAAAAAAAATTTAAAAGTAGTACGGTCCCTGATCCATTTCCAGTGGAATCTGTTTTTCTAACATTTTCCCTCCGCAAGATTCTTTGCTCCTTTTCCTATGGAATCTGTGGGACTCTATAAAATTTTTTAGAAAACTCTTGTTGACCCTTCTCTTTTTTACTATAATCAAACGAGTCATCCAATGTCCGTTCAAGTCTAAATCATTCTCAAACAGTGGTCAAGTCATATGAATTGATGTCTCAAGTAAGCTACATTCTCGTTCTAGCACCCTAGAAATCTGATAACTTGCAAAATATAACTGCTTGCCTCCTTGGTATCTAGCACAATGCCTAAATTTCATACTAGCTCTCTTATCCTCAAAGATGTTGGACAACACTCTAAATTAAGTGCAACTCCAAATATTCAAGTCTCAAAAGTAGCTTAATTTGAACTCATGTCCACAATCAAAAACACTCAACAAGGTTTTAGGCAACTCTATATGCAACAAAATGACTCTAAACATGCATAAACTAAATAATTCAACAAAATAACTACAAAAATGCATGAACTAATATAAACTAGTACTAACCTAAATGATGCAATGCATAACATGTCATAACAAGAAAATGAGGTGAAAAGAAAAGAAAAAGCACCACCATAACTTACCAAACTCATGGAATACACATATAAAATAATAAAATGATCATACCTGTCATACACTAATCCATTCATCCAACACTCCACTATACCTATAAAACACCTCCAAACTTATCCCAAACCTTGTCCTCAAGGTTTAAAACAAGAATGAAGCTATCAACTACAAAATGAAAGGAAAATAGGTGAAAAGAACATGGAAGGAAAGAGATAAGTAATGGGGAAATGACATGATAAAATGAATATGCAAAACCTAATGGACTAAAATATCTCATAAAATATCAAATATGGTGATAAAAAATGCTCTACTCAGGAAACTATGGGAATATACATACTAATACCCTTAACAGACTCAAAAACTAATCCGAATAACCTAATACAAGAACTTACCAAATCCGAAATAGACTAACTATATATACCAGAGTAGCTCAACAGTGATATCGGGCTCTCAAATGTGATGCTTCAAAATAAGATGATAAAACACCAGTGAATAGTCAAAAATGGGATAAGATGAGTTCACAAAATAAATATAAGAATAATTAACTAAAAAGAAAAAGGATAGAAACTTGGGCTGCCTCCCAATAACGCTTTTGGTTAGAGTCGTTTGCTCGACTTTAGAGTCATGCATGCTAGGCACGCTATCCCACTTGAGCATGTCTCGAGTGGTTCTCGTACACGCAGCTCCACCAAGGGAGGAGGAAACACTATGTGTCAGCATGGGGTGGTGGAAAAGTCTCATCAACTCTAGGTACCTGTCAGCCATCTTGCTTATCTAACCTAATCTCATCCTAAAATGGTGGGTCAAAAACATCCATAGCAAACAAGCAAGAAACATCAGTATGAGATTTAATAGTGTTAAAAATATAAAATGTAACGATCTCACAATAAAACTCCACAGTCATGGTCCCACCAAACACATCAACCTTAGTCCTTTTAGTCCATAGGAAAGGTCGACCCAAAAGAAGAGAAGGTAAGGCATGGAGAGAATCATCTCCCATATCCATCACATAAAAGTCAACCGAAAATATAAAATCATGAATCTTGATTAGGACATCCTCAATGAACCCAACCGAGTGTACAATCGACCTATTAGCTAGGTGGATTGCAACCTGAGTGTCCTTAAGAGAACCATCATGAAGAGATTCATATAAAGAACTGGACATGACATTTATGAAAGCACCAAGATCACTCATGGCATTCTCAACAGTAATATTACCTACCTTATAAGAAATAATAAACATACCTAGGTCTAGACATTTGGATGTTAGCTTTCTCTCGATCTGCCCCTTTGGTACTTCATATACCCCCAAACTTACCTCGTCTACGTTTGCGCATACCTGCTCTAGGGATCCTTGATCTCAATGACCTATGTAATGTAACAACCCCAAATTTTTAATCCGACTTGTACGGCAATTGTCAAAATTGTGACCCGGCTACGTGAATACTGGTCAATATTTCGAACTTCGGGAGTCGACGCCGAAGTGATTTTATGATTCTTTGATTGTGTGTAATAGTATGTTAGTATTTTACGAGTCTCGCTCCGGTCGGGCGATATGTGAGGAGCCATGAGATTGGCCTAGAGTTGTGTGTGTTTGCTAAGATGAGATGATGTGGTAAAAGACCCATAAGGGTAGCTGTGTTTAAATGTGTGAAGAGAAGGGAGAAGGGCAAAAAGGTCATTTGATTTTATATATATACAAACCGTTTCATAACCAAACCCTACTATTCATCATCTCTATCAAAACACCACCGCCACCTCTTCTCTTCGTTCCTCCCAACTGCCATCACTGCACCACCGATCCCGACGAGGTTAGCGGTGACCGGGGAGCCACCGTCGACGGGGAAGACGTCTCCCACTCGTTCACTCTCGGTTGTCTAATCTTCTCTCTCGGTCTCGGGCTCTCTCTCCATCACACCGCACCTCACATTCTCTCCCACCACCGCCGCCCCTCTCCCTCGTCGGGCCGGTCCACGACCTCGCCGGAACCCTCACCGGAGGTCGGTGGTCTCTCTCTCATCCTCTCGGTCTCTCGCTCATACGTTTCTCTCTCTCTCCCTCTCCTTCTCAACGGAAAAAAAAAAAAAAAAAAAAAAAAAGAAGGAAACCAGAGACGCAAGCGTCTCTGGTCAAAAAGAGAAAAAAAATGGAGATGATGCACACGTGCATCATTCTCTAATATTATATATATAAATATAATATATATATATATATATATATATATATGCATCTATATATATGTATGTATATATATATATATATATGTATATATATGTATATGTATAGAAGAAAAATAGCAAATATATATATATATTGAAAAATTCAGAAAAATATGATAAATTAGGAAATGGGTTCATAAATGAGTTTTGGGATTCTCTCGGAAATGTTGGCGGGATATAGTCGGGGTTTTAGGCTCGAAAAACGTAAAAAATATATAATATATCAAATTGAAGCTAGTTTAATGACAAATGATCTTAGGTATAATTCGGGTGGTAATTTTTATTTGTTTGGCATTTATTCAAGCTCGACTGGATAATTGTAGTGCGGTATAGGCAATCGGGAAGTCGCGGAAGACGCGTTAGGATCTCGGAGTTGTCACACGGGTCGCGATAGTTCAGGTAAATACATTTGCCTTAAAAAGCATTTGTATGTTTGTAAGCCGCAAGAAAATGTCATGTGATTCATTATCATTTATTCAGGTCTTGTTATTCACTATTATTGGTATTCCATTCCATTTCTTGTTGTGTGATTCCCGGCGTAAGTGTTTTGTCTGAAAAGTACTAGGACCTGCACTAGAGGGATAAAACGTGGGCACTCGTGGCCACGAGTGTGTGACCACCCTTAGTGACCGTGTGACACCGAGTACTTGGGGTTCGAGTCCCTTACCGATCATAGCGTGCTTTCGTTTGAGTCGATGCCCGGGAAGACCTCGCGAGGTCTTCGCCATTATGCTATGGACTAGACCACTTATGAGCCTCTTTTGATTCCTTGGAACACACTTGAATTTCGATTGATATCTATTAGTCTGTTTATCATGCACCTTGTCTATTTAAATTCTGTCATTTTAATACCGCATGATATTTAGATCTGCTTTACTTGTATTATCATGAATTATCGTTATCTTCTTCTCGGCATTACATTCGATTTTATTCGATTACTCACCGTCTAGTTTGTGACGGTGGGTGCAGATAGGGCGAGAACAAAGCAGGGGCAAGGGACCCCGCCTAGGTGATCTATTGAGAAGCTTAGCGGCTGGATTTGGAGACTACTTTGTAGGTTTCTTTATGTGTTGCTTTTATGTATATCGTTTTTATATATACATGCTTTGGGATTATTGAACTTGGTATTTTGATGAAATTGGTATCATGTATAATTACCTATCGAATTGTGCATGAATACCTGGGGTTTCCACACTTATAGAATTCCTTTACTTCCCTTGAATGAGTTATTTTCCCCTTTATTATAAATGTTTTAGTCTTCCGCTGTGTATTATTGCAATAACTCTTTCATAAATAACTAAATTGATTAAGTTGAAGGCTGACTAGGCTCGTCAGGTCGCCGAGTGATGACTCGAGGCTTGTACGGGTCTAGGCCGGGCGTACCCAATTGCATGGGGAAAATTGGGGCCGTCACAGTTGGTATCAGAGCTTAGGCTTTAGAATCTTAGGGACATGCTATATAGTTATCTAAAAATTGTGATACCAACGTCACAGTTGGTATCAGAGCACAAGGTTCTAAAGACCGGACTCTTGATTCAAATTCATAAAACACAAGCCATTTAAACCAGCGGAAGTTAGGAACGGTTGAACTTAGAGTGGAAACCCTATGATCTTGACTTAGAATCCTAGTTGGGGAGTGGGATAAGTCGGATGTGATGTTTATACATATTACGATTGTTGTGTGTATTATATGGTATCGGTAACTATCCACTGATCCGGAAATACGCTTTCGTTATGAGATGGCGATGGCGGATCGAAGGGTCCTAGTGACGACAATGGGACGTCCGAGTACTCGAGTTTGTCGGCATCGACGAGTTTCGACTTTGACGTAGAGAGTCGCATCTCAAGAGCGATAGTTGGAAGAGATTTTGGCGATAATGAGGGCGTCAGTTGCTGTTGCATCGGTAACATCAACGGCTAGAGTAACCATTACTCAAGAGGCAAACACATCGGGGGTTACGACCATGACTTTGCTTCCTTCCACCACTTCAATGACACCAGTTATGGCGGTTGTACCTCGTGCACCGACAGTGTATGACATTACGACGACTATTGAGGTCAGGCATTGGCGAGAGTTCAAGAGGCACGACCCCTGTCATTTCTATGGAGGTACTGATGTGACCGTAGCAGAGTTGTTCTTGAAGAGTCACGAGAAGATTGAACCTGATCGACCTGAGTTGTAATTAGAGCGCCGATCAGGGGAAACATGATGGGAAACGAACGAGAAATTCGAACGATGATAGTGGTTCTCGAAAGCGGAAGTTGTGTTACCAGTGCGGACAGCCTGGACATTTTTAGAAACGATGTACTGATTTGTCCGAGGATGTGCACGTGGCGAATGAACAATAGGCGATAGTGGTTCGTGATGTTATCGGAGGTAAAAAGTTTCCTGGTTATCATATAACATGTGTTGAACCGAGTAATTGAGACTTTAGGTGTTTAAATGTGATGTCGGACGTCGGTGGCACGATGTTAGGGGCCAATATTTGCTAGAGTTGCGCCGTTTAAACTTAGCAGAGTTTTCTAGGATGAGATAGACCTAACTTAGACCAGAGTCCGAAAGAGATGGTAAGTTTGGGCACAATGGGTGCCAAAACTAGCCACAAGTACACCTAAAGAGAGGCGGGACTGGCTCGGTTGTGATTCATCTTACGATGCATGGACACGTAGTGTACATGGTGGCCACGGTTACAACTTTGTCGAATCTATTTTACTGCCTGGGTATAGATAAACTTGCGTCGAGACGCGAGTAGGTTGGGAGGTTTTCACGAGTATGGCGTACGAGTCGCGATCGTAGCGTCTTACGTCATGATCACCAAGTTTGAGTCGTGGTAGTGGGCGATGTTTGCGACGAGGTCGTGGCATTCCTACCATTTTGGGAAACGGGAGCGGTCTAGAGAGACCGTAGTTGAATTAGGTTGTTTGAATTGGTTGGGACCTACAGTCTGAAGACTGAGATAAAATCAAGCTGTTGGAAGTGACATTCGCGAGAGTTCACAGTTGGTTATAGCTTATTGAGTCATGTCTGAAGTGACTATGCATTGGTTTGCAATTCGGCGATGATGAACGAGTCATGCAAGTGACTTTGAAGTAGTCCACGCTTCGAGAAAGAGGATCTAAGTCGCTGTGCAAGCGGTGTAAGCCCACGGTTTGGGAGAGGTGCGAACTAGATATAAACATTATATGCGTTGATTTGTGGATACTAGAAGATCAACGTTGTTGCTGATGCGTTGCGCTGCAAAGGATTGGATGCAGAGGTAGTTATATGTTAAAGAACCTACGAGCGTGGTTTATGTGAGGCATTCGAGTTGATGAGATCACGGACGTGCCGACGACTACCCAGAACCCAGATACGTGGTCAAACGATGTTGTGGACCGTCTCATTTGGCATTGTGCGTGAGGGACAGCAAGGCGATGCGTCATACCAGCGGTGCAATGAGATGGTGGATAATTCATATTGCCTAGACGAGTCGGTCGACAGACTCATGCTAGAGGTATCGCGGGCGACTGGGGATTCCATTGGGGTCGATGCTTGTGAAGAGTTACTTCGGGAGATTTATCGTTTCGGTTTGGTTGTGTATCCGGTCGACCTAAGATGTGCGCCGATATGCGACATTATTTTGGTGACCAGGAATGATGTTCCGAGGTGTCGGAATTGTTCGAGCATGTGACATGCCAGCGCGTAAAGGCTGGGCATCGACGACCTGGAGGACTACTACAGCCCCACCCATTTCTCGATGGAATTGGGTATTTATGGATATGGATTTTGTTAGTGGTTGCCCCGATCTCCTCGTGGTTACGATAGCATCTGGGTAGTTGTGAATAGTTTTGTTTGAGACTTAAGAGTGCCCAGTAGTGGCATAAGAAATATTTGTCGAGTATCACGATGAGCTTCAGTATGATTCGGGGAGATTATGAATACCTAAAGATCTCTCTACTGAAGGGTCACGAACGGTTCGGAGTCAAGAAATGACTCACTCTGAGTTTTTTATCGGTCTCGTTAGGAGTTGCGAAGGGTCGTTAATTTAGTTTACTTATTAGGCAAATTTCGGGGACGAAATTCTAATAAGTGGGGGAGACTGTAACAACCCCAAATTTTTAATCCGACTTGTACGGCAATTGTCAAAATTGTGACCCGGCTACGTGAATACTGGTCAATATTTCGAACTTCGGGAGTCGACGCCGAAGTGATTTTATGATTCTTTGATTGTGTGTAATAGTATGTTAGTATTTTACGAGTCTCGCGCCGGTCGGGCGATATTTAATTGAGTGAGGTTTCGACTAGTCAAACGGGGAGTAAAACATATAAATAAATGAATTTTTATTAATTTAATAAATTAGTTGACGGGTCGTGGCGAGAAAATGGACACGACGAGCCAATTGACAGAGAAATACGGACCGAGGAACGCAAGATCTACGTGGGAGTTGGTTAATTACACAACATGCGGACTATGTGATTAGTATTGTTAAAGTGACACAGCCTAATGGTGAGGAGCCATGAGATTGGCCTAGAGTTGTGTGTGTTTGCTAAGATGAGATGATGTGGTAAAAGACCCATAAGGGTAGCTGTGTTTAAATGTGTGAAGAGAAGGGAGAAGGGCAAAAAGGTCATTTGATTTTATATATATACAAACCGTTTCATAACCAAACCCTACTATTCATCATCTCTATCAAAACACCACCGCCACCTCTTCTCTTCGTTCCTCCCAACTGCCATCACTGCACCACCGATCCCGACGAGGTTAGCGGTGACCGGGGAGCCACCGTCGACGGGGAAGACGTCTCCCACTCGTTCACTCTCGGTTGTCTAATCTTCTCTCTCGGTCTCGGGCTCTCTCTCCATCACACCGCACCTCACATTCTCTCCCACCACCGCCGCCCCTCTCCCTCGTCAGGCCAGTCACGACCTCGCCGGAACCCTCACCGGAGGTCAGTGGTCTCTCTCTCATCCTCTCGGTCTCTGCTCATACGTTTCTCTCTCTCTCCCTCTCCTTCTCAACGGAAAAAAAAAAAAAAAAAAAAAAAAAAAAAGAAGGAAACCAGAGACGCAAGCGTCTCTGGTCAAAAAGAGAAAAAAAATGGAGATGATGCACACGTGCATCATTCTCTAATATTATATATATAAATATAATATATATATATATATATATATGTATATATATGTATGTATATATATATATATATGTATATATATGTATATGTATAGAAGAAAAATAGCAAATATATATATATATATATATATATTGAAAAATTCAGAAAAATATGATAAATTAGGAAATGGGTTCATAAATGAGTTTTGGGATTCTCTCGGAAATTTTGGCGGGATATAGTCGGGGTTTTAGGCTCGAAAAACGTAAAAAAGATATAATATATCAAATTGAAGCTAGTTTAATGACAAATGATCTTAGGTATAATTCGGGTGGTAATTTTTATTTGTTTGGCATTTATTCAAGCTCGACTAGATAATTGTAGTGCGGTATAGGCAATCGGGAAGTCGCGGAAGACGCGTTAGGATCTCGGAGTTGTCACACGGGTCGCGATAGTTCAGGTAAATACATTTGCCTTAAAAAGCATTTGTATGTTTGTAAGCCAGTAAGAAAATGTCATGTGATTCATTATCATTTATTCAGTCTTGTTATTCACTATTATTGGTATTCCATTCCATTTCTTGTTGTGTGATTCCCAGCGTAAGTGTTTTGTCTGAAAAGTACTAGGACCTGAACTAGAGGGATAAAACGTGGGCACTCGTGGCCACGAGTGTGTGACCACCCTTAGTGACCGTGTGACACCGAGTGCTTGGGGTTCGAGTCCCTTACCGATCATAGCCGTGCTTTCGTTTGAGTCGATGCCGGGAAGACCTCGCGAGGTCTTCGCCGTTATGCTATGGACTAGACCACTTATGAGCCTCTTTTGATTCCTTGGAACACACTTGAATTTCGATTGATATCTATTAGTCTGTTTATCATGCACCTTGTCTATTTAAATTCTGTCATTTTAATACCGCATGATATTTAGATCGCTTTACTTGTATTATCATGAATTACTTGTTATCTTCTTCGGCATTACATTCGATTTTATTCAGTTACTCACCGTTCTAGTTTGTGACGGTGGGTGCAGATAGGGCGGAGAACAGCAAGGGCAAGGGACCCTGCCTAGGTGATCTATTGAGAAGCTTAGCGACTGGATTTGGAGACTACTTTGTAGGTTTCTTTATGTGTTGCTTTTATGTATATCGTTTTTATATATACATGCTTTGGGATTATTGAACTTGGTATTTTGATGAGATTGGTATCATGTATAATTACCTATCGAATTGTGCATGAATACCTGGGGTTTCCACACTTATAGAATTCCTTTACTTCTCTTGAATGAGTTATTTTCCCCTTTATTATAAATGTTTTAGTCTTCCGCTGCGTATTATGGCAATAACTCTTTCATAAATAACTAAATTGATTAAGTTGAAGGCTGACTAGGCTCGTCAGGTCGCCGAGTGATGACT
Organism: Stephania japonica; assembly: GCA_039657345.1. NCBI lineage: Eukaryota > Viridiplantae > Streptophyta > Magnoliopsida > Ranunculales > Menispermaceae > Stephania > Stephania japonica. The sequence goes on from CM077557.1 coordinate 17,129,775, forward strand.
CGAGGCTTGTACGGGTCTAGGCCGGGCGTACCCAATTGCATGGGGAAAATTGGGGCCGTCACATGTAACCTCCTCAACCTTCTCCTGAACATTTACAATCTGTTCAACTGAGAGGTGGAGGGATGTCTGTCGATATCTCAAGATCTCTACGTTTCTGGAACAACTCCGGAAAGAATCTTTGTGGGAAAAGAACTCTCATCAAGATCTCACGTCGCCTCCTCACCTCTGCCTCCTCATCCTACTCAGGTGTAGTGTGATGCTCACTACGGACTACCTCAGACTCCCTAGGCTCGCTCTCAATAGCTACTAATAAGACATTTGCATGTGCCTTTGGATTAGGGATGGGTTGGGCAGGTAATCTACCCTGGTTCGTGAGTTTACCTACCTTTTTAGCTAGTTGACTCACCTGAACTGCTAAGTCACGTACAGTAGCATCATTAGTTTCTTTGTACTATGTCATGTCTATCGCAAGGTTGTCTACCTTATAGATGAGTGTCTTCATCATATCCTATAAGGGTCTAATAGTCTGAACAAGTGGGGGCCGTGGAGGGAGGGGTTGTCCCCTCGAAACGAATTGTGAGATGTTCTGATTATGTGGCCCATAACTCAAATAGGGGCTTTTAACTGCTTGATTATATGTATTACCAGTAGTGTTTTCGTATTAATTCCTATGAGGATCTTGGATTATGCCACCTAAAATGTTAGTTTGTTCTCTGAATAAGGTGGGACAAGAATTAGTAGTATGGCCAGAAGTGTTATAGAAGTCGCAAGTCTTAGCCTGAGCTTTCCCATAAGAAATGAAACACTCCATGAGATCAGTGAGTTTGTCAAGCTTCCTATCAATGTTGCTTGACCCATTTCCACTGAAGATGTGTCTAAAAAGCTTCTTATCATCATCATCGTTAACATATTGATGAGATTGACTGGCCATAGATTCAAACAACTCGAACATCTCGTCGATTGTTTTCTTCTTATAGGCTCCACCACAAGTGTTATCAATCATGTGCTTCTCAAGGGACCTAAGACCTTTAATGAGGAATCGGACAAGAGAGGCTTTACTCTGACCATGTTGGGGACACTGTGCAAATAGTCTTTTAAATCTGCCCCAATAGTCATTGAAGTTCTATCCCTTTTTCATCTTGATATTACATATCTCTAAGATAAGCTGAGATGACCAGGATTTGGGAAAGTATTCCTTTAAGAATGTTGAAATCAAGTCATTCCAACAAGTGGTAGATCCTGGGGGGAGGTAAAGCAACCACTATTGCGCTCTGTCTTTAAGACATAATGGGAAAGCCAACAATTTGACTTCATCTTCCTGTGCTCTAGGTAGCTTCATTATTAAACATTTGAAATCAAAATCTTTGATGAAAGTCACCGGATCTTCACGATCCAAGCCATGGAAGGAGGGTAAAAAGTTTAGGAAACCGGACTTAAGCTCAAAGTCACCCCTACGTGGTGGATATGCAATGCAATAGGGTTGATGTGTAAGGAGAATTTGCATCTCTTGGTTTTTCATCTCAATGGTGATGCAAGGCTCATCATGTGTTGGTGCACATGTAGGGTTGAGCACATTAGGTGCGTATGGCTAAAATTAGGGGATTAGAGGCCCCCTCGGTCCTAATGTTGCCCCTATCCTGATTATCCTCTTCATTTTGATTATTCCCCTCATCTCGAGGAGGATTGTGGTCGTTATCCTCCATTTCTGGAGAATGTGACTCGCTAGGAGTAGCTTTGGAAGCTTCTTTCTATTGGCGCGCTTCTCTCGTGTTCCATCGGTAAGTCTTCTCGATCTCTGGATCAAAGGGTAGAGAGGATCCAGTGGAATGTAATTGACGAAGACTTATATGCATAAAAGAAAGAAAAGAAAAACCTAAATCAAGTAGGACCTAGTCCCCGGCAACGACGCCAAAATTTGACGCGCGTCGTAACACGTCAAATATAATTCCCGATTCTTAAATTGAAAACTACAAAAGATTGTAGTAGTGGTAAGCTCGGGGTCGAACCTTAAGGACTAGGCAACTGACTTAGGTTTCTAGGGGAGAAAAGAAAATAGGGGATTTTGTAAAACTTTTGGAAACCTAAAAATTCGAAAAGTATGTAAACTCCCAAAATTTTGAGTCTTCAGGGCGGCGACGGCATGTTGGCAGAGTGTTCACGACGTCCTCATGGCGTGTTTTTTAGCTCTCTGGTTCACTGGTATATGAGTCACGTCGTGAGAATTTGTTCATCACGACATCCTCGCGATGTGAAAAATTCCTCTGCTTTGAAACACGATTTTGAACTATTTAGAGGCCAAATTTGAAAATGCTTGAGGACATAAAAATGTTTACTTGGAGTCTACTTTCCAGTAAAGGAAACGGAAAGTCATTTGGATTTGAGATGAGAAAGTTATGGCCTTTATACTGAAGAGGGCTCATTAAGAAACTTTGCCAACTGTGTGTCACTTTTTTGAGCTGCTTTAAATCCGTATCTCATGATGCTTGTTAAAGATGAAAATGTTCGCTCGAAGTCTTCTTTTCAACAAGATAAACGACGAGTCGTTTCGACTTTGGATGTGAAAGTTATGGCTTGTGAACTAAACATTACTTAATTAAGTTCATAACACGCTTTTGCTACAAAAACGTTCGACTCATGTAAAATCCCTGAAACACATAAAACAAGCATTTGTCACTTTAAAACAAGATAAATATAGTCCAGCTTTTCTTGTGCTTAAATTAAATAGTTTTGTATGTTTGATTTGGAATATCATTTGTTGTGTTTTTTAACACATTCGTCTTGGATTTTGTACTTAAACTTATTTTATTAAACTCTTAGAATGGTTTGGACAAAAGTTTGTACTTAAACTTGATTTTTATCAAACTTATTGTTCTTTTGCTTTAAAACCGATTTTGTACTACTCAATTAGTTTTTGAAACGGTTTCATATTTAAGTTTTGCATAAAATCAGTGATACATTTGCATTTCTCATTTGTTTTCATACTTGTATGCATTAGAGTGGTTAGGCTCTACGAGGCTGACTAGTATTTGAACTTGGTGCTACATTACTTTGTAGAGTGTATTTCATTATTTTCAGTTATTGGTTGCGATTGGATGGTTGTAAGACTTAGTGGAATCTAAGTCAAAGGGAAGATCTAGTTGAGGCTAGGCATAAACCCTAGTTACAGCTAGGTAGGAAGTCCTAATTGTGATTAGGCACTCTAAGCTTGTAAGCTTTAGTTGTAACACTTATTTCCAATATAAGTAGGGGTTTAAAAATCCTAATCGGGGAGGTTACGTAGTGGATGTAGATCATTGGATTGAACCACTATAAATCGTGTGTCTCTTTCCATCTCTTCTATTCCATTCACTTGCATAGTATCCATATTTGCATTTTGGTGAGCATATAGTATCTTGATTATTGAATTAAATTAAAAAGGCGATAACTTCTCGATACACACAATTCACCCCCTCTTGAGTGTGGTTTTAATTAGTATCAGAGCATGTTATTGCTCAAAATGTACTAACGTATTATTGAGTGTTTTCGTACAAGGATGCAAACTTTAGATCCGACTCATCTTAGGGAAGGCAACTCCTCGAATAGGCCTGCGTATTTTGATGGAACAAGCTATACTTATTGGAAAAAGAGGATGAAGTTCTACATTATGGCACAAAATAGATTTTTGTGGGATGCAATTGAACATGGCTACACTCCACCAGACAAGCCCTTAAAGGACTTCACCACCAAGGAGATCAAGATTAAGCTTTCAAATGATCAAGCCATGAATCATTTGTTTTGTGCATTAAGCGAGAACGAATTTAACCGAGTTAGCACTTGTCAAATGGCCAAGGAAGTGTGGGAGAAGCTTGACGTACACTATGAATGTACCATTCAAGTGAAGAAGTCAAAGTTGAGAATTCTTGAGGAGTACTATGAAACTTTTCAAGTTGGATCCGATGAAGACATAGCCACCACCATCACTCGATTTACAAAACTATTGGATGAGATCAAGAATCTTGGAAAGAACTATGATCAAGAGACTTCGATGTACAAGTTCCTTAGAGGCTTGCTTAAGGAATGGGATGCCAAGAAGTATGCTATCCAATCGGCGCAAAATCTTAGAGATTATACATTCAATGCCTTATGTGGAGAGCTAACGGTTCATGAATTCGAACTTAAAGACCGAAATTGATTGGAAGCATTAAGTGAAGGCACAAAGAGCTCAAGAAAAGAGATTGCATTGAAGGCAAATAGTTCATCGATTACATCGGTAGAAATCATTGAATATGAAAAATCTAGTGACGATAATGATCTTGAGGAGGAAGTAACTATGCTTTCAAAAAGCTTAACAAGGTCATGTACAAGCGATACATGTATAAGAAGTTTAGAATTGGAATCAAGGGAGGAAAGTCAAGTGAGACAATATGCTTCGAGTGTGGCAAATCGAGCCACATCAAGGCGGAATGCAAGTCCAAAAAGTTGTTGGACAAGAAGAAAGTGAAGAAGAGCTTCAAGGCACCTTGAGATAATTCATCCTCATCAAGTTTCGAATCCGAGTTGGAGAGTGAGAAAGCAATACTTTGTCTCGTGGCACTAAACAAGGTAAACTCTAACATTTTTAACTTTAATGATTTGGATGATGTTCCAAACATTGATGAGCTTATGAAAGAGTTGGAAAAGGTGGTCAAAAAGACCAAACAACTCAAAAAGAGCTTGACCATAACAATTAGTGAAATAGAGTTACAAAATGAGACCATTAATGATCTCCAAAGTGACTTGAATGAAGTCATAAAGGAGAGCGATACTTTAGTCAAGGAAGTAGAGGACTTGACTAGCACGGTGCATAAATTCACCAACGATAGAGAAATGTTTGACATGATGTTGGGAGCACAACGACGTGCACTCAACAAAAGAGGCATAGGCTATAGAGCAAACTTGTTGAGTTACAAGAAATTGCTAAATGATGATCGTAGATGCTCAAAATGCAATAGGTTTCATGTGGTTGGGAAATGTGCCTTACAAAAGGCTAAAGTGGGTAGACTAGCATAGGTAGATAAAAATGTTTATGATACTAACTTTTTTGGACCCAAAGGTGTTTGGGTACCAAAATCTAGTGTGTTTCCCATAGTGTGGGATGCGAGGAAGAGCACCCCATGGTACTTGGATAGTGGGTGCTCAAGACACATGACCAGAGATGCACATCAATTCATTGAATTAAAGCGACATGATGATGGAAAACTCACATTTGGAGACAACAACAAAGGAAAAATTATTGGCCTTGGAACCGTCAGTAACAAATTAGTTTCCATTTCTAATGTTTATCTTGTTAATGGTTTGAAACATAATTTACTTAGTATTCATCAATTGTGTGACAAAGGATTTTATGTAATGTTTGAATCATCTAAATACATCATTAGGAATAAGAAGCATGAAACTCTATTTATTGCATATAGAGATATAAATGTTTATGTCATTAACTTTGATGAGATGCATATGCAAAATGTTTCATGTTTGAGTGCTCAAAGTGAATGTGATGCATGGTTATGGCACCGTAGATTAAGACATTCTAGCATAAAATTTTTTTCAAAATTGACCGAGTATGATCTCGTCAAGGGCCTACCCTAATGCACTTTTAAGAAAGATAAGGAATGTGAACCTTGTATCCTTGGTAAGCAAGTGAAATCGTCATTTTAGACGAAAGTAGCAAGTGATGTGACTCGAGCCTTAGAAATTATCCATATGGATTTGTTCAGACCCACCCAAACACAAAGTCTAGGGGTAAATCATATTGCTTTGTCATTGTTGATGATTTTACTAGGTATACATGGGTGTATTTTCTATCTCATAAGCATGAAGTGTATGATGTATTTGTAAAATTTTGTGCTTTGGTTGAGAATAAAAAGGGATACAAGATCACTATCATTAGAAGTGATAGAGGTGATAAGTTTGTAAATAGGAACGTGGAGGGTTTTTGTGCTAAACAAGGATATACACGTCAATTATCCTCTCCTAGAACACCCCAACAAAACGGAGTTGTTGAAAGAAAAAATAGGACACTCCAAGAGATGTGTATGACCATGCTAAATGAGTACAACATAGCTAAGCATTTTTGGTCCGAAGCCATTAACACGGCGTGCTATGTTATAAATAGAGTAAATGTCCGAAAGTAGGTGAAAAAGACTCCTTATGAACTATGGAAAGGCCAAAAACTCAATATAAGTTATTTTAAGGTGTTCGGTTGCACTTGCTATGTTCTAAACGATAAGGATCGTTTGGACAACCCAAAGTCAAATGTATGTACTTTCCTAGGCTATTCCATTCATTTCAAAGCATATCGAGTGTTTAATAGATCAACCAAAACCATAGAAGAGTCTATCCATGTTAATTTGATGAAGTAGATCCCAAAGTAAAAATGATGCATAACTTGAAAAAAATTAAGGATTGATGATGAAGATGATGGCACCCTAGGTCACACGTCAAATAGTCAGGGGTTGAGGTAAGCATAGAACCCGAAACAAGTTCACCTAAGAATTCAAGACTTCTTATTGGTCATCCCTCCCATAAATTATAGGTGATCCAAACAAAAGAATAATCACTATGTCAACGTTACATTGAGATGAGAGACACATAGCCTTTGTATCACAAACTGTGCCCACCAAGATAGATGATGCCTTAGGAGATGAGTTTTGGGTAATAGCTATGCAAGAAGAGCTAAGTCATTTTGTTAGGAATAAAGTATGGACACTAGTACTAGACCTAAGGACCATACTATTATAGGCACCAAACGGGTTTTTAGAAACAAAAAGAATGAGAAGGGTGAAATTGTAAGAAACAAGGCTCACTTTGTTGCACAAGGCTACAATTAAGAGGAAGGAATTGATTATGAGGAAGCCTTTGCACCCGTGCCAAGACTAGAAGAAATTTAAATGTTGTTTGCTTATGCTTCCTACAATGGATTTTTACTATACCAAATGGACATTAAAAGCGCATTCTTAAATAGATTCATCAATAAAGAGGTATATGTAGAACAACTACCAGGTTTTGAAGATCATGATCATCTAAATCATGTCTATCATCTTCAAAAAGCCTTATATGGACTAAGACAAGCACCCAGAGCTTGGTATGACCGACTTAGTGCATTTGTACTTGATAAAGGGTTTAAGAAAAGAACGCTACACCCTACTTTGTTCATTTTGATAAAAAAATGGCTTGCTAGTTGTTCAAATTTATGTTGATGATATTGTCTTTGGATCATCCAACACACGCTTATGTGATGAATTCTCATCATTAATGACAAATGAATTTGAAATGAGCATGATGGGTGAACTGACATACTTTCTATGCTTGCAAATAAAGCAATCCAAACATGACATTTTCATAAATCAAGCAAAATATGTGAGGGACATGATAAAGAAGTTCAAATTCAAAAATTTGAAAGCATGTGACACTCCTAGTAGTTCCACCATCAAAATGTACAAAGACCAACTAGAAAAATTCATTGGTCCTAAACTTTACTGTGGAATGATAGGTAGCCTCCTATATTTAACCACTAGTAGGCCTGACATTATGTTTAGCATGTGCTTATGTGCTAGATTTCAATCCGATCCTAAGGAGTCACATTTGAAATGTGTAAAGCGTATATTTTGATATCTAAGTGGGACAACAAGATTTAGGATTATGGTTCAACAAAACCAAGAGTTTCGAACTCCGAAGTTTTGTTGATTTCGATTATGCGGGAAGTCTAGTTGATTGGAAAAACACTTATAGATTTTGACATTTGATAGGAAATTCACTTATATCATGGTTTAGCAAAAAAAAAAAAAATTTGTTGCTTTGTCTATGGCAGAAGCCGAGTATGTGGCTGCCAGAAGTTGTTGTGCTCAAGTTTTGTATATGAAACAACTTGAGGATTTCCAAATCCTAGTTGGTTGTGCTGAAATTTTTTATGATAACACAAGTGCAATTAACATATCAAAAAATTCGGTGTTGCACTCTCATATGAAACACATTGAGATTAGGCACCATTTCTTTCATGATCACGTCTAAAAGGGTGATGTTAAACTCATCCATTTGCCCATAGAGGATCAACTAGCTGATATTTTCACCAAGCCATTGCCTAGAGATCAATTTTCTAAGATTTGGTGTGAGTTGGACATGTCTCGTGAATCAAACTTTCTACACATGTTTTAGTTATTCTGAACCTTTTTATATGGTGTTAGTGAAGTGCCCATGAAGTTTGAGGTGAATCGGAGTTGTTTGTCAAAAATTCAAAATTTTTACTTCGAAAAATCTAGAGAGCAATTAGCGCGCTAATTGCAGATATAGCGCGCTAATTTTGTTCTGGCTCAAACAAATTAACTGACCCATTAGCGCGCTAACTTTGTTGTTAGCGCGCTAATATCGCTCGACTAGATAGTTATAAATATATTTGTTTGCCCTAATTCTTTTCGCCTCACACGTCTCTCCTCTCCTCTCTGGTTCTTGTCGTCTCCGCCGTGCTCCTCTCTACCCTCAGGTAACATTCCTCACTCTCCTCGCCATTTTCTTTACGTTTTGTTCTCTAAGCCCTAGGAATTCATTGCTTCCTATGTCAACTCATCGAACCTCTGCTCGTTCCTCTTCCTGTCAAACTGTCCCTACAACCTTTCGACCTACCCCTACATCATCTTCTTGTCCGGTCTTCATTATCCAGTAGTGAGTCCGAGTCCACTCATTCCTTTAACCACAGTCCGTCATCGCCCGTCATAGTTAGGCAAATGCCCCAGGAAATTAGGGACGAGCCAAGTCCGTTCATGAGCCTAAATCTATCGTAGAGTCGGTGGGTCCATGGCTCACGGATGCCAAAATTCTTAGGCCCGCCATTGTTGATTTTGCCTTTTTTGATAAAGCTAATCTCCCGGTTCGGGAGGTCTTTAACAGGGCGAGATGGACTACCTTTTATGAATATAATGCTGATTATAACCCTCTTAGTTAGGGTTTTCTATTCCAATCTTGTCCGGCAAACAATTTTGTTTTTAAATCGCCTATTGGTAGCTGGACTATCGAAATTACCCCAAAAAATCCTGTTAAACGGTTTGAGCTTCCCTTGCACCCTCCTACCACTACGGTTGTGTGCAAATTTCTGAGTTGTCCAGTTGATTGACTTGAATTGTTGAATTCATTCTTGCGGTCGAAAAGGGAGGTAACCAAGTACCCGTCTAGAGTAACTGACATTGATTTCAAACTTATACCTCACCTTCTTCACAAGATTCTTTTACGCGGCAGTAGTAAGAACTACATCACTCTACTTGACATGTTTGTCCTTGGGCACTTGATTCGTAAGATACCTATTAGTTTACCCCATCTTATAATTGGCTATATGATGAGCACGTATAGTTGGAGTCATCATCTTCCCAATGCTCATATCATCACATCCTACCTAGAGTCAGCCCAGGTGGATCTCACTTTAGGTGGTCGTCCACTATTTGTCTATGACACCATTAACATGGCCACTTTGAAGGCCATAAAGTATCATTACATTCGTTAAGCGCAGAGATGGATACGGGAAAATGAAATCCCGGATGGTCAGCACTACGGCGAGTATGAGTCTCCACTACCTACAGATTCTCCAGTTGCTTCTGTTGATGCACGAGACTATTTGGACTACAACTTCCTTTTCCCTCAAGGGGATGATGGCAATGATGGCGACGATGAGGCTCATCAGGAATTTGCGACTCCACAACAGCAGTCATATATCTGTCACGACAGCCTCCACCTCCTTCGATTTTCAACGGCTTTGCCCCTCCTCTTGAGATGTCTCTATCGTCAGCATACGTCTCTGCGCGGTTGGGATACATGCATGAGTATATAACTCAAACATTCACTGCCTTCGACATGAGTCTTCAGCGTCAGGGTGATTGGCTACGTCGCATCGAGGGTCAGTTGCTATCAGCTAGGCCAGCACGAGATGATCGTGCCTCCAGCTGTGCACGTCAGCCATCGTCTTCGAGGAGTGTTTAAGGATATTCTTGTTATGGGGGCATTAGGCTCATATATATATAGTTTTAGATGTTTTCATGACAAATTTTTATTTTGTAGACTCGTGTTTAATGCCATAACTATGTCTCTATTTCTTTATGCAGTTCATATCATGAAAATTTTTACGTATCTCTGAGTTAATATTATGTTTTTGTCTATTGCTCTGCATCGATTAAATAGGTAATGTTCATCATTGATATCTATGATTGGTTGTATCTGAATGTGTGTGTTGCTGCTTATTGATATGCATGAAGTGAGGGCGAGCTCATTTCCTCATTGTCGATTCTATTCTTCGCTTACTTCTCTATTATGCTTTATGTCTGGGGGAGCTTGACCCCACTTTTTGATAGTATCAAACAGTGGAGAAAATGTGGTTGAACTTGAACATTTGAATGAAAATTGTATGATGTGTACAACCATGAATATGATGTGAATACACTTGAATTATGTTCTATGCTTGTCAAGTTCACTTTGTTTGTTATCATCAAAAAGGAAGAGATTGTTGGACTAAGTGGTTAGTCACTTTACTCTGTCTAGTATTTTGATGAAAATAGACACGGTGAAAATATACTAATAAATATCAAGTGTATTTCAGTTTCATCACAGGTTGCAAAACATCACATCACAAGTATTCGAGTATTTAAGCAAGTTCAAGATTCAGCATACATAAGGAAACAAAGACGAAAGATCGAACTACGTATTGTAACATTGATGTAAGGTATACAAGTTCATTTATGCAAGACTATTGCATAAGTTCATGTACATCGAGCTTTTCAAATGGATTTTCAAATGTTAAGTGATTACTTGAAGTTTTAAGTTAAACTTAACACTTGATTCAGTCTTATAAGTTTAAACAATGCTAAACTATGTGTCTATGTTCACGTCGCATTTTGAAAATCAGTTTGGAAGTTTTCGAAAAAGAAACACTTGTTTTTGAAAAAAAAACTACATATTTGCACAAAAGCCCCTTGCATGACATGAAACCAGAATTTTTCATTTTTGGGATTTGTAAAAATATTCGGACCACCCAAATAGGCTATATGACCCATAACAAACATGTGTGACATGTTATATAAGGTTTGGTTAGGTCATAGATGCGATAAAGGGTCGCTAACCAAAGGGACGAAAATATTTATTTTAATGTCCCTGCAGTTAGCATGCTATATCTAAATATTAGCGCGCTAACTGCTTTCATGACAACTTTTTTATAAAGTTGAAAATCACACTTTATTTTGAATTCTTAATGAAATATGAGCCCTTGGATCCCTAGAACGGTCATAAACTGATAAAAAGGAATGTGGAACATTCTCAAACCTCCAAGAATATTGTTTTGTCCTCACAAGATAGAAAACGCACAAGTGCTCAAAATTTTCAAAAGGAGAAGCTTGGATTTTTGTGAATAACACAAAGAATATTCTTGAGGCTTCCTATGCACTCTCAAACCAGCATCATTGATGCTTTCTAAAGTGTACAACAACCTCTCCAAAATATATTTTCAGAGTCACCTTCTTAGGGTTGTAAGAAAGTCCTTTGTCCTACCTTTTCTTGTGCTTAAATTGCATAGTTTTGTGTGTTTGACTTGGAAGATCATTTGTTGTGTTTTTGAACACATTCATCTTGGGTTTTGTACTCAAACTTATTTTATTAAACCCTTGGATTAGTTTGGACAAAAGTTTGTACTTAAACTTGATTTTTATCGAACTTATTGTTTTTTGGCTTTGAAACCGATTTTGTACTACTCAATTAGTTTTTGAAACAGTTTCGTATTTGAGTTTTGCATAAAATCAATGATATATTTGCATTTCTCATTTGTTTTCATACTTGCATGCATTAAAGTGGTTAGGCTCTACGAGGCTTGCTAGTATTTCAACTTGGTGCTACATTACTTTGTAGAGTGTATTATATTATTTTCAGTTATTGGTCGTAATTGGATGATTGTAAGACTTAGTTGAATCTAAGTCAAAGGGAAGACCTAGTTGAGGCTAGACTTAAACCCTAGTTGCGACTAGGTAGGAAGTCCTAATTGTGATTAGGCACTCTAAGCTTGTAAGCTTTGGTTGTAACACTTATTTGCAATATAAGTAGGGGGTTTAAAAATCTTAACCAAGGAGGTTACATAGTGGATGTAGATCATTGAATCAAACCACTATAAATCGTGCGTCTCTTTCCATCTCTTCTATCCCATTAACTTTCATAGCAACTATATTCGCATTTTGGTGAGCATATAGCATCTTGATTATTGAATTAAATTAAAAAGGTGATAACTTCTCGATACACCTAATTCACCACCCATCTTGCTTGTGGTTTCAAATGAGTTGTCAATGAATTTAAGGATTGAGAATCCAAAGAATAATGTATGATACTAGAAATAAATAGGTGAAACAGTATATCAAGAGGTTGGTATCAACATCTACTCTTAATGGAAAATTTTGAAAAAATCTCTAATTTTCTATGAATGGTGATTAGTTAAAATATATGTGACGGCTCCAGTCCTCATAAAACCGGGCCCCGCTCAGCCTAGACTTACGTGGACCCCTAAGTCCATACTCGTGAAGTCAATGCAAGCCTAGTCAGCCTCATATCTTTTTATCCTAATTAATTAAAACTTTTAAAATTGGGTTATTGGGTTATAACATTTTAGGACAATTCGTAGTGGAAATAAACTATAACAAGGCTAAAACACTCAATAAAATATAAAGTTTGGGAATAACTTAAAGTGTGGAAACCCTGAAACAACTAGATAAACATGTATATCTAGTGACCAACAGTAAACAAAATGATATTACATGATATCCTAAGTCAATTGATCCAAAAATATTCCCATTGCAATCAAAAACAAAAACAAAATGTACAGTAATCACAAGTCAAAAAGGACAGAACATACAATGGAGAAAAGAAAAGACCCCTTTGAGAGTCCTTAGAGGAATTCATCAATCATCAGTCCTTTCCCTTTGCTTGTCTCTGCCCGATCTACACCCACCTTCACAAATTAGACAGTGAGTACGTGATAAATTGAAAGTAATGCCAGAAGGATATAGATGGTAATTCATTAATAATTGAAAAACAGTCCAATAATCATGTGGGTATTTTATATATAGATAAATAAATCAAAGTGCATGATAAATAGACTAACAAACATTCACAATGTTATTTGAGTGCCTATTGATTCAAAAGAAGTACTAAACGGTCTTAAACCACAACGATCCACAACAAATCCATAACAATCCAGTATTCGAGAAAGAATCATGTTAGGTCAGGTAGCAACACCCTCGTAGGTAGTGTTCACATTGTTCCAACTAGCTAAAATCCCAGGAGTACCTTCTCGACACACTTAAGTCGGAGACATTCAACTAAGGAATATAAAGAATAATTCCAACAAATAGCTCGAATCAATAAAAACAAAAAATAATGGAAAATGAATTACTACACATTTCCTTAACTCACTTACTAACTTACCTCAATCAATGCGAAAACCCCATTCTTCGAGCGGCTCTAATTCATCCAAATTAATTCTCTAAGTTCTTGATATTCATTTAGACGCAATACTCGAGTAATTGACCTAATTAAGTAAATAAATAAAATTATGTAAAATGGGATAATTGAGAGATAAATAATAGATTTTGATAATTAATTGGTCAATAGGGATTGTAGGACAGTAATAGGAACACGTGGGGATTCCTAAGGGACGGATTATGGGCGTGTGAGTGCGTAGTAGTATTGGACATGGGTAAGTAAACAGTGAAAAAATTTACAGTTATTTCTTTGAGCTTTAATTTCTTGTTGTTATTGCTCTATCCTAGTTCGGAACTCTATTTTGTTGAGTGGTTCAAGGGCAAGTTAGTCAATGTGATCCTTGAGAGGGCTGGTTATCTAATGTAATATTCTAGAACCAGGGACTGGATGCACGATATTGTTTGTGGTTCTATAAGGGATGTGAGTTCTTCACTAGCTTGTCGGGGACTCTGCATTCGCGTGGACTTTAGGTTGGTGTGAGTACACCACGCCTAAAACTCTGAGAGTCTGGTAGTTGATCTTTCATCCTTGACTCAACGACTTTTTCACTAGTCGGGACTACTTGCGCCTTTTTCGTTACACTCATTTTTTATTGATTCAGATTTATTTCAAGTCTTTATTTATTTATGCATTCTCTGTACTTTTCTTTCTATCAACATGAATATAAACTGCTTATTTACTTTCAAAATACTGTAAACATCGTGTTTGGCCTTACTTACTTGGGTCTCATCATTCTTGTGTTTGACTGAGTGCAAATCCACAGTCGAGCAAAGGAAAAGCTCCTCAGCTTGGTGATTTGCTTTGAGGACTTGGAGTTGGTCATCTTATGGTCTCGATGTAGGTTCGATACTTTGTATTATAGTATATATATATATATGTTTTAAAACTTGGGCTTTGGGTGTGAGAGATCGTGGGCATGTATATTATGATATACTCTATTGTAACATGACATTTGGTGATGATATGCATATCCAGGGTTTCCATACTTGACGTGTTCTAACTTATGTCTTGAGGTTGTTAAATTAGTGGGAGATTTAAAATGCGTCTTTGAATAACTCACTAATATCAATAATCTCATCTTAAATTATTGAATAAATGGTAAAAAGTAAGGCAAGGCTAACTAGGCTTGCCTTGACTGCCTGATGGTTGACTCGAGGTCTACGTAAGTCTAGGCCGGCAGGTTCCTGTTTTAGGATTGCGGAACTTGGGCCGTCACACAGGACTTCCACATAATATGTGAGGTGAAGCACTATTTACAACAAATTATATTCTGAATAGAATTCTAATTAAAAAGACAAATAAGACTGCTTACGAAATATGGAAAGGTAGAGTTCTGTCTTATAAAATTTTGAATGTATGGGGTTTTCTAACAAAAGTTAAGATTCCTATTACCAAAAGAACTAAGTTAGGACCTAAAATAATAGACTGTGTATTTATCGGTCTTGCTAAAAATAGTTCTGCCTATAGATTTTTGGTAATTAATTCTGCAGTTAATGATATTCATGTTAACACTATTATTGAATCTGTAGATGCTCAATTCTTTGAAGGAATTTTTCCTAATAAAGAAGAAAAAGTAAGTTCATTGAACAAAAGAGCTCAAGAGAAACCTTCTACTTCTAATGTTCCTAAATTCGATATGGAACCAAGAAAGGGGAAGAGAACAAGAGTTCTAAAAAGTTTTGGACCAGATTTTCATAGTCTTTTAATTGAAGTAGAACAATAAACATATAAAGAAGCTATGACTTCTAGTGAGGCTGTTTTATGGAAAGAATCCATAAACAATGAAATAGAATCCATTTTGAGTTGATTTACCTCCCAATAATAAAATAATAGGTTATAAATGAATTTTTAAGAGAAAATTAAAAGTTGATGGGTCGACTGATAAATATAAAGCTCGTTTAGTGGCTAAAGAATATCAACAAAAAGAAGGATTGGACTATTTTGATGCTTATTCTCTAGTTTCAAGAATTACTTTTGTAAGTATGCTAATTTCAATTATTGCCATATACAATATGGAAATACATCACATGGATGTAAAAACAACATTTTTAAATGGAGAATTAAATGAAGAAGTTTATATGGAACAACCCGAAGGATTTGTGGTTAAAGGTCAAGAAAATGAAGTCTGTAAACTTGTTAAACCATTATATGGACTAAAACAAGCATCAAAACAGTGGTATAAAAAGTTTGACCATGCTATGTTACAAATGGATTTAGAATAAATGAGCGTGACAAACGACGAATGACGAATTTATGTTTCATGGTATACTTATATGTCGATGATATGTTGATCATGTCTCCGAATATGGATATAATCATTTCAACTAAGAAAATGTTGAATTCTAATTTTGACATGAAAGACTTAGGTCAAGCAGATATCATTTTAGGAATTCAAATTAAAAGAAATGATGACGGATATATCCTTAATCATTTTAGGAATTCAAATTAAAATAAATGATGACGGATATATTGAGAAGATATTAACGAAGTTCTATCAATTTGATTGTAAAACTGTCTCTACTCCATTTGATGCAAATTGTGAACTTAAGAAGAATGTGAAAAGTGCAATTAATCAATTGCACTATTCCCAAGTAATTAGGGTTTAATGTACTTGATGAATTCTACAAGACCTGACATTGCATATGCAGTTAGTAAGCTTAGTAGCTACACAAGCAATCCAAATGAAGATCATTGGGAAGCATTGATTAGAGTATTAAGATATTTTAAATATACTTTATACTATAGATTGCATTAAACAAAATATCCACTAGTACGTGAAGGCAATAATGATGCTAATTGGATTTTTGATAATGCAAAAACTAAATCAACTAGTGGATATATATTTACTTTGGGAGGAGCTGCGATTTCATGGAAATCAACAAAGCATACATGTATAGCACGTTCGATAATGGAATAGGAATTTATAGCCTTTGATAAAGTTGTTGAAGAAGCAAAATGGCTAAGAAATTTTCTCGAAGACATTCCATTATGGCCAAAATCAGTGTCATCAATATGTATACATTGTGATAGTATGGCAGCACAAGCAAAAGCCAAAAAATAATGTATACATGGGTAAGTCAAGATGTATAAGGCGCCGACATAATACTATAAGAAAATTACTATCAACTGGAGTAATTAGTATAGATTATGTAAAGTCAAATGAAAATATTGCAGATCCTATAACAAAAGGTTTACCATGAGATCAAGTCGTGTTCTGATCGAGGGGAATGGTTCTAAAGCCTATAAAATGAGTTAAGTTTGGCGGAAACTTAACCTAACTAATTAAAAATCCCATGGTCTAGGTTCAATAGGCAAACTGGTTAGATAAGACTTGAACTAGAACATACTTTTGCTCATTCCTAATATATAATGTGTATTATGAAGAAGTTAAGGGTATGTTTTACATTTAATGATAACAAAAATGTCACCTATATGATAGTAAATTTGGGGTCTCATTTATGAGAACTAGACAGGATAAATTCTCTAAAGCTATCATGAAACCAGGATGCATCTGCGACCAAAATAGACAAAAATGTATAAACTATATTTTAGTTATTGTATCATGCGTAAGGTGTATTGTGTCGATTTACTACAAAAAGTGAACAGTTCAAGATCTTCTACATCCACTGCGTCACTAAGTAAGTCTGATACGTTTTACTAGGGTAAAGTTCAAGTCTCAATATAACACTTTTCCTGACAATATGATATAATACTTCTCTCTCTCTCTCTTCTGTTTTAATGATGTTTTAACTATGTTTGAAAGCCAAACTCGAATAGAAATGAAGGGTGATGTAATGTTTTATATTCAAATATGGTGTATTGTTGGAATAAAAGACTTGTGCTTTTGTTCTAGAGTTTTGAAAAGAAAACTTTAGTCCTACATTAGGAAACAAAAAATCGATTTCACACTCTATAAGTGAAAACAACCCAACATACTTAGTTTTGGGACAAAAGGACAAAGGGTTGGAGACCCAATGGATGCATATGGGTATTAGATGACCTATATACATTTTAAGTCAAAGATGGGCATTGGGGCTTTGGCTTTGTTGTCAAACACAGAATTAATTTTTATTTAGTCTTTTTTATTTTTGAAATTAAATAACAGTTAATACAGTTATTATAATTGCAGTTTTAAGCGGTCGTGACTGTTGAAACCCAAATGATAATTTTATTTTATTTTTCAAAATTAAGAGTTGTGTCTTTTGGAAGCAACTGTACAAAGTTTATTTAAGTCTAACTAGGACACAAATTTTAGACACTGAATTTTTGAATTCATTGTTTGTGGAGAGAAAAAAATAAAGTTTGACAGACTTCCAAATTGGTGATTTAAGAATTTGGAAGAGCACTCCTGGTTGAATCCTAGAGACAGATTTCTTGAAGAGATTTTATCACCAAATCGGAAAACAATTCTATCTTATGACAATGCATCAGTGCAAGCCTCCAGTTAGATATTTATGATTGATATTTATTTGATTATGTTAATTTGGTTTTACTGGTAGTATTTGAAATCATTAAAGATTTTGAGTGATTAACAGAAGTTTGATCGTTGGAAGGACGGTTGTTTTGCAGCTTTCAGAAAGAAAAGAAAAAGCGAGGTATGCTTAGCAATTGAAATTCAAAATCTATGTAAAAGTAAAAAATGTTGAATTGTTGGACCACGCTATGTTAAAACGTCATGAAATAATTAGTTTTTGATAACTAAAAGATATAGATGACATCGAAACGACCCTCTATCTCATAGAATTTTACTTGAGCAAAAAGTCATACTTGCGGTGCATACTTTATATATATATATATATATATATATATATATATATATATATATATATATATATATATATATATATATATAAAAATGCTAGAAAGACACCCAAAGTGACGTGGTGTACAAGTCCATATCTTTAATAGCCATATTTGTGTGCCTCAGGATACACACCCTGTATGTTATGCACTGAAAACTCCGTGCCTAACACCCATATTTACATGGCTCATATGTCACGTCACTAGGGTGTCAGTTAGAGTGTGACTTTGGAGTGTCATTCTAGCATTATATATATATAGGGTTTTCTTACAATGAAGACCAAATATATATTCATGTCATCGGTACACTATTTACAACCATTAGATTCTAATCCAACACATTAATCGAGACGACATAAATGCACAAAGCATTTAATGCACAATATATTTTAAGAGGTTCCCATAATATGAGTATATATTTGATCTTCATTGTAAAATTTCCTATATATATACATATGGGGATATACTGGTAGAAAACCTGAGAGTTCGCATTTGTTAGTGTTTTGTACAACTCTTGGATTGTGAAAGAAGAGACTAGCTAGCCGTTATTATTGTGCTTCACTCCTGCACCGTGACAGCGAAGATCATTAGTATTATATCGGGAAAGCATGCAAGCTTTTCTCCAACTAATCTTTACTTTTCCTAGCTAGTATAATTAAATCTTCATGTATGTTGAGTAAAAATTAAGGTCCATGTAGCTCCCTTATTTTTTTTGTTTGGGGGTCAATGGCGTGCTTTACGATGCAACCAAAAAACAAATTAAGGAAAACAAATTGGGCCCTATATATATATATATATATATATATGACAACAAGTAAATAAAAAATAAAATTGGGCCCTATATGCTGCTAACTGCTTATTGGCCTATAAATAGAGATCAAAACAGGCAAAAGAAACCCATACCTACTACCAACCATTACCTCCTCACAATTAGTTTTAGTCTTTCGATTAAAAATCCCCCATGGCCTTCAACAAGCTCCCTGTCTTTGCTATAGCAATGGTGCTCTCAGTACTACTGATAGCAACGATGGACCTGACGAATGCAAGCCATTTGGATGTGTGGAGCGGCCCAGGCTGCAACAACCGAGCAGATCGATACATTGCTTGCGGATGCCATAATATTGATCCCGGTCTACACGGAGGGTGGTCTTTTTCCTACAATGGCCCCCTGCATTCATGTACAACCAAGCTAACTGCAAAGGCGTGTCGGTCAGACGCTTCAGGGGGAATGCTAGAAGCTGCAGTCCCTTCTCATGGCAGAGCATGTTCATCCAGTGCTGATGATGATCATCAAATCGAGCACTTAATTTATTTCATGCATGGTTTCATGTGTGAAGGTCGTTTAATTATGGGAATAAATTAAGTTTTGCATATCACTATGTAGTGATGCGCAAACTGCATGTTGTCTTTGCTTTTTTTTAAGTGTGAATTCATTTTTCTGATAAAAAAAAAATGTGTGAATTCACTTTTCTATTGTGTTTGTGAGAAGGCAAGCGTATGTTTTATTTGCTTGAGGGGCTAGGTCGACTCAAATTAGCAAAGCCCTGATTGACCAATAAAAATTGAGGGCAAGCACATGTTAATAAAACATCCTTGTTTTTCTTACTGGCGTCTTTCTTGCTTGTGTTTGTGTTCACTTTGTTTCAACAGTAATAAAATCTTTGTTTGACGTACCAATTTTGGTCATGTTTTCATTTGTAGTTATTAATTTAATTGACAAATTATTTCGTAATAACTTTGTAAGGAAATATGTGTGGGTTAGGGAGTCAGGGTGTAAAGATTGTTTGGTCAATAGAATAAGTTCATGTCAATTGCACTAAGGCTTGGTGGGAGTCTGGCTCGTCAGAATACCCCTGAATATCCAAGAAAAAATAAAAATAAAAAATAAAAAAACAAAAACCAGCTTGCGATGAAGTTTTGATTTCGTGGGTTGGTGAATTGAGTTTTCAATTAGTGTTGTAGTTGGCGTGATTTCAAGTAACTTTGTGCGCGTTTGTGAAAAAAAAAAAAAAAAGAAAGAAAAAAAGAAAAAAAAAAGAGCACCTTCGTGTGCTGGAGTTGTCCATTGGTTTCAAAAAAAAAAAATTTTACTAATATTAGTGGACAACTCTAACCAGTCATATTAAATACAAGTGGGTCATAATTAAGAAACCCATTGAATCTACTAGAACCTAATCGACTCGCATAATTACCAAAATCCACATGGACCTTCATAAAAGAACAATTAGGTGTGCCATGTGGCTTCTTCTCAAGCGTCTTTTATGTCACGCCATCAACTACAACTCTAATCTATAAAGATACATTTTGGATGCATGTGCCATGTGGCTTCATTTCAAGCTTCCTTAACTCGAATGACAATAGAATACATGAGGGTAGAGCTTTCCTCTATTCCTCTATTAACTAGAGGTCTTGGTTTTTATGTATCCAACTCTCCCTTTAGTCTGTGGAAAAAATGATTCCATGTGTTGAACTCATGGCTTTTTGAGTTTTATACCATGTATCTTTTTTCACAGGAAATTACATGATATATATTTGTTCTTGACTATATTAGTCTATCAGATATATATTAATAAATAATAATTTTTTTTCACACTTTCATATCTCCATTAAATTAGTTTTCATTGAATTATATATTTTCTTCATCAAAATTATTTGTAATTTATTATATGCATGCCTAAACTGATCTTAGACTGAGTTTTTTTAGGACTACTAGGAAAGATCCTTGACCACGATATCGAGAACCTATAAGCATCCATTCCCAAGTCTTTCATCAAATCAACATCTGTCTGCAATTTGAACTTTTACATTTCTATTCATGAGATGTTGAGTTGCTCTTTTTTTTAATGAAATAAATTTTTTTTTTTTTAAAAGAAAAAAAAAACTTTTTTTTGGATAAAGGGAAGTCGTATTAAGAATAAAAAAATGTACAATTTACAAAAATTGTGGTCTATCCAGTTCTATATAGGCTATATATAAAGCTCCTGTACACTGTACATAATTTTCTTAATTGTAGTCTTATCCAAATGGAATCAACTTTCATTGTTTAATATACTTCTGTCAACATGTTTATCATTATCTATTGTATTCTATTCTGTTGTGTGAAGCATGGTAAGTTACCTGTCATGTGACTAATGTTACAGTGAACAAGTTGGTAAAACACATATCATGATCTTAACTTACTAGATTTTGCTGTATAAAGTTTGAACTTCACCTTAAACCGGTGGAGATCGACAGCCCTGCCTGCATTGCTGAAATCAATGATTCTGCCTGTTAAGACATTCACAAACTTATTTCAAATTCATTGATTCCTGCATGTTGTGGAAATTTGCAGACCCTGAACTACAATATTCTTGAACTGTGAACTCAAACCTGGTCTCCTGCTGAAAGTATCCCATATACTAGCTCCTCTGTCACCCTCATTGACAGCTCCTTCATACCGTGATCATCGAAGATCCAAAATTGATTACACACCCATTTTTCATTTCAGGTACCCAGTATCAGATTACATATATAACTTGAAGAACAGCAGCATTTGTAGAATACAAAACCATTTGGGAAGTCAGCTCAGCCGATTGCCCCATACCCAAATAGAATCTTCATCAAAATGAGGATTATGATGCCCATTTCATGAAATCTTTCTATGAAGCCACTAAAAAGAAAAACTAAGCTAGCATTTGAAGCAAAATGAGATGATGAGAAGATAAGGGTTAGTTCTTAAGGTCATGAATTTTAATTTGGCTAGGTTTTGATATGAGGAGAAGAGTAATAGGGATGTGGTGGTGTTTGGTGGTTTGTGTGACACTCAGCTTTTGCTTTGTGTATACGCCAAAAAGGATTCTTGAAGATGTTTTGCTTAGCTGCTGTGCTGGGAAAGCTTGGGAGTTTGAGATGGTCAGCAAGTGTTGTTCACTCTCTCTCACTCTCCCTCTTTTGAAGACAAATCCTTGCCTCTGCCCCCTATTTTAACACGTGTAATCTTTCTTTCTTTCTTTCCTTTGGTTCTTTTGTTATGCTTGTTTACATTTAGCCTCTTAGACCTGTCAACATTTTCTTTATATAGGAAAATGTTGAAATGAACGCAGCACAGGACCTACTTGTTAGTGTTGGGTTAATTTCAGGTCATTTAACTTCGTGATTTGTAACACTTAGTCATAAAATTCAACTTTGTAATAAAAAAATTACCAAACTTTTTAGAACACTACATAAAAGTCATTTGGACAACCTTCCAACCATTACTCTGGCCAAAAAAATTCATCATGATTGAACTGATGTTCAAGGATAATCAAAGGATAATCAAACGATGGAAACTGATCAAATATTAGAAAACCACTATTCATTCCCAATTGGTGGACATTCAAAGATGCAAGCACAACCGCACTTTCCTCATTGGCAAGATATATTAGTTCGAGTCCTTAACTTAATCCCTTTTCAAACAATACCCCGCTTTGGATCTATGTGAAAATCAAATTACATAGGTTATAATTTCATCTTCAATTAAGTGAGAGAGCGTTTCTACAATCTCTCACAATTTGTTGAGTCTCAAAATGTAACAATTAATTAATTAATCTGTAAATTATTATCTTTTCATTGTCTTCAATGCAGAGCTCAGCTTGTGCTGGCCTTCACAATCATACAATAATGCCTTGCTTGAAAACAATGAAAAGAGAGGACAAGAGGAGAGAACATAGTCTACACTTTTTACACCCAGATCTGCTGAATGATAGTTTAGGCAGTGTAAAATCAAGAACGCCCATTCCACTGTAGTCAATTGGTCAGCCCAAATTGTTTTGTATCCCCAACCTAGGAAGACGCTGAATAGTGAGCTTTTAATGTTTGATTAATTAATTTCCACCATTTATCCTCAAACTTCAATTCATTCATGATGAAGTTCTTTTGGCTGGAGTTATAGTCGCAAGTTGTTCAAGTGACTTTTATGTAGTGTTTTAAAATGTTTGGTGATTTTATTGTTACAAAGTTGAGTTTTGTGATCAGAGTGTTACAAGTTATAAAGTTGAATGATCATCAGTTAATTAGCCCTGTTTGTGTCCGTACATTTTTGTATGAGATATGCATGCACGCACCTTGATGTGCATGTTCAGATATTGACAAGTGCGTGTCCATGCCGGGGTATAGTAACAAACTCTTTTTTTGTTTTTATAAAGATATATCATGAGACCCATTTGTCTAATTTACTCTAATTTACTCTAAGGTCATTAGTGATAGTGGCAGAAAAGGGTATTCGACTATAATTATACTTCCTTCAATAAAAAATATAAGATTTTTTTGCTCAAAACACACATATTAAGAAAGTATTAATTGTGAATTTAAATTACATTCTTACCTACATTTAATTCTCTATCTCATCCAATGATACAAAAACAAGTGTTTAATTATAATTAAATGTTTAAGTTAAAAGAGGGGTAAAATAGGTATAAGAGACATAAAGTTTTCTTGAATTTTGAAAACGTCTTATATTTTTTAAAGTCAAAAAATCTCAAAACGTCATATATTTTTGACTGAAGGGAGTATTTTGTTTTAAATTAAGTTGAAAGAAAGCGTTTGAGCTTTCATCATTTAATATATGAATTAGTTTTTTTTTTGGTTAAAATTTAATATATGAATTAGTTATAACATAATTAGAGGTCTTAATTTTGAGCTCTATGAAGGAGAAAAACTTTTAAAACTTTTGACTAGATGTGCACGTTTTCCGTGCTTTCCTCATCAAGATCAGGATTAGTAAAAGCAAAACTTCTACTCAAATACCTTGACAATAATTTTAAACCCAAAACCCTAAATTCTACTCAAATCCTAGTGTTTATGATCAAGAAATGTACGTTTTCTTTGCTTAATTGATTAACGCTCTATGCGTTCTCTACAAGTAAACCAAAGATCAAACTATGTTAGCCAAACGAATTCACGAAATTCCAAAATGCCAGCTTAACTTCAGTCCGTATCTTTTTTGTCAACCAAACTAATTTGTGGCATATGATGACGATGATGATATTTATTTATGTATTTCTTACGAGAGACCAAGTGCTTATATATAATCTTTAAATTTATTCACTTAACGATTGACCAACTCTCATAGTCAAATATTTGGACAGAAAAGTAGTGCCTATTTGGGTTTTTGGATAAGGTACTATGTAGTTGATGATAAGTTAAATCGCAAAAAACTCATTGACTTTCTAAAGTTCTTGTAGATCTTGTTGGTGAAATTCTCTATTTAGACTTCAAAAAAAATAAAAATAAAATAATTACGAATCACCAGAAAAGGAAAAATAAGAGAAGGGTGATGCACACGTGTCTCGGTGAAGAGTGAAGGCAGTATAAAAAAAAATGACTCACTTTCAATACACATTTTGAACGTATATCCTTATCTTTTATTCATTTATGGCTTTCTCTTGTCTCCTCAGGCATGGGCCCCACATCTGACAAAATATTATAAATGATTAAAAGACAAGAGTGTATACTCAAAGTATGTATTGAGAGTGTGTTAGATTATTATTTTCAACAAAAAAAGCAATATAACTAAGTCGGTGAAGTAAAAGATAAAAGAGATGACATAATTATACATATGGTTGGCAATTTCGTGTTCAAGCCCGTCGACCGATTTTGTTTGGCCTAAAATAAAAAGGGTTCGGACAATGCTTAAACAAATTTAGGTCGGGTCTGGACAAAGACCTCTTGTCCGAATTTAAAATTGGATCGGGTCAAGTTTGGACAAAGCCTTGTAAATCTAAACCCGGTTTGAATTTTAAATAAAGTTAAAAATATCTTTGATAGAAGAGTATATTAAACACTTACTACTTAATTAAATAGATTAACAAACATTAATATACTTTAATTCATATAAAAATTATAGTACTAAAGATTTCTTTTTTATTACATAATGATTAAATTGTATTTTTTTATATTAAAATAATTGTTTGTTGACATTAAATGTTAAATTATATGAATGTGACGTTACTTTTTTAAATTACATCACATATGAGATTTTCTTCAAAAAAAAAATCACATGAGTTTGTAATATGTGTATATTTTAACATTTGAATATGCTTTAATATAAAAAGATAGTTTTAAAAGATTGTGACAAATTCGAACAATTAGACAACCTGAATTTTAAACAAAGCGGGTCTGGACAAGTAAGTCATGTCCAAATTTAAAATCGGGCCAGGTCTAGACAATGAATATACTTCTTTATAGTAGAAATTGTCTAGACCTAAACCCCTTCGGATCCAAATTTTTGCCACCGCTGTGAATAGTGATTCACCTGTTTTGATCTTTTATAATAGTAGAGAAAAGAGATCACGTGATTATCACGTGTGATTAGAAGGACGTCCCTGTGAATAGTGATTCACCTGTTTCGTTCTTTTATAATAGTAGAGATTTGGATGACCATGCATGTACACCAACATATTGTGTAGTCATGTAACTTGTATTTCTCACTTAATAGTACCTCCAATTGTCTATGTTGCTTGTGATGTGTTGTATGACATGGGGTGCATGTGTTGCTTGTACACATTGTATGAAGTACATTTATCATCATCACCAAATGGCCTATATAAAGGGTGCCAACCTCATTGTAAAAACACACCAAGTTGAATGAAAACTTCTCATTCCAACTATCTCATTTCTTCTCTTCTCCTTTGTAGTAGTAGAAGTTCTTAGTCTTCTATTTCATTCTTTAGTTCTTAGCAAGTCTCAATTCAATTCATAACACGTTATCAGCACGAGCTTGCTCTAGCATTAAGGAGATCTTGAAGTTCAAGAAAGCTTGTTAAGGAGACAAAGCTAGGAAGGTAGAACTTTTATGAGTTTGGTTTATTTCTATATTATCTTTATTGCTTCACTTTTATATACATACTTTATTCATATACTATGCATTATAACGTCATCGATTGCGAAAGTATGCTCTATAGTTGCGTCTTGTACGATCTTCTACATCAGAAATCAAAAGTCAATATGTGACATAACTAGTTTTCTAGCTATACTACAAAAGATTAATTATGCTCCATTCTTGATTTTTTTATATTGCAAATAGTGTTATGAGTTTTGGTTGATAGTGGGTAAGCCTTGTCCCCGGTAAAGCTAAACATTGAAAGGGAGATGGGTTATCTCGTTCGAGGAGGCATGGTTTTTAAGTAGACTTCGTCTCACCAACCAACCTGGAGGTTGTCCCACAACTCATACAAGTAGTACATTTTGCATATTAATAATCAAGTTGTGAACATATATTTAATCGTATATTATTTATTTTTTATAAAAAAGAAAAATTATTTACTCAATTTTTGACATATTTTCAGACTATGGCAAACCTTCAAAAACTTGAATTTATTGCTCTTGATATCACTGGAAATAATTATTTGCCATGGCAACTGGATGCCGAGATACATCTCCAAGCTAAAGACTTAGGAAAAACTATTATAGAAGGAAATGAAACATCAATGCAAGACCGTGCGAAAGCACTGATATTCCTTCGCCATCATCTCCATGAAGGCTTGAAAAGTGAGTATCTCACTATAAAAGATCCTCTCACCTTGTGCTTAAGCTTGAAAGAGCGATATGACCACCAAAAGAAGGTGATATTTCCAAAAGCTCAAAACGACTGGCTGAATCTTAGGCTGCAAGATTTCAAAACAGTTAGTGAAGAACCACAACTCCCGTCCAACTGGTTCCACTTCAATTAATGAAGCAAATGCAGCATCCTATAATGACCATAAAAAGGGTCATGGAAAGAAAAACCACGGACGTGGAAATAGGGAAGGATCAATCAGCAAAGATCGTGGCAAGCCCTATTCTAAATTTCATGGCAATAAGTTCCAAAATAAATGGAATAAGAATGATGTCGTTCAGAATAAGGGGAAAAATATTGCTGAAAATGGGCATGCTAGTAATCGTGACCAACCATGTCACAGATGTGGTCTAAAAGGCCACTAGGCTCATGTATGTCGCACGCCTAAACATTTTATTGATCTTTATCAAGCCTCCTTAAAGGAGAAAGGCAAAACAGTTAAGATGAACTTCACTGTCGGAGATGGCTCGTCGGACATCAATTATATGGATGCCCCAAATTTTTATGATGATCCAAACACTAATCTCGATATTTTTAATGATCATATGTAACGATTTTAAATAATTTTATGTACTGATTTTTGTTATGCTTCTTAGTTATATATACTAGTTTCTTATTATGAATGAAATATGACTCTTTTTCTAATTTGCCAAATATTATTTGTCTAGATGGATCAATAAATCATGTGTTCAAATCATGAATCAAATAAGAGTGATATATGTCTTGCTGATTGTGCTACAACGCACACAATCCTTAAAAACAGAGAATATTTTTTCAATTTGAACTTAGCTGAGGCTAATGTTCAAACAATATCTGGCATCTCCAATTTGATTAATGGCTCTGGAAGAGCAAATATTATGTTGCCTAGGGGAACAACAATTCATGTTGACAATGCCTTATACTCTGAAAAATTCAGAAGAAATTTACTCAGCTTTAAAGATATTCGACAAAATGGATATCACATTGAAACCATGAACGAAAATAATAGAGAATTTCTCTATGTCACATTGGTTTCAAATGGGAAAAAAGAAGTGTTAGAAAAATTTTCAGCTTTATCCTCTGAATTATATTTTACTCATATAAGGCATGTCGAAACGAATGTCGTCTTAAATAAGAAAATTAATGATCCAAAGACATTCATTTTATGGCATGACCGGCTTGGTCATCCAGGATCATCAATGATGCGAAGAATAATTAATAATTTGCATGGACATCCTTTAAGGAGTCACAAAATATTTTCAGCTGGTGATTATAATTGTGCTAGTTGTTCTCAAGGTAAATTGATAGTTAAATCATACCCAAGTAAAATTGTTGTGGAATCCCCAGTTTTCTTAGAACGCATTCAGGGAGATATATGTGGACCTATTCATCCTTACTGTGTACCATTTAGATATTTCATGGTTTTGATAGATGCATCAACTAGGTGGTCACATGTTTGTTTGCTTTCGACCCGCAATGTTGCATTTGCTAGACTTTTAGCGCAAATCATTAAGTTAAGAGCACAATTCCCTGACAACCCAATCAAGACCATCCGTCTTGATAATGCCGAGGAATTTCAATCTCAAGAATTTAAAAATTATTGCATGTCTATAGGGATTACCATTGAACATTCTATTCCACTTGTGCATACCCAAAATGGTTTGACAGAATCTCTGATCAAACGCATTCAATTAATTGTCAGACCTTTAATCATAAGAACTAAGTTATCAACTTCAGTTTAGGGACATGCAGTCCTTCATGCAGCATCTATCATTTGTTATAGGCTTACTGCATACCATGAACATTCCCCCATGCAACTCATTTTAGGTCAACAACTAAATATTT